>CM029454.1:27005999-27630999 GCA_017140165.1 Eucalyptus shirleyi
ATTGTCATTACTGTCATTATCACGTTTCTTCTTTTTACCGTTCTCCTTTTATTTCTCCCTTTTTAACTTGCGACAAAACCTCTGAATATGTCCCTTCTGATGACAATAATGTCACTCAACATTAGCAAATTTATTATACTTACCTTTGTTTTTATCTCAACTTTTATCTCTATTTCTTGAACCTCGAGACTCACTTCTTCCCCTTTTTCTCAACAACCAAAGTATCGGAATGTGAAGAGGACGATCCTAGTGTCTTCCTTCTCATCTCTTCATTCAAAATACTACTCTTGGCCAAATCCATGGTAATCATACCATCTAGGGCAGAATTAGACAAAGATGTTCAGAATGTCTCCCAAGAGTCTAGCAAAGTACCAAGCAACCATAGTGCTTGTATCTCATCATCAAACTTCATTTCCATCACAACCAATTGATTTATAATTGCTTGAAAAGAATTTAAATGATCAGTCAAACGAGTACCATCTTGATATCTCAAAGCCATAATATGTTTGATAAAAAATAACTTATTATTCCCAATCTTTCGAGCATATAATTGTTCGAGCTTATCCCATAAACAGTGTGCATGTGTTTCCTCCATAATATGGTTCAAAACATTATCATTCACCCATTGCTTAATATAACCACACACTTGATGATGAAATATAGACTGTTCAGCATTAGTTTTATTCTCTGGTTTCTCCTTGGCAAATACAGGCAAATAAAAATCTTTCACATATTAAAAATCTTCCATCTTCCCTTTCCAAATATGATAATTAAAACCATTCAGTGTAACCATTCTAGTCATATTCATTTCCATTGTTTAACACAAGGCATAAAAATCAAGCAATCGCTAGATGCTCTAATACCACTCTGATGGGAGAACAGTAACAATTCGAACAATATCAAATCAACGTAGTGGAATAAAATAATCTCCCCTCTTATGTAAACCTAATAAGAATCGATATAGTAGAGTAAAATAAATATCAAGCATGTAAACACAAGATGTTTTCTTTTTTTACGTGGAAAACCTCTTCGATGTGAGGAGATAAAAAACCACAGGACCGGAGTCCACCCGAAAATCTTCACTATCAACAGAATTGGGTGAACAATATTCTTCTCTAACAAATACTAGAGGTACATAACAGCAAACACCTCAAGAACATAATTCTTGGCAATACATTTGAATTTCACAAGAGAACAAGGATAAATTTGACCAAAAATATAGGTTTTGATCAATCCACAGAAAACCTAATGTAGGGAGCTTCAAACAAAAATCAAACCGTTCAGATTTGAAAAAATTGCACCACGAACATGCTGACAAAATTTCAGCTCAATCGGGCCATAAATCGACCTCCGATGCCAGCTTGATGTAAATCAAATATTGCCCCAACCCCCATACTTTCTTCTTTTTTCTTGTTACTATTTTCTTTTGTGGCTACTGCTTTATATAGATAGTGAAAAATCCTATTTCTCCATATGACTTATAATATGGGCTTAAGCTCTTTTTGGCTTGCAACTCATTGGGCTTCCTCCACATAGGAGTAAACTCAGCTAACAAGTGGCGACCGAAATGATTAATTGATGGGCTCGGGTTGGGCCCTTAAGGATCAGGCCTAATTTTTTGCCTACGCTTGCCCAATATATAGGAATAAGTTTTGTGTATAGAACACTTTGATCGGGCTTTATAACTAATTAGCCTTGTACAATTAATCCAAAAGTGCATTTCGTGTACATGTGGCTTAGCTTGGGCTTAGGCGAGCACATGAGTTGCGAGCCTCATGATTAAGTCTAGTGGCAATTTTTGGATAATTCACTATAAAATCCATATTGCACATGCCAGATTTGGGAGAATCGGAACAAGCTATCAGACGTCCCTTATTTAGAGAGCTTAAATGGTATCTTGTCGCCCGCCTACCTCCTTGAACCGTGACTTCGAAGAGTTGCAACATCGCAGCGTTACGATAAGCTTCTATTTTCCTCTCTGTTCAAATTTTCAATTTTCTTTGTTTTTAAATTTGTTTAAAAAAAATATTGATTTCACCGTTGATAGCTGTTATAATTAATTGAGGGTGATTTTTAAATCACTTTAAAAATCAAGATGAAACTTGAGTAGTTGATCATAAAAAATCGTGGCTGACCTTGATCTTCCTAGGGATGATTACAAGTTGAAATATGAAAATTTTATCTTATACGGAGGATATATTTGTAAAATACACTAAAAAGGAAAAAAAAGGAAAAAAATTGAAAAAAGGAGGAAAAAAAAAATTCATAGATTACATATTGGGGGAGAAGTACACTATCAATGCCATAAGTTGTGTACGGCGCTCACTTTGATGCCAAAATTTTCCGTTGGATCACTTAAGTGCCAAAAAGTTTGAAAACGATCATTTTGGTGCCAACTCCGATCAGATTGATTGAACATCCGACGTGACACTTTTTTATTAATTTTTTTGCGTTGATGTGGCTTGCCGAAGAGTACAGTCAGCATGTAAACTACAAAACGACGTCGTTTTGTGTCTCTCTCCCAATTCAAAACCCTAAACCCTAAATTTGCTGGATAATCTCGGCCACCGCTGCCCTCGTCGTCCTCTTCTCCTCCCTTGCTGTCCTCTCCGCTGCCGTCTATGGCGCCGCAAAGCACCACCACCTCCTCCACTACCTCGACGAGTTCAGCGACCGCGGCAAGCAAGTCGCCATCGACCCCTTTGCCTCCTTCGAGAACCCACACCTTTGTAGCGCCTACGTTGCCCTCCAGTCCCTGAAGCAGGCCATCCTCTCTGACCCCATCAACTTCACCGCCAATTGGGTTGGCCTCGACGTCTGCGGCTACTCCAACGTCTTCTACTCACCCGCCTCTGATGACCCTGGCGTTCTTACCATCACTGGCGTCAATGGTTTTCCCTCCTCATCCCCCTTCAACCGCCCACATCCCTTGCCTCCGCCTCTGCCAGTGATGGGCCAATCGCCATCCTTGACGGCCCTCACGCTCGACAGCTGCAGCTTTGACCCTGACCCTGACCACGACTTGGCCACTCGGCGGCCAAGTCGAAGGCCATAATCTTGCTCAAGTGTGAACCTCACGTTGCCAAGTGATGGCGGCCGAGCAAGCTAGGTCGACGGAAGAACGATGGTGGCCAAGTGAGCTAGGTCGGCGGCCGACGAGGATCAGAACCCTAATTTCAATCTTCAAATAAAAAAAATCCCAAAATGGCGTCGTTTTTGTGAGGCCATCCACTTAGGACGGCAAAATGACATTGTTTTCTTAAAGAGGACAGAAAACGACGTCGTTTCTCAAACCATGTCGATTTTTTTAAAATATAAAAGCTACGTCATCATTTTGGTCGGAATCTCTCGTCGGTGGCACCAAATTGATCGTTTTTCCCCCAATTTGGCACTTAAGTGATCCAATTGAAACTTTTGGCACCAAAGTGAGTGCCATATACAACTTATGGCACTGATAGTGTACTTCTCCCACATATTGGAGTAAATACACATAACATTGTTTATTGTAACTAGAAAAATAATTATTTCAAGAGAGTGATAATAAATTTAATGGAAACCAAACCAATGTATAATCTTTACAAATAAAGATGTAATACAATTCCAATTGCTAGGTAGTCAATCAAGAGTCTTGAAGTTGACAACAAACTTGTATATCGATGTCTCAATAGTCGATCGACAACTTCTCTGAATAATCGGCAACTTCAATATAGGAGGTGAAGTATGACTAATCGAATCTCCTTAAAGTGATAAGTTCTGACAAGCTATGCTTTCTAAGATACAAGATCTCAAACCCGTTTGTATCAGTACTATATGATAGGAATCTATTGGACACTTCTCGAAACTAGCACACTTAGAGGATTATTTCAAAAAAGAAGACTGAAGAGACACTCTAAGAGTACCTCGAGAACTATTTCTTTTTTTGTGATTTTGAACTAAGGATACACATGTATATAAAGACAAAGGAAACAACAGTAGAAAACTGAAATAAGATAATCTCAAGAGCCAGGTCAATTATTCTCACATTAGTTGAGTCATTAGCCCTTAGTAAGAATAATATTAATTTTAGAAACTACAGTGGAACGAAAATTTTTAACTAAAGGGACACCTCATTAATGTTTAGCCATTAAAAAACCTATAATTACAACAAAAATTATAACAATCCCACACTTTAATGGCTCAATAGGACACTTTTTAACTCGAAGAATTCCATGTAAGCTTGGGCAAATAAATTGCATCGACATAAGTAGATGTTGCTTTGAACTTCTTTAGTGAAAGCCTATCGAACTTACTTAACTAGTCGATGGACTAAGACTTGAATCACTAGTTGTTGGTAAGCCCAGACAAT
This sequence comes from Eucalyptus shirleyi, assembly GCA_017140165.1. Lineage (NCBI taxonomy): Eukaryota > Viridiplantae > Streptophyta > Magnoliopsida > Myrtales > Myrtaceae > Eucalyptus > Eucalyptus shirleyi. The sequence continues at coordinate 27,010,345 of CM029454.1, forward strand.
GAACCTCACACATGGTATCTCCAAATCAAGATTGGTTCTAGGTTATGTTCATTCTTTCGGCCTCGAACCTTTCAAGATTCATGTGTGCTTTAGAAAATCTAGTCTTTAAAGATTTTCATATAAATGCATTCCTATGAAAGACATCCTATCATATCTCACTAGGATGTTGAAATCCAAGATATATGAATTATTAAAAGCATAACATATCCTTAAAATGCTATAGGTAGCACTGTTGCAACATAGGAGTAGGAGACAATGCTCACACTAGAATTTTCAAAATTTGCATTGTCCTATTGAATCTCGTTAGTGGGATCTCCAATTGCTAGGTTAGGTTTCTATTTAGGAACCTCTTTATTGAGTTGAGACTTTTAACCCCATTTCTTTTGATGTGCAGTTTACCTTTTTCAACAAAACTTTTGTCAACGGATCTGCAATTGTAACATCATCGATTTTGACCCTTATATTGATCTCAATTAGGAGACTAAGCTATATAGGCCAGTCGTCTTGAAGAACAAGAGTAAAATGCATTAAATGAGGATAATGAGTGTGGAGGCTCATGTATCCCCAATAATTAATGAAAGAGGATGACTTATGGCCTAAGGGTATGATGACAAGTGATCTTGCAAGCCAAGTAGGGCACCACCTCTCCCCCAAAGACTCGCAACCTTGAGTTTCTTAGGTTTTGACTTCTTAGTTTTCAAAACTGCTAGACCATTCATATTTTCCAATTTTATAGAGCTCTTTGTGCTTTTAATTTGGAGAAACATCCTTCATAAAAGTTGTTCAAAACATCTTAATATATATCATACTTAAATTTCATAATTTTTTGAGGTGAAATGGTTAGGACGAAGGCCCAATCAATTACTGTATATAACCTGCCAAGTATAGTGAAAACTAGGAGTAAGCATGGTTCTAGGGTAGAACCTGGAACCTAAGAACCGAACCGGTAGGAACTTGTAGGTTCCAGATTCGAAGGTATGCAAGGTAGGTTCCAAGTTTCAAAAAATGAGGAACATGTTTCAATGGGTAAGTTCCAGGTTCTTAGTTAGAGGAACCTGGAATTTGGAACCTGGAACCTGAAACCTAAAACCTAAAACCTAAAACCTAAAATAAGTTTTAATATTTTTCTTGATCCATGTCTCTGTGTGATATTCCAATATTCCATATTGTTTGATGATGAGTGTATAATTTGAAAGCACTAGTCCTAGTTTTCATTTTATGGCTAAGATTTTTACTTTATTAATGTTCATATTTTTTGTATATCTAAATATAGGTTATGATTAATGAATTGTAATCTTTCAAATAATAAAATAAATGGGACTTGAGTAGACCTTAGAATCTATTACATGATAGGTTCCAAGTTCTAGGGTATGCAAGGTAGGTTTTAGGTTCCAAAAAATGAGGAATCTGTTATAACGAGTAGGTTCCAAGTTCCAGATGGAACCTGTATGGAACTTAGAACTGCTCATCTCTACTTTTATCTACTTAAATTCCTTGCCAAGAATTCATTTTCTTTTGGAACTTGATAGTTTTGTTTATTTTGTATTATCTTTGATGAATGACAAACTTATTTATTATTATTGTGTTAATTTTCGTTTTGTTTAACTAAAAAAAAAAACCTATTGGACCTTAGAACCGACCTTGAAACCTATGACAGGATAAGTTCTAGGTTCCATATTCCGACGGGTGAGTTCCAGGTTCCAAAAAATGAGGAACTTGTACCCAAGGGTAGGTTCCAGGTTCTAAGCAAAATCTGTAAGGAACCTGGAACCGCTCACCTCTAATGAAAATGGTAACCAAGTTACTTTATCGAATTTTTATAAAATCTCCCCTTTCGAATCTAGACATGATTCCTTCATGAAAGTTTTAAATGATATCCATATCTACAACATATTAAAATTTCAAAGGTTTTTGTGAAGATTTGCATTTTGAAATGAGTCTCTCTCTAACCATTGAATCTGCTTGACGGATGAATTTTTGGGTTGTGTTCAATGATTTGTTGCTCTTTCCACATAATGAATTTGGCTTAGATTCCTCATGAAATTTTTTTGTAAGGTCTGCTCTACAACATCTTAAAATTTTATAATTTTTCGAGCCCGTTTGATAAGTTAATGGTAGTGATTTCGAAAATTACTCAAAACTATTTTAGCCTTAGAATACACGCCCAACTTGGACAGGAAGGGGGCTGCATGCCTAACTTAAGGAGAAAACCAATATAGAGTCTTCTTGACTTGAAGATAAGAATGCATTAAATACTTTTGGTAGCTAGCTAATTAATGAGCTTAATAAATCACACGCTCATATGGTTAACTCAGAGAACAAGTTGTCCAAAGTCCAAATTTCTTGATGACAAGTCTAATCCATTAATGACTTTGTAGACTAGTTATTAATGAAGGAGGGTGACTCAACATCTTAGGTGTCCCTATAAACTTAGGTCATCATGACCCTAATATGAGCCTTAGAAGGCAAGTTAGCCCATTCATAAATGCTAGATGACTCATTAGTACAAATTGACCAATGAGAAGATTGCCCTTTGTCTTTAATCATTCCCCTAAAACCGTAGGGTGCCACACCGTCAAACTAGCTGTGCCACTCTAAGAAAGCTCATTGGACCACTTGTTAGGGCCATTAAATGAAGCTTGTCCTATAAATAGGGAACTACACTTTTCATTCTTCCCGACTTTTGGCTCACTTCTTCTTCTCCTCCTTTCTTGCATATCCTTTCCCTCTCTAGGCCTTACTTGCCCACCACCTCACAAGACAACACTCTCTTGGTAAAATCACCTATAGTTTATCGAGGTTTATCGAAGGTAAGTAGAATCTCTAACTCTTGGCTAGGGTGATAGCCTACGTCGTCGAGTTTAGTGGTGTGCTCATCTGTGTAAGCCGTGTGTATGTTGTAATGTTCTTTTATATGGTTTGCATGCTTGAGTGTGTTCACGCCTCGAGACAAGGTCAAGGTTCGCTTGACTTGGAATCGACGTCAAGCCGTGATGGCCTAAGCTGCTTAGATCGGTATTGAAGCGTGCCAATTCCAAGTCTTGCTTGGTGCATACATCAACCTAGGCATGCGGCTCAAGTCACGAACCAAAAATCATGCTTGGCATATCATATAGCATGATGTTAAGACCCATGATACACTCACTTGAATGAGCACACCTTTGGGCCTTACAGACGTCGGCTAAGATAAAAGATGAAAAACCAGTTTGTTTGATGCACTTGTATGATGCACGCAAAGAGGAAAAAGTGTTCGTCGCCATATAGTATTGGCAGCGATGCCTCGTTCATTGAACGAGATGCCCTTGTTGAGCTTGGATGCCTGGGTTTGAGCCCGGATGCCTCGGGTAAGCTAGCCCAAGGATGCCCTAGTTGAGCTAGGATGCCTGGGTTGAGCCCGAATGCCTTGGTGAGCTAGCACCAGGATGCCTTGGTTGAGCCGGGATGCCCCGGTTGAGCCAGGATGCCTAGCTTAAAGCCGGATGCCCCGATTGAGCCAGGAGGGCTTGGTTGAACTAGGACGATGGTAAATAAATTTGCATGAGTGCCGGTATATGCATAAGCATGATATGTTGATGTGTTCATTGATATGCTGAAGGTAAGCATGTATTGAAATATGTAGTAATGGACATTTGCATAAAGTTGAGGATAGTAATAAGTTTGCTATTGATCTACCATCGACATTATATTATGAGTGTTGTACCTACTGGATTTTGATGATGAGATATCCTCATAGTAGAGAATTAGGGATTTTACTTACTAAGTCCATAACTCACTCCGTTATTTTTCAAAATTATAGGTATGGAGGAGTTACAGTCTCGATAAAGGAGCTAAGATTTACTCCGACCTTTTTGAACATAAAGCATGTAATGATTGTAAATATAACGGCTCATGACAAAAGGGCTTGTAAATATAACTGATGTAATTGTGTGCTTGCAAATGATTGTTTTCCTAGTTGCTTGTTGTTGTATGGATGTTATATGTACGCTTCCGCATGTGCTTAATGAAAAGATAAAAAGAAACAGGACGGCAACGCGCCTAGGATGTAGCGAAAATAACCCTTGCTGCTTGAGACCTTGGAGATGGAGTCAAGGTCATGATAGCAATATTTTCCTTTGACTTCACAAAGTCCAAAGAAATTATTTCATTCAAGAGCATTTGCCTTGTGGTGTTATGTCTATGACGAATGCGTCTAAACTTACCGTTATATATCACATTATGTGCCCTTACAATTGTTGCTTGATTGTTACGTTATATGCATATCATAAGCACAAGTTTTGGCCACAACAATACAACCTCCAAAAATTGTCGAACCCACTTTGCTTCTTCGGTAGCTTTATCCCAAGCAACAAACTCATATTCCATCATGGAGCTTGCTATTAGAGTTTGTTTTGAGGATTTCTTTGATATTGCAGTGTGGCATCCCAAAATTCATGGTAACCTCCAGATACATTAAGGCCTATGAATAGGTGATGGAAGTACCATCAAGTTGTATTGTAGCCATTTGATCCATGATTTGCAATAAGATTTATGGCAAAGCTTTTAATGGATAATTATTTGATAGGAAAGAAAATTCTATTATTGGCCATGTGTTTTATAAGTTGGAACTTATTGATTTATGATTTCAAGTTTTATGGCCAAGTGAATAAGGGAAATTAAGTATATATATAAATGGGAAATTAGGTGATGATTAAATGGGAAAAATTAGAGAAGAGTGGGCCAAAACTCTTAGGCCAAGACCAGCCCACAAGACCCCACCATTCGGCCATTTAGGCCTGGCCCGCGAAGCCCAAAGGAGGAGCTGCTGGCCCAAGCCCAGCCGGATAAAGCCCCTCTTGCATGAAAATTGCCAAGTGTTTCCCCCTTAGAGCCAAGTGGCGCCGGCATGCAAGATCAATGAGTGTTAATCATTGAAAGGAAGAAAAATAGAGAGGAAGAGGAGGGTGGATTAAGCGAGGAAAGAGAGAGAGAGTTACTGTTCGAGAGAGAGAGAGAGAGAGTGGGTCCGAGAGAGGGAGAGCGAGCGTGCGAGAGAAGAAGAGGAAGAAGGAGGAGGAGTTCGCCGCCTTGCCCCGCCATCCTTGTCGCTGTGTTTGTGCTTGAATTTGAGGCAAGTAGAGTGCTAAAACCTACCATTTGCTGCTGTGATATGTGTTGTGAGGGATGATAAACTTTGGTTGTGGTAGAAGTGAAGAAATTCGAAGCTCTAGGGAGAGATATGGTAGCCTTGCATTCTGTTTTCTAGAAAGGCAGTCCAACCTTTGATGAAATTGTGAGCTTCATGTGACTTTTTAATTGGAATCTTATTTTGACTCCTTGATGAAAGTTGTAGAGAACTTCTTGGAGAGTAACATATCACAATTTCAGAAAAAATGAACAAGTATAGACCGGTGAAACTATTTTTCTTTGTAGAAGTCAGATCTGTAATCGAAATGCTGACCTAGTATGATTCTGTGAATTGTATAAAATTCTCCGGTTGAAATTTGATCTTGTGTTCTGAATGAAAGTTGAAGATGACATGTTAAGGAGTAACATACTAAAATTTTAGAGGAAATGGATGAGTTTAGGTTGGTGATATGATTTTATTTGAAATGGTCAGATCTGGGAATTTTTGGCGAGGGTTAGAGACGGCTACGGTGATTATAGCTTTTAATATATCACAAATATGATTTCGAGTTCTGCATGAAATATTTAATTCTAGACCTTTTATATAACATATAAAAATTTCAGAATTTTTGGAGTTGATTTAGGAGTTTTACCGAATTTGTGAATGAAACTGTGTATGGAAATATTCCGAAATTTTAAGGACTGTGATGCGTGGATTGTACTGATTTGTGTGATGTTCTTTTGATATGGTGTTCTTCACAGAATACTTTCCTCTAGATCTTTTATATAACATGTCAAATTTTTAGAATTTAATCAGGCTTTTTAACAATTTTTCAAGATTATGACCAAAGGAGCGCAATCTGTTTTTATCCGAAATTTTGTTATATTTTCAAAAATAAATGAAATTGCTCCATGTGACATATGGCATGTTATATGACATCAAAAGCTAGTTGAGACTCTTGATATTGATGCATCAAATGTCATGTTAAAATTGAAAAACATGTGTGAATATAAATTGAGATAATAACGAGACCATCGGAGGTGTGAGCCGACGATGCCCCGGGAGTGTTGGGATGTCCGGAGGTGTGTGCCGGAAGCCCTGGAGGTGTGTGCTGGGGGGATACCTCGTGATGCTAGTTGGGGTACGAGATGCCCGAAGTGTGTGTGCCGGATGCCCAGAGGTGTGTGCCGGAGGCTCCTCGCGATGCCAGGTTGGATGCGAGCGATAAATTGTGGGATGCAAACACTGGTCCCTGGAAAGATAAAAATTGAGATTGTATCATGCACATGGATGTGTACATATGGCATGGGATGAACCTCATAGGAATGCAAGCATGAAGTGCATGGTGGTATATGCACATTGCATGGTGATATATGCATGGCTGTTCGATGATATAAGTGCCAGTGCATGGTGATATATGCACGTGGTATGGTGATATATGCATGTCTGTTCGATGATATAAGTGCAAGTGCATGGTGATATATGCACATCGTATGGTAATATATGCATGGCTGTTCGATGATATAAGTGCAAGTGCATGGTGATATATGCACGTCGTATTGTGATATATGCATGGCTGTAAGGTGAGGTATGCTTGAATGCATGAATGATATGTGTTTTTATTCATGATACCTTGATTGTTCTGTTTGACGCATTGTGTAGTTTGGCGGATCTTTACTGCTGAGTGGTTGTACTCACCCTTTTTGGGGATTAACATTTCAGATTAGAAAGATGATGTTGCTACCAGTTACACGTACCTATTATGGATTGCCATCTAATGTCGAGGTGGAGTGCACATAGCATTCCTGTGTTAGTTTGCCTGGTCTAGTGTATGTCCGAGTCCGTGTCTTAGTGATGTACGATGTGGGTCTTGCTGATGGCCCAGTTATCCAGGAGTTTTTGTCTGTTCATGTCCGGCGTGGTGGAGTGATGCTAGGGATGTTGCCGCCGCCGCCGCCCGATGCAGCGAGTTAGGTGTGATGGCATGTAGAGCTAGTGGGAGCTGACACTTTTTGGGGATAGCCAACGCTTGTTGATGGAAAGGTGTACATGTTGATGTAGGGTCGAGTTCTCTTTTGAGTTATAGCTAAGTGTAATTAAAAATCTTGGCCTTTTTGCTGTACCAACCCGAAATATCCATCATGAAAATATAAATAAAAGTGACTTGGCTTTGTCTTTTCATTTGAAGTGTAGGTGGTGTGCATTGCATTATGGTTATTGAAGTGAGAAATGGTGAGATACATTTATGCTTTCGCTGATGAACTGCGCTGGGACCTTTACAAAAAAAAAAAAATGGAAAAGAATTATATTGATCAACTCCTATGAACAATGGTTTCACTTTAATTAAAAAGTTACCTTACTGGTATGTGTTAGGATGAGTGACAAGTACCTGTGGTGACCCTAACAGATCGGGGGCCGTCAAGGGGTGCCACATGCAGCACCTTCTAGCATGAAAATATATTCGCTAGACGATTTTAATTCTTCGGAATCCAAAATCCAATTGGCATCACAATGGCCTTCTAAAACAATTGGATATTTGCAATATTGTAGAATATAGTCTTTGATTCCAAAAAAGCATTCCAATGCTCATGACTAGGATTAATTGTATACTGACTCAATTTTCCTATTGAGGGCACTAGTGTGGTTCATGATGTACATGATGCCGCCAATCACTTGAGATTACTACAACTATCTGATACTAATTTTTCCTTAAAGCTAGGTGTGGTAGAAAAGGATTAGTATCGTATTTGATGATGAACCCTTTGAACCTCTTATCTTACCAAAAAAATAAAATAAAATAAAAAACCCTTTAAACCTCTTAATTACATTTTCAACGTAATAAGATTGTGTTAAACCTAGTATACCATTTACAACACCCAAGTCTTTTATCTCAAAGTTCTTATTGAGAACATTCTCAGGCTTAACATTTGCAACACCCCTATTGAAGAAGGATTAATTCCTTCCGAACTTTATAGGTGTCACCATTTAACTCGAGAACATTGATATCATAAATATTCACAAGTGGTAAAACTACATAATATACAAATATGCTTATGTTATGAAATTTGAGGAAATATTTACCTAATGTAAAATGTGTCACATGATATTAATCATAACTTTAAAAACTAAATGTGGGCTAAAATTTTAATTTAAATATATTCATAATTACTTTATGATGAAACTATCATATTATATTCTCTTTTTCTTAGTCCCTTTGGGTAAACTAAAAGAAAATAAATATGCTATTTCATCCTAATTAATCGTATTAATATAATTAAATTTCTCATGGGTAAAAATTTATTATATTGGTATGATTAATTACAATCAATTTCCTTTGTGATTCAAATGCTATTAATATATAATTTAAGATAACTAGAGATGTTATGGCTAATCTCTAATCAAACAAAAATATATATGGATCACTATAAATATGGCTAAGGGCAGAATCGTAAATTTAGAGAAGAGAGGGTAGAATTGTTAAATCATGGAAAGTGGGGGAAGAATGCGCATGTGGCTTGTGCCATGACCCTCCCCACAGATGCACGGCGTGCATGCACTTGCAGCATGTGAAGTACCATGTACCTTCTTCCTCTTCATGCCTATTTGCCAATTTTCTACGATTCTGTTGTGCTTCCATCGCTTATGTCCTCCGGCAGCCCACTTAGACCAAATTTAGTCACAAGTTTTGGAGACCATGACAATGCGATTACGTATGTAACATCCTTGATTTTGAGCCCTTACACAGTAAGGGGAAAGTCCGAACTTAGTTTTGCCAGTTATCCCCGGTTGCGTTTGGCTTTGTCTAATTATGGCTTAGGTACGAACTTCGGGCCAAATAAAGTAGTCAGTTGCGGTTAGACTCAATTGTTAGACTCAATTAACTCCTACTCAATAAAATGACATTCGAACTTAGATATTTTCTCATGGTACCTTTAATGCTTTTGGAAGGTAGCCATTTAATGCTTATTTACTAAGGGGGACACTTGGTACCATAAGCCCTTGCCTTGGGAGGTAATCATGAAGCTTGGATCTTTGCTCATATATGATGGGGTGAGTCGCAAGCCTACTTAGGAATCTTCATGATTAGGCTTAGATTATTCTATCATCTTGGAAATTAAGAACATAAGCATTAAACGAGAATGTTGATCACTAAGGTGGGCATATGTGTCCTTATTAGATTAAGGTCATCATTTCCCCTATTTTGAGACCTGGAGGATAAAGTTATCCAATCATTAATGATTCTCGACTCAAGACTAAGTAGGGCACCTCCTCTCCTCAATTAGACTTGCTACCTTCGATTTCTTAGGATTTGACTTTGATTTCCAAATTTTCGAAACTGCTAGACTCTTATCGATTTCCAATTTTATAAAGCTTTTTGTGGTCTGAATTTGGAGAAACATCCTACATGAAAGTTGTTCAATATATCTTGATTTACAACATACTTAAATTCCATATTTTTTTAGGTCAAATGGTTGGGACGAAGGCCCAATCATTTTCCATTTGGAACTTGTCCCATGTAGTGAAAATGGTGACCGGTTCGCTTTATTGAATTTTTATAAAATTTTCCTTTCTAATTTAGAATACTTCCTTCACAAAATTCTTAAGAGACATCCATGTCTACAATATATAAAAATTTCAAAGAGTTTTGTTCAGATTTGAATTTCAAAATTGGTCATTCTTTATGGTTGTTGGATCTGCTCAACAGGCAGATTATGGGGTTGTGTTTAGTGATTTGCTACTCTTTTTACAGCATGAATTGGACTTTCCTTCATCATGAAAAATGTTATTTAAGGTCTCCTCTATAATATATTAAAATTTTTATTTTTTGTGCTCATTTGATAGGGTAATGACACTGATATATGAAATTGCTTGAAATTGTTTTCACCTTGAAATGGTAGAGCCATACGCCCAAACTTGGAGAGGAAGGGGTTACACACCGAACTTGAGGAGCAAGACAATCTAGAGTCTTCTTGGATTAGGATAAAGATGCATTAAATACCTTTGGACTTTATATATTCAATGCCAAGTTAAGGTGTCTCTTAAAAGAATAGGCTGTAATGACACCTAACCTAAAACTTGGAGAGCAAGTTGTCTATTTAATCATTACAAGACTTGTGGCCCAATAAGAAAAAGAACAAGTGTGGCCATAATGATTAGGCTTACCACCTCTTTCTTTTTAGTCTTGCCACCTTAGGTTTGCCACCTAAAGAAATCTTATTGGTCCATTTGGAAGGGTAATAATGAGAGGGTTTATCTATAAACAAAGGCCTTTCCCCTTTCATTTCCATATTACCTCCTTTTCTTCCCTTACTCTCTCGACCTCTCCCTCACCGTTGCTCTCTCTCTCTTTCTCGTGGCCGCACCCATCTTCCCCGTTTGCTCGCTTGCACGTTGCTTGGTGACCTAGGCCGCCCCTTAAAGTGTTCTAAGTAGAATCTCTAACTCTTGGCTAAAGCGATACCTTATACCTTATGTTGTCGATTTTAGTGATGTGCTCACCCATGTAAGCCGTGTGTATGTTGTAATATTCTTTCGTATGATTTGCTCATGTTTGTTTGCTTGAATGTGTTCACACCCCAAGATGAGGTCGAGGTTCGGTTATCTTGAAATTGACATCAAGTCGTGACGGCCTAAGCTGCAAGGCCCTAGATTGATATTGAAGTGTGCCAATTCTAGGTCTTACTTGGTGCGGAGATCAACTTAGGCATGCAACTCAAGCCATAAACCAAGAATCGTGTCCGGCTTGTGTGATGCACTTTTATGATGCACTTAAAGAGGAAAAAACGTCCGTTGTCACATAGCATTGGAGATGATGCCTTGTTCATTGAACATAATGCATTGGTTGAGCTAGAATAAATGTGTTTGACCTCAGATGCTTTGGGTAAGCTAGCCCTGAGATGCCCTGATTGAGTCTCGATGCCTTGGTGGGCTAGCGCCAGGATGTCTCAATTGAGTCGAGATCCCTTGGTTGAGCTAGGAAGCCTAGTATGAAGCTGGAAGTTGGAAGCCTTGATCAAGTCGAGATGGCCTAATTGAGCCAGGACAAAATTAAATAGATATTTTATGCGTGTTGGTATATGCATAAATATGATATGTTGATGTGTTTATTGATAAGCTAAAGGTAAGCATTCATTGAAATATGCTATAATGAACATATGCATGTAGTTGAAGTGTAGTAATAAGTTTGCTATTGATCTGCCATCAATATTGTATTGTGAGCGTTGTACTTGCTTGTCGCAACTTGATCTCACTGCCCGATCCATCCCTATATTCACGGTTCTCAATATAGGGATGTCATCACCTCACCCCTTAGACGAACCTCTTATGAGTTTCCTTTTACAAGGTCGTTAATTCTCCCAAACTTGTACCCCACATGAGAGAAGAGTGTCGTGACTCGTACCCACACGGATGACATACCTCAAGAGAGGAGGTTAGATGTGAATATCAGATTTAAGGGTACATTTACTATGGTAACCCTACCTCTGGTACTCCTTCCTAAGGATGGCGTCACTTCATCCATTAGGAATTTTCCATATGTAGGTATGCTAAACCATGGTGAGTCTTATCAAGACTATGGGTTCATTTATACGGTCTAGTTATTTAGCACAACCTAAAAATAAGACGGGAGTCGCCACTAGCCTCGTTTTTGGGAGTCAACTAGAAACCCAATTGAAGGTCGGGAGTATTTTTTCGATTCCTAAGCAACCAAATATCTAGATCTAGCGACTTAAGTTATGCCAATATTTCTATTAGCGCTCTTTCAGTACCTAAACAATATGTTATGTTTACTTAACGTGTCCATGCATTTCTTCTTACATTTTCGGGATCGTTAGTTCTAAATTAAGCCATCATGCGTGGTTAGTCATTTTCATGCTATTCTATTTCTAAAGAAAATGAAAAGGAAACACCCAATTGAATTGAAAATTATGAAGCAATATGTGACATCCTAATTTTCAACCTTGCTTTCGACTAAATGAAATGGGCTTTTCATCGACGCGCCTATGGCCTTTTTCTCTAAGTTGGCCACTCACTAAATGAAATGGGCTTTTCAGGTGAAGCCGTTAAGGAATTAAACACAAAAGACTTGAGAATTCGACTAGAAGTCGACTACTCGACCATGCTAATCTGCAAGGGTCAATATGGCACTATCAAAATTGATTAGAGACCTGAGATAGGTCATTTCGAAAGAGGCATGTAATTAAAGTGTAGGTAATTCCACCTAATTGTAAAATTCTTATTGAACGGCACTAAACCGATTTTTCTATCATTTTTGTACCCTGTGCCCGTATTTAAAACCTCGAGATTTTCACGACAACAGAGAGTCGCTTATGAGTCAAAGATGCACAAAGTGGCTTGAATATTATCGACCACAAGTCAATTCCACTAAAAATTCCTCAAAGCTACCCGGTAGGTTAGGTCATGCTAAAATGGCGTTCGTTAAAATTAACCATGAAATTGAAACCGATTTTAGAAATTGAAAGTTCTTTTATCTCACAATTTATTTTAGGAACGCTGACTCATCCTTCGAAGAATTTTTGGCGAGTTTGGATTTTCGATGAAAAGTCAAGAATTGGTGAAATTGGACTGGGAAATTCAGAGTGCCATTTTTTGTGTGGATTTTTGGCGTGCAAGTTGGACCATTTGGCAAGGAAATTTGTGATATTTGATATGGGCACTTACCTTGGCATTGTGGCCCTTGAATTGGATTTATTTGGAGTAGAATTGAATTCAAATTGAAGATGAGTGTATAAAATTCGTAGTCATGGCTGGTGTGCAACTTTTGAACCACTTTTGGTGGCTTCTTGGGGAAGTTTGATGAAGGAAAATGGGAAAAAATATGGCTGAAGGTGGTTGGGGCAGCCACTTGAGTTCTTGGGATATTTTTCAAGACTTTTGAGGCTTTGTGGTCCCCCTCCAGCTGCAGCAACTCTTCTTCTTCCTCCTTGCCTCCTTTAGTCTCCATTGTTGTTGTTTTATAAGCTAAGAACTAGAGAAGCCAGCTAGCACACCCTTGCAGCCGTTGACCGCCCTTCCTTACCGTCCGAGCAGCTACTGTCGCCCGAGCTTGCCATAATTGTCGTGTCACCCGCTAGCGCATCTGCCTCTTGCTTGCTACCCCATGCCCATTGTTCACGCATCTACTCGCGTTTGCTAAAGCTAGCCATCAACTAGCTTCTTCACTAGCCACCTCAGCTTGTCCCTGACCCTGCCTGGTTCTACCACTGCCATCCGCCAACCGCCTAGCCCGTTCTAACCAAGCTGAGCCGCTCAACCAACCTCGTCCAGCCAGCAACCAGAACCGAAGGCCCAGCTCTAGCAGTGAGCTGTTGGGCTATTTTTTTTTCCTTTTGGACCTCGTCGGGTGTCGCCGTAGGCTTGAGTCTCACTCACCTTCGTGTCACCATCGCCTAAACTCATTGGCTCGCAAATCCGGTGAGTTTTCTTGCTAAACCTTACTTAGGAGATTAATTATGCTTAGTGGGTAATTAGATTAGGCTAAGCTTGGTTGAGGTGGTTAGTTTAGTGTAATTAGTAGTTTAGTTGGTTAATTAGGCTTATTAGGTGGTTAGATTAGATTAGTTAAGGGTTAATTAGATTGCATGATTTAATTAGCCTATTGCATTATTTTTCTAGGTTTGATTAGGTGGTCAGATTAGCATTTTTAGCTTATTAGGCATTTATTGAATTAATTTGCATTTATTTAATTATTTAAGAATTTTCAAAAATTATACCAGGATAGCCGGTCGCCGAAATTTCGTGCTAATTGTCATGGTGTGATTAGTTTATGCAATTGAGTGCTAATTTGTGCAATTGAGTGATGATTGTTAATTTTGAGTTATTATTTCAAAATTATGAAATTTTGGTATTTCATTAGAAAATAATAGGTGTCGAGTTTTGACACCACAAATGTTTTTAAGTGCTATATCAAATAGTGGGATTTTAAAAGAAGGGATATCAATTTTTAAAGTTCGATCTTACCATGTACCCACACACGATTATTTGACCGGATGTTTTTAATACGAAGAAAATATGCCAAGTTCATTATCTTAATTGAGGCATTTGGGTGCAAAGCACAATGTCTTTGGCCGAGATTGGATGGTCGTGTGATGGTTATGAGAAACCGCCCCCGATGTGCGTCGGGTAGGCAATGCTCCTATATGGAATGCACTTAACAACAGATGGCAGATCACGGTAGAGGCCAGACCAAAGCTCCTTCGTGAATGCCGTTTAGAGGTAGACATTCTCATGCTCAAGATATGAGATGATGCCTACTTATGCCAGAAGACCGATGTGCGTCGGGTAGAACGTGCTTGTGTGGGCAGTAATCAATTGGAATGCATGAATGAGTGTTTTAGCCGCGCCTAATTGTGGGACAAAATTGTGTGGCACGAAATGGGACGTGTTATAACGATTTGGCCTTATAATCGGGATCCCTGTGTTTGATTGGGATACGAGTGAGACCTTCCAATTGATGTGTGCATTTCCTATATGCATATGTTATATGAACTATACTGACGTGCAGAGAGGTATTGAGGTGAGGTGGGTCCTCTATGATATGTGGTTAGATTGCCTCTAGGCATATTACCTTCCTAATCGGGGTTTAGGGTGTGAACTCGCAAAGATTTTTATCTTACCCCATCGTGGGCTACCAATTTCAGGGCCGTAGCGTGGAGGATCCAGAGCCTGAGGCTGAAGGGTCTAGAGTGTAGATGACCCGGAGGCTTCTTTTTGAGTAGACCTTTGTATATAAACCCAATTTGTTTATAAAAGTATGTTTTGTGAAGATTGGTTATCCTGTTTTTCTATCCCATGTTTGTTGGCGTCCAAGTATATGTTTAATTCGCTTTCGCATGTGCATGAATAGATTGGGTTGGCAATGCATCCTGGGAACGTCGCAATTTAGTCGACCTTTGAGGGATGTGCCCGCGCTTGAGGTTTAGGGCGTGACATCCCCGCCTGAAGTGGTATTAGAGTTGGTTAGTATTTAGAGTGATAAGGTGCGATGGGTTATAGGATAGTTAGTAGGAAAAGCCTTTTTCTTGTGCAGATGCATGTGATTGATAGTTGATTGGTAGATTGTTTGGTGTGGGTTGCTTAATTTCTAATTTTGTGTGGAACTGGAAAGTAGGTTCTATAAGAATCTTGCATCATGAGTAACCCAGAGCAGAGAACGCCTAGGAAGAGATCAGTGACGTCTATCACTTGGGGTAGGACGCCGATCAGTGCCCGGGTTAGAGCATAAGATCAGGCCAGTGCTAGTGAAAGAGTACCGCCACAGGCTGGTACTAAGAGTGATGCAGCACCGAGAGATCCTAGGTTTGACGGGATCGTTCAAGCGCTAGACACTTTGGGAAGCATTTTGGGCCAGTAGGCATAGGATCAAGTCGCTGCCACTGCTGTTGTCATTGCCGCCACTAATGCCGTAGCCACCATTGCTGCCGCACCTGTTGAGGTCCAACCTGGAGATGTGATTTAGGAGCGAGCCATTGCATTTGAGTTACGGTTTGTGCACAGCAGGGATAGTAACTGATGTGGGAAGAAGTCGATGTCAAAAGAAATGTGTCCCATTCCACCCAACCAGAAGAGTGGGATTGGAAAGCCAGCACCCAACCCGATCGGCGTGTGTTGGTCCTATAGGAAAAGACATGGATTCGCCTTGTGTTTCAAAAAGACCAAGGGCTTGTTATGGGTGTCGTCAACATAGCCACCTGATCAAGGACTGTCCACATAGGCCCATGGGAGCGTAGGTGCCACCACCGCTGATGGGACAAAACAGAGGGAATGCGTCACAGAACACACAGTGGGGTATTTGGAACAAGTCTCTTGTACAAGGAAGGGTGTATGCTGTCACCCGATGGGAGGCAGAGGACTCACCAGACATGTGCCGAGTTTGTAGTAGGAAGCATGGAACAACGCAATGTCCGAGTATAACGGGAGCATGTTACGAATGTGGCTAACATGACCATCAGCTAAGGAACTATCAGTGTAGGTCGAGGAGAGCACAAGCACCAATACCGCAAATAGGGTGCTACTAGGATGGAAAAAAGGGGAGAGAAATGAACCGAGCCATGCATCGATCAGGAGAAGAATGTTCTAAAAGATTTTATCAGAGTGGCGCAGCGGAATTTCCATTAAGCTTTTAGAACTTCAGTTTGTTGTAATGAAGTCGTAGAAAGGAGAATTACTAGCTAGAGTTGTACTTGACTATTTTGCTTACGTATAACTTTGATGTCATATATGAAAAGAGTTGGCTCAAGAAGCCTTTTACTATAATGAATTGTTGTTGTGAAGTAATCCAATTTAACTGTTAACGGGTGAAATTTTCAAGTTTATTGAAAATCGAGGAGGATCCTCGATTACCTTAATATTGTCGCTTGAGGCAACCCGTTTGTTAGATGGGAGTTGTCAAGGTTACTTGGTGATTGTCGTGGATACTACTATAAAGGAGCCAAAGATCGAGGTCATCGCTATGGTACAAGAGTTTCCGGATGTGTTTCTGGAGGAATTACCAAGTCTACCCCAGAATAGGGAGATTGAGTTTGTAATTGAGTTGGCCCCCGGGATGGAGCCAATCTCTAAAGCTCATTACCGGATGGCATTGTCAGAGTTGAAAGAACTGAAGGTGCAAATGCAGGAGTTGTTGGATAAGGGATTCATACGTCCCAGTGCATCACCTCATGGAGCACCAGTTCTATTCATGAAGAAAAAAGATGGTTCGTTGCGTTTATGCATTGACTCTCGACAACTCAATCAAGTGACGATCAAGAATAAGTATCCACTGCCGAGGATTGACAACTTGTTTAACTAGTTACAGGGAGCGTCGATATTTTCTAAGATCAACCTGAGGATAGGGTATCATCAATTGAGGATAAGAAAGGAAGACATACTGAAGACGGCATTTCATACTCAATACAGCCATTATGAGTTTACCGTGGTGCCGTTTGGTTTGATGAACGCTCCAGCTGCTTTCATGGATCTAATGAACCGAGTGTTTATGGAGTATTTGGATCAGTTTGAAATCATGTTCATTGATGACATCTTGGTGTACTCAAGAAGTCCAGAGGAGCACGAAGGACACTTAAGGATGGTGCTTCAGACTTTGCAAAGTCATGGACTGTATGCTAAATTTAGTAAGTGCAAGTTTGATTGATTCACATGGCATTTCTGGGTCACATGATTTCAGGTGAAGGAATATTCCTGGACCCGACTAAGATCGAGCAGTTATCAACTAGCCAAGACCAACGACAGTGATAGAGATCAGAAGCTTTTTAGGTTTGGCAAGTTACTACAGAAGGTTTATGGAAGGATTCTTAGCATTAGCCTCACCTTTGACTTGACTGCTAAAGATGGAAGAGAAGTTTGTGTGGACAAATAAGTGCGAGCGTAGTTTCTAAGAGTTTAAGCAGAAGCTAACTACTGCATCAGTGCTGACTATATCATCTAGTTTTGGAGGATACGAGATCTATAGTCATGTGTCATTTAGAGGACTGAGTTACGTGTTAATGCAGCATGGCAGAGTCATTGCATACACGTCCCATCAGTTGAGACCTCATGAGCTCAATTATCCGAGTCATGACTTAGAACTCACAACAATTATCTTTGCTCTAAAGATTTGGAGACATTATTTATGCGGAAAAAGGTTCCAAATCTTTGTAGACCATCAGAGTCTCAAGTATATATTCTCTCAGAAAGAGTTGAATACGAGACACCATCGTTAGATGGAACTCCTCATGGACTATGATTGTGATATTCTGTATCATCCTGGAAAGGCTAATAAAGTTGCAAATGCGTTGAGTCAGAAGTCTTCGATTACGTAGATGGTGATCAAGGAGTGGATCTTACTTGAAGGAGCTCGAGATTCGGTTTTCAAATTTGAGGTAAGCCACCTTTCAAATCTTATGGTCACCCTCAAAATTGAGCCGGAAGTGCAGATAAGAATCAAGACATTGCAGTTAACAAACCTAGAGATCTTGAAGATCCCGCAAGAAGATGCCGAAAAAAGAAAAGCTGATTTTCAGATTTCTGAGGACGGAATACTAAGGTTTCGTGGATGATTATGTGTACCTGACGATGCAGAGATTAAGGAAGAGATTTTGTTAGAAGCTCATCGTAGTAGTTACATCATTCATCCAGGTAGTACGAAGATGTATCAGAATTTGCGTTAACACTTTTGGTGGTCCGATATGAAGGCAAATATAGCCAAGCATGTCGCCAAGTGTCTGACATGTCAGCAAGTGAAGGCACAGCATTATAAGCCGAGAGTACTTCTACAACCTTAGGAGATTCTCGAGTGGAAATGAAAACACATCACAATGGACTTTGTGATGGGCTTACCAAGGAGTCAAAGGGGTAATGATTACATATGGGTTGTGATTGATAGATTGATGAAGTCGGCTCATTTCATCGCCGTACAAAAGGACTATGTATTGGACAAATATGCTGAGTTGCATGTGCATCAGATAGTTCGTCTGCATGGAGTGCTAGTGACGATTACATTTGATTGAGACCTGAAGTTCACAGCAGCCTTTTAGAAAAGTTTACAAACTACCTTGGGAACAAAGTTGCAGTATAGTATGGCCTATCATCCTCAGACGAATGGCCAATCTGAGAGGACAATTCAGACTCTTGAAGACATTTTGAGAGCTTGCGTACTAGACTTCAAAGGAAGCTGGGAGGAACAACTTCATCTAGTCGAGTTCACCTACAACAACAGCTACTAGTAGAGTATTCAGATGGCACCTTTTGAAATATTGTATGGTAGAGTGTGCAAAATGCAAGTGTGTTTGGAAGAAGTCAAAGAGCGAAAGATTATAGGCCCAGAGTTAGTCCAACAATCAGTGGATGTAGTTTCAGTTATCAGGGACAAATTAAAGATCACTCAGAGTCACCAGAAAAGCTATGTAGATAAGCGTCCAAGACCATTAGAAGTCCAAGTTGGTGAGCATTTCTTTCTCAAAGTGTCGCCGATGAGGGATACTTCATGCTTAGGCAAAAAGGGAAAGCTGAGTCCGAGGTACGTCGGTCCCTTTGAGATTTTAGAGAGAATTGGGACTTTGGCGTATCGTCTTGCATTGCCGCCAAAACTGGCGCAAGTGTACGACGTCTTCCACATGTTGATGTTAAGAAAGTATGAGCCTAACCCGACCAACGTGCTGAATTTTGAAGAATTAGATGTGGACGATAGAGTGTCGTACGTGGAAAGACCGATTCGGATTGTAGATCAGAAAGAGCGAGTTTTGCGCACAAGACAATCTCGTTAGTCAAAGTGGTCTGGCAACACCACAGGACAGAAGGACCAACCTAGGAAAATGACTCGATGAGACGACAATACCCCCACCTTTTTGTTTAAAGAATTGTAATGGTTTAAATTTTGAGGATGGAATTTTTATAAGAGGGGAAGAGTTGTGACATCCTGATTTTTGACCCTGCTTTCGACAAAATGAAATGGGTTTTTCATCGATGTGCATATGGGTTTTTTCTTTGAGTTGACCACTCACGAGATAACTAGTCTATTAGGTGAAGTCGTTAAAAAATCTAAACGCACCAAATTTGAGAATTCGACCAGAAATCGATTGCTTGACTGTGCTAATCTGCAAGGGTCAATATAGCACTATAAAAATCAATAAAAAATTGGAGATAGGTCATTTCGACAAAGGCATGAAATTAAAGTGTGGGTGATTCCACATGATTGCACGAACGGCACTAAACCGATTTTTCTATCATTTCTGCACCATGTTCCCGTATTTGAAACTTCGAGATCTTCACGACAACCGAGAGTCGCTTATGGATCGAAGATGCACAATGTGCCTCGAATATAATCGATCACGGGTTAATTGCACTACAAATTCCTAAAAGCTACTCAGTAGGTTAGGTCACGGTAAAATCGTGTCCGGTTGACATTAACCACGAAATTGAAAGGTCAGTCATGTCATGATTTATTTTAGAAACGTCAACTCATCCTCCGAAGAATTTTCGGCGATCTAGATTTTCGGCGAAAAATCAAGAATTGGCGAAATTGGATTGGGAAATTAAGAGGGCCATTTTTGTGTGGATTTTTGGTGTTTAAGTTGGACCATTTGGTAAGGAAAATTGTGGAATCTGATGTGGGCACTTACCTTGGCATTGTGGCCCTTGAATTGGATTTATTTGGAGTAGAATTGAATTGAAATTGAAGAGGAGTGCATAAAATTCGTAGCCATGGGTGGTGTGCAACTTTTGGACCACCTTTGGTGGCTTCTTGGGGAAGTTTGATGAAGGAAAATGGGCAGGGGATAGGGCTGAAGGTGGTGGGGGCAGCCACTTGAGTTCTTAGGATATTTGTGAAGACTTTTGAGACTTTGTGGACCCCCTCTAGCTGCAGTAGCTCTTCTTCTTCCTCCTTGCCTCCTTTGGTCTCCATTGTTGTTGTTTTAGAAGCCAAGAACTAGAGAAGCCAACTAGCACACCCCCTGCAGCCATCGACCGCCCTTCCTTGCCATTTGACCAGTCGCTGCCACCCAAGCCCGTCAGCACTGTCGTGCTGCCCCGCTCGCGTGTTTACCTCCTGCTCGCTGCCCCACACCCGTTGTCCGCACATTTGCTCGCGTCCATCGAAGTTGACCGTCGACTAGCTTCTTCACCAACCGCCTTAGCTCGACCCCGACCCTGCTTGGTTCCACCTCTGCCATCCGCCAACCGCTTGGCCCATTCCAACCAAGCCGAGCCACTCGAATAGCCCCGTCCAGTCAGCAACCAGAACCGAAGGCCTTGCTCTAGCAGTGAGCTGTTGGGCCATTTTTTGGGCCCTTTCAAACCTCGTCAAGTGTTGCCGTAGGCTTGAGTCTTGCTTACCTCCGTGTCGCCATCACAATGAACTTACCGGCTTGCAAATCCAGTGAGTTGACTTGCTAAACCTTACTTAGGGGGTTAATTATGCTTAGTGGGTAATTAGATTAGGCTAAGCTTGGTTTAGGTGGTTAGCTTAGTGTAATTAGTGATTTAGTTGGTTAATTAGACTTATTAGGTGGTTAGATTAGATTTGTTAAGGGTTAATTAGATTGCATGATTTAATTCGCCTATTGCATTATGAAGGTTCTTAATCAAACTTTGTTAAATTTTCAGCACAAAAGTCAAATTGACATTAAAAGAAATGTATCAGTGTATTTTTTTATTTTTTTCAATTTTTTTTGTTAATGATTTAACCAAAAGTTTACCATTTAGTTGATTTTTCCTAAAATGTTGATTTCTTGGTCAAATCTTTGAATTTTTCAGAAATTGATTTGACAAAAGTGAAATTAAGGCTAAATGGCATCTTTTTGGGTAAAAAGCCAAATTTTGACTCGGGGTTTACTCTTGATCAAAGGGTTGACCGAAAAGTCAATTTGAAAGTCAACTGTTTGACTTTTCATGTTTTTCTTGAAAGTAAATTAGAAATTGCTTAAAAACAACAATGCAAAAGAAAGAAATAAAAAAGATACTTTTTAGTAGAGAAATGGGGATTCGTCGTGATTAGAAATCCAAATCTTAATTTTTTACCTTTTAATGACGTTTCGACTAAAACTCAGGTGTCAACACTGCTAGATATTAATAATGAGATGTTCCTCTAGTAGAAAATTAAAAGTTTTGCTTACTAAGTCTTAGAGTCACTCCTTGTTTTTTTTAGACATGTAGGCATGGAAGCCTCCCACTAGTTTTGGGAGTTGCAATCATGCTAAAAGAAGATAAGAATTCTCTTCGCCTACACGAATATAAAAAGATGATGAAAAAAGGAGAGGCCTATAGAAAAGGCTTGTAAATATACTGTTATAATATAAAATAATGTGTTATGTATGATGTATGCCCCAGTCTTGCAGCTGTTGTTTGTTTGGGGAGTTTGTTTGTTAACGCTTCCGCATGTGTTCAAGATAAAAAGAATCAGAACGGCAACAAGCTTGGGACGTCGCAAAAATAATCCCTGTTACTCAGGACCCTATAGATGGAGTTGAGGTTGTCACAGCGTAGGCCTCGAAATTAGCAAAAAAGGCTAAGAAATTGGCCTAAATTGAACAAAATTCCATCGAACATGTAGACCTTAACCAACGGCATTGAATGGTCGGTGAAAGGGTATCTCCAATCAATTGCCCTCTCAAATGTTGATGGTGTGTTTTCTCATTATTGTTTCATATATGAGAGGGTTCGGCTTAAATGATCTATTTATACATTCCAATTCGCACCCCTTCATATAACGTCTTCCATCAAGATGATGTCATGACTTTTGGGCGAAGCACAATGCAATGGGGGAGTTATCACGCAACCTAATGTGGCAATAAAACATCAATGAAGTTAACTAAATGTGGAAATGATTAACTAAATATGGGATCCCATTATTGATATTATAACAGGTAAGAGTATGCTTGTCACAATTTCAAAAAGTAAATTTGAAATGAAAAAGTTTCGTTTCTCCGGGTCAATTGACTTCTTCCGCAAATGAAATGACAACAGATATTCAAGCCCGTTGAATTGATGTTTAGCTCTAGAAAAAGATTTCTCAAACTTAATTTTTAATGAGGTATGAACTCATACTTCTTTTAATGAGGTATGAATCCATATTTCCTCTTTGTTCTGTGCCGGACAATACGGTTCTCTTCCATGGTCTTCCGCAGCTTTTCACTCATGATGTCAAATGATTTCTCGAGTGCCTTTTAAGTGCATTCGCTCCTTAACAATCTTGTTCTTGAGCTATATAAGTTGCTGGTTGTCTTCTGCCATCTTATTAACTTGGTTGACCAACATTTCTTTTAAGGTATCATCTCAAATTCAATTTAGATTTAACTTATCCCAAAAATATATTGAAACCGAAGGGTCAAAACAGAAAAAAAGACAGAAAAAAGTTATGCCTTTCATCTGTTCATTCAATTATGTTCTAAAAAAGCACACTACAAATGTCATAATTTTCGTTCGACACTCATTTGAGTGCCATTACTTATGTACGACATTCATTTGAGTACCATAACTTTTTTTAAAACATGCACCACAAGTGTTGTGCCACGTCGGATTTTCGGCACTTATGTGAACATTTTTAAAAATTGGCACTTAAGTGAGCGCCGTTTTCAAAAAAGGACTACAAGTATTATAACTTTTGTACAGTACTTACTTGAGTGTCATAACTTTTTTGTGCCATAACTTCCAAAAAGCGTTTACTTGGAGATACGGACCCTTGGAGTGCCATAACTTGGCAGAAATGGACACTTAAGTGCCATAACTTACGAAAGGTACACTTAAGTGCCAAAATCGGAGCAAAATGGATCACTCGAGTGCCAATCCAGCCAAAATTCGGCCAAATTGCATACATGGCATTTTTACAGCGAAGCGAGTGCAAAATGATGTCGTTTTGCACGTTGACGGGCCAAAATAATGCAAAAACGGCGTCGTTTTGGGCTGACGTAGTAAAAAATAATATAAAAATAATTAAATTAAATTTAGTTAAAATATTTAAAACTAATAATTTTAAAATTAAAAAAAAAAATTAGGGGGAGGCGGCTGAGGGCTCAGCCCTTAGCAGCCGCCGTCGTCGGGAAGGGCCGGCGACGGAGGGGGGAGGGTCGGCTGGGGTTGCCGGGCCTTGCCCAGGGGCTGGCGACCCTGGCTGACCGGCAACGAGGGCTCGGGGTGAGGGTTGCAGCCCTCGCCCAAAATTCGACAAAGGTCAGCAGCCCTCACCCGGCCGGGCCAAGGGCCATCGCCCACTAAGGCGACCCTCAGCGAGCGGTGGCCATTGGCCCAGCCGGGCGAGGGCCACGACCCTCGCCTAGATCGGTGAGTGCTCGCGGCCCTCGCCCAATTTTGGCAGGGGCAAGGGGGAGGAAGAGGAGGAGGGGAAGCAGCCAGTGGCTAAGGAGGAGGAAGAAAAAAGGGGGGGAAGGAGGAGTAGGGAGGCAGCCAATGGCGAGGGCTAGGGCCGTCAGCCCTCGGCCGGGGTCGGTTGCCCCGGCTGACCCTCCCCCACCTTCTGGCAACGGCAGGGAGGCGGCGGTGGCGAGGGCTCAGCCTTCAGCCACCAGTTGCCTTCCTCCTCCTCCGTTTCCCTTTTTTTAAAATATAAATATAAATTATATTATTATTTTTTAAAAAATTAATTTAATTAATTTTTATATTATACTAAAATTCAAATTATGCCAAAACGACATCATTTTTGGAGAATTAGAGCTAACTCAGCTCTTCGGCGAGCCACCTCGGCGAGAAATATTAATATTTAAATGCCACATATGATTTCCGGTTGTCTTCACTGGAGATGGCACTCAGGTGTCGCACTTTTCTTCAAATGTGGCACTTAAGTATACCTTTCGTAAGTTATGGCACTTAAGTGTCCCTTTGTGCCAAGTTATGGCACTCGTAGTGTTCTTTTCTCCGTTTACTTGAGTTCCATAAACTTTCTATCGATCATTTAAGAGCCAAGTTTAAAAAAAAAACACTTAAGAGCTAGATATTCAACATAACTCATCTTTCAAGTAATTGATTGAAAAGTTATATGACACTCAAGAGATTAGAAAAAAAAAATTATGGCACTTAAGTGAATACCATTCATGAGTTTTGGCACTTAAATGATTATTTAAAAAAAAAAAAAAGTTATGACACTAAAATGAGTGTTGTATGAAAGTTATGGCACTTGCTGTCTTCTTTTCCCTTTTCTACGTTCAACTGTCCAATTCACGAGAGATTGGATTATTTCCCCATGCAACAACATTATCAATTTTGTCTTAGAAATACATTAAATTTAGGTAATTCGACAACAAATGTAACGATTATATCGAAAGAGCGCGAAATGCCGCTTTTGTTCTTAAGCGATTTGGCCTAGGTTTTGTACCTCTAAATTTTCAGTAATAGGGCCGTAGTTTGTTGCTTTAGTGGATTATGGGAAACTTTCATATTAAATTCGAGGTCAGGAACCACGAAATAAAAACCAGAGAGACTGTTAAGTTAGATAAATTTATCCAAAGACAAGACTTCAATTTAGCTAATTGAAAAAAAAAATGTGAAAGGCTTTAAATCGAAAGAGATATTAAAACATACCGATTTTACCAAATTTCAAAACAATGGGCAGATCTGCAACATGTATGTCCGAGGATATGTGATATGGATAACGACATTAATTTTACAAGTATCGCTCTTTTCACTGTTGAATTGGTCAAAGATGAGTTTCTATTTGGGAAAGACCTTTAGGGTCCATTAAGCATCGGTGATGTATCTTCATGATATTCTATATGAGCAAAATATATTATGGTTCTTGACAATAAAATATAACCGACACAAATTAAAAAACAATGATTAATATGGTTCCAGTGCTTCACTTTACAATAGTACATTAACCAAAGTTAGACGATGTTATAATATGGACTAGGGAGAATAAAATTGCCATGTTAATATTAACGGTGAAACATAATATATTTATGTGATTATTGAAATTTAGAAAATGAAGAAATGTCGAGTCAATCCATGCTCTAAGCAGAAGAGAGAAATTAAAAAAAAAAAAAAAAAAACATGCAACTCAATGTTTGTTAGTAAACATAATTCATACTTGATCAAGATTTTGATCTCAATTACATTGTCTTAACTCGTTCAAGAACTTCATCACATTACTCAAAAATGTCAATTTGCTCCGTAAGATCATGCATACATTTTACATCTATAAAGAACTGTATTGTAGCATTTGCTTGCCTAATTTCTTTTCTATAGTATAATTTGACTAGTATCTAACATGATTCTTTTCTGGCTTTTGCTACATCAATAAGGTAGGACACGAGTGAAATGTGTGAATGGCTTTAATTTTGAAAGCATTCACGTATAGTCACTATATCTTGTCTATGAGGGGGCATCATACTAAATAAGTGGGAAAAATGTTGAAAAAATTCTAAACATTTCAATTTTTCCAATTGAGTCATAAATCTTTTTACATTTTATCAATTAGGTCATAAAAATGCTAGTGCTAGCACCTAGAGGGGGTAAATTGGTGTTTAAAATAAACCTCGACAAATAAATGCGGAATAAAATAAGTTGCGAGCAATGTTTGAAAAATGATCAGAGTCTAATTAAATGAGCCATCGGACTTTTGGTGAAAATTCAGAATCAGATAAGAGATGTTGTAGATTTTCGCAAAACTTAGAAAGTTGCAATGAATAAAGCTGAAAAGAGTTAAGGGAAGTGAAAATTATACATGAGATTTATAATGGTTAAGCTTAAATCAAACATACGTCAACTCTCCCACACTAGCAGCCTTCTGGCTGAAATTTACTAAAGTATCAACAGAAAAGTACAATATTTCGAGTGCAAGCACTCATTGGAAGATTTCTTTTTCCCTTGCTAAGTCACTCTTTTTTTTATTTTCTCTCTTGAATACAATTTGTAAGAGTTTTCGTTGAAGAACAAGTGATTGGAAAGGCTTCAGACTTTGGAATTTCTATTTACACACACTATCTCAAATAGACTAAATGACCTACTTAAATACTCCTCCACACCTTACTAGCCTTTGGCATTCTCCAGAGGAATTTCTTCTAATCAATCCATTGGACAGAATCAATTAAGGAAATCTTATAGCCATTTGAAGATTGAGATGAAAATCCATTGATTCTGCTCGTCCATAATAGTCTAGGTTTTCATAAATAGATGCTTCCCAAAATGAATTTGTCTTTAAGATTGATTTTATCAATTCGTGATTGATTCCATCGATGTATTTATAAAAGGCAAATGAGATTCTTTGCTAGAAAGCCATATTAAAGATTGAATCTCTATTATGTTCATATTGAATCCTTGTCACAAGACTTAGTTTTAGTCTAGATTGCGTCAAAGTCGGAAAGACTTCTAGAATGAATAGACCTTGACAAAGGTCTGTGATATGACTTTAGAAGTCTACTATTCTTCATAATAAGAACAAGAACAAGAAATTTTTATCAATTTCAAAACCTAGTAGAAGTTTTCTCAACAATCCCCCCGCTTTTGATGGTGACAAAACTTTAATGCAAATTTAAGCACGTTATGAAAGTTATTTAGCAAAACAACGCTTTAGCAGCACATGATAATTGATAAAGTCAGCATAAGTTAGCATAAAATACACATAGTTTGCACACATAAATCACACCAACCAAATAGTCAGTATAAAAGAAACACCAACCATATCAGCATAGAAAATCTCAACCATGTGCCAGTCAAAGCTTCAAATCTGCAAACCTCTCCCCATTTTTGTTAATAGCAAAAAGAGAAAAAGCAAACAAGTACAAAGAACATAAGAAAAGTGTTGGTTTTAAAAAATAAAAAAATCAGGGTTGCCTAAGAACACGAACAAGCCAAAAATCCACCAAAGTTTGCAGAGTCTCCTCAAGCTTAGTTAGGCACCGATGGAAGACAGTCTCAACCTTCGCTAAATTCTAAGATGCCTACTAATTCATGTTCTGAACCTCATCATCAAGAGACTGTACCTTTCCAGTGAGAGATTCTAAAGTAGTATCGATAGTAGCATGCAACTTCTGGATTTCAACCTCCATCCCATATTGTTGTGCCTTAATCTCCAAATGAGCTCTACTATTTGAGGATAGTTTGATTCTAGTTTAGTTTAGGCACTAGTTTCTGCAAAATGTACTGGTGAAGTATCCAAAGGTGAAGGAACATCAACTTGAACATGTGAAATTTTGTGCTCCCCCTAAACATTAGCCTTTTTGTCCTGACCCCTAGGAGAAACTTCAAGGAAATGAGATGCATAAATATTTTCAGCATTTGGAAGAGATCGACTAATTCCATCGCTTGTAGTTGGTTCTATAGTCTGGTCGGCAATAGGCATTTTTTCACCTACTCCCCCTGTCACAATACCTTCAGTTTGAGGAAGAACTCCTTCTCCTTCCTGCACTCCTTCTCTTCCAACATTGGTTTGTTGACTAGTTCCCTTCTCTCCAGCATCTCCTGCACCAACTTCCCTAGTATCTTCTCCTTCTTTGTTAGAATGTTGTTGTCCCTTGTTCAAATTCTTATATCCCTCTTCATCATCAGAGTCATCCTCCTCACTCTCTTTTACTCTAGTTTCTTCTCATTCACTCTTTTCTTCCAATTCTTTCTTGCTCTCATCCTTTTCTTCGTCTTCATAATCAACTATGCCACCAAGTGGATCTCTCATGGCAATATTTGCCACAATATCAGAGGCAGTCTCATCTTCATCATCTTCCTCTTCTTCATCA
Organism: Eucalyptus shirleyi; assembly: GCA_017140165.1. Taxonomy (NCBI): domain Eukaryota; kingdom Viridiplantae; phylum Streptophyta; class Magnoliopsida; order Myrtales; family Myrtaceae; genus Eucalyptus; species Eucalyptus shirleyi. Next base: position 27,038,626 of record CM029454.1, read on the forward strand.
TGTAGAAGAAGAACATGTTATTTTTCTTTGGAGTTCGTAAGACATCGCTCTTCTCTTTATGCTTCTTATTAGCCGTAGATCCTATCTTAGCTTTGCTAGCAAATTCCTTCTTCCAAAGTTTCAAGGCTTTAGAGAGATCCTTTAATCTCATTTTTGAAATCATTTTCAATCCAATTTGCATGAGAATAATTGTTCTAGAGCAAAAATTGGACGACAATTGAATCTGAAAGCATAGGAAAAATCTGGTACCAAGGTTGTAAATGGAAGTTGTCCCTTTCCCTTCATGATAGTTCTATACATGTGCAATAGGATTGTGCGAGGGAGTGAGAAAGCAACACCATTGCAAATAGCCCATATCATTTTTGCCTTAAATTTGGAAACATCAATTTTGGAAGCAGTCTTAGCTCTGATGCAATTGATGACAATCTTATGGAGTAAAATATTAGAAGCAGACATCCTAGAGTAAGTAATGCTTTCCTTAGAAATCTTGTCATTCACTAGAAACTTTGTGACCTATTCGTTGGATACATTGATGGGCAAAAATCCACTCCTTTCTACTCTCAGAATATCAATCAACAAATTAACATCAACATCAAAAACTTTATCATGTCAAAACCCGACACCTGGTATTTTCTGATTAAATACCAAAATTTCACAATTTTAAAATAATAACTCAAAATTAACAATCATCACTCAATTGTACAAATTAGCACTCAATCGTATAAACTAATTGCACCACGACAATTAGCACGAAATTCCAGCGATCGGCTATCCCTGTATAATTTCTGGAAAATATTAACTAATTAAATATAAGTAAATTAATTAAATAAAAGTAAATTAATTCAATAAATGCCTAATTAAGCTTTAAACACTAATCTAACCACCCAATTGGACCTAGAAAAATAATGCACTATACTAATTAAATATTACAATCTAATATACACTTAACTAATCTAATCTAACCACCTAATTTGCCTAATTAATCATCTAAACCACTAATTAATCTAAACTAACCACCTAAATCAATCTTAAGCTAATCAAATTGTCCCCTAAGCATAACTAACCCCATAAGCAAGGTTTAGCAAGTAAACTCATCGGACTAGCGAGCCGATGAGTTTATGGCGACGACAAGAGAGACTCGCAACGACAATGCCAAGGCAGGTCTGAAAGGGACCAGAAACAGGCCACGAAGCCTCACAGCCTCAACTGGCTTTTTGTTTTGTTGAGGGCCAAGAGAACCGGTTCAAGGGAGCTAGGACGGCAAGCTGTTGGCGAATGGCGATGGAGACAAACAGCTAGCCGGTGGAATGAGCAGGGGCGGCGGAGACGACTGGTCGATGGCCTAGCTTCGCGGATGGTAACTTAGGATGTGCGAGATGCGATGGACGAGCATGCTGGCGTGGTCAAGCGACTTCGACTGGCTCGGTGGTGCTCGGACGGCGGTGAGGGGTAGTCGATGGTGGCTGGCTGGCTTCTTTGGGTTTGCAGGATGGTCTTTGAGCTCTATACAACAACAATGGAATGCCAAGGGGCAAGGAAGAAGAAGAAGAAGAAGAAGAAGAAGAAGAAGAAGAAGAAGAAGAGGGGCTGCTACTTCAAGGGAGACAAGGCCACCAAAGTCAACAAAAAATATCCCAAATGCTTGAGTGGCTGCCCCCACCACCTTCAACCTCATCCATAGCCATAGCCCATTTTCCTCCCTCAAGCTTCCACAACAAGCCACCAAAGAGGTCCAAAAGGTCATTACCCCCATGGCATACGAATTTTGAGACATTTCCCTTGCAATTAAACACAATTCCTCTTCAATTAAATCCAATTGGTGCCCAAAATTTCTGACTAAGGTGTCCACATTAATTTCATGATTTTTCCTCACTAATTGATCCTTCTTGAGCGCCAAAGATCCACCCAATTTGGCCTACCCGAATTTCCCGATCCAATTTCGCCAAATCTTGATTTTTCACCGAAAATTTGAACTCACCAAAAATTCTCCGGAGGATGAGTCCACGTTCTTAAAATAAGTCATGACATGACAAAACTTTCAATTTCTAAAATCGGATTCAATTTCGTGGTTAATTTCAACCAAACACGATTTTAGCTTAACCTAACTTACCGGGTAGCTTTTAAGAATTTTTAGCACATTTGACCTGTGGTTGATTATTTTTTAGCCACATTGTGTATTTTCGACACATTGATGACTCTCAGTTGTCGTGAAATTCTCAAGATTTCAAATATGGGCATAGGGTACAGAAACGACAGAAAAATCGGTTTAGTGCCGTTCGATAGAAATTTTGCAATCAGGTGGATTCACCCACACTTTAATTACACGCCTATGTTGAAACGACCTATCTCCGGTCTCTTATCAATTTTGAAGGTGTCGTATTGACCCTTGCAGATTAGCACGGTTGAGTAGTTGATTTCTGGTCAAATTCTCAAATCAATCGCGTTTGGATTGCTTAACAGCTTCACCAGATAGATTAGTTATCTCGTAAGTAATCAGCTTAGAGGAAAAGACTATAAGCACATCGATGAAAAGCCTAATTCATTAAATCGAAAACATACTCGAAAATCAAGATGTCACAACTCTTCCCCTCTATTCCCCTCTTATAAAATTTTCGTCCTCGAAATTTAAACCATTACAAATCTTAAACAAAAAGGTGGGGGTATTGTCGTCTCATAGAGTCTTCACTTTCCCAAGTTGCTCCTTCTGTTCCATGGTGTTGCCAGACCACTTTGACTAATGAGATCGTCTTGGTGTGCAAAATCCGCTCCTTGCGATCCACAATCTAAACTGGTCTCTCCATGTACGACACTCTATTGTCCATGTCTAACTTTTCGAAATTCAACACGTGGGTTGGGTCAGATTCATACTTTTTCAACATTGATATATGGAAGACGTCATGCACTTGCGCCAGTCTCAACGGTAACGAAAGACGATATGTTAGAGTCCCTATTCTTTCCAGAATTTTGAAGGAACCTACGTACCTCGGACTAGCTTCCATTTCTTGCCAAAGCACGAAGTACCCCTCATCATGACACCTTCAGAAAGACGTTCTCACCAACATGGAATTCCAATGGTCTTCGATGTTTATCTGCATAACTTTTTTGGTGACTCTGAGCGGTTTTTAATCTGTCTCTGATAACTGCAATTGCATCCATTAAGTGCTGAACTAACTCTGGGCCTGTGATCTTTCGTTCTCCGACTTCATCCCAACAAACTAAAGTTCTACACGCTCTACCATACAACGCTTCAAAAGGCTGCTGTAAACTTCGGGTCTGATGCAGACGAACTCAACAAGATGAAGTTGTTCCTCCCATCTCCCCTTAAAATCCAACACGCAAGCTCGCAGCATATCTTCGAGGGTTTGAATCGTCCCCTCAGACTGGCCATTCATCTGCAGATGATAAGCCGTACAGTATTGCAGCTTTGTTCCCAAGGCAATCGTCCCCTCAAACTTCAAGTCTTGGTCAGATGTAATTGTCACTAGCACTCCATGCAGGCGAATTATCTGATGCACATATAACTCAGCATATCTATCCAACGCATAATCCTTTTGTACGGCGATGAAGTGAGCCGACTTCGTCAATTTTTCAACCACAACCCATATGGAATCATTACCCCTTTGACTCATCGGTAAGCCCATCACAAAGTCCATTGTGATGTGTTCCTACTTTCACTCGGGAATCTCGAGAGGTTGCAGAAGTCCTCCCGGCTTACAATGTTGTGTCTTACTTACTGACACGTTAAACACTTGGCAACATGCTTAGCGATATCCACCTTCATACCAGACCACTAAAAGTGTTGACGCGAATTCTGATACATCTTCGTACTTCCTAGATGAATGCTGTAGTTGCTATGATGAGCTTCTAGCAAAATCTCCTCCTTAAGCTCGGCATCGTCAAGTACACTCAACCATCCACGAAACGTTAGTGTTCCGTCATCAGAAATCTGAAAGTTAGCCTTTCTCTTATTCGCATCCTCTTGCAGAATCTTCTAGATCTCCGGGTTTGTCAACTGCAACGTCTTGATTCTGATCTGTACTTTCGGTTCAATTCTGAGGGTGGCCATAAGATTTGAAAGGTGGCCTACCTCAAATTTGAAAACCGAATCTCGAGCTCTTTCAAGTAAGATCCACTCCTTAATTACCATCTGCGCGGTTGAATACTTCCGACTCAATGCATCTACGACCTTGTTAGCCTTTCTAGGATGGTACAGATGTTGCAATCATAGTCCTTCAGAAGCTCCATCCAATAACATTGTCTCATATTCAATTCCTTCTAAGAGAATAAATACTTGAGACTTTGATGGCCGATAAAGATCTGAAACCTTTCTCCACACAAATAATGTCTCTAAATCTTCAGAGCAAAGATAATTGCTGTGAGTTCTAAGTCTTGCGTTGGGTAATTCAACGCGTGAGGTCTAAACTTGCGGGACGCGTATGCAACAACTCTGCCATACTGCATTAACACACAACCCAGTCCTCTAAACGACGCATCACTGTAGATCTCCTATCCTCCAGGACTAGATGGCATGGTCAGTACGGGTGCGGTAGTCAGCTTCTGCTTAAGCTCTTGGAAACTATGCTCATACTTATCCGTCCATACAAACTTCTCTTCCTTCTTTAGCAATCGAGTAAAAGGTGAGGCTAACGCTAAAAACCCTTCCACAAACCATCTGTAGTAACCTACCAATCTTAGAAAGCTTCTGACCTCTATCACTGTCATCGGTCTTGGCCAATTGATCATAGTTTCTATCTTAGTCAAGTCCACAGAGATTCCTTCACCTGAAATCATGTGACCTAGGAAAGTCACACGAGTTAACCAAAACTCACACTTACTAAACTTAGCGTATAATTCATGACTTCGCAAAGTCTGAAGCACTATTCTTAAGTACCTTTCGTGCTCCTCTGGACTTCTTGAGGGCACCAAGATGTCATCGACGAAAACAATCTCAAACTGATCCAAGTACTCCTTGAACACTCGATTCATCAGATCCATGAAAGTAGCTGGGGCATTTGTCAAGCCAAACGGCATCACAGTAAACTCATAGTGGCCATATTGCGTACGAAATGTTGTCTTCGGTATGTCTTCCTTTCCAATCCTTAGCCGATGATACCCTGTCCTCAAGTCTATCTTCGAAAATATCGATGCTCCTTGTAACTAGTCAAACAAGTCATCGATCCTCGGCAGTGGGTACTTGTTCTTGATCATTACTTGATTGATTTGCCGATAGTCGATGAACAAACGCAACGAACCATCTTTCTTCTTCACGAACAGAACTAGTGCTCCCCAAGATGATGCACTGAGATGTATGAATCCCTTATTCAACAACTCCTGCATCTGCACCTTCAGTTCTTTTAGCTTTGACAACGCCATCCAGTAAGGAGCCTTGGAGATTGGCTCCGTCCCGGTGGCCAATTCAACTACGAACTCGATCTCCCTCTCTGGCGGCAGACCCGGCAATCCCTTTGGAAACACGTCTGGAAACTCTTGTACCATAGTGATGTCCTCAACCTTCGACTCCTCTACTGTCATATCCACGACATTCGCCAACTAACCTTGGCAACCCTCGTCTAACAGACGGGTTGCCTCAAGCGACGAGATTAAGGTAATCGAGGGTCCTCCTCGACTCCTAATAAACTCGAAACTTTCACCTGCTAACGGGTTAAACTGAATCGCTTTATGATAGTAGTCCATCTTAGTTTGGTGAGCCAGTCCATGCCAATTATCACATCAAAATCATACATGGCTAGGACTATCAAATCTATCATTCCCTCTTGCTCACCAATAACTAACTTGCAGTCAAGATAGCCTACTGCAAACAAAACCTTATCCTTTAACAGTGTAGATATACTAACCACTAACTCTAACAACTTAAGACTTAACCTTACCAACTTAACGAACTGCTTAGCTATAAATGAATGAGTAGCGCTAGGGTCAAATAAAGCATAAACAGCATGGTCATTCAACGAGACTATACCTGTGATCACATCAGGCGAATCCTCTGCTTGCCCTCTAGTGACAACGTACACCCTTCCTTGAGCTGGAGGTCTGTGTATACCACCCTGTGGTGCATTCTGCGGCGCGAATCCTCCGTTTTGACCCATCGGTGGTGGCGGCGACAACTGTTGTGGTCCCATCGGCTTTCGAGGATAGTTCTTGGCTAGGTGACCCTGCTGGCCACACTCATAGCAAGCACCCGTCCTAAAATGGCACGGGGCTGATCCATGTATCCATTCAACGAGACTGTACCTATGATCACATCAGGCGAATCCTCTGCTTGCCCTCTAGTGACAACGTACACCCTTCCTTGAGCTGGAGGTCTGTGTATACCACCCTGTGGTGCATTCTGCAGCGCGAATCCTCCGTTTTGACCCATCGGTGGTGGCAGCGACAATTGCTGTGGTCCCATCGGCTTTCGAGGATAGTTCTTGGCCAGGTGACCCTACTGGCCACACTCATAGGAAGCACCCGTCCTAAAATGGCACGGGGCTGATCCATGTCGCCTTCTGCCGAAGTGGCACATGCTATTATAACTCGACACTAACTTTCCTACCCCACCCTTCTTGTTGGGTGGAACAAGATACCTTCCTCCAATCATGGGCTTCTTCCTAAACCAATTTCCATCTCTGTTCGAACCAAATCTTTACTCAGATGCGGTAAATTGCTCACTCAGGTTCCTCTCTATCAACTGGGCCCATTCATACAAATCGTTGTAGTCCTTCAAGTTGAACGGTACTAGCGAATTCTTCAGCTCTGGTCTAAGGCCATTCCTAAACCTCCTAACTCTATATGTTGGATCCTCTATCAATCTCGGGGCATACTGAGATAACTCTACAAACTTGGCCTCGTATTGGTCTACTGTCATTAGACCTTGACGAAGGCACTGAAATTCCTCCATCTTTTGTTCCCTAGCACTATCAGAGAAGTACTTGCCGTTGAAAGCTTCAATGAAGGCGTTCCACTCTGGAACCACACCTTCAGGAACTATTCTACCTCTAGTGGCTCTCCACCAGATATTTGCATTGCCTTGCAATTGATATACTGCAAGCACAACCTTCGCTTCCTCGGTGCACCTCAATAATGCAAATGCTTTCTCCAAGTCTTGGACCCAAAGTGTTGCAACCTTGGGGTCTCCTACACTTGTAAACCTTGGCGACTTTAGCTTCAAAAACTGTTCCACTAGCTTATGCATTTGTGTCTTAGCAATTGCGTTCCCAGATGGAACCTCAGCAAGTGCGGCAACAATTGTGACAGCAACGATGGTATTAGCAGCGGCATTGGCGGTAGTAGTGGCGACTACGGTAGCGGCGGCTGTAGCAGTGGCAGCGGCGGCAGCTTGATTCTAAGCCTACTACCCTACCACATTCCTTAGCGTCTCTAGCACCTGCACTATCCCCTTAATTCTTGGATCACCAAGGGCTGCTACACCAGCATCAACCTGCGATGGCACTAATTCACTTGCACTGGCCTAAGCCAGCACTCTACCTCGGCCACCTCGAGTACTGACCCTCGTCGGCATCCTACCCCAAGTAACGGATCCTATAGTCCTCTTTCTAGGCGTTCTCTGCTCTTGGTCACTCATCTTGTAGGCTCTCTATAGGACCTACTTCCCAATTCCATATAGAATTAAAAACTAAGTGACCCCACAAACAAGCTAACTAATCCACTATCAATCACATGCATCAGTTTAATTAAAAAGCATTTCCTACTAACTATCCCATAATTCATCGCACCTTATCACTCCATCCACTAACCAACTCTTATACCACTCTGGGCGGGGATGTCATGCCCCGAACCTCGAGCGCACACATCTCCCTCGATGGTCAATAAAATTGCGACGTTCCCAGGATGTGGTGTCGACCCAATTGATTATGCACATGCGAAAGCAAAATAAACAATCCCTAGAAAACATACAACATGGGATAGAAAAGTAGGACACGAATCTCACAAACACACTTTTATAAACACCTTAAATTTATATAAAGGTCTATGTCCAAAGAAAACCCTAGGCCACCTACGCTCCAGACCCTTCAGCCTTGGGCTCCAGATTCTCCACACTAGGTACCTGAAAATGGTAACCCATGACAGGGTGAGAATAAATCTCAGCGAGTTCATGCCCTAAACCTTGTTTAGGAAGGTAATACGCCTAGAGGCATACTAACCACACATCACAGAAGACTCACCTCGCCTCAGTTCCTTCATGCACATCAGTACATTTAATATAACAGATGCATATAGGGAATGCACACATCAATGGGAACGTTTCACTCATATCTCAATCAATCAATGCCACATAATTTTGTCCCATAATCACACACTTTTATCTTAATCATTCATGCGTTCCAATTGATTATTGCCCAAACAGGCACATTCTACCCGACGCATATCAATCTTCCGGCGTAGCCAGGCATCGCGTCATCCCTTGAGCATGACAATGTCTACCTCTAGACGGCATTCCCGAAGGAGCTTTGGTCCAACCTCTATTGCAATCCAGCATTCGTTGTTAGGGGCATTCCATATAGGAGCATCACCCACCCAACGCACATTGGGGACAGGTTTTCATAACCATCACACGTTCATTCAATCCCGGCTAAGGACATTGTGCTTTGCACTCAAATGCCTCAATTAAGATAATGTGCTTGGCCTATTTTCTTCGTATTAAAAAAAACTTGGTAACATAATCGTGTGAGAGTGCACGATCAAATCGAATCTTAAAAATTGATATCCTTCCTTTTAAAATCCAACTATTTGATATAGTACTTAAAAACATTTTCGGTGTCAAAACCTGACACCTGATATTTTCTGATTAAATACCAAAATTTCACAATTTTGAAATAATAACTCAAAATTAACAATCATCACTCAATTGCACAAATTAGCACTCAATCGCATAAACTAGTTGCATCACGACAATCAGCACGAAATTTCGACGACCGACTATCCTGGTATAATTTCTGAAAAATATTAAATAATTAAATAAATAGCAAAATCAATTCAATAAATGCCTAATTAAGCTTTAAACACTAATCTACCACCCAATTGCACCTAGAAAAATAATGCACTATACTAATTAAATAATATAATCTAATTAACCTTTAATTAATCTAATCTAACCACCTAATTGGCCTAATTAATCAACTAAACCACTAATTAATCTAAACTAACCACCTAAACCAATCTTAAGCTAATCTAATTGTCCCATAAGCATAATAAACTACATAAGCAAGGTTTAGCAAGTAAATTCACTGGATCAGCGAGCCGGTGAGTTCACAGCAATGGCGGCGCGACGGTGAGCGAGACTTGGGTCAACGGCGACGCCAAGGGAGATTCGGAAGGGACCAGAAACAGGCCACGAATCCTCACCACCTCAACTGTCTTTCTATTCTGTTATGGGCTGAGAGAACCGGTTCGAGGGAACTAGGACGACAGGTGGGTGCGGATGGCAATGGAGACAGATTGGCTGGATGGCAGAACGAGTAGGGTCGGCAGAGATAGCTGGTCAACGGCCTGGCTTCGCAGACAGCAGCTCAGGACACGGGGACATGCGGGACGCGGCAAACGAGCAAGCGGGCGCTGTCAAGCAGCTTTGGCTAGCTCGGCGGTGCTTGGACGTTGGTGAGGGGCGGTTGACAGTAGCTAGCTGGCTTCTCTGGGTTTGTTGGATGGTCTTTGAGCTCTAAACAACAACAATGGAACACCAAAGGGCAAGGAAGAAGAAGAAGAAGAAGAAGAGAGGCTGTTGCTTCAAGGGAGGCAAGGCCACCAAAGTCAACAAGAAATATCCCTAATGATTGAGTGGCTACCCCCACCACCTTCAGCCTCATCCATAGCCCATTTTCCTCCCTCAAGCGTCAACAACAAGTCACCAAAGAGGTCCAAAAGGTTGCTACCCCCATGGCATACGAATTTTGAGACATTTCCCTTCCAATTCAACTAAATTCCTCTTCAATTAAATCCAATTTGCGCCCAAAAATTCCGGCTAAGGTGTCCACATCAATTCCATGATTTTTTCTCACTAATTGATCCATCTTGAGAGCCAAAGATCCACCCAATTTGGCCAACCCAAATTTCCTGGTCCAATTTTGCCAAATCTTGATTTTTCGCCGAAAATTCAAACTTGCCAAAAATTCTTTAGAGGATGAGTCGATGTTCCTAAAATAAGTCGTGACATGACAGAAATTTTAATTTCTGAAATCGGGTTCAATTTCGTGGTTAATTTCAATCGAATGCGATTTTAGCGTGACCTGACCTATCGAATAGCTTTTAGGAATTTTTAGCATATTTGACCCGTGGTTGATTATCTTTGAGCCACATTGTGCATCTTTCACACATTGATGACTCTCGGTTGTCGTGAAATTCTTGAGGTTTCAAATATGGACACAGGATACATAAACGATAGAAAAATCGGTTTAGTGCCGTTCGACAGAAATTTTGCAATCAGGTGGAATCACCCACACTTTAATTACACACCTTTGTTGAAACAACCTATCTCCGATCTCTAATCGATTTTGACAGTGCCATATTGACCTTTGCATATTAGCACAATTGAGTAGTCGATTTATATTAAAATTCTCAAATCAGCCGAGTTTGGATTCCTTAACGGCTTCACCAAATAGATTAGTTATCTCGTGAGTGATCAGCTCAGAGAAAAAGACTATAGGCGCGTTGATGAAAAGCCCAATTCATTAAATCGAAAACAGACTCAAAAATCAAGATGTCACATACGTGTAGACTTTCTTATGGTCCTTTGATCGAAACAATTTCCCTTTTATTCTAGCAATTTCTACAGCAACACTCATTTTGGGTTGGAAATTTTTGAACACTCTCTCATCATAATCTTTCTTTTTACTCTTAATCTGACACTCTATACCAAAACGAGGATCAGCAGGATAGTTTGAAAATTCCTTCTCTATTCTTCTAGCCTCTACTTGCCCTAAGTTTTCCATGGCTCTCAAGAACAAGGTTTCGTTCCCATAACCATTTTCTTTCAAGAATGAACTTATGAAATCTACGGGACTTCCTCCCTTTTTTAGAAACTCATAATGTTTGAGAAGTACCTCAGGCTTTCTTACCGAAATAGGAGTTGCTTCCTGAGTGACCTCTTGCTCCACCAATTGTCGATTCGTGCTTCAAAGTGATTCATCCTTAGTGAGATCAAAATGTGTCGGACCTTGAGGAACAAACCGAGGCTTACAATTAGCAATGCGAGAGGATTTCCTCTGATAAGACATCGAAACAGACTTAGAGAATTTTGATGACATGTTCAAGAGTGATCGAGTGAGAAATTTTGCAAAGAATGTGAGAGTAGATCAAGAGAAGCAAGGGTTTGAGAGAAAGATTAGGGTTTGCAAAGAGTCTGGATATCGGAGGAGAAAGGTCAAAGTCTTTATTTAGAGAAAATGACCAAGGCAACCGAACAGGCACAAAAGAAAAAAAAAAACTTTCATTTTGAAAAATTTAAAAGGTAACTGTCAATAATTTTTGAAATATTAATTCTGAAAAATCAGCAGAGATATAACAAATTCCAAAAATATAAAAGGCAAGTAATAATTCAAGAATAATCGTACATGCTCAAGAAGGAAAGAAACTTACATGCCAAAATTTGAAATATAACTACCTAAGTCTAGAAGGGCTTTCAGAAGGATGTTTTTATCATAGGTTGAACTGATGAGTCTACTTGTCCATAAACTTTATCGGATGCAAGAGTAATATTTAGCTTTTCATGAATGAACTCGAACGATCCTTTCTCTAATGGCTTGGTGAAGATATCTCCCAGTTGATTCTTCAAATCAATGAATTGAACATTGATTTCGCCATTTTGCACATGGTCTTTTATGAAATGATGGCGAATTTCAATATGCTTTGCCCTTGAATGAAGAATAGGATTTTTGGTGAAGTCAATCGCACTTGTGTTGTCACATCTAATTTCAGTGCAAAGTTCTTCTATTCCAAAGTCCTTTAGTTGTTGCCTAATCCAAAGAATTTGTGAATAACAACTTCCAAGAGCAACATATTCTGCTTCTACCATTGAGAGTGCCATAGTGTTATGCTTTTGCCATTGAGAGTGCCATAGTGTTCCGCTTCTTTGAGAACTAAGACACTAACATTTGTCACAAGAGTTGGCACATTCATGAAGTACTTTTCCTATCAACTTTACAACCAACTAGATCAGCATCTGAGTATCCAAGTAATGTAAACTCTCCTCCTTTTGGATACTACAAATCTAACTTTGGATTCGTTGCAATATACTTGATAATATGTTTGACAACACTAAGATGAGATTCTCTAGGATCGGCTTGGAATCTAGCACACATATACACACTGAATAAAATATTAGGTCAAGAAGTAGTAAGGTAGAGAAGAGAATTAATCATGCTTCCATATGCCTTTTGGTCTACTTTCTTTCCATCTTCATCCTTGCCAAGTTTGGAAGAACTTGACATGGGAGTCTCAGTTTTTTTATAGTTTTCCATCCCAAATTTCTTGATAAAATCTCTAGCATATTTCTCTTAATAAATGAAAGTTCATTTTTTTGATTGTTTGACTTGTAGAGCCAGAAAGAATCTCACTAATTATGTTCATTTTGAATTCTTCCTATATAGACTTCGAAAATTTATTGTACAGATTTTCATTAGAAGACCCAAACATTATATCATCTACATATATTTGAACAAGTAGAAAGTGTTTTTCTTCCCTTTTGATAAAGAAAGTTGTGTCAACCATTCCTTTCTTAAAATCATTGCTTACCAAAAACTTACTCAGTCTTTCATACCAAGCTCGAGGTGTTTGTTTCAAACAATACAAAGCCTTCTTTACTTTGTATACAAAGTATGGTTTTCTGAGATCTTTGAATCCTGATGGTTGTTCCACATAGACTTCTTTTTGTATGAACCCATTTAGGAATGCACTCTTGACATCCATTCGGAATAACCTGAAATTATGAAAACATGCATATACTAGCAATAATCTTATGGCTTTTAACCTAGTTATAGGTATATATATCTCATCATATTCTATTCCTTCTACTTGCATATAACTTTTTGCAACAAGCCTTGTTTTGTTCCTGGTTACTTTACTATTTTCATCTATCTTGTTTCTGAACACCCACTTTATTCCAATCACAGATTTTCCTTTTGGTTTTGGAACTAGCTCCCAGACATCATTAATTTTGAATTATCTGAGTTCGTCCTGCATTACTTCTATCCAGCTTTTATCAGATAAAATTTCTTCTACTCCATTTGGTTCTATTTAAAAAATAAGAGCTAGAGCACTTGAGTCTCCTTTTACTTTGGATCTGGTATGAATCCCTTCTCCTATATTGTCAATAATGATCTCTTTAGGATGGCTTGATTTGTACTTCCAATTACTGTAGGATTAGTCATTATCTGCAAGAGTTTGCTAAGCATCTGTTTTCATTGATTCTTCTGACTTTTCTTTTGCTTCACTTTGATCACCAAAAGGCTGAGGTTTCTCGGGGGAATCAAACTTCATTAAGTCTGAAACTAGTTCAGACTCTTCGAGTTGAGTTTGATCTTGTTGGTTCTAAACACTTTCTTGGAATCTGATATTCATGGATTCTTCGACAGTTTGTGTATTCTTGTTGAAGACCCTATAAGTTTTGTTTGAAGTAGAATAGCCAAGAAATATCTCTTCATCCGATTTTTCTTCAAATTTCCCAAGCTAATCATTTCCATTATTCAAAATAAAACACTTGCAACCAAACACGTGAAAACAAGAGATATTTGGTTTTTTTTTCCTTTGTAAACTTCATAGGGAGTTTTCTCTAGGATGTGCCTTAAAAATACTCTGTTAATTATATAACAAGCAATGGAAACTGCTTCTTCCCATAGACAGGAAGAGACTCTACTTTCAATTAGCAGAGTTCTGGCCATCTCCTATAAAGACCTATTTTTCCTTTCTACGACTCCATTTTGTTTTGAAGTGTATGGAGAGGAGAAAACATGTTCTAGACCATTTTCATTACAAAAATTTGCAAAGTCTTGATTTTCAAATTCTCCCTCATGATCAGTTCTCCCTTATGATCAGTCTTTATACTTAAAATGTGACATCCTAAATTTCAGGTTCTGATTTCGATTGGATAAATTGGGCATTTCATCGACACACCTATAGTGCTTTTCTCTGAGATGACCACTTATGAGATAACTAACCTATCAGGTAAAGCCATTAAAGAATTTTAATGCAATAGACTTGAGAATTCGACTAGAAATCGATTGTTCGACCGTGCTAGTTTGCAAGGGTCATTACGGCACAATTAAAAATCGATCAGAGATCGAAGATAGGTCGATTTGACTGAGATATGTGATCAAAGTGTGGGTGATTCAATCTGATTGTAAAATTCTTATCGATCGATACTAGACTTAATTTTCTTTCATTTTGGGTACCCTATGTCCATATTTGAAAATCTTGAGATTTTCACGACCACCAAGAGTTGCCAATGTGTGGAAGAGGTATGTGTGGTTTGAAGAAAATCAACCACGGATTAATTGCAACAAAAATTTCTAAAAGCTACCCGATAAGGTAGGTCACGCTAAAACCGCGTCTGATTGAAATTAACCGCGAATTTAAATCCGATTTCAAAAATTGAAAGTTATGTCGTGTCATGAGTCATTTTAGGAATGTTAGCTCATCTTTCGAGAAATTTCTGGCAAGTTCAGAATTTTTACAGAAAATCATTTCGAACGTTTCGGAAAACGAACGGAAATTCAAATTAGCCAATTTGAAGAGATTTTTGGCATTTGGGGTGAGTGAATTAGTGACAGGAAATTTCGGGGGCTTTTTCCTCAACAAATCGGACCTCAATCAGAGAAGTTTGTTTAAAAAATCGGATTCCGAGAAAAAGGAAATAGAATTCGGATTTTAGGGAAATTCGGAGGTTGGAGGGACTGTCTTATCTTAGTCTTCTTTTGGACTTTAATTGTTCAAGTTGGTGAAGAAATTGGCCGTAGGATTACCAGTTGACAAAGTTGTGAAGTTGATTAAAAATTTAATGGTGTTTTATTTTTATTCTCTTTTCCCTTCCCTCCTTTGGTCCCCCTTCCGTCGCACGTTCAAATGCCGCCCCCCCCCCCCCCCCCCCCCCCCCCCCCCCCCGCCCCAATTCTCCTTTTCGATTTATCTCTGTCAATTCTTTCCCCTCTCAGCCAACAGCCCCCCTGCATTCTTATCTTCTATTTATTTTTCTTGTTCCTTCGGTCTTCTATTAGACCACGCTGCCAGCTGCCCCCGATTTTTACCTCTTCGGTCTTCTACGTTGCTTTCATTTCCTTTGACTCGACAACCACTATAGCGGAGCTACTTTTGTTTAAATTTAAGCCCCACGTGTTCTCTGCCCACGGATGCTTCGACCTTTGTCCATCTCTCTCTCAATCGACGCCAGCCCCACCATCTTTGTCTCCACCGTCCCACTTCAATCAACCTTGGCTAATCATTGATCGTGGGCCTCCAGGCCAGCACGACCACTGCCAACCCGTTCCCAGTCCACCATAGTAGCCTTGCGTCATCCGTTTTCCTCAAAACAGCAGGCCCGAGCAGCCCGCATTTCCAGCAAGTCCAGCAGCCACAATTTGGCCCGGTTCATGGCCATTTTAGTCACAGCCCGCACTCCCACCCGCTGTGGTCGATTCTAGTCCGAGCCATGCCCAAACCAGCCGCCAAAGCCACTTCGATCAGCCCCAATCAGTATCAAAATTAGTGGGTCTCCAACGAAAGGTTTGGCTTGTTTTGGAGGTGTTCTGGGCCCCGAAAGCTAGGCCCACTTTGGAGAGAGTTGTTCCTCGTCGCGTCTCCATTAGTTTGAATCGAGTGGTTCGTCGAACAAGTAAGTTTAACTCACTAATCCTTCTTTAGTAAGTTAGTTATGCTTAGGGGTTGATTAGTTTAAGTATGGAATAGGCGGTTCGTTAGATGAGATTAGTAAATTTAATTAATTACCAATGCATGTTAGGTGGATAGTTAGTGCAATTAGGGCCTAAACAAGCTTTAATATTTATCTAGAGTGGTTCAGAAATTTTTTAGGCTCGTATCGGCTTCCAATTAGGCTTTTTCGGGCCTAAGTTGCATTTTTGGCATTTATTTATTATTTTTCATAATTACTTAATTAATTATTTATTTTCCGGAAATTGATCGGGATAGCCGGTGACCGGAATTTCGTGTTGATTGCAGTGGTGCATTTTGTTTTATTTAATTGAGCTCTAATTTGTGTTAATTGTGAGTTAATTGTGAAATGAGGAATTTATTCCTAAATTTATTTAATTTTGGTAATTGATTGAAAATTACCGGGCATCAGTCTACATCGTCAAAAATCTATTTTGGGACTACTGAATCTGGTGGGAAGTTCAAAAGTGAAATTATTATATTTTGGCTAAGGCCGACTGTGTACCCACACATGTTGAATTGGTTGTATGATTGGGATGGTATATTATATCAGCCTATGGGCGATATGTCAGCTTAGCAAAGAGCAATATACTGATATACTATATCAGCCCACAGGCGATATGTCAGCGTAGTAAAGAGTAGTATACCTTATCAGCTTAGTTGAGCATTATTGGTATACTATATCAGCCTATGGGCGATATGGCAACTTAGTAGAGAACAGTATACCCGATTATCTCAGAAGCGAGCTATACTGTCTATTTATCAGCTTTGCAATGAGTAGTCCTGATATGAGCGAACTTTAAAGATAGTATGAATTAAGCCGACCAATAAATGGTCATGATGACATAAAATTGACTAAGTTGATTGATCGATGAGTCGATCCAAATTGATTGAATTGATTGGATGTTATGATAGTGAGATTATGAATTAAACTGATTTGCAAGAAGAAGTGGAGGCCCAAGTAAGTCCTATACCTCGTGATTGTGCTTAGGTAGACCTTAGGGCGTATTTTCTTCCTAATCAGGGCTTAGGGGGTAAAACTTGTTGAGACGTCGTCTCACCTCGTTGTGGGATAACCTTTTAGGTCCTTGGATAGAGATTCCCCCCAAACTACATGGTTGTCCCGTGAGGATTACAGAGCAAGTCTCCAATTACCCTGATCCCAAAGGTTTTTGGGTGTACGACCTAATTGTAACCACGGTATGGATCGAAGAGGTTCCATTTCAGGAAATACCTAACCGATTCAGGGCATGGTTCTGTACCAATCCCTTCGGTATTAGACTGGGTCCTCTCAGATCTTTCGATGTCCCCTCAATAGTGCTTGAGGCCACCTGAGACAAGGATCCGGTTGATCCTTCGAATGGTGCAAAGGAGGACTCATGTCTCACCCTAGCCTTGTGGACTCTGCCGAATCAGTAAATGAGTCGGGCTAGCTAATCGTAAGATAGTTTGTTTTGAAGAGTCAACCTTTTTATAAACTTTGTAAATGTCGGCTAGTAATGTACATAAATTAATCTGATATGTATAAAGGTGTGTTGCGATTTTCAAAGAATGGTGACCCTACTTTTCTATCCCATTGAATTGTTGTTTGGGGATTATTTATCTGCTTCCGCATATGCATTTAAAAATGAATTGGCCGGCAATGGGTCCTGGGACGTCGCTATTAAATTGACCAAAGAGGGATAGGCATGTGCTCGGAGGATTGGGGCGTGACATGAAATGGCATAACCTTTCTCATTCTGAACCTTCTTAGCAAACGTTGGAAAATATGAGAGGGTTTCTATTTTATTTGCCAAGAAGAAAACCCTAGTAAATCTTGAATAATCATCCACAACTACCAAACATTACTTCTTATCACTGATGCTTTGTGTTCTAGTTGGTCCAAAAATATCCATCTGAAGAAGCTACAAAATACAATTAGTGGAAACTTGATTCAAAGATTTAAATGAGCTTTTGACCTGTTTTCCCAAGATACATTGACTACACAACTCAGACTTCTGGTGCATCATTCTAGAAAGACCATGAACCAACTTCTTAGACGAAAGTTTAGCAATTTGTTTCATACTCACATGTCCAAGCTTGCGATGCTAGAGATTTGCTTCATTTTGGATTGTGATAAGACATTGAGAGTTCTCTGGATTTATGTTCAGAAGATTAATATTGCCATGTCTTCACCTAGTAAAGGTTTGAGAAAAGTCTCAACTAACTTTAGAACAAATATTTTCTTGGAAATTGATTCTGAATCCTATATCACATAGCTAGCTTATGCTCAGCAGATTGTAGTTCAAACCTTTCACCAAGAAAACATTGTTGATGATCAAATTTTCAATCCTCACTGTTCCATGTCCAATGATTTTTCATTTACTGTTTCCACCGAAAGAAACATTTCCTCCTCTTTGTTTTTTGAGTTTTATAAAACTACTTGAATCTCTAGTCATATGTCTAGAACAACCATTGTCCAAGTACCATTTGCTTTTTCTCTTAACAGTAACTTGCAGTCAAAAAGAAATCTTAAACTTTCTTTGGTACCCAAATTTTCTTGGGTGCTAGCGAGTTAGTTCTAAAAACAACATTTGCATAATCATTCTTAACAGGTCTCCAAACTTTAGGATATTCATTCTCAAAATATTCTAAGCAATTACACTTAGAACATTTAAGAACACTCTGACCAACAAGTTTTACAAAAACTTTTTGAAAATGATTTTTGTAAATAGATTTTGGAAGTCTTTGTCTAAGTCTCTCATTAACTTTAGGAAAATTGATTGAAATAGTACTTTCTTTATTCAGACCCAAACCGGATTTGTTATAATAGGGTATTTTTTTTTTTTTTTATCCTTTGGAGAATTTTGTAGAAATATCTTAAATTTCATTTTTCAAATATTCATTTTCTTTTGAAAGGGAATCAATTTTTCCTTTCAAATCATCAAAATCTTTTGTTAGATTTTCAAACTTTTCTCTCCAAGAATTATCCTATTGCTTGAGTTTTGAATTTTCATTTTTTGATTCGGAAATCCTTTTAAGAGAAGATTTGAGGTTCAAGTAAAGTTCATATATATATACTTAGAAACTTTAATAGGAATTTCTGAATGACTTACCTCGATATCCTTGTTAGATTATGAGTCTATCTGAGTTTGACTTTGATTCTGAATGAGCTATCAGACAAATATTTGCAAACTCCTCTTCACTTTCCTTACATTCTATGTCACTCCAGGTTTATGCTTTTAGGGCTTTCTTGTATTTTTCATAGTTACCTTTTTTTCTTTTTCAGCAAAAGATAGTTAGGCTTGATGTGTCCCTTCTTCTTACACTCAAAGCATATCACATCCTTACTAGATTCAACATCTTCCTATTATCTTTTCTAGAAATTTTGCTTGCTTTGCTTTTTCAAGTTCAATCTTCTTCCTTTCCTATTTAATTTCTTGAATTTCTTTGTCATGAGAGCCAGCTCCTTGTTGTCCATATCATCATCCATGTCTGTGTCTGTATCATCATAATCAACATTAGACTTAAGCACAATTGACTCCTTACCTTTTGGATCCTCTTCATCATTGATCTGTTCCACCTCATACAATTAAAGAGTGTCTATCAGCTCATCAACCAAAAGAGGCATGATTCTTTGTGTCTCCCAAATTGATATTTCACATGATTCCAATCCTTTGAAAGTCTTCACAGGATTTGTTGACTTTCATTGGAGCAGAAATTGGTTGACCTTGAGATGCTAACCCATTTACAATTTCTATAAATCGATTGAACATGTTTCCAATAGACTCTTTAGGCTTCATTCTGAATGATTCATATTAACCAAGTAAGATATTTATTTTTGTCTCATTTACATGATCTGTTATATTCAGCAGAAGACAAGGCACAATATAAAGAATGGATGGCTTTTGCATCAAGAGATTGTCTCTTAGTCATTTCTGCTTGGTTAGATTCCTCAACATCCTTATCTAAGGCTTTTTTTTTTTTTTCCCCTTGTTAGATGCTAAAGCTGCCTTTGGGTTGATTCTCCTTTCTATAACATCCCGTTCCAAAGGATCTTTGGATCTTAGGAATGTCTTCATTTTGCTCTTCCACACATTGTATTATTTTCCATCAAAATAGGGTGGCCTGGTATTGCTTTGCCATCCACGAGTCCCGGCGCTAAACAACTAACCATAGAAAATATTTAGCTCAAAAGTATAAACACTTCAACAGAAGAGCATAGGGCTCTGATACCAATTGAAAATGCCGGTACTAACGTCTAGAGGGGGTGAATAGGTGTTTAAAATAAACATTGACAAATAAATGTGGAATAAAATAAGTTGCAAATAAAGTCTAAAAAAGGATTAGAGTCTGATTAAATGAGCCATCAGACTTCTGGTGAAAATTCATAATCAAATAAGAGATGTAATAGATTTTTGCGAAACTTAAAAAGTTGTAACGAATAAAGCTGAAAAGAGTTAAGGGAAGATAAAATTGCACATGAGATTTATAGTGGTTTAGCTTAGATTAAGCCTATGTCCACTCTCCCACACTGGCAGTCTTATGGCTAAAATTCACTAAAGTATCAAAAGAGAAGTATAATATTTCGAGTGCAAACACTCAATGGAAGATTTCTTTTTCCCTCATTAAGTCACTTTTCTTGTGATTTTCTCTCTTGAATACAATTTGTAAGAGCTGTCGTTGAAGAACAAGTGGTCGGAAAGGCTACAGAGTTTGGAATTTCAATTTTCACGCACTATCTCAAATTAGGGGTGTAAATGGGTCGGGTCGGGTCGAGTTTTGATGTTACCCGACCCGACCTGAAACACGAGGGTCACATACTGTGACCCAACTCGACCCGAAACACATTACTCACATCGGAAATCGGGTCAGGTTAGATCGGGTTTATGGGTTTTCACCTTTTTTTTTATTTCACCTCCCTTTTTTCTATTTGTTCCATTTAAACTGTAATTATTTTTAAAATGGGTTCTACACGAATAAATTGGATTTTCTTTTTTCTGTTTGTTCCATTTAAAATGTAATTACCCCCAATACGAATTACGCCAGTTTCCTGCCGTAGCTTCTCACATTCAATGCAAATGGTATAAAAGAACAATTCTTGTTAGAAACCCAGGAGTCTAACTTTCTAACAAACTTTGTCAAAAAAAAAAAAAACTTTCTAACAAACCACTTTGACCACATGTTTCAATGCACCAGCTCAAATTTTAACTGCTCATTTCATAACCTACTACAAGTAGACAGAGAGAGCAAATAAGAGGTCCATCCGTTTCTTACGCATTATTGTTGCGAACAACACGGACAGACATCAGCCTCAGCCCGACCTCCAAAACGAATGTCGGTGCTCTTCTCCTTAAGCTTGACCCGAAAGAGCGATGGTAGGTAAGTATAATCAATGTGAAAAGGTACAACCCAAAGGAGAACTCATGTTTGTTCCTCCACTCAAATGAAATCTAGAAAAAGCCTATGCAAAAGGCGGGAGCACTCTTCCTCTGTACATGCCGTCTAAAATGCTACTTTTGCAGCGACAACATTTTCATGATAATTCATCCGCATGCTATGGAGAAGGTGAAGAAGGGAGAGATAAAAGAGTGAAATCCATTTTTGCGGTCTGTGCACATTACATACATATGTTGTCATCAACAATCCTTGTTCTGCAGAATATTGAAAAGATTTTCAGCGACAATTAAAAAAAAAAAAAT
This sequence comes from Eucalyptus shirleyi, assembly GCA_017140165.1. Classification (NCBI taxonomy): domain Eukaryota; kingdom Viridiplantae; phylum Streptophyta; class Magnoliopsida; order Myrtales; family Myrtaceae; genus Eucalyptus; species Eucalyptus shirleyi. The sequence goes on from CM029454.1 coordinate 27,060,201, forward strand.
GAGCTCAAACAATGTCACCTATGTACTTGCTGATTCCATGCTAGTAACATCCAACCAAAATGTTCCTTACTCAGCCATCGAACTTTTCTTCAACATCACTGTCGTCAATATAGACAGTCTACAACATGTGGAAATCACACCATTCCCCCAAAATTTGGAGGCAGTAACTGCTTGCGGCAAGGTAACACTGTTTTCCAATGCAAGACACCCCCTTTAGTTTTCAGCTTTTCCACCACATCGATACATCCAAACATCCTCTTTTAAGTGCTTGCCATTTGCTTTGTTACCCAAAAAGATTTTCTTTCTCCTGCTTTCCCTGCAACCAAAATATTCAACATATATAAAACATAGAAGAACAGCAGAAAAATATAGATTAAAGGCCATCAAACGTAGAGGAAGAAGCTCAAAACCCTATCGGTTAATAAGGGATGAAACAACCAAACTCTCCATGACTTGCATTTGTGCATGTGCATAGCAAGTAGCAGAACCACTTGAAACAATAGCTTATATTGATCCTGGAAACTGTAAGATATCATTCAAGAATTTTGTCCATTAAGACCTACCCTTAACTGGCGAGCGAGTTGTTCATCACTCAAAACTTCAGATGTTGCCAAAAGATATTGTTAGGAGTGCAAAAAAAGAAATAGGACTTACACAAGTTGCATATTATATAATACTAACCTCTAATACATCAATCATCGACAGAAGTGAACATCGAACTTGATTCCGTGGTTGTATTTGTGCCTATAGCCACAAATAAGACAGAAGAGAGATGATGTATAAAAGCTGATGGAATACCCTGCATCAATTGGAGTTCTTGTCACAATCCATCATAGCTGATAGAAGCATATAAAAGCAAAATTCTCAGAGATAGCTTTCTGCTGTTTTTATTTTTTTATTTTTGAAGCATCAAAGTTACCACCCAATGTACTTTAAAAAATAACAAGACTACTTAGGTTCTAATTGCTAATAACCTCCACTTAACAAGTGGCCCACCACCACATTAGAAGACAGAATGATCATCGTTATGGAGGTTAAGGTTTCTCTTTCCAAATCTGATATAGAAACACAGTCCATATCAACTTTTATAGATGCCGACTGCCATAGGAGAAAGATACATAATGGAACAAAAAACAAGATAATTGCTCTAATAAGAAGAATTTCTGTTAATTCTCATAGTGCACAAGGAAACCCATTTCAGTGGGATTTTCATAGTTCAATTGAAGCGATGAGTGGAAAGACATTCTTACACATGAACCAGAATGTAAAGTTTTTTTTCCAACAAATAACTTATAAAAAGACAGCACAAGAGGTTCAAAGATCAGCCATATTTAACATCTAAATCAGTGGTGAAAGAATATGCCTTTGTGGGAATGACCATCTTTTCATGGGAAGGTTTTCAGTTTCCGCAACACCATGCAAATTATAGAATTGGAAACTTAAAAAGCATATCTGGAAGAACTTGCAAGACTAGTGTGATTAAAAAAATTACAATGTACAATTTGTTTATGATGGATGGAATCCTTTCAAGATACAGAGAGCAGTGTATCAACACCAACAGCTGTCCACCAAATCCTATGGCATGATGCAGGAGCTTTCAAAGTTTGATAGATTGAGCATACTGTATACGCTGAGGAATTGTTCATATGATGCATCATTGCACGTGCCTAGCAGATGTAAAGAAAAAGCATTCAAGAGTCATACCAAAGCATCATAAGCAAGTTCAACTTATTGAAATGTCAAGAAAGCTTGCCCCTTCGTTCTTTCCCCTGAATACAAAAAATAGAACACTCATCTATTACCCAGAGACCTAGACAGACAGTGGCGAATTTTACGGTGGAAATTTCACCCCTTTTAACAGCCATTGACCCGAAAACATTCAGCAAGAAAGTACAGCACCAGCTATTCCACCAATGACATTCATGACTCAAAGTAGGTTCAAACGATACGATCACCATCTATCCAAAAAAACAAGAGTCATTAGACATTCACTTCCGCGCCAGTCACCGACTACTTCAGCCCTCAAGAGAACAGGATGATGCACAAACGAAACGCTCGGATTAAATTCACTAGCGAAAGTGCAAAGCACACTGCATTTCCACTCCCATCTCCCGAAAATCCACAAAACGAACTGAAAAGACAATGCCACCAGAAAGGCCCAGGATCGCATCGATGTGCGCAGCACCAGATTAAACACGCGCCATACATACACTGCCGACTTCGGCGAATTTCTAGAGCGTAATCGAGGACTACAGGGGAGAAGCGAACCTTGAAATTCCACCGAAAGCTGTATCAGAGCTTGGGGTCGAGAGCCGACTCGTCCTCCTCCTTGGCATCACCGGCAACGATTGACTAATTCGGTGGCGGCTAGGGTTCGGCAATCGTGAGCGAAGGCACAGTCATGTCAGAGAAGAAGGCGGAGCCGAGAAAAATGAGAACGTGTTTTGTTTGTTTGTTTGGATCTAGAGTTATCGTGTTCCGGGTCAAACAATGTTCCAACCCTACCCGACCCTAGGACCCTAAACATATATTCTTTGCTTGTTTTATATTTGTCTCTTAAACACTATCAAGACCCGAAACAAGTATAATACTTGTTTCGTGTTCAGATCGGGTCGGGTCCGATCGGGTTTTTTTGACACCCCTATCTCAAATAGACTGAATGACCTCCTTAAATACTCCTCCACGCCTTACTAGCCATTGGCATTCTCTAGAAGAATTTTCTCTAATCAATTTGTTGGACATAATTGATTAAGGAAATCTTACAGCCATTTGAAGATTGAGATGAAAATCCATTGATTTTGTTCACCCATATAATCAGAATTTAGGTTTCCATAAGTAAATGCTTCCCAAAAAGAAACTTGTCTTCAAAATTGATTTCATCAATTCTTAATTGATTCCATCGATGTTTTTATAAAAGGTAAGTCAGATTTTTCACTAGAAAGCCATATATTAAAGAGTGAATCTCTATTATGTTCATACTAAATTCTTGTCACAAGATCAATAAATTTGAGTCTGATTATATCTTCATTATGGACTTGATTTCAGTCTAAATTGCATCGGAGTGGTAAAGACTTCTGGAGTCTGATTATATCTTCATTTTGGACTAGGTTTTAATCTAGATTGCATCAAAGCAGGAAAGATTTCTGGAATGAATAGTGTCACGCCCCGATCTTCGGGGACGCACCCATCCTTCTACTTGGTTGATTTTAAAGTGCGATATCCCAAGACTAAGTATCGCCGACCCTTTCTTTTTATTACGCATGCGAAAGCAGAAATCTGATTATATCTTCATTTTGGACTAGGTTTTAATCTAGATTGCATCAAAGTAGGAAAGATTTCTGGAATGAATAGTGTCACGCCCCGATCTTCGGGGACGCGCCCATCCTTCTACTTGGTTGATTTTAAAGTGCGATATCCTAGGACTAAGTGCGAAAGCAGTTATGAATCCCCAGAGAATAAAACAATGTGATAGAAAAGCATACCATATTTTTCATATTGAAATTCACAACCACACTTTTATTAATAGCACAACTCATAGTATATTTACAATACTATTTACAGCAAACAAGTCTCACACACCTATCTATACTAAGACAAGGTTCACAAAAGGGATGGGATCTCAATCCACATCCGGGTTATACTCAAGATCCCTCTCTGGATCATCTTCTTCTTCAAAAGTCTTTCTCCTCTTCGGGTCCCTCCTCCTCAGCTTCTCCTCAGGGTCCTAAAATGGTTATTCAATAACCAATGAGACCACGTCTCAGCGAGTTCTACCCCCTAAGACCCGATTAGTAAACTAATACGCCAAACGGTTGCCTAAGCACGACACGAGTCAGAGGACTTCCCTTGGCCTCAGTTCCTCCCTACAAGTTAGTATATATATCAAATATCCATCATCACATCACATCATATCACCCAATCAGATCGACCCCTTCCATACTTTCTATAAGTCTGATCAACATCCAAGACTACTCACCCAAGGTGATATATAGATAGTACGTTATCTTATCTCCAAACGACATATAGAGTCACCGAGTTGTCAAATCATACTATACTGTCTCAAGATGATCTGTAGGATTATCGAGCTGGTACATTATACCGTACTATCTCAAGATAATCTGTAGAGTCACCGAGCCGGTAGATCATACCGTCCTGTCTCAAGATGACATATAAAGTCACCAAGCCGGTATACACACAATTTATCATACCGTACTGTCTCCAGATGCTCCGTAGAGTCATCGAGCCGGTAGATCATACAATTTATCATACCGTACTGTCTCAAGATGCTCCGTAGAGTCATCAAGCCGATAGATCATATCGTACTGTCTCAAGATGCTCCGTGGAGTCATCGAGCCGGTATACATGCCATTCCAAGCAAACAATCAAATAACCAATTTTATCCTTTCCGATAAAATGTTGTGTGTGGTACACGATCGGCCCTCGCCAAAATATAATAATTTCCTTTTTATAAATCCCACCATTTTCTGTAGTCCACTAAAACATTTTTGGTATCATTAACTGATGCCCTGTTAATTTCCCATTAATTTCCCAAGATTATTTAAATTAGGGAATAAATCCTAAATTCACAAATAAATCATTTTCGCACAAAATAAAGCTTAATTAAATAAACAGAATGCACCACGACAATCAACATAAAATTCCAGTCACCGGTCATCCCGGTTGAATTTCCGGAAAAATAAATAAATAAATAAATAAATACTAAAAATCCAATTTAAGCCCGTATTGCCTGATTAGACGCCAGAACGGATCGGGAAAAATCCCGAGATACATTCAATAAATATTAGAAGTTCTCTACTTGCTAATGACTGAGTCTAACCACCTAACATGCATCATTAAGTCACTAATTTAATTGTTCTAGACTAATCTAACCACCTAATTGCACTTAATTAAATCTAACCAATCCCTAAGCATAATTAGCAAACTAAGAAAGCATTAGTGAGTAAAACTCACTTGAGCAAAGCGAAGCATTAGTGAGTAAAACTCACTTGAGCAAAGCGAAGATCGGAACACCGCAACGGCAACACGATAGCGGCCGAACTTGGGCTCGCAACGACACCCACGGACTTGGACTGGGCCTAAACTTGGCCCAACAAATCTAGTTTGTTTCTGACTTGGACTGGGCTTGATCTGGGCTGACTCTGCGGACTTCAATTGGGCTGGAGTTGCTGAAGATGGGCTGGACAAATTCGTGTGGGCTGGAGATGGGCTTCAATTAAATTAATTGTTGGGCTGCTTCTTGGACTGATCCACGAAGATGCTAGGCCCATGAGATTGAAGAAGTTGCTGGTTCGTGGGCTGACTCGGTGGCTTGGTGGAGATGGGCCGTAAACTCCACTAGCCCCGTGGACTCGACGGAACGAAGGCCTAAATGCTGCTTCGTTTGCTGGCTTCGTGCAGCTGAAGATGGAGAGGAAACGCTGGCAGCAGTGGTTTTGTGGAGAGGAGCACGAGCTGGCGGAAGAAACGTTGATTGAAGATGAGGTGGGGCTAACCGCGTGGCCGCACGAAGGCACGACTGCAGGGGAAGGATCGCTGAAGCAGCTTCGATGGTCAACAACCGGCTTTGCTGGACTAAAAATTTTAGTGGAGGCTTCAAGCGGTTTGCTGGTCAACAAGCGGCAGAAAGGAGCAGCTTCGGTGGACTTCTTTCATTGAGATAAGCTTGACCGAACAAGCTGGATGGACTTCGGCTTCGCTGACAGCTTCAAGGAATTTCGGTGGAGAGACAGCAAGAGGGAGAGAGAGAGAGAGAGATCACGGGGCTGTGGTCTTCGATGATGCTGGGCCGGGAGACATGGACGAAGGAAGCAGCAGCTACGGACTATGTTGCTGGAGTCAACACTCGAACAGGGGGTTTAGCTGGTGTTGACTGTGGGGACGCGTGGCTGCAAGATGGAGGGGTCTGCAAACCGAAGTCAGCTTCGGTGGAGTTGGGGTTGCTTCAGCGGCTCGTCTTCATGAAGTTGGATGAAGATACGTCGAAGAAAAAGAACAAAAGGGGCAGAAGGTTTCGGTAGAGGTGGCGGTCCTTTGCAGAGAGGAATGAAAGCGAAGCAGAACCGCAGAGATGGAGTCGACGAGCTGGCTGAACGTGAGGAGAGGCTGCCGAAGGAAGAAGTCCACAAGGTCTATCCTCTCCATTGAATGCTTGGTCCCCCAAAAGCAATCCAATCTTATCCTACTTGTCCATAATACTTTCTTGCAAAGTAAAATCACCAAATAATCCAATTTTTGAAGCCAAAAATGCACCCATTCTCCTAACTCCGAATTTCATAATTTTTTGTCATCAACCTCTTCCACAAATTCCCAAAACTGAAGTCCAAATTTTGATGTAGAAAATCCCATTCCATTTTCTGCAAGTGTCCATTGCCAACTAGCTCGACTTATAATTCAAAATTTCCTTTAATTTGACCCATCCGAATTTCTGCAAATTTTCCGCAACGTCCGCAACGGTTTTCTATAAAAATCTTGGAATCTCCGAAAAATCTTTTGAGGGTGAGTCAATGTTCCTAGAATTTATTGTGACATGACAAAGACTTCAATTTCTGAAATTGGACTTGAATTCACGGTTAATTTCAACTTGGCGTGTTTTTAGCGTGACCTAAACTACCGAGTAGTTTTCAGAACTTTTTAGGGCAAATGACCCATGGTCGATTTTCTTCGAGCCACTATGAACCCACTCGACTCAATGGTGACTCTCGATTGTCGTGAAAACCTCGAGGATTCAATTACGGGCACAAGGTACCAAAACGACACTAAAATCGGATTAATGTCGGTCGATGAGAATTTCCCAATTTAGTAGAGTCACCCACGATCGGCCACACATCTCAATCGAACAAACCTATCTCTGATCTCAAATCGATTTTTTTAACTGTGTCGTAATGGCCTCTAAAGACAAGCACGGTCAAGAAGCCGATTCTCGGTTGAATTCTCTAGTCTATTTGCCTTAAAGTCCTTAAAAGCTTCCCTGAATAATCTAGTTATCTTGAGAGTGATCAACTCTGAGAACAGCTCTATGGGCGCGTCAATGAAATGCCCAATTTATTCAGTAGAAAAACAGGACTGAAAATCTGGGATGTCAAAAATAGATTTTGATAAGAACAAGAAATTTTTGTCAACTTGAAAACATGGTAAAAGTTTTCTTAACAAGTCTATCTGGCCAACTTTGATCAGAAATCGCTGACTTAAACGCCAGTCATCCTATGCGGCATGAATAGCACTAGCATGAATAATTTTTAATGATATTTTGATAATTTTTTTTCCTTCATTACTTTTTTTTTTTTTTACTAGTGGTTGCCAAGGGTCATTGAGGCATCGCTGGCTACAAGCGAGGGTCGCAAAGCCCTCAATAACTGTGGGCAAGACCATCCTCACCTCTCTGGTCATAGGCAATACCGCCCTCGCCTAGATCTGGGTGAGGACCTAAAGACTCACTAGCTACTTAAAAAAGAAAAAGTAAAGAAAGAAATTAAAAAAGAAAAAAATTGAGAAAATATTATTAAAAATTGTCAACATGCTGACATATTATATATGATAGCCGGCGTCCACATCAACGAATTCCGACTAAAATTAACCATATAGACTCAATTGGAACAATGTGAAAATGTTTATGATTTAATTGGCAAAATCAAAAAGTTTAGAATTGTCTTGTAAAAGCGCAATAGGTTTAAAACTTTTTGGACAATTTTTCCTTAAATAAGTTCTTATTAAAAAGTGCATTACATAATCAGGTAATGAAATTTAAAATAAAGTAACTATAGCTTATTTGATTACGTGAAAATTCCATTTACTAATAAAAGTTATTGGAATCCTAATTAACTTTAAATATAAATATTGAAAATAGAGAAGAGATGAGGTTCTTGAGTTTGGTTACTATCATTGAGGCAATTTGATTAAGTGAATAAACAAAATTCACATAATAAGAAAATTCTATCAATTAAAATGAAAGTAATCAAAAATTAAACAATGAAATTGGAAAAGTTTGAAAAGTTGAAAAAAAAAAAATAGCGCTTGCTTTTTTTCTTTTTGATCGAAAAAATAGTGCTATCTTGAAGAGTAGCTTCTTCATAATTTGTACATGATATTTCCAAACTTTAAATTTCACTCTATTTAGATATGAAAATATTCCATTCAAGCAAATCATTTTAACTTAAAAACCAATTTACATATCTATTTAAATCAATTTTTTTAAAATATATATATATAATAGAGAGGGGGTGTGTTGACATGTCATGCCCCAATCCTCCGAGCACGCGAACATTCCACTCTGGTCGATACAAATGCGACTTCCCAGGACACGTCGCCGACCCATTCATTTTATTACGCATGCGGAAGCGAAACAAATCCCCTGACAACATTTAACTTGGGATAGAAAAGCAGGCAATTAATCACAACCAAACAAGCTTTCTTATAACCACATAGGTTTATATACAACACTGGATTGACTATAAAATAGACCGGCTCAACAAAAAGGGAACTGTCCTATGACCAACTTGTCAGACACGTTCACCAATTCTTCAGCCTCCACCTTCCGAACTCCAGGACTTCCGGTCCTCCACGACCGTCATCTAGGGACCTGAAATATTATCCCACAACCGGGATGAGACTACGTCTCAGCGAGTCCTACCCTCTAAAACTCAATTAGGGAGAAAATACGCCTCAGGGCGCTTTAGCCACACAAATAGGATAGAGGACTTACCTCACCTCAGTCCCTTTCCTGCACGTCAGTACATTTCATAATTCAACCAAATCCGATTGATCACAATGATTCAATTCAATCATATTATCTATCTTTCCATACCGTCTATCAAACCAGTCGTTAATACGACAAATGCTCTTCAAAGCTATATTATATAGACGGTAGCTCGCTGAAGCTGTAGCGTATAGATAGCTCACTGAAGCTGTAGCGTATAGATAGCTCACTAAAGCTGTAGCATATAGATAGCTCACTGAAACTGTAGCATATATGTATATAATATTTACTCGACCAAGCTGATACATATATAAACAACTGCTCGCCAAAACTATCAATTCAACAATAACCCAAACCAATCCTCAATCAAATCAATCAATAGATTCAAACTGGTCCTACCAACCAATTACGATGCCAATAGCTGACACCGGGTATTTTCAAGTTAAATACCAAAACTTCTCCAATTTCACTTAATTCCACATTATTGGAATTATTAACCACAATCATCAATCACTCAATTTCTCAATTTAAACATACAATTAGCACAAACCAACCGCACTGCTACGATCAACGCGAAATTCTAACGACCGGCCATCCCGGCATAATTTTCGAAATTATTAAATAATTAAATTTAATTCCAAAAATTAAATAATTAAATATTATATTATAATAATATAATTTAATAAAATAATATTTATAAATTCGAAATAATTAAGTAATTAAAAATAATTAATTAGGGCTTAAACAAGATTACACTAATTTAATCATACAATTAGCCCTAATTAAACATCCATTAAACTAATCATACAACTAATCTAATTTACATTAAAATAATCTAATTTAATCACATAAACCTAATTAGACTAATCTAAACACCCCTTAAGCGTCATTAACTCACTAAGCAAGAATTAGAGGATAAACTCACCGGTTTTGTACGCCGGTGAGTTCACGGCGACCACGACACCAAGGCGGTCGATAAACCCCAAAGCGGCGACAACAATGAAGGCCGGGAAGACACTAAAAACGGGCCTCGAAGACCTCACGGCTTTCTGGTTTTCTGCTTCTGATCTGGGCTGAACTGCAAAGAAGAAACCAACAACTTCAATGGCGAAAACGGGCCGATCGGAGCTCTGGCAAGCGGGTGGTTGGCAACCGGCGGCTCCCGGGGGTCTTGGGGATCTTGCTGGAGGTTGGGACGGGCAAAGGAATGGTCGGAATGGGGCGAAACAGCAAGAAAACGCGGAACAGGCGGAGCAGGGCAAAACCAGACGGTCCGGCGAGCGGTAGCTTCTCTGTGGATTTCGGGACGACCGGAGAATCGTTCCGGCGAGCGGCGAGGTGATCCGGAACGGTCTGGATGTCCTCGTCACGAACGTGGGTGGAGCATTTGCTGATTCATCTGGGAAGTCGACTTTTTACTCGGATCATTGGCGAAAGGTCGGCTGGAGCAGAAACTGGAACGAGGAGAAAACAGAGGAGGAAAACGGCCGACGATGGCCTTCCGGGCGTGCGACGATGGAGGGCTGTTGCTGCTCGGTTTCTCTGGTTTTTGCTGAGCTTCTCTCTTTCAACAATAATGGAGAAAACCTTAGAGAAGAAGCTGCTTAAGAGTGGGGGTTTCCTTGGGCTCTCTAGAGCTCAACACTTGCCATCTTCTCATTGGCTTTGCCCCCACCATGACACCACATGACCTCAGCCACTCTCTCTCCTCCAATCTTCCTCTACAAGCTTGGCAATAGGTGCAAAATGTGGTGTGCCATGGGAGCTACGAATTTTGGACATTCCCCCATTCAATCCATTCAATTCTCTCTTAATTCCAATCAATTGAAGCTCAATTGAAGCTCAAATAAATCAACCCATGTGTCCTCGGCCTTCTCATGACATTTCCCCGTCAAATGATCCAACTTGCATCCCGAAGATTCGATTAAAAACGGCCCTCTGACAATCCCGAACAAAAACGACATTACTTTGCTTTTCCACCAAAAATCTCGATTTGTAGAAAAATCTTCTGGAGATGAGTCGACATTCCTAAAATGAATTGTGACTTGACAGAACTTCCAATTTCTGTTATCGGGTTCAATTTCACGGTTAAATTCAATCTGGCACGACTTTAGCGCGTCCTAATCTACCAGGTAGCTTTTAGGAATTTTATGTGCAATTGACCTGTGGTTGATTATTTTCAAGCCACAAAGTGCATCTTCGACACATTGGCGACTCTCAATTGTCATAGAAATCTTGAGGTTTCAAATACGGACACAAGGTACCAAAATGATAGAGAAATCGGTCTAGTGCCGATCAACAAGAATTGTGCAATTAGGTGGAATCACCCACACTGAATTACATGGTTCTGTTGAATCGACCTATCTCCGGTCTCTAATCGGTCTGTGCCGTAATGACCCTTGCAAATTAGTACGGTCGAGCAGTCATTTCCTGGTCGAATTCTCAAGTCTATTGCGTTTAGATTCCTTAACGGCTTCACCCGATAGACTAGTTATCTCGTGAGTGGCCAACTCAGAGAAGAGAGCTATAGGCGCGAAGATGAAATGCCCGACTTATTTAATTGAAACCAGAATTGGAAAATCGGGATGTCACATGACACCTCAAATTTTGATCCCTAAAAAATATGAAAAGTCAAAAAATTAATCGACTTTGACTTTATGGGTTGACTTTGGGCTAGATTTATTTTTTTTCTATTATTACCATTTTAGTTAATCTAGGATAATTAAGGGTAAAAAGGAAAGTTTCTTGAAAAGTGAAATAAAAATATACATCTATACTCCTTAAACATCGTGCACATTGCACATGTTAACTAGAATAAATAATAGAGAATTAACGGGTAAAACAAAGCGGAGGTTACAGGCAGTACCCTGTAATAGCTGTAATAGTTGAAAAGTTCGAGATTTAATGTCAAATAAAGGCATTATGTAATTTTCCCTTCATTTCTATTAACCTTTTGTCGTTTCGATGGGAAAATCGAATTTCCTCGCTATTTTCTATGTTTTTTTTTTTTGGTCGAGAATGCTTCTTCTTTTCATTTACTTGGATAAGTTCGGGGCAATTACATTAGTAACATCAGCGCTAAGTAAATCAATTAAGCCGATCGGGGGGTATCTTACCCAGTTGGAAGGGAGGTAATGCTATCGTTGGGCCCTTGCAAGCCAGTCGGCAGGCCTATTGGCATCTCTGCTGCAATGGGCCAAAGTTAGGCTCAGAAATCTTTTCCTTTTCTCTCGGATCCGGTCCACTAGCGCTGCCACTTCCCAGTTCAGTGTTGTCTCCTCCTCAACAGCTTGCACGAGTGACAGTGAGTCAAAGTGTACTTCAAAGCCTTTGTTCGAGCAGTTTGAAAGGAAGTCTAGGGTTTCTAGAAGTGCCATTGCTTCCGCTTGTTTAGCTGAGGCAGCTGTGATCGTCTTCGCGAATCCATCCACCAGGCAGCCCCGATAGTCTCGGCAGATGCAGGCAATAGCGCTCCTGTGCTCGATACTGTCTCTGTTTCGTTCGAGATCTAGTGCTGTTGAGTTCGATCTGGGCGCCGTGGCTCCTTCTTCCTCCAGATCTGGTGAGTTTTCTGTAATCTCGATAAAGGGGGCTCCATCTTCGTTCCTATTCATCATCCCTTCAGTTTCGGCCTCGGGGGCATGGGTTGTGTGATTTTGACCCGCCTCTGTTATTTCTTCCAGTTCTGGATCTGCTCGGTTCAATCTGGTCGCCGTGTCCCCAGATTCCTCCAAATCTGTAAGTTTTTTGTTGTCCCGACCGAGAGGACTCTTTTTGCGTTTCTTTTTGCAGCCCCTGCAGATGCACCCTCGAGAGCATGGGATATGGGATTTTGACCCTCCTCTGATGTTTCTTCCAACTTTGCTTCGCTATCCGAGGCTTTGTTTGAAGATCCTGCCCAGCCTTCCTCAGTAGATATTATTGGGCAATTCTGGTTCTCTGCTTTATCATCTTTCGGTTCTGGAGCACCAACAACAGATGAGTCGAGCGCACCCCTATTCTCAGCCATTTGGTTTCTCTCTAGGTCTATTAGTTCAACTCCCTCCCCCACATATGAGGTGTCTATATTTATGCTTAGAGTATTTAGTGGTGGTGGTTGCCATCTCGGCTTTTGAGAAGTTCTGGTTTTTGCTATAGCTTATTTATTGTTACAACTCGTGTAGCTCTCATGTAGTGCAATTGCTTTGGATAGGGTCTGCTACGAAGACAGGGGATGGTGCTCGAAAACAAACCGGTTTCGATCTTTCCAAATACACCACATGGTCTTGGCAATTAAGTTAATATCTCAATCTCTGTTTAGGTCTTCTCTTTGTGAGTGTAGCCATTCATCAACTCGCGTTAACCCAATTTTGGATATCTTTACTTGCAGAGGACTCGCTCGCCATAACTGGATAGTCCAAGGACATAATAGGAGCGCATGTTCAGTAGTCTCAGCTTCTTTCTTACAGATTGGGCATAAAGGATCAGGTACGATTCTCCTCCTGTGCAGGTTTTCCACTGTAGGAAGTGCATTTTGGCAAGCATTCCATAGAAACTGTTTAACTCTAGGAAGAGTATTTGATTGCCAAATAAAGTTCCAGAGGTCTGGCTTTGTTTGATGAGAGGAAGATGCTGTTGTGTGGAGAGTGTTGGCTGTTTGATTTCTGATGTGGATATATCCGCTTTTCACCAAATAGTCCCCTGATTTGTTGCTCATCCATACCCGCTTATCTGTTGTAGAAGGTAATCCAATGGGAGTTTCCAATATTTCCTTGACTCTTTGATCATCAAACATTGTCCGTAACATACTCTCTTTCCATTTCCCGTCTCGTTGTTCTATTAATGCCTCCACTTTTTGGGGCTCATTTCTTGTCGCTGGCCCTCCAATAATGCCGCTTCTTAGCCATTTATCTTCTCTTATTAAAATAGACTATCCATTGCCTACAACCCACATCACTTGCGAAGTGATTGAGTCTCTCCCCAAAACTATGCTTTGCCATCCCCAAGACGGTTTACTACCTTTTCCAGCTTGCCAAAAGTCACCTTGCAGGTAGTAAAGACCCTTCATTAGTTGGCTTAGAAGTGAAGATGGCTACTGAGAAATACGCCAAGCTTGCTTTCCTAACATCGCCTTATTGAAATCTAAGAGATCTTTAAAGCCGAGCCCTCCTTCCCCTTTTCTGAGTTTTAAATTCTCCCATTTCTTCCAATGAATTCTAGCAGCTTTGTTCCCATTCCTCCACCAAAAGTTGGCAATTTTCTTCTTAATGGTTTTACAAATTGACACAAGGAGTTTGAAAATGGATATAGCATATTGTGGGATAGCCTGCACTACTGATTTAATCAATATTTCTTTCCCAGATTTTGACAGCAAGTTATCCTTCCAACTCTCTAACTTCATGTTGACTCTTGCAAGAATCCATGCAAATATTTCTTTTTTCGATCCTCCCCAATCCGATGGAATTCCTAGATACTTCCCCATTTTCTCTATTTCATGGACTCTTAGCATCTCAACCATATTTCTTCTTAGATTCATAGGGCAATTTTTACTGAAATGAATGCCTGATTTGTTGAGATTAATGGCCTGTCCTAAGGCAAAGCAATATTGGTGTAGTATAGCTGCCGAATTCTGACATTCCACAATTGTGCCATGGAGAAAAAATATTGAATCATCCGCAAATAGCAAGTGTGATAGGCTAGGACAGCATCTGTTTAACTTAATTCCACGTAGAGTGCCATCTATAATTGCTTGTTTCATGAGGAGGGATAGTACATTGGCCACTAGAATGAATAGATATGGGGAGATTAGGTCAACTTGTCGTAGTCCTCTGGTAGGCTTGAAATAAGGTAGGGATTCACCATTGAAGTTTATGCTAAAAGACACCGTGGACACACACTGCATCACCCATGTGACCCATTGTTCACTAAATCCCATCTTCCTCAAGCAAGCTTGTAAAAAGTCCCATTCGATTATATCATATGCTTTTTGCATATCAAGCTTAAGGATAGCTTGGAACTTACTCTTTCTCTCCCGTGTTCTCAGCTTATGTAACACCTCCTGAACAATCAAAATATTGTCTTGAATCTGTCTTCCTCCCACAAAGGCACTTTGTTCTTCGGCTATGAGGTCTAGTAGTAATGGTTTTAAACGATTGGTCATGACTTTGGAAATGATTTTGTAAATGAAATTGCATAGGCTGATGGGACGGAATTGTTCTAGCTTTTCAAGGTTTTGGACTTTGGGAATAAGGGTGGTTTTGGTTCTATTTAGGACTGGGTTTAGCTATCCTGTTTCAAAAAATTGCTTGACTTCACTGAAAATCCCCTGCCTTAGATCTGGCCAATGCTTTTTGTAAAACAACCCATTTAGGCCATCCGGTCCTGGAGCCTTGGTAGCTCCTAATTGCTGCATTGCCTCTATCACCTCCTCTATTGTAACAGATTTTACCAACCTCTGGTTCATTCTTTCATCTACTAAGGTTGGAATTTGTTGGATGACAGGTTGAAAGTCACGCGCCCCCACAGACAAGTACAAACTTTTGAAGAAAGCTTCTGTCATCTCCTTCAAGTGCTGATCTCCTTACACCCATTCATCAGTTGCGTTTTTGAGTAAGGTGATTCAGTTTCTGTTTCTTCTCTGAATAGTTGTTGCATGGAAAATCTTTGTGTTTCTATCTCCCCACTTTAACCAGTTGATTCGTGAGCGCATCCCCCAAAACATCTCCTCTTGCCGCCAAAGCTTTTCTATTTCCTGATTAATCCCCTTTGCTGTCTCAGCTTCGTTATGTACACCCTTTCCATTGGACAGCCTTCGTAATTCATTTTTCAGCTCATTAATTTTCTGTTTAGTATTGTGGAATCTGTGTCTGCTCCACTGTGCCAATTGTTTAGCTACCATCTGTAGCTTTTGAGCTAGATTCAGCCCTTGGGATTCTCCTTCAGCCCATACCTGTTTAACTAGCAGCATACTGTCCTCATCTTCTGCCCAGAAAACTTCATAGCGAGAGACCTTCCTTTTCCTATTTTTCCGTGCGTGTAGGGATATAAGAATACTTTCTACATTAGGATAAGATATTCTCCAATCTAAATTGCAAAGACCCCTGTCAAGTCTCTCTTTGACGAATTGATCTCCTGATCGATTATTGGTCCAGGTGAAGGCGCAACCTTTGGATTCCAAATCCATTAGTGAACACTTGCCGATAAAGTCCCGGAAGGCTATTAGTCAATAATTTTCCGCTCGTTTGCTGCCTACTTTCTCCCAATGGTACAATACCTCGTTGAAGTCCCCAACACAAACTCTTTCTTGAAATATGTTAGGAGCGTAGATAAAGGTTATCTGCATTTGCTTTTTGATTTCCTTGACTTGACATAGAACACTTATATAATTCTTTGAGAATGAGCTGGTGGATAGCACTACCTGTTCATCCCAAAAACAGCCAACCCCCCCCCCCGGCAATTCCTTCTGGGTTCACTACAAAATAATTCTGGAATTTTAGCCTCCTCCTTAGCTGATGAACTTTTTGCTCCCGATTTTTAGTCTCCATTAAAAATAAAATACTAGGCCTTTCTTGAGTCACTAGGACTCGTAAAGCCTGAATTGTTAGGGGTGTGCCCAACCCTTGACAATTCCAACTCAATATTTTCATGGCTCCTTCGGTGGCTTATTAGAGCTAGCCACCAAATCCCACTGACAAGACTTATCTGCCACCTCAATTGGTGTCTCTATCAGCTGAATACTATTTAACTCCCATGCTTTCGAACTTTGCGCACCATATGGGCAGAAACGCTTTCCTCTCTTAGCTGAGTTGTGCTTAGTACCTTTGGATTTTCGCCCGATTATCCCTTCCTCCCCTGTTTTAGCCTCCAACATATTGATTTATGCTTCCTTTTGTTGTTCTTTGTAAAGGATCATCATAGATTCTTCATCAATGCAACAACTCCCTCTCTTTTGTGGGCTTTTATGTCCCATGATTTGTATTTCTAACTACCGTGTGGATGGATTATTATCCTTTTGAGTCATCTGTTTAGCATTGTTCCGTCCCCCTGTAATGTTGAAATGCTGACCCTGCTGCTAGTTGTCTGATGTAGAGTGCATGGGGGTTTCTGGCACACATTCTGTTTCTTCAAGGATTGGCTCTTGTTTGCCATAAAAGATTTTCTCGTACGGGCTTAATTCATGCACATCCGCTCGCAGCCAATTCCCAAATCTTCCTGGTAAGTCATCCGGCGGCCCTGACTTGTCATAAGGAATATCCTTGCATGCAGTAGCGTAATGCCCTATTTTGCCACATGAGTAGCAATAGTGAGGAAGTCTCTCATATTTAAACTCAACCCATAGCTTTTTCCTTTATAGATTCACAAGAACTCCCATCTTTAACGGATTTTCCAGATTCAGCATCATCTTTGCTTTTCCAATTTTGTAGTGACTATTGCCTCTAGCTTCCTGTTTCACCTCAATGACTTCCCCCAATTTAGAAGCTATGTCCCAGATGACTTCATTAGTGACTCTTCCAAATGGTAGGCCATATAGATTAACCCAAAATGCACAGTGGGTAAACTCATAGCAAATTTCAGGGGTATCAGGATCACATTCTTGTAGTACTAATAAATTACTGGAGAAGCACCATGGCCCGGTATTCAGGACCCTCTGTTTTTCCTCTTCTGTTTGGAAAGCAAATGAAAAATACCCTGGTCTGAGCTGAGTGCATGTAACCTTATCAACTTTCCATACCCGTGTCATAGTGCTCACAAAGGCTGGGAAATTCACATTTGGTCTAGAGTATAGCTTTCCAAACACAGTTCTCCGGCATTCATTCAATTTTTCTTCTGAGATAACACTCTTGATATCTACAACATCATCCGCAGACCATAACTCACCTAAGCATTGGCATAGGGCAACCAGACGCCGTTCTTCCGCTAAATGGCCTTCCATTTCTTATCTCCTGGATTCGATTGAAGGGAGCTCCTAATGGGAAGTGGCATCAATGGGTTGGGGGGCGATATGAGGATGAAAATGGTTATTAGGGTTACTATGGGGTGGATGTTCAGTTGGTGTTGAAGAGTTGGGTTTCTTAGGGTATGTTCGGATTAAGGGGAATCAACTGTTGCAGCCGACTGAATTTTGTGATGGAGGTGAGGTTTGGGGAAAGGATTAGGGTTTGGCACCGAGGATAGGGAACGGGCCTTGGAGATGGGAACTTCTACCCAGCTGATAGCGGAGGGTTCAACGTTCCGCATCTCATGAGGGGGAAGATAGGGTTTAACACTGGAGGAGATAGATCTTACCGTGAAGATGTGGGGACTACCCATCTGGTAGAGAAGAACTTGCCATTGCAGCAAGAGCAGAGCGAAAAGCAGCCTGCAGAGAAAACCTCGAAATATCGCTATTTTCTATGTTGTCCCTTGTGTTCCACTGAAAATTTTATTTGACATTAAATCTCACTTTTATTTTTTGTGGTCAAATAGTGTATCTCACTTCATTTGGGCCCCTTTGACCCACATTTCTCACACACAAGCACACACCAAAATAACACTCTAGCCCCACCATTTTGAATCATCAGAAGCATGAAGCAAAGATTTCTACTGGCCTACCCATTTCGAGCCCATCATTTTTGCTTTTTGATAAATAAGATATCGATTGGAAAAGAAAGGCACGAGGTGAAAATAATGCCCTGAACCGAAGGCTGGCAGTTATACTATTTGATCAAATGTCACAATGACGGTGTACTCACATCTTTACAACTCCAAGGTATGCAATTTTTTTTTCATGATCAAGAAAAAAGAGTCTTCCTATGAGATTGTCTCACTTGGCGACGAGAAAACTACGACTTTGGCAATGCCCATTTGATCTTCTTCGTGGATAAGAATTGGAGTCGATATTTGATATTGATTTCGATTTGCTTTGTTTTGTTCAATGCATTGGCGTCAGCTAATCCTTCTGTACCCATAGGTAATCAGTTGGCCAAGATCTCTAGAGCATTTTCTAATAGAGGTTCAGCACATGAATTGGTAGTTCAAGTTAGACTTTGGCTATCAAGTGGTGTGATTTCTGGTATCGTCAATGACAAAAAATGCTACAGAAACAAAGTTGAAACTATGATACAAGGCCATGTGCAATTTATATGTTATTCCCTTTTGATTTTGATGGGTTTTTTTCTATGTGTTGATGGGCTTAAGTAGGCCCATCCGCCCATGTTGGGCCTAAAAACTCGGCCCGCAAGTTAAGGGCCCATGGAGGAACGGTTAAGATGTGAAAGGTTGTGTTGTTTAGAGATGAAGGGTTACGTTGTTTGGAAAGGGCATTTTAATATAGAGAGAAATTACGTTCTCTCAATGTCATGCTTAGAAAAAGTTCACCCCAAACAAAGAATAGTACGCTCCTCAGTAGAATAGGATCAAAATTCTTCCTTGAACTTCAACATTGGTGTTTAATCTGTGAAAGAAAAGGTACACTTGATTCCATAGTGTATCTTATGATCGGTGTAACATGTGTTTCCTGGGCACACTTCCACGTTCGTCATTTTTGGGGTTCTATTGAGTATCAGATCGTCATTTTTAAGGAATCCATTAAACCCTACATTGGTATCAGAATAATAGTTCATGTTTCCTGATTACTGTATATGTTTATGAATAGTTTTTTGATTGATTTTTTCATGAAACGCCGTTATCGATCGATCGGGGATAGAAAATCCCGACACCGTGTACTGTTCACCCCTGTTTATGATTTTCTGTAAATTGAAGTTTGTTTCTGATAGTGTAGGGTCGAAACTCTCGTCGATACGAGAAAATTAAGTGGTGGATTGCCGTCGGAGACCGCCAGGCACACCGCCATGCACAGCCAAAAGGAACCGGCATCGTCGGCACGTGAAACACACGCACGCGGTCGCTGGCACGTGCACAGCATGCGCCGGCTCACGTCATTGTGACGTCAGCCCACGGTTGCTCGCACACACGCGTGGGACGTACCAACTCGGTCATTTTGATCCGACCCAACCAGTCTGACTCGACTCGACTGACCTTGACCCGTCTGACTGTTGAACCGTTGACTTTTGACCTTTAACCGTTTGAACGTTGACTGTTGACTTAGGTCGTTGACAGTTGACCGGTGTTGACCACCGTTGACCAGCATTGACTGATAAAAAAAAGAAAAGGAAAATTATGTATTTTCCGTTGTTGTTTGTTGTGGATTATAAGTTATTCATTTTGTTCTACATTTGTTGTAGGAACAATGATGCATTATGCACACATGCCTACATTTCCGAGAACGGACGAAGAAAATGTAAGACTTAAAAGGCTAATGACAGAATTAGCTAATTATCGGTGGAATGACGGTGATGTAGACTACGTAGTTAAGGTCAATCAGATGATACAAGAAATCATCTAGAATGGATATCCTATGCCAAATTTTGAAAATGTGCTAGCTTTAATGAACACTCTTCCACATGAACGGCAAGTTGTGTTACATCGCTTATGGGAGGTCAACATGGTCCCAGATTATAGGAGGCTTGTTATAGCTTTCATAAGAGAGTACTATAGAATCGAGTTAACCAAAATTTCAACCCTTGGGTTGAGTGTCACATGGCGCAAAGTGAACGCGCCTTGGAGGTGGCATGAGAGCTTTCCAAAGTTTTTTCCGTGGTTGACCAATGTGCCTTTCAGAATTCTTAAGGAATTTTACTAAGAGATTAGAAGAGATTTTCCTAATTTATTTTTCTTAGATTAGTTTGAGATGTCTTAGGTGTAAATATCTCTTTCTATGTTGATATTTTTCCTCTGAATATATTACTTAGTGTAATAGACATGTTTAGTTATTGAAAGTTCAATGTTATCTATTGTTGTAAATTAGTATGTTAATTTACAATTCAAGAAAGTTTTAGTGACTTTGCTTAACTTATTTTGCATTGAAGATTATATTAATGATAATTTTAATTTAGGATTTTTGGATGATGATTGAAAACATAGTGACATTTTGATTCTAAAATCTTATTTGAAATTATTCATTAATATGATGGCTCTATTCAAAATGGATGCATAAATGATAGGTATTAATAATTTGTGCATATTTGTCTGATATGTTCAGATCGATGGTTTCAGCAACTAAGAACTAAGAACATAATTGTTGATTTGAACAAAGAAGACAAATTGAATGGCGAGGATTGTGAAATATTGAATAAGAAAATTCAATTTATGCTTGAAAAAAAGAAGCACTAAAAGCTCTTGACCATGTTGTGGAAGAACTTGAGGATGCTATGTGCCACCTTGAGCCAGCAGAGCACCGCTTAAAGGCCTTTAAGCGGGAAACAGATATTTGCTATGTTGATACTAGTTCAAAAGGGGCTTCAAGCTCTAAGCGCAAATGCATTAATTCATTCAAAATGTGGAAATGCAAGAGATCAAGTCCTTCTTGCAAAAAATCAAGAGTTAACCAACATAAGAGAGAAAAATGTCCTCGAGTGAAAAGAATTTCAGGGGTGAAATGTTATAACTATGATCAGAAGGGTCACTAAGCTCGCGACTGTTGTGAGACAATGAAGATAGTCACCCCTTGTACTATTAAGAACTTTGTTTATGTGTCAAGTTCTGTATTATTAACTGAATCTAATCATTTGTGGACTGTCTATTCGGGAGCAACAAACCATGTAGCGAAGGATAAAGAATCCTTTATGGAATTTCGACGAGTACCGACTTGAACTAAATGGATCTATGTAGGAAATAACTCCAAAGCCGAAGTAAAAGGGATTAGCACTTGCCAATTGAACATGCATGATGGACGGACTTTGTTCTTACATGATGTATTATATTCTCTGAAGATTCGTCGGAATTTAGTGTCTGTTTTAGTATTGGTTAAGCTTGGTTCTAATATGAACTTCCATAATAGTGGTGTGGATTTGTATTTGGATACAAACTACTATGGTTGTAGTTATTTTCTAGATGGTTTTAATGTGAATGTGTGGCATGCTAGACTTGGTCATATTGGCCAACAACGTATGAATAGACAAGCCAAAGAGGGCTTGTTAGGCAAAATTGAAAAAGTTGATTTGCCCATATGTGAGCATTGCCTAATAGGGAAAATGACAAAGAAACCATTTTGGAAAAGATAAAATAGCTGAATTTCCTTTGCATTTAATCCATTCTGACGTCTGTGAATGTGAGAGGAAGGCATGGGGCTGTTTATTTCATCACATTTATAGATGATTATACTCGATTCGGATATGTCTATTTGATTTCTCATAAATCTGAAGCATTAAGTTGTTTCAAAAAGTTTATGAACTTGATAGAAAATTAATTAGAAAATAAAATAAAAGTATTAAGGTTCAATTGAGGTCGAGAATATTTCTCAGATGAGTTCAAAAATTTATGTGATGAAAAATGAATAGAAAGACAGTTGTCTATTCTATATACTCCTCAACAAAATAGTATTGCAAAGAGAAGGAACAAAACCATACTGGAAATGGTTAGGTCCATAATGGTGCATGCTAACTTACCTATCACTTTTTAGAGTGATGCTTTATTAATTGCTAACTATATACTTAACCGAGTGCCTTTCAAATCAGTTATTTCCACTCCATATGAGTTATGGATAAGTAGAAAACTGGACTTAAGTTTTCTTAAACCATGGGGTTGTACTGCCTATACTCATGAGCTCTCTCACAAGTTTGGAAAATTGGGTACTAGAGGAAAGAAGAGTATTTTCATAAGTTACTATAAACACTCAAAAAAGTATGTGTTTATAGGTGAACAGGAAAGTGGAAGTATAACTGAATTCGAATCACAGGATGTCATATTCTTAGAGAATGAATTTCCTAAGAAGGACGAAATATGTGAGGATTACTCCCTATTTGAAACCATGGATCCAGATAATGAACTTAGTAGAGTTCGTCCAAGTGGGAGTAACATGAGAAGTGATGAATTTAATACAACTCACTCTATATTATAACCACATGATGAGACAATATCGTCATTATCTAATTCGAGTGGGAGCATGATGGGGAATGATGTGCAAAGTGTACAATCTCATGTACGGCGAACAAGTCGCAAAAGTCCCTCCCATCGACGTTTTGACATTGAAGGGGAAACTTTTTATGGTTGTTCCACAAGATAAAAATAAGTAAAGAAATGTACATGAGGCTCTAAATTGCTCTAGTAAGAAAAAATGGTTGCATGCAATGGAAGAGGAAATTGAGTCAATGAAGTCAAATCATGTTTGGGAACTGGTTGATCTTTCAAAAGGATGCAAAGCCATTGGGAATAAGTGGGTTCTCAAAATAAAGCATAAAATTGATGGCTCAATAGAAAGACATAAAGCTCGTTTTGTGACGAAGGGGTATAATCAACAGGAAGGAATTGATTGTGAAGAAACATTTTCTTTTGTAGTGAGATTTACCTCGATTCGCATTATTCTGGCAATATTGGCAAGTATAGATCTTGAATTACATCAAATTAATGTAAAAACTTGCTTCTCTCAATAGAGAATTAGAGGAAGAAATATATATGGAACAACCTACTGGTTTCATTTTAGAAGGTTAAGAAGAAAAGGTATGTCGACTTTTGAGATCGATATATGGCCTCAAGTAGTTGTCGAGACAATGGTATATACGTTTTCATAATGCCGTAATGGCATATGATTTTACAATGATTGATGAGGATCATTGTGTATATATTAAAAGATTTAAAGATCAATTTGTGATCATATCATTAAATATTGATGATATACTAATTGCCGAAAATAATATGGAATTTGTTACTACTGTCAAGAATTAGTTATCTTCCAACTTTGAGAAGAAAAATATGAGTGAGGCTGCATACATCCTTGGAGTTAAGATTTCAAGAGATCGTTTGAAGAGGTCATTATTTCTTTCACAAGAAACATACATAAATAAGGTACTTGAACGATTTCGTATACAAAATTGTAAACCCATAGATACTCCTATTAAAAAAAGTGAAGGATTGACCCATAAAATGTGTCTTAAGACTCCACAAGAGAAGGGATAAATGCAACATGTTCCTTATGCTAGTGTTGTTGAAATGGTGAGTAGATACGATCTGATTCAGGTCAAGCTTATTAGAAAGCCGTTAAAAGAATACTGAGGTATCTGAAGCTGTTGACACCCGAAATTTTTGTCGACGTTTTAAACATTCATTTTGCAAGAAAATATAAAAAAAATAAAGAGCCAAAAAAATGAATGAAAACGAATGAAAACATTAAAAAAATGTAAAGAAAATAAGAAAAAAAAAGAAAAAAAGAAAACAAAAAAAAAGAAAAGGGAAAAAACGCTGAAAAAAATATAAACGCTCACTCATTTTTTTGGCACAGTAGGGGGCTCTCTCATTTTTCGCGCGTGCAGATTCTCTCTCACGAGCTCTCTCTTGAAACCTCTGGACTCACGTATGCTCTCGCGGGATTCTCTCTCTATCTCTCTGTAACTGCTCGATGGAGCTCTTCCATGGGAGATTGGAGTAAACCCTAAATCGCCGAATCTCTCTCTCTCTTCTCGGTGGTGATAACCTCTTCCTCCGTTGAAATCCCCGTCTTCAGCAAGTGGAGTTGGAGTTCATTACGGATTTCGCCGCCGGCGTTCGTCCACACGAGGTGGCTCTCGCTCGATCTCTCTGGTTCTTCGTTTTTCTCTCTCGGTGGCTCTCGAGCGGGTTCAGCTCTCTAATCGATGACATCGACGACGATGGCGATAGCAGATCTGTCTCTCTTTCTAGAGATCAGAGGTTAGCTTGCTCGAGCAGAGAGACTCTCGGTTCTCAATTCTCTCTCAGAGCTCCCTCTCGGGATCTCTCAATTTTCGCTTTTCTTTCCTGAGCTCTGGTCGGAGGCGAAGGTTTTCCTCCATTGGGGTGCGATCAGAGATCGAGCGCCGGCGGTTGGAGATCGTGAGGATTTGGTTCTTTCTCGGAGATCGGACGTCTGCTCGCTTGATCGGTGGTTTTCTTTCTAGATCGGGCTCGCAAGATCAGGTTCTCTTTATCTCTCTTTCCCTCTCTTGATTGCTCTGTCTCGCGCACGATCTGTTGCTCTCTCTCTTGGATTGCTCTGTGGTTCGATTGCTTTGTCTCGTGTTTCTTTTATGTAGAGCAATAACATGGATTTAGCTTTAGTTTTCATTCGATAGTTTCTATAGTGTTCTGTCAGCCCAACCTAGAAGTGCTGCGACTTGTAAGTGATCATGGCTGTGGCTGGGGTTAGTATAGTCTCGCTTTGCACATGGTATGGCACGCCGCTAATATCGAGTGACAACATGCTGGTCATGATGGTGAACTCCACGGGTGCAATTTTTCAGTTGGCTACATAGTTTTCTATGTGACATATGCAGGTAAACAGAAAAAGGTTGCTGGTTCCTTCCCATCTGACTTTTTCTAGTGCAGATATTCTAGCAGCAGATTTTAATGATCATAACCTTTGATTTAAGCTGCCATTCATATTATGTTTGAAAGCTTTTTAAGCAAATGATGATGTTGGGATTGCTCTCGGCTATTCTTGGCTTTTTTGCAATTGTAGTAGTTACGAGCTTACATATACCAGATGCTGACCATGTCTTGATATCCCATGATTGGGTGTGCATTTGATTCCAACTTGAGGTTAGTTTGATTATGGATTGATGTCATTTTGATCAAGTAAACTCATACGTGTTTGTGAGAATATATGGCTTCAATTTCATGGCAATTTGTCATCAAACAATCACAATTTGCAGTCTCGTGTGCTCTGTTACAATTCTGATTGCATGCTGAAATCATGGATTATAGAGGTCGCAATGGATAATAGATGATCAATATGTTGATTGTGATCATTTGCATTCTCTGGAAATTCTGACTTCAATTCTTCGATGATAAGTTTCTGGCATGACCAGTGCCGTTTGCCATTTTCACATGATTTTTTGTAATTAAATTCTAAAGTTGATGCCTAAATGAAAGCTGTTCATTAGGTTCCAATCTATATCAAATAAAAATTTCCTGATAATTGAAGATCATTTACCCAGGTCGAATATGTCTAGAATATCCCTGACTCTGTTTGAAATTTTGCTGTTCTGATTGGTTCTCTGTTTTGGATGACCTTTTGTACAAATGACCTGATACAAGCTGGTTTCTGTGGTTTTCTCTGTTTGATGCCTTCACGAGAGTTGAAGATGGTTCGACTAGCTTTCCAACAAGCTATAACATACCCTGATCCAATATCATTAGCAACATGAAACCTTCTTTAAAAGTTAGGGAGTAGTTCTGGAAAATTGTTGTGTTTGTACCAATGTGTTATGTTACAGATTATGTCTATTCTGTGCATGCTTGCTGTTCATATGCCCTGGTATGTGGAATTGTTCAATCGTGCATTTGATGTTTGTTGTTCATGTGTGCATTTGCTGTGTTAACTGATGTTAGATAGCAAAGCTTTTTGCAATACAAGGAAGCAAATTTCCTTTGCTACCATATAACCTGGGTGGGATTTTATTTGTTCGCAAGATTTTGCTGCCATGTATTGTTTCCCTTCGCTTTCAAAAGTTTATTTTCTCTTATGCTTCAGTGTCTATGAAACGTTGTGTTCTTACATCCCAATTGTGTCACTTACTAAATGATCTGGTTCGCGATGCATAAAATTTCCAAGTTTTCATGTTGTATTTCCAAATTTCTGAATCATGCTTTTGGCTTGATATCAATGCTATCTGAGGTTGGAAACATGTTTAGAACGTCTTTGAAGCTTGATCAGTTTTGCCCATGATGCACCTAAGCTTGCCTTGATGACTATATACATTCCATGACTTGATGAATTGATATCTCCCTTTTCATCAAATCTTTTTAAATGATGTCCTTTGTCAATTGTCTATAAAACGGTTTTAGGTATCATGTGGGTTACATATTGACTGCTTCATTCCCCTTGAATACATGTGTTGAGCGAATTCAATGGTGCATGTGCTTGAATAAGTGATCCTTAGTTGGTTCACTCATTGGTTTGGATTGATTAAGAATCCAGATCGTATGGCCTAAATGCACGTCAATTAATACGTTTCGCATGTGATCGTTAGATGAATGATTTAAGTGCGACCCATAATGATGCTGAATTTTGGGATGTCACTTAGAATTTGATCTAGAGACTTTGTGACTTTAGTTACTCCTTTTGAATACAAAAGATGTCTTGCTTTTGATTGTTTTGATACGTGATGATTGTTTCTTTCATTTGTATGCATCTAGTCATCCAGATTTCTTAGATTAGGTTTAGAATAGGATCCTGAACATGGATAAAGTGTGAAGATGGTGGAGGTCGATGTCCATTCCGACCATTGTCATGTACTATTTGTTTTCCTGACATATGTCTTGGGTTCCATGCATTGTATAAAACCCGACGAGTTGCGGGTTTCCTTTCTTTCCCGATTTTTTTCTCTTTTATATTCTTTAGGATTGCATGATTAAGTCTACTGCTTTCCTTGATTGTCTACTTAATGTCTTGCAATTTTAATTCCATTGATTGTTTTCTTTTCATGCTTTTCTGGAAATAGAATAGAATGAAAATAATCAATCACGCATGATCACTTAGTCTAGAAATAATGATCCTGGAAATATAAAAAGAAATGCATGGACATGTTAGGAAAAAACACAACATACTGTTTAGGTACCGAAAGGGCGTTAATAGAAATATTAGCGTAACCCAAGTCCCCGAACCTAGATATCTGGTTACGTAGGAATCGAGGGAACTCTCCCGACCCTCGATTGGGTTTTCTAGCTGACCCCCAAAAAATAAGGCTAGTGGCGACTCTTGTATATTCTTAGGCTGTTAAATACCTAGATCATATAAATAAGCCCGCTGTTGCGCGAGGTATGAGCTTGGGAGAGCTCGCGATCTCGTGAGGGAACTCTTGTGATCAAGTATCCCTAAATCCGACCTTTCCCACCTTTCACATTCGAGGGCGGTGAGATCGGGTCGCGACAGGCTTGGCAACTCCGCTGGGGAATGGTTACTAAATTTAGAGGACTTTGAAGCCATTTAAAAATGGTTGTTGTGTTTTAACTAACATGTCTTATGTAGGATCGCCTGCATGTCAAAGTCGCGTGGAAAATCAGGTTAGTCACTAATCTCGTGTTAAATGGTCTTGTAGGTGGGAGTTATAAGGGGAGGCGTGCTTGTAAACCTTTTGTTTTGTAGGTGGTGTAAGGATGTATGAATGTATGAGATTTTATATTGAAGTGCTGGATATTTAAATTTAAATGCATGATTACAAGCTTTAGCACGACACTGCACACACAACCGCGGTCTAAAACCCCGATCGCCCAATTTAGGACCTCAGGAGGGTTTATGGGTGGAACCCGCGAGTAAATGCTCGTGGTAATCCATTACTTACATAAACCTGCTCATCCCAACCGATAAAGATAGCACTGACCGACGATAGTAGCGGTGGGTAAACTATTTTTGTCCTTTGGGATGAGGACCTTGAGCCTTTAGCACCTTCACCTTAGGCATCAAAACCTCACAGTTTCATGCAACATGTGATTTGTGCTTGCCATGTGTTTAGTGGGTAGGATATCGTTCCTTTTTTATTGTCCTTATCTTTTTACTTTCCACATTTCAATTATGTATTTTATATTCCAACAACGATATGTTTTAATCATGAGTGCCCCTTTAGGTTTAGATTTAGATGGGTAAACCTGAAGTGGATGTGATCCCCGTGCTTGGGAATCTCAAGATTCCATGGGAGAATCTCGACTCAAGACATCAAGACTACGTGGAAAAATTCCTGAACCTTAAGGTTTTCGACGAGCTCACATTAAGGAACAAGAAGACGATGCCTTGATCGATGAGGAACGCTTGGCCCATGATAACAAGTGTCTCCACACGATCCCACCTAGCTCTTAGGTTTCCATTTCATATTTCTTTTCTTGTAAAGGGATTTCCTTTGTGTTTCCCTCCTTTCTATCGAGATTTACTTGTATTCATCTTCATATCACATGTAAAATCGCATGTAAAATCGAACCACTTTGTAAGCTTCAAGAAAGTAAGGTTCTGTTTCCCTTGTAATTGTTCGATTGAAATGAATGAAATTTATGAACATTTTCATGTAACTTTTAGAAAATGGGCATTTTGATTAAATATTTGTTGTCGTTCCTTTTCAATTGTATAATTTCTTTTGAAGAAATTTTGATAAGAGGATATTATATGATACTGGGATCATATACACTTCTTATCATTATTTCATCTCAAGAAAATATAGAATTGACTAGGATTTGTATTTCAATGATCTCTTTTAACTGGTACTAATTCGAGTCATTTTCTTTTACAAGAGGTTTTGAAAAATGGCTGAAGAAAGATTTGTTATACGAACTCGCCGCCAAACAAAGATGGAAAACGAAGATACCCGAGCCCGTGTCATTAATATGGAGAATCAAATGGCACAAATGATGACGTTATTGGCCGATCTCTCCAGCCAGGTCAAAAACTTGACGTCTGTAACTCCTACTTCTTCTACCATGAATATTCTTATCGCACCCCCCGAAGTGTCGATAGTAGAGCCCATGGCAAAAGGGCCTGTGGAAGAGATTCCCACTGCAATCCCAATATTTATCAGTCCAGAGCCTCCATCTAAAGAGATTCCAACTTCGCACTTTGATGAAGAAAATGCAAGGTGCCTCGCAAAGATTGAGGAGCGCCTTTGCATGCTGCAAGGCTATCAGTTGCAGGGGTTTGATAAACTGTCACCCTTTGCCAAAGTTATGGTCCCCGAATTCTATAAGGAACCGGAGTTCACAAGAAAATACGACGGCATCGGATGTCCTAAGACACATTTGAAATACTATCTAGGTAAGATGGCCCGTTATTTAGATAATCCTCCACTCCTGATCAATTCATTTCAGGACAGCCTGGTTGGTCCTACGTTAACCTAGTTTATAGAGTTGGACATGGAGAAAATCCGTACTTGGGAAGATCTCGTTGATGAATTCCTTCAGCAATACAAATTCAATACTGAAATTGCTCCGACTCGGGAGGAATTAGTCCGAGTCGAGAAAAGGAGAACTGAATCATTTAGGCCTATGCTCAAAGATGGAGGGTCACTGCGTCTCAAGTAAAACTGCCATTGTCTGAGAAAGAGACCATGAAGTTGCTACTTCAAGCTATGCCCCGTGATTTTTTCGAAAAGATGTACAACCATACTTGTATGAACTTTGCTACATTTGTAGAGTTGGGAGAACGCATCGAGGGGATCATGCGGGAAAGAAGGTTGATGGAGAACACAAACCGTCGATATACCCCGAAGAGAGATAAGGAATCGACTGTGGAGATTGCCTACATACAAAATTCCTCTTCTCAGAAGCCGTACAACCTTCAAGCTCATAAACCTGCCATGGAGGTAGGGGGTTCGTCCAGAAACTTTGAGCACAAAGGAAAAGCCCCTCAAAGGCAATTTACTCCATTGCTTATGCCCATGTCCCAACTACTTCCAATGCTGATCGAAAATCATCTTGTCGCAAAAGAGATCCCGAGGAATAATCCGCCAAAGTTTGCCAGATTCGACCTTAATAAGACATGTGAGTATCATATGGGTGAAAAAGGTCATCATGTAGATAACTATTTTGTGCTCTGTTATAAGATCCAGAATTTACTAGATAAAAAGCTGCTCACCTTTAAGGATACAGCACCGAATGTCCAACAAAATCCCCTTCCAAAGCATTCTGAAGATGTCAACATGATTTATGGGGATGTTGACGAGAATATACTCCTGATGAATATCCAAGAGATGGAGCAGAGCATGCCATTCGATGATCACCAATTGAAAAGTCACATCATTCATGATGAAGAAGACTTTATTTCAATTTTGCCAAAGGATAAAGAGGTCTACTCCTATAACGCAGAAGAGGATGAATACAAAACTTCCCATTCAGACCGTGCATTTGTGAGGAAAGCCCGTGAGAAGGGTGAAGTGGTAGACACCTTGGGACAACCAAGTAGTAAATACGACTTTATGGTCAAGTATACTCCTCCTCCAAGTTATTTCCAAAACCCTAAAGACATCATCCCTAGTGGATGGGGAGAGAAATTCGAGGATGACTTCATGGCTATGATTGAACCTGTTGTGATTGATCTGACTAAAGGGAAAATCCCATGTGGGAGTGATACAACTGCCAAGAGTGTCATCGAAGTCGGCTCATTGGTTGATAATTTTGGAGCCATCAAGATCTCAAACACGGGTTTTGGTCCCATTGTGATCAAGTTGCCACCAGAATTAGGTGAATATTCCAACACTAAAGTGATTCCTACTTTTGACACTAGGGCGGTCCCTTGGAATTATAATACAAATGAAATCGACGCCGTCACCCGATTGGGTCGAATCTACCCACCACGTGAAGGTGAGGAAAAGAAGGCCGTAACTAATGAGGAAGCTGAACAACTCCTCAAAACACTCAAGACAAGTGAGGCTGAAGTGATTGACCAATTGCGCAAGATGCCTGCGCAGATTTCTCTATTGGAGCTTTTCAAGACCTCTGAAAAATATAGAAATGCTCTCCTCAAAATTTTAAATGAAGTTCATGTACCCGAGGCCATTGGAGAAGTACAGTTGGAGGAGTTTGTGGGTGCTATACTTCTAAGAGATCAAATTACTTTCTCTGAGAGAGACCTCCCTCCTGAGGGCCAAGCACACACTAAGGCATTATATGTGTCTGCTCAACATTTTGAGACAAAGATTTCGAAGGTCCTGATCGATAATGGCTCTGCCTTGAACATTTGCCCTTTATCCACCTTTCATAAATTGGGGATAGGAATGGAAAATGTCTCTTCTCCAACAATTCCCGTTCGAGCCTTTGATGGGATGAAGAGAGAAACAATAGGGGAAATTGATTTACCACTGACAATTGACCCTATTACCATGACTCAAAAGTTTCAAGTACTGGATATCCCGAGCAACTTTACCTGTTATTGGGATGGCCTTGGATCCATGCTGCAGGAATTATTCCTTCCAGTCTTCATCAGATGATGAAACTTCCTATCGATGAAAGATTGTGACTATTCGATGTGAAAGAGATGTGGAGACTTTCCATAACACGGCCATACCTTTCATTGAACCTGAGGTCAAGGGAGAGTCGAGCTATCACTCGTTTGAGATGGTGTCTGTCACTCATGTGCCTGTTGGGTCAATTATCAGAAAGCCTCAGTTCTCAGAGGCCTCCCTGATGGCAAGTAGAGAACTGCTCAAGAACGGTTTTGCTATGGGGAAAGGTTTGGGTAAGTTTGCCCAAGGCATGCTAGATCCGATTGAGGTGGTTAAAATCAACAAGCGTGAAGGCCTGGGTTATCAAGGCGACCATAAGGGTCAAGGTAATTGCAAAGGCCCAAACATCAAAGGTAAAAGCTACCAACGTCTCTTGCCTCCACCTTGTGAAAGATTTCTTTCTTGGACCACCGAAGCTCTTGCAAGAAGAAGAGGCCAATGTCTATCACTTTGCTAATTTGTTTGAAGATGGTCTGGTTGGCACCATTGGTAAAGATGAAGAGCCTACAATTCCCACTGTGTAAGGGATGTTTCTAGTTCTTGCATTTAATTTTTAGTTGTATTCCATTCATTTCTCCCCTGCGAGAGAATTCTATTCATTTCTCCCCTGTGAGGGAATTTCATTCATTTCTCCCCTGCGAGGGAATTCCTTTCATTTCATTCGTTTGTACTTGTAATAATCTGGATCATAAACTTTCTAGATCCAAGATGATATACGTTGTAATACAATTTTCGCATATCAATAAAACTCATGTTTTGTTAATAGACGTGTGAGGCTCAAATCAGTCCTATGATGATGCTTTGAGGCCTAAGCCTCCACACGATCTATAGTTTCAAAATGTTTTAGTGGAACGAAGACGTCCAATGACATGAGGGCTAGTTCCCGATAAATTTTTCAAAAAAAAATTTGAATTTGAAAACAAGTTTTTCATGATATTTACATACATCGCATTCATTTAGATGTACATATACTAACCATTTTTCAATTGCATCTTAGGCATGACATTTCACATCACCATTGTCATTTACATGGCTCAGATTCGCATTCGAAAGATTTTGACGAACCCGATTATTCCGACTCAGAGAATGAAGATGATCCTCGAGGTATTGAAAAAGAATGGCTCAGACATGAAGAGTCCAAACTTCCTACCACCGAACAGCCAGTCACTGTAAATTTAGGAGATTCAGACAACCCTAAAGAAACCAAGATTGGGGCAGGTCTCTCTCAAGCAGATGCCAATAGACTAATTGGGCTTTTGAAAGAATATCAAGATATTTTTGCTTGGTCGTATGCCGATATGCCGGGTTTAGATCCTGAGATCGTGGAACATGCATTACCATTTGATCCTAATATTCTGCCGAAGAAGTAAAAGCTCAGAAGGACGAAACCTGAATTGTCGAAAAAGATTGAAGAAGAAGTCATGAAGCTCTTAAATGTTGGTTTCATTGAAGTCACACAGTATGCGGATTGGATTGCTAATATAGTCCCAGTTATGAAAAAGGATGAACGAATCCGAGTATGTGTTGATTATCGTGATTTGAATAAGGCAAGCCCTAAGGATGATTTTCCTCTTCCGCACATTGATGTTTTAGTTGACAATACTGCTGGATTTGAATTGTTCTCCTTCATGGATAGATTTTCTAGTTATAACCAAATCCAGATCAAAGAGGATGATAAGACTAAAACTTCATTCATCACCCCGTGGGGAACATTTTGCTACAAAGTTATGCCCTTTGGTTTAAAGAACGCAGGGGCAACATATCAAAGAGCCATGGTGACATTATTCCATGACATGATGCATAAGGAGATTGAAGTTTATGTTGATGACATGATTGCAAAGTCAAGACAAGGTGAAGATCATGTTGAAATCTTAAGAAGATTATTTGACCGACTGAGGAAATTCAAGCTGAGACTTAATCCTGCAAAATGCATATTTGGAGCAAAGTCTGGGAAGCTTCTTGGATTTATGGTTAATAACAAGGGTATCGAGATAGATCCCTCTAAGGTGAAGGCCATATGCGATTTGAAACCTCCTTCTACTGTTAAAGAAGTCCGAAGCTTATTGGGAAGATTGAATTATGTTGTGAGATTTATCTCTCAGTTGTCAGAAACTGCTAAACCATTCTTCAAGCTATTAAAGAAGAATGTTAAGGTCAATTGGGATGAAGAATGTCAGAAATCATTTGAAGAACTGAAGCGATATCTTTCACAATCTCCTGTACTTGTACCACCTATCCAAGGCGTGCCTCTGATCTTGTATCTTACCATTCATGAGGAGTCTTTAGGAGCCATGTTAGCACAAAAAGGACCAAGGGATGGAATAGAACGTGCCATATATTACCTCAGTAAGAAGTTTACTACTTCCGAGATTCGATATCTTAAGGTGGAAAAGACCTGTGTAGCCTTGATTTGGGTTTTACACCAACTTAGAAAATACACTCTACATCACTGAATCCTTCTGGTGACTAAGAATGACCCAATCAAATATCTTTTGGAGAAGCCTGCATTGGTTGGAAGGCTCGCTAAATGGCCAATATTACTCTCTGAGTTTGATATTCAAAGCATGGCACAAAAGTCCATCAAAGGGCGAGCCATAGCTGATATGTTAACCAAAAACCCTGGGAAGTCTAATGACTAGGATGAAATCGATGAACGAATTTATTTGGTCTTGCTTGACAAGTGGACCATGTATTTTGATGGTGCAGTTAACCTTTCTAGTTCTGGCACTGGGGCAGTTTTAATATCCCTAGAAGGTCAACATTATCCAGTAGCTGCAAAGTTGGTGTTCCCTTGTACCAACAATATTTATGAATATGAAGCGTGCATCCTTGGCTTGCAATTAGCCATTGATATGAAAGTCAGAAAGCTTCAAGTTTATGGTGATTCTACACTCATCATTCTCCAGACGAAAGGTGAATGGCAAACACGGGATGTAAAATTAATCCCTTACCATGAATATCTCGAAGACTTGGTCAAGGAATTTGACGAGATCTCTTTTGATTATCTGCTGAGATCACAAAATCAGTTTGCTGATGCCTTGGCAACTTTATCTTCGATGTTGCAAGTAATTGATGGTTTGAGCATTGATCCTTTGCAAATTGACATTTTAAAAAAGCCTGCTTATTGCCTGATGATAGAAGAAGAACCTGATGGTCAACCCTGGTATTATGACATCATGAATTACCTTCGAGAAGGAAAATTCCCCCAAGGGAGTCAAACCAATGATCGAAAATACTTGATGAAGTTGGCATCCAAATTCTTCCTCAGTGGAGGAGCCCTCTATAAAAGGTCTTTCGATTCAGTTTTACTTAAATGTGTGGACGCACAAGAAGCTAAACTCCTGATGAACGAAATACATGAAGGAGAGTGTGGTCCACATATGAACGGTCATCTCTTGGCTAGAAAAATTATGAGGCTCGGTTACTATTGGTTGACCATAGAAGCCGATTGTATTCAACATGTGAGGTGCTATCATCAATGCCAAGTCTATGGGGACAAAATCAATGCTCCTCCTAATGAGTTACATCAAATGTCCGAGTCTTGGCCTTTTTCAATGTGGGGCATCGACATCATCGGACCGATTAATCCTAAAGCATCGAATGGACATCGTTTTATCTTGGTAGCCATTGGTTACTTTACCAAATGGATTGAAGCCTATTCTTATACTCATGTTACTGCAAAAAGCGTAGCAAAGTTCGTCCATCATGATATCATCGCCCGATATGGAGTTCCTGAAGCAATCATCACAGACAATGGGTCAAACCTGAACAATAAAGTGGTGGATGATTTACTTGGAGAATTCTACATTCACCATTTGAATTCTTCTCCTTACCGCCCACAAATGAATGGAGCTATGGAAGCGGCAAATAAGAACATCAAGAGGATTTTAGC
The DNA here is from genome assembly GCA_017140165.1 of Eucalyptus shirleyi. Lineage (NCBI taxonomy): Eukaryota > Viridiplantae > Streptophyta > Magnoliopsida > Myrtales > Myrtaceae > Eucalyptus > Eucalyptus shirleyi. The sequence continues at coordinate 27,095,755 of CM029454.1, forward strand.
CAAAATGGCATAAAATTATCATGATTGGCATGATCGATTACCATATGCTTTGTTTGCTTATCGAACTTCAATTCGTACTTCGACTGGGCCAACACCGTTCTCATTGGTTTAAGGGATGGAAGCTGTATTACCTGTGGAAGTGGAAATCCCTTTACTAAGGGTACTTTCTCAAATCAAACTCTCTGAAGCTGAATGGATTCAACAAAGATTTGAACAACTTAATATGATTGATGAAAAGAGGGTGAAAGCCTTATGCCATGGACAAAGCTATCAGAAGAGAGTAGCTAGGTCATTTAACCGCAAGGTTAGACCAAGGCATTTCGAGATTAACAATCTTGTCTTGAGAAAAGTTTTACCTATCATTCCAGATCCTCGTGGAAAGTTTACTCCAAACTACGAAGGTCCATATATTGTAAAGAAAGTGCTACCTGGTGGGGCACTAATCCTTGTAGAAATGGATGGTCAAGAATTGCCAAGACCTGTAATTGCTGATGCTGTCAAGAAGTATTATCCATGAATAAAGTGAAAGGCATTTGAGCCATTTTTTGGATTGAATCTGAGCCATTTTAGGATGTTTGCATCATGCATTTCATGCATACATATTGCATCTGCATGTATGTTCATTTTGCAGGATCTCTGATGAAGATTCTACCTATCCACAAGAGGTTCATCTCAGAAATGGAAAACTTTTAATAAAAAAAGAAATCGTCCATCTTCTTTAGAACTTAGAAGTGACCCTATCCTTTAGGATGCCAAAAGAGTCGGTTAGAATTCTAGAAGTACAGTTAGAACTCTAGAAATGAACCCATGTGCTAAGCAAAGCCTGTTATGTCCACCAATTTTATTCAACCTTATTTTCAAAAATCTCCTAAGTAGGGTCAAGCAAACATGTCCTTTTAAGCAAAATTTCATTACATTTTCATTCCCCAAGGAGCTGAATTTAACTAAAGTGGGTTTTGGAAAACCTGAAAATGATTGTTAAGTATGCCAGGTGGTAATGCCTAAAATGATGAGAGGCAACCCCTTTACCAAACACGTCCTTATACACTCCTTGAGAGAATTGAGTGGAAAGAACCATGTCTTAGGGCATAGGATTCATTCACGGTGAATACATGATTTGATATGATAAAGGCATTTTATTTATCAATCCCGAACACTATTGATATCCCTTGCAAGCCACTTTGAGCCAAATAGGGAGCATTTCCAAAATAACCCTGTCAAGAGCAACCCCATATTGGGGCAAAATAGGGGGTCTTGGTTGAAAATTATGGAGCAAAAGATTAAAAATGATTTTATTGCTTTCACTTGCATCAATCTTTTTGTGCTGGCTTCAGGTGATTTCTTATTGAAACTCGAAGCATCCTGAAGTGACGAAGAGCATTCCGTTCACTACCACAAACACAATTATCACACAATTATCCTTTGCTTAGCCAATTTAAGCTTTATACAATTCTTTCATAACCCCAGGTGATGATTATCTCCTCACATTGGGGCAAGGCACATGATTTACCAACAAAATTGAGAATATTGGTAATGTTTGTAAATGCCACTCAAGAGGCCTAAATATTCAAAAGAGAATGAAAACTAGGGGGCATTAAAAAGCAGTGTGCCTAGTAAAAGCAAGGCCAATGTCCATGAAAAAAAATGCAAAGAAAAGCAAAAACGCAAAAAAGAGTGAAATACATTATCATGCAAAAGATCATTCGTTGAAAAAACAAAAGAAATGTCTTGCAAGAGAAAACATGTATTGCAAGCAATATCATTAGAATAGAGAGCGAAGCTCTCATGTCTCAAGACAAATTACCAAAAGGACTCTCGAGATAGGTTAAATTTCAAGAGTCAAATTTTTGAGAAGTCGTGTGATGGTAATGATGCCAAGATAATTACTCACTTTCTAACCCTTTGATATCCGAAAATTTTTCAAGCCTTCTTAAGCCTTACCCGAACCAACATTACAACCCTTATCCAAAGCCTCTTCCGATTGGGATGGTTCGAGTTGAAATGAGAATATCACATAGGAGCTGCCGCTAGAAGGAGTGGAATCAATCCTATCTTATCTTATCTTCACGGTTCTTGACTTGTAAACCTGAAGAAGATGATATTCATTTCTTGGCCTCAAAGTGCATACCCTTTGTGTAAGCCCATGAACAAGCCATCATTACGGTCCTTTCAAAAGACCTTTTGATCAATGGATTGTATTCACTATGAACGTTTCCGAAAGCCATTGACATAGGTTGAGTGAGACTTCTACAGTGAGATTTAAACAGTTTTCTCATATTAATGGTTGGGAACAAAAGCCCTTTTTGAGAGCTAGTGTGAAAGACCTCTTTTGATTAGAATACTTTCACTTGGCATATTTGATTTAACCCTTAGATGGTTAATCAAATCTCATTTTGTTAAAAATCTTCTTTGATAGGATTTGACAATCAATGTTATTTTGCAAGATTGGTTCTCCAACAATTTTGAAACTCATAACCGGTTGAAACCCGTTTTTACACGATGAGACTATCACATCCAGTCGAAACCCGTTTTTACACGGTGAGACTATCACATCTAGTCAAAACCCGTTTTTACACGGTGAGACCTTTCTCCCAATCGAAACCCGTTTTTACACGGTAAGACTATCACATCCAATCGAAACCCGTTTTTACACGGTGAGACATCACATTCAGTTGAAACCCATTTTTACACAGTGAGACATCACATCCAGTGAGACAATTCTCCCAGTCGAAATCCGTTTTTACACGGTGAGACTTTTCTCTTAGTCGAAGCCCGTTTTTACACGGTGAGACCTTTCTCCCAGTCTAAACCATTAGGTTCGTAGGTTATCTTTAAACCTTGTCTTCCGAATTCTAGTGATTTCTTTGCCTTCATTCCATTCCATGAGAAAGAGAAATAGAGACAGAGTAAATAAACCCCAACAAGAGTTTAGATACCCTCATGAGCAAAGGTAAGTATCAGGTACGTCCCTAACAAATATCATTGCTTTTGTCTTTCCTCTATTTCCAAAGTGGGGTCGACTAAAAATTGCAGGTATCAATTTTGTCTTTGAGTGGAACCTCTTCGAACTCCTACTCAAAGAGGGGCAGTTGTTGACACCCGAAATTTTTGTCGACGTTTTAAACATTCATTTTGCAAGAAAATATAAAAATAAAAAATAAAGAGCCAAAAAAAATGAATGAAAAAAGAATGAAAACATTAAAAAAATGTAAAGAAAACAAGAAAACAAAAAAGAAAACAAAAAGAAGAAAAGGGAAAAAACGCTGAAAAAAATATAAAGGCTTGCTCATTTTTTTGGCGCGGTGGAGGGCTCTCTCATTTTTCGCGTGCGGATTCTCTCTCACGAGCTCTCTCTTGAAACCTCTGGACTCACGTACTCTCTCGCAGGATTCTCTCTCTATCTCTCTGTAACTGCTCGATGGAGCTCTCCCATAGGAGATTGGAGTAAACCCTAAATCGCCTGATCTCTCTCTCTCTTCTCGGCGGTGATAACCTCTTCCTCCGCTGAAATCCCTGTCTCCGGCGAGTGGAGTTGGAGTTCATTACAAATTTCGCCGCCGGTGTTCGTCCACACGAGGCGGCTCTCGCTCGATCTCTCTGGTTCTTCGTTTTTCTCTCTCGATTGCTCTCGAGCGGGTTCGGCTCTCTGATCGGGGACATCGATGACGACGGCGATAGCAGATCTGTCTCCCTTTCTGGAGATCAGAGGTTAGCTTGCTCTAGCAGAGAGACTCTCGATTCTCAATTCTCTCTCAAAGCTCCCTCTCTGGATCTCTCAGTTTTCACTTTTCTTTCCCGAGCTCTGGTCGGAGGCGAAGGTTTTCCTTCATTGGCATGCGATCAAAGATCGAGCCCCGGCGGTTGGAGATCGTGAGGATTTGATTCTTTCTTGGAGATCGGATGTCTACTCGCTCAATCGGTGGTTTTCTTTCTAGATCGGGCTCGCCAGATCAGGTTCTCTTTCTCTCTCTTTCACTCTCTTGATTTCTCTGTCTCGTGCACGATCTGTCACTCTCTCTCTCTTGGATTGCTCTGTGGTTCTATTACTTTGTCTCGTGTTTCTTTTATGTAGAGCAATAACATGGATTTAGCTTTAGTTTTCATTCGATAGTTTCTATAGTGTTCTGTCAGTCCAACCTAGAAGTGCTGCGACTTGTAAGTGATCATGGCTATGGTTGGGGTTAGTATAGTCTCGCTTTACACATGGTATGGCACGCCGCTAATATCGAGTGACAACATGCCGGTCATGATGATGAACTCCACGGGTGCAATTTTTCAGTTGGCATACATAGTTTTCTATGTGACATATGTTGGTAAACAGAAAAAGGTTGCCGGTTCCTTCGCATCTGACTTTTTATGGTGCAGATATTCTGGCAGCAGATTTTAATGATCATAACCTTTGATTTAAGCTGTCATTCATATTATGTTTGAAAGCTTTTTAAGCAAATGATGATGTTGGGATTGCTCTCGGCTGTTCTTGGCTTTCTTGCAATTGTAGTAGTTACAAGCTTACATATACTAGATGCTGACCATGTCTTGATCTCCCATGATTGGGTGTGCTTTTGATTCCAACTTGAGGTTAGTTTGATTATGGATTGATGTCATTTTGATCAAGTAAACTCATACGTGTTTGTGAGAATATATGGCTTCAATTCCATGGCAATTTGTCATCAAACAATCACAATTTGCAGTCTCGTGTGCTCTGTTACAATTCTGATTGCATGCTGAAATCATGGATTAGAGAGGACGCAATGGATAATAGATGATCGATATGTTGATTGTGATCATTTGCATTCTCTAGAAATTCTGACTTCAATTCTTCGATGATAAGTTTCTGGCATGTCCTGTGCCGTTTGCCATTTTCACGTGATTTTTTGTGATTAGATTCTAAAGTTGATGCCTAAATGAAAGTTGTTCATTAGGTTCCAATCTATATCAAATAAAAATTTCATGATAATTGAAGATCATTTACCTAGGTTGAATATGTCTAGAATATCCCTGACTCTGTTTGAAATTTTGCTGTTCTGATTGGTTCTCTGTTTTAGATGACCTTTTGTACAAATGACCTGATACAAGCTGGTTTCTATGGTTTTCTGTGTTTGATGCCTTCACGAGAGTTGAAGATGGTTCGACTAGCTTTCCAACAAGCTATAACACACCTTGATCCGATATCATTAGCAACATGAAACCTTCTTTAAAAGTTAGGGAGTAGTTCTGGAAAATTGTTGTGTTCGTACCAATGTGTTATGTTACAGATTATGTCTATTCTGTGCATGCTTGCTGTTCATATACCCTGGTATGTGGAATTGTTCGATCGTGCATTTGATGTTTGTTGTTCATGTGTGCATTTGCTGTGTTAACTGATGTTAGATAGCAAAGCTTTTGCAGTACAAGGAAGCAAATTTCCTTTGCTACCATATAACCTGGGTGGGATTTTATCTGTTCGCAAGATTTTGCTGCCATTTATTGTTTCCCTTTGCTTTCAGAAGTTTCTTTTCTCTTATGCTTCAGTGTCTATGAAACGTTGTGTTCTTACATCCCAATTGTGTCACTTACTAAATGATCTGGTTCGCGATGCATAAAATTTCCAAGTTTTCATGTTGTATTTCCAAATTTCTGAATCATGCTTTTGGCTTGACATCAATGCTATCTGAGGTTTGAAACATGTTTAGAGCGTCTTTGAAGCTTGATCAGTTGTGCCCATGATGCACCTAAGCTTGCCTTGATGACTAGATACATTCCATGACTTGATGAACTGATATCTCCCTTTTCATCAAATCTTTTTAAATGATGTCCTTTGTCAATTGTCTATAAAACGGTTTTTGGCATCATGTGGGTTGCATATTGACTGCTTCATTCCCCTTGAATACATGTGTTGAGCGAATTCAATGGTGCATGTGCTTGAATAAGTGATCCTTAGTTGGTTCACTCATTGGTTTGGATTGATTAAGAATCAAGATCGTATGGCCTAAATGCACGTCAATTAATACGCTTCGCATGTGATCGTTATATGAATGATTTAGGTGCGACCCATAATGATGCTGAATTTTGGGATGTCACTTAGAATTTGATCTAGAGACTTTGTGACTTTAGTTACTCCTTTTGAATACAAAAGATGTCTTGCTTTTGATTGTTTTGATACGTGATGATTGTTTCTTTCATTTGTATGCATCTAGTCATCCAGATTTCTTAGATTAGGTTTAGAATAGGATCCTGAACATGGATAAAGCGTGAAGATGGTGGAGGTCGATGTCTATTCCGACCATTGTCATGTACTATTTGTTTTCCCAACATATGTCTCGGGTTCCATGCATTGTATAAAACCCGACAAGTTGCGGGTTTCCTTTCTTTCCCGATTTTTTTCTCTTTTATATTCTTTAGGATTGCATGATTAAGTCTATTGCTTTCCTTGATTGTCTACTTAATGTCTTGCAATTTTAATTCCATTGATTGTTTTCTTTTCATGCTTTTCTAGAAATAGAATAGAATGAAAATAATCAATCACGCATGATCACTTAGTCTAGAAATAATTATCCTGAAAATATAAAAAGAAACGTATGGACATGTTAGGAAAAAACACAACATACTGTTTAGGTACCGAAAGAGCGTTAATAGAAATATTAGCGTAACCTAAGTCCCCGAACCTAGATATCTGGTTGCGTAGGAATCAAGGGAACTCTCCCGACCCTCGATTGGGTTTTTTAGCCGACCCCCAAAAAATAAGGCTAGTGGCCACTCCTGTATATTCTTAGGCTGTTAAATACCTAGATCATATAAATAAGCCCGCTGTCGCGCGAGGTACGAGCTTGGGAGAACTCGCAATCTCGTGAGGGAACTCTCGTGATCAAGTATCCCTAAATCCGACCTTTCCCACCTTTGACATTCGAGGGCGGCGAGATCGGGTCGCGACAGAAGGGAATTGTTAATTATACACTAAGTTACCAAGGAAAGAATTTGTGACTTGAAGGCTATTCAAATGCTGATTAGGGAGGAGATTTAGATGAAAGGAAATCTACCTCTGGATTTTTTTTCTTGTGGAATAATGGTGCCATATCTTGGAGCAGTAAGAAATAACTGTGTATAGCCTTGTCCACGATGGAAGCTAAGTTTGTGGCATTATTAGCAGCAATACAAGAAAACGTTTGGCTTAAGAGATTTTTTTATCATTTGTGTGTTATTGGGAATGCTGCAAATCCATTACTAGTTAATTGTGATAGCCAAGCTGCTATAGCGTACACCAAAGATCCAAAATATCATGGTAAAACCAAACATATAGATATCAAGTATAATTTTGTCAAAGATATGCTTGCACGAAAAGATGTAAACTTACAGTACATATCTACACATAGAATGGTAGCAGATCCTATGACGAAGCCAATACCTAGAGATGTGTTTTGTGATCATAGAGGCTGATGTACTCAATATTATAATTTCCCTTAAATGTCCACATTTAATGAATTTGTGTTTTCATTATTAATGCCTATGAATCTTTGTTTTGACATGTATGCATCTTAATGCTCAATACATTATATAAAGTTGAGAAAGTATATCAGACAGATAAAAGATTAGCCCACTCACACGGGTAATCACCTCTATTTACTATGTGATAAATAGAGATGAAATGGCTTTTAAGCTTATTATCTAGGTGATAATCGAGAGCTGAAGCTTAAAATATATATGTCATCTTAACTGAGTGTTAAAATGAGGACATAATATTTACTATGTCCGAAGGTAAAATAACCCACATATTTTACTTTATCTGTCTATGATGCCAGATATGAGTTCTAATGAATTATGTGAATGAGTAAACATGTGAACTCAAGTTAGAAATTAGGTATGTCTGAATTATCATCTGTACGGTATTGATGGTGTAGACATATGCTGCATGAGAAATGAGTTAGTACCGTAATACGTATTTCATATTACGTATGCATGAAACGACCAATAAGAATGGCAAAAGTTTGATCTCAACTTTTATGCCGTGTGAGACTCTTGAGAAAAAAAGTTCCTCAATTTAGTGCTTTCATGACTCTTACTTATTCTCAAGACTTTTATCCAATGTTTGCTATCTTAGGATGTTGCCAATGATCATGAATTGATTCGATCTTGTTGGGAATAACGGATCCCCGAAAACCGGATTCGACACCGAATCGAACCCCTAAATCAATGCGGAAGACGAAGCCCGGGAAAACACGCATCACCGATCGTAAAGCACACCACGGATTCGAGCGTACCTTGTTAGCCACAAATTAAACACCAACACTGAAGAAGAGGAAGAAATTCTGGCCCGATGATGTCAATTGAAGGGAAGACAGTGCTGTTTGCCTTAGAGTTCCTTTTTGTCTTTTGAGAGAGAGAGAAAGTGCGCAGGAGAAAAACGTACGTACGTCTATTTTTCCAACTGGTGTAATCTCCCTCTCTCTCTCCTCTCTTTTATACCTTCCCCCTCCACGGGCCCTATTCCCGTGGGCCGGGCCCTTCTGGGCCCAACTTGAGCGGATAGGCCTTAAGCCCATCTCATAAATCCATCATCTCCCACTCGCACATGGTGGTGCAAAACCAACATGGGCGGACAGGCCATACTCATCCCCATCAGAGAAAAATCCAGCATAGACTCTCACTTAACATGGTGGGCCGAATAGAATCCTCTTTTCCTCTCTTCAACATTCATACCGGTGAATAATCCGTGCGACCAGCATACTTTGAGAGCTCATTGCCATACATCTGTTAGGAATATATAGCAGCTCATAATGGGCATCACACTCCGAGTAGATTTAGTATGCAGTACCCTAAATCGATCGATCACATTTATATCTCTATTGATCTCTTTTAAACAATGATATATATATTGTATTCACAATTATGATTATCACAAAGACAGTCATAATTGGTTAACCAGTGAATACAAAACTATAATGTGATTCTCCAAAAACGATCTTCCTCTTTCCTTCAAACTCTCAATTTCAGTCTAGCTTGCTTTTCTAGAAATGCCCCATTAGATCGAATCACTCATGACCATTGGCAACATCCTAAGATAGCAAACACTAAATAGAAATCTTGCGAATAAGTAAGAGTCATGAGGGGACTAAGAAATTGAGGAACCCTTTTCCTCAAGAGTTTCACACGACATAAAAGTTGAGATCAAACTTTTGCCACTCTTATTGGTCGTCTCATGCATACGTAGTATGAAATACGTATTACGGTATCAACTCCTTTCCCATGGAGCGTATGTCTACACTTTTCAATACCGTACAGATGATAGTTCAGACATACCCAATGTCTAACTTGAGTTCACGTATCTACTCAATCACAAAATTCATCAGAACTCACATCTGGCATCTTAGACAGATAAAGTAAAACATGTGGGGTATTTTTACTTTCAGACATAATAAGTATTATGTCCTCATCTCAACACTCAGTTAAGGCGGCATACGTGTTTTAAGCTTGAGCTCTCGATTATCACCTAGATAATAAGCTTAAAAACAGTCTCATCTCTGTTTATCACACAGTAAACAGAGGTGATTACCCGTGTGAGTGGGCTAATCTTATATCTGTCCGACATACTTCTCAACTTAAAGTAATGCACTAAGCATTAAGATGCATAAGGATTAAACAAAGATTCATAGGCATTAATGATGAAAAACACAAATTCATCAAATTGTGAACACTTAGGTAAAATACAATATTCAGTACATCAGTCTCTACGCAATCCTAGAGATTTCATATGGCCACAAAACACATCTCTAAGTATTGGCTTTGTCATAGGATCTGCTACCATTCCATGCGTAGTATGTACTCTAAGTTCACATCTTTTCGTGCAACCATATCCTTGACAAGATTATACTTGGTATCTATAGGTTTGGTCTTGCCATGATATTTTGGATCTTTGGTATACGCTTTTTGCTGCTTGGCTACCACAATTAACCAACAATAAATCTGCAGCACTTCTAATAATATCTAAATGATCCAAAAATCTCTTAAGCCAAACACTTTCTTACACTACTGCTGATAATGCCACGAACTCAACTTGCATCGTGGACAAGGCTATACACTTTTGTTTCTTACTGCTCCAACATATGGTGCCATTATTCGGTAAGAAAACAAACCCAGAGATAGATTTTCTTTCATCTAAATCTCCTCTTCAATCAGTATTAGAATAGCGTTAGAGTCGCAGATCCTTTTCCTTAATAACTCAACGTATAATCAGTAGTCCCCTTCAGATACATCAGTATTCTCTTAACGGCTTTCCAATGTGCTTAGCCTGGATTGGATTGGTATCTGGTCACCATTCCGACTGCAAAGCATATGTTGGGTGTTGTACACATCATAGCATACATCAAGCTCCCAACAGCACTAGCACAAGGAACGTGTTTCATTTGTTCCTTCTCTTGTGGAGTCCTTGGACACAAACTATGGCTCAATCCTTCACCTTTTTGCAATAGGAGTGTCTATGGGTTTACAGTCTTGCATACTAAATCGTTCAAGAACCTTATTTATATAGGTTTCTTGCGAAAGAGACAACGATCTCTTCAAAACGATCTCTTGAAGTCTTAACTCCAAGAAAGTATACAGCCTCACCCATATCCTTCATCTCAAAGTTAGAAGACAACTATCTCTTGACAGTATTAACCAACTCCATATTGCTTTCGGCAATTAGTATATCATCAACATATAATGATACGATCACAAATTGATCATTGGATCTATTGATATATACACAATGATCCTCGTCAATCATTGTAAAATCATATGCCAATATGGCATTATGAAAATGTATATACCTTTGTCTCGATGACTGCTTAAGGCCATATATCAACCCCCAAAGTCGACATACATTTTCTTCTTGGCCTTTCACTATGAAACCAGCAGGTAGTTCCATATATATTCATTCCTCTAATTCTCCATTAAGGAAAGCAGTCTTTACATCCATTTGATGTAACTCAACATCCATACTAGTCACTATTGCCAGAATAATGCGAATCAAGGTAAATCTCACTACAGGAGAAAATGTATTTTCATAATTAATTTCTTCCTGTTGATTATACCCATTCGCCACAAGGCGAGCCTTATGCCTTTCTATTGAGCCATCAGCCTTTCGCATTATTTAGAGAACCTACTTGTTCCAATAGCTCTGCGTCCTTTTGGAAGATCAACCAGTTCCCAGACTTGGTTTGATTTCATTGACTCCATTTCCTCTTTCATTACATGAATCCATTTTTCCTTATTAGGGCAATTTAGAGCCTCATTAATATTTCTTGGCTCATCCTTATCTTGTGGAGCAACCATAAAAGTTTCCCTTTCAATGTCAAAACATCGACGGGGAATACTTTGGCGACTTGTTCACCGTATGGGAGATTGTACACTTAGCACATCATTCCCTATCATGCTCCCACTTGGATTAGGTAATGATGATGTCGTCACATCAGGTGGTTGCAATTGAGAATGAGTTGAATTCAATTCATTACATCTCATATTACTCCCACTTGAACGAACTCCACTGACATCATTATCTTGATCCAAGGTTTCAAATAGGGAGTTATTTTCCCTTATTTCGCCCCTCTTAGGAAATTCATCCACTAAGAATATGACATCCCGTGATTCAAATTCAGTTATACTCCCACTTTCCTGCTCACCTATGAACACATACCCTTTCGAGTGTTCGCAGTATCTCATGAAAATACTCTTATTTCCTTTGGGACCCAATTTCCCAAACTTGTGAGAGGACTTATGAGTATAGGCAGCACAACCCCATGGCTTAAGAAAACTTAAGTCTGGTGTTCTAACTGTCCATAACTCATATGAAGTGGAAATAACCAATTTGGAAGGCACCCGGTTAAGTATATAGGCAGCAGTTAACAACACATCACTCCAAAAAGTGATGGGTAAGTTAGCATGCGCCTTCATGGACCTAACCATTCCAGTAAGGTTCTGTTTCTTCTCTCTGCAACATCATTTTGTTGAGGAGTATATGGAATAGACAACTATCTTTCTATTCCTTTTTCATCACATAATTTTCTGAACTTATCAGATCAATATTCTCAACCTCGATCGGATCTAAATACCTTTATTTTCCTATCTAATTGATTTTCTACCAAGTTCATAAACCTTCTAAAACAACTTATGCTTCAGATTTATGAGAAATCAAATAGACATATCCGAATCAAGTAGAATCATCTATAAAAGTGATGAGACAAACAACCCATTGCCTTCCTCTCACAATCATTGAACCATAGACGTCCAAATGGATTAAATGCCGAGGAAATTCAGCTCTTTTACCTTTTCCAAATGGTCTCCTTGTCATTTTCCCTACTAGGCAATGCTCACATATGGACAAATCAACTTTTTCAATATTGCCCAACAAGCCCTTTTGGGCTAGTCTTTTCATATGTTGTTGGCCCATATGACCAAGTCTAGCATGCCATCATATTCACATCATTATCATATAAGATAGAAGACGTGAAACAAGGGGATAACATATTGACATCACTACAGTCAACGTTTTGTACAATAAAACCATCTAAAAAGTGACCACGTCCATAGTAGTTTGTATCCAAACACAAATCTACACATTTATTATGGAATTTCATACCAAAACCAAGTTTAACCAACACTAAGACAGACACTTAAAATTTCGACGAATCTCTGGAGCATATAGAACATCAAGGTGCGTCAACCACTCATGTTCTATTGGTCGGTGCCAATTCCTTTACATCAACTCTAGAGTTGTTTCCGATATGGATCCACTCAGTTCCAGTTGGTACTCGTCGGAATTCCACAAAGAATCCTCTATCCTTTGCTACATGGTCTGTCGTTCCTGAATCTACATTCCACAAAGGATTGGATTCAGCCCATAATGCAGAACTTGACACGTAAGCAAAGTTCTCAAATGTACAAGAGGTGCATTCCTTCTTTGGCTCACGATAGTCGCGAGCATAGTGATTTCTCTTGTCACAATTGTAACACATCACTCTTGACATTTTCTTCACTTGAGGACGTTTTCTTCTCTTGTGTTGGTTAACTCTTGATTTCTTGCAATAAGGACTTGATCCTTTGCATTCCCACATATTGAACGAATCAATACGCTTGCGCTTAGAGCACAAAACCCTTTCTGAGCTAGAACCAGCATAGCAAATGTCTATTTTCGGCTCAAATACCGTTAGGCGGTCCTCTACTAGCTCAAGGTGGTGCACGACACCCTTAATATTTTCCATAATGTGGTCAAGAGCTTCTAGTGCTTTTTGCTTTTCCAGCACATATTGAATCTTCATATTCAATATTTCACAATTATTGCCGTTCATATCAGCAATTACATTCTCAGTTGCTGAACCATCGTTCTGAACACATCAGACATACATGCACGAATAATTAATGCCTATCATTTATGCATCCCTATTTGCATAGACCCATCATATTAATAAATAACTTCAAGTAAGGTTTCAGAATCAAAAGGTCACTATGTTTCCAATCATCCTCCAAAAATCCTAACTTAAAATTATTATTAATATAATTATCTTATGCAAATAAATTCTATGAAGTTACAAAAACTTCTATTACTACCCACAGCTAATTACCCACAGCAACCAACAATAACAGAAAGCAACAGATAATTGACATACAATTAAAAACAATAATGCTTTCAATTAACACAATTAGGTAGTAAATATTACATCATTAATCAAAGAAATAAATAGGAAATGTCCCTTCTAATCTATCAATCAAAACATCTGAGAAAACTAAAGGCACATTTGCCAACCATGGAAAAACTTTTGGAGAGCTTTCATGTCGCCTCCAAGGCGCATTCACTCGGTGCCATGTGGCCCTCAATCTAAGGGTTAAAGTTTTGGCCAACTCAATCCTATAGTGCTCTCTCACAAAAGCTTCCACCAGCCTCCTATAACCCGGGACCACGTTGACCTCCCATAGCCAATCCAACACTGCTTGCCATTCAAGTGGAAGAGTGTTCATCAAAGCCGGCACCTTCTCAAAATCCGGCATAAGATAACCATTCCAGATGTTTCCTGTATCATCTGATTGACCTTGACCACATGTGATACTAAATCACTGTCATGCCACCGATAATCAGCTAACTCTGTCATCAACCTCTTAAGTCTTGCATTTCCCTCGTCCGTTCTCGGGATTGCAGGTATCCTTGCATAACGCATCATCGTTCCTGCAACAAATGCAGAATTAAAAATGGATCACTTATAATCCATAATTAATATAAGAGAAAATACATAATTTTCGAAAATTCATGCAACAAATGCAGAATTAAAATGGATTATTTATAACCCACATAGGCATGACTGAAAAAGAAAACAAATTCCTTTTTTTTTTTTGGGTCAACGGTCAAAGTCAACGGTCAACGGTCGTCGGTCAACGGTCAACGGGTTGGGTCAACGGGCGCGCGGTCGAACCGGTCGGACCGGACGTGCCGGTCGGACCGTCCGCGCGGACCGACTGCACGTGCCTCGCGCGTGCGGGGATGACGTCACGCAGACGTCATCCGGCACGTGCCGGGCGCGTGCGGGGATGACGTCACGCAGACGTCATCCGGCACGTGCGGGGCGCGTGCCTGCGTCCGTGGGTCGGGTCGGGTCACCAGTCGGGTTGGGTCACCGGCCGGTGACCGTCCGGCAAAACATCATCGGTGATGACGTCATCTGTGATGACGTAATCGGTGACGTCATCCGTACGGTTACCGACCGTTGGATGACGTCACGGTGACGTCATCACGTGACATCAGCACGCGTCGGTCTGCGGACCGGCGTATGCCGGTTCGCCCGCCGGTGGCGTGCACGCGCCGGTTCGCCAACCGGCGCGTGCGCCGCACGCGCTGGCAAAGCCAGCGCTTCCAGGCGCGTCACGCCCACACGCAGCGCCTTCCGGCCGCGCGTGTGGGCGCGTGCGGCGGCTCCCGGCGGCGGTCGACACATCGCCGGACTCGTCTCGGCGTCACGCTTCTCCGAGTGCCTTCAGAATTTTATTTCGACTTACGAAAACTCAGAAAAAAGGCCGAAAAGCGCTCGGGTGTCGGGATTTTCGCCTGGTTCCGTACGGCCGAAGTAATTTCGCGAAAAATCAATCAAAAACATCAGAATTGATCGGGAAAAAACGTGAACTAGGGCTCTGATACCAATGTTGGGAATAACGGATCCCCGAAAACCGGATTCGACACCGAATCGAACCCCTAAATCAATGCGGAAGACGAAGCCCGGGAAAACACGCATCACCGATCGTAAAGCACACCACGGATTCGAGCGTACCTTGTTAGCAACAGATTAAACACCAACGCTGAAGAAGAGGAAGAAATTCTGGCCTGATGATGTCAATTGAAGGGAAGACAGTGTCGTTTGCCTTAGAGTTCCTTTTTGTCTTTTTGGAGAGAGAGAAAGTGCGCGGGAGAAAAACGTACGTACGTCTGTTTTTCCAACTGGTGTAATCTCCCTCTCTCTCCTCTCTTTTATACCTTCCCCCTCCACGGGCCCTATTCCCGTGGGCCGGGCCCTTTTGGGCTCAACTAGAGCGGATGGGCCTTAAGCCCATCTCATAAATCCATCAGATCTAATGGGACATTTCTGGAAAAACAAGTTAAACTAAAATTGAGAATTTCAAGTAAAGAGGAATATTGAATTTGGATAATCACATTCTAGTTTTGTATTCATTGGTCGACCAATTATGATTGTTTTATGGGACAATCATAATTGTGAATACAATGTATCATTGTTTAAAAAGAGATCGAGAGAGATATAAATGTGATCGATCAATTTAGGATACTGCATACTAAATCTACTCAAAGTGTGATGCCCATTATGAGCTACCATATATTCCTAATAGATTTATGGCAACAAGCTCTCAAAGTATGCTAGTTGCATGGATTATTCACCGGTATGAATGTTGCAGAGAGGTAAAGAGGATTCTGTTCAGCCCACCATGTGCGAGTGAGAGATGATGGGTTTTTTCTATGTGTTGATGGGCTTAAGTAGGCCCGTCCGCCCATGTTGGGCCTAAAAACCTGGCCCGCAAGTTAAGGGCCCATGGAGGAATGGTTAAGATGTGAAAGGTTGCGTTGTTTAGAGATGAAAGGTTACGTTGTTTGGAAGGAGCGTTTTAATATAGAGAGAAATTACATTCTCTCAATGTCCTGCTCATAAAAAGTTTCCTCCCAAACAAAGAACAGTACGCTCCTCGGTAGAACAGGATTAGAATTCTTCCTTGAACTTCAACATTGGTGTTTAATCTATGAAAGAAAATGTACGCTCGATTCCGTAGTGTATCTTATGATCGGTGTAACATGTGTTTCTTGGGCACACTTCCGCGTTCGTCATTTTTGGGGTTCGATTGAGTATCGGATTGTTGTTTTTAGGGAATCCATTAAACCCTTCAGATTTCAATTGCGTCGCAATAAGGGCCATTTGTAATTCCCAACTGGCTAACCAAGCACGAGCTCGGGTTGTTTTTTGGATAGTGTTTAGGTATTTGCCTCCACACTTGGCATAACAAAATGAATGTGCTTGTTTATCAGTATTTGCATGACAAACAACTCATGTTTAGATCTAGAGCTCTCATGTTTAGACCGATGCTTTCCAAACTTTGATTCGAAGCATGTTCTTTCTTTTCTAGTTAAAACAAGCGTAAAACGAGGAGGTGGTAGTCCATTTTCATACAATTAAAGATTTCTCTGTTTTTAGGGGTGCATTTATTCTTTGTTCCACAATCTTGAAAAATGCTTTTATAGTTCTTCCTTCTCCATAAGTATTCAGAAAACTCTATAATATGTCCGACAAATTCCTGCAGTTTTAAAGGTTTCAGCAGAATATTGATAAGAATTTGATAGCCCATATGCAGCCTAAGCTTTTGTATGCTCTTTCTCCTATTGAGCTCCGGCGAGCAAACAATTAACTAGGATTTGATTAAGTAATTTCCTCTCATCATATGTACCCAACTTTCGCCACCTTTCTTCATGCGTTATTCTGGGAAGTGAGCAGAACAACATGTTTCACGCATAAATAAGTCTTTCGTTCCTCTTTTAGCTAGAATGACGATAAAATTATCATGCACTTACATGCTTATTAGTTATTAATCTATTTGAACTCATCCACTGACCAACTAAATTGTTCTCTTAGTCTCGTTTTATGCATTCATTTAAACTTGATCAAATCACTTAAGGAAAACAATTTTGAACTCGTTGAGACAAATGGGTTACTACTGATTATTACTCATAAGACGAGCTTTGAATTTGCATTACCAAGCTTCCTCTGAAGACCAAAATATATAGTTGATGGAAGACTCACGAGTAATCCAAATGGAAGCATCAAATTATTCTTGTGATTAATTGTGATGAAAATTAGATGCGGATTTCTTATCATCGGCAAGTGATTCTTTAAGCTTCTTTATGAACTGAATACTTGTTTTGTACCAACCCAAAAATGGTCACAAACATCAAACATGCATCGGAATAAATCGATTAGTCTTTTTCTTTTTGTGTCTCTTGGCATCATGCGAGGTAAAGCATATTTCCTTTTGTATCTTTTGAGCCACTTTCACTTTTGGGAAACCGAAAAATATGGAAGTGACCACACTAATCAGGTGCAGTAAGTTTCAAAGTACAATTATGAACTCAATTAATCAAAACTTCATCTCAATCTTGCAAAATTGACACGTTAATATCCAAATATGTTCCAATGAGCAGCAATTTCACAACACCTATACTTTGACTAGTATAAGTAATGCAAGACTTATTACACTGTTTGATTTCATGAATGAAGATGCTATAACTAATAAGCAGCGAATTTTATCAAAGTTCCTAAAAAATAACTATAATAAGAATCAGAGGAAACATAATAATCACCACTTTAATAGTTGATCCCGATTTATGATTTTAATGCTCCGTATATGTTATTTATGATATTATATACTATTTATACTTCAATGATTTATTACAAAATACAATTATCAAATAAGCATATAATATATGATTATACGAGGGAGCGAGGTCATAGCATTGTTCATAAAGAGACTAGATTGCCCTCAAAAGAGTGAAGACAATCTTTAAGTGATGTGCCCCACACTGAGAATCCATCCTTCAAATCCTCATTTTGAAACCTTCCAGGTTAATGTTGAGACTGGCATCCCGCATTCCACTCTCATCTCCAAAATCTCCCTTCAAAGCTTCTTCGAAATTTGCAAGATAATTAAGCCATGCTAGCTCTTTTATCTTGTCAGTCTTACTTTAATTCTCAACTCATTTTCAGACTTTTATCCTGCTTCTTTTTAGAGTGTGGGAGTTAAACCCCACATTTGAAACTAAACGTCTCCACCCCTACTCCTTAAAAAGATGGGAAATTGAAGTCCCACTCATTGGTGAGAGCTAGCTTGGCAAAAAGGTGATGGGTTATGGAATATGGAGACTCCCTCCTCTCCTTTATCAACTTCTCCTCCCAACTCAAGTTTATTGGACAAGGTAAATCGCAATAATTGATTTTAAATCCCACATGGATTCATCACGTGGCTCTCACAAAGTTAACAGCCATGATTCAAAAGAAGCGTTTTTCTGCGTTGTCAAGTACATTAATTTTTTTGAAAAAAAAAAAAAAGTACATTAATTTTGGCGTGCCCTAAGCCTTCTCATGCGTTTTACCTCCCTGCCTCATGAACCTATGAGCTATCCTCACTATTCTCGCTAATTCTCCAATACTTACTTCCGATTTATATTATAAGGAAAAGGTATATTTAATTTTAGTTAGAAGTGTACCAATCAAAAACGGATTAAACAGGGGCATCACTTCGTAAGGCGAGAGGAGTTTATTTTCCTCATCTACAACGATACCTTTTAGTTCTTTTCCCACCAAGTTATGCTAAATGAAACTTCACTCCACCTCCTTATACAAACTATGGTGCATGACATGATGATGATATAAGATAATCTTGTGGATGGATGAATAATCTCTATAAAACAAATGATCCTTCGAGGCATTGTGAAATTTTTGATAATATGAGATCAAATTTACGTATAAACAGATGATTGGATATGTCAATGTCAAATCGAATTAATTAAATTATAAGGGGTTATTTCTTTTGTTCTTTTTTCTTTTCTGTGGCTAGTCTTAATGCCTTAGTCAACCATGGACAATGGACCACCTTTCCCCCTCCGTAAATTAAAAAAACTCCAATTGGGCCTTTGGAATTCGTAATGACTCGCTTAGCGCCAATACACCTTGAGACCTAATCTCGGATTCAACCATTGCTGCCGGCTGCCCGCCCTCGCTAGCCGACCGTCGTTGTTGACCACTGGTTGACCACCAGCTACTGCTCGCCACCCAACGAATCACCCACTGCCGTCGACCACAAGCTGCTTCGCCACTCGCCAACTGCCATCGCCTACTAGCTGCTCTTGGCCGACTGCCAATGGGCTGACCACCGGCCACTGATCAATCAATGTCCACTAACTGCCACCGCCAACCTCCAACCGTTGCTGTTGGCCATCGTCGCCATTGCTCACTGTAGCCCAACCCTGATGACCTTTGATGCTACCAGCCGTCGTCACTATCGCCATCATCACTGCCGCTCTCGACGATCGTTGTCACCAACCTCCCGCCCCAGCCGCCAATGACTGTCGGAGATGCCACCCGCCTCCACCGACCGCCGCCGCCAATCGCCGCCATCGCCGCCCTGAGGGCATCGGTGGTGATAAGAAAGAATAAGAAAAAAAATTAAAAGAAATTTTACATTACAAAAAATTTTGTAAATCGTACTAAACGTATCTCTATTCTTTTTTCATTTCAAAAATAGAAATTTTATGTAGTTACTAAACGCATATTATTCCGAGGAATAAAAATAGAAAAAAACTATTTCAGAAGCATTACCAAACGGACCCTTAATGTCTATATCCATAAATTTTTATCATTTATAATCGAGATTCGTCAATTCATTGACTTTTTTGTCTGTCTGTATCATCCTAATGGCATAGTTCATGGTATAATCTGCCTCTTTAATAGCAACAAAGTAGATGAATGATAATTTGAGCCAAATGCGTAGGAACATAGTGATCACATGTGTAATGGACCCGAATGTTTATAACAAGCAACAACAACAGACGACATTGCTGGAATAATGGTGGAAATGAAAATGAGATGTGCTGTCTCAACTAATAATTTCCCTTAAAGATGAGACTGATGACTAAGTGATATGCCTTAAGAGGTGTTGACACCTAATTTTGGAAAAATAAAATTGCATTTTGAAAAGAAAAAATAAAAAGGGGGAAAATTGATTTGATTGATAATGCATGAAAGTTTGAAATTCTGATGAGTATTCAGATTTTGATGAATGTAGAAACAATTGAAAAATCAGACGAGTAAAGGGCAATGATTTTGATAAAATGGAAGGAATCAAGTAAAATCGAGCTAATTGCGAAATCACGCTCCAATTTGTAAGCTTGATTTAATGCGACGGAAGATGGAAACTCGGAAAATACCATACAAAGTGGCCGTCTGGAACCACTATAAAAGAGAACTACATTTTTCGTGACTAGGGGGGCGAATTCAGAAAAATTTTCAGACAACTAGAAAAAAAAAAAAAAAGAATTCGGAGAGAGATTTTTCGAAAATTGAGAGCAAAAAAATTGGAGAGAAAATTCATGCGGAAAAGCCCTTCTTCGTTTTTCACTCATTTCAAAAGATATAGAAGACAAAAGAGGGATTTGACTCCTGCAAAAAGGACACCAGCAAAAGGAGAGAAGACGTAGGAAGTGACGTGAGAGTGAAGGTTAAAAAAAAAAAAAGAAGAGAGGTTGCTGTTCATCTTCCTCGAAAGGCCACCGGGGTTGCCGCTGACCGCCTCTACTGGTCCCTGTGCCGCTGCACTTCCGTCCGACGCAACCCGCAGCAGCACCACCTCCGCGTCCTCTCGCCGTCGCCGCTCGCCACCGCTCAGCCCACCTCCACGATCACACGCGCCCCGCGACACCAGCAGCCGTGCCCGAGTCCTCCGCGACGCCCCCACAGCACTCGAGCTTGCGTCGGTCGTCACCTCCGCGAGCCTGCATCGCTGGTATCCAAGCTGCACTGCCGGTCTCCGAGTAGCACTGTCGTTTCTCCACCCCCGCCAGTCGCTGCCGCGACCCAACACCACCGGAGCCCACACCGCCGTCGTTCGCCTCCGTCCGGTGGCTGACAGCCAGCCCCGCGCCCACGTCGCTGCTGCTCGCCTCACCCGCATCTGCACCAGAGCCCGACGCCGTGCCTCAGTCACCTCCGCGTCCCTGTCGTTCCTACACCGACGCCCGACGACCGCCAATCTCGCCACGCCACTATCCCTGCTGCCACCCGACGTCGCTGGAATCCTCCTCACCCGCGACTGCACCAACCCGACGTCCTTGCTCACCGTGTCGACGCTGCCCGAAGCTGAAGACCAGCGACCAGGCGCTGCAACCCAAGATGCGCCTCCTCCGCCAAGCACTGCTTCCTCCTTGCCGGACCTTCACCAGAGTTCTGACCGCAACGCCCCTGCCGGACCTCCGATCAGCCATCCTTGGTTGGACCCCACGGTTGCCAAGCCCAATTTTGAAAAAAGAAAAAAAAAAACACATTAGGTAGTTTTCTTTAGTTTATTTTATTTAGTTTATTTTACTTTTACCTTTTTTTTTTTAGTATAATTAGTCTTTAGTATATGAATGGAAATTCAACATGTCACTAGATCGCAACCGCATCTGGGTTTTTTATTTCATCTATAAGGCTTTAGATGAAATAATTAATCAAGCGGGAAGAAAATTGATATTTTGATCTTTAAGGCTTAAGATCAATTTATCGATTTTACTAGCGAAATACCATCTCTTGATCTATACGATGTGTGGTATTTTCTTTGGTAATTTTGAATGGTCTTGATTGCTTTATTCATCTTGAAATGTGTTTGAGTTATAATATTGCATGTTTTAGGGTTTACATATTTAGAATAGGAATTTATTTTGAATTTTAAAATCAAAAATCAAATTAATCAATTTAGGTTGCTAGATTTTTAATTTGGATTGCATGTTTAATTATTTGGCAATTATTAATTTCGAAATTAAACAAAAACAAAAAAATCATCATGCACTTGTCATGTAGAATTATGGCATATTTTGTACGTCATTGCATATTAGGGTTAAATTGCACTTGGTTTAATTTTAGATAATATTTTAGTTTAGAATAGGATTTAGCTCAACCTTATTCCTAATACAAATTGAATATGATCTTAATCTAATTAGATAATTTTCACATTTTTCTAATTTTGAATTTCATAAAAAAATACAAAAAACATCTTAGAATAAATTAGTTTCAATCTCTAGGATAGATTGCATTCTTTTAAGAAAAAAGAAAATAAAAGATGTCATGCGCATGTCATTAAGATTAGATTCATGAAATGCATGTCATTTAGTGATTGTTGTTAGGTCCATTTAATTAGTAATTTCATGTTATTAGAATTAGGTCATTTAATTAATATTGCATTACATATTGCATGATTTTCATTAATTAAGTGAAAAAAAAAGAAATTGCGTGTTAATTAGAAACCATATCTAGGGTTGTTGATATGGATTTTAATTTAACATTGCAGATACTTTTGTTGCTTTGAGGTAAGTTTTTGCAATTTATTTATTGTTTATCTAGGTGTTAAATTGGTGGATTGCGTACCCGTATGATCACCTCACATGTTAGGAAAATAGATTTAAAATCAATTTAAGCTGTCTGCAAAAACATTTTTTGAAAATAAAAGAATGGTACCGAAAGGGCATTAGAGAAATCTAGTGTAACCAAATCCCCGTACCCAAAGTCTTTGGTTCGTAGGAGTAAAGTGAATCTCCCGTTACTTTACTTGGGTTTCTAATCGACCCACCAAAAAATATATCAGTGGCGATTCCTGATTAAAAAATCAATTGCATGTTAAGAACTTGAACTTAAGTCGCGAATTGGTATAGGTTTGGGAGAGCTCGAATTAAGTCTAAGCTTAATAATCCATTAGCCAAACTCTAGGTGCTTCACACCCGGAAAATTGGTCGCGACAAGAGGTACAAAAAATCTTACCCATGTCGCGACCAAATTTCGGGGGTACCACCTAAAATTAAGCTAATGGATTACTAAGCCTAGACTTAGCTCGGGCTCTCCCAAGCCAATACCAACTCGTGATTTAGGTTCAAATATCTAGCATGCAAAAGGGAGTCGTCACTAATCAATTTATGGTAGGTCGATTAGACACCTAAGTAAAATAATAATGGGAGAATTATTTCACTTCTTCGAACTAGAGACTTTAGGCACGGAGACTTGGTTACGCTAGATTTCCCTAACGTCCTTTCGATACCTTTCTCTTTTATTTTGAAAAAAAATGTTTTGCATATAGCTTGGATTGATTTTAATCACTATTTCCCTAACATGTGAGGTAATCATTCGAGTGTGCAATCCACCAATTTAACACCCAAGAAAGCAATGAATAAATTGCAAAACTTACCTCATAGTAACAAAAGCATCTGCAATGTTAGATCATAATTCACATCAATAGTACTAAATATGATTTCTAATTAACACGCAATCACTCAATTTTTGTTTTCACTTATTTAATGAGAATCATACTTTATGCAATACATACTACTAATCTAACATGAAATGACATGGCAATATGACTTAAACTATATGACATAAATAAACATGCGGCCTATCCTGAAGGATGAAATTGATTTATTCTAAGACAATTCTCTTTGTATTTTCCATGAAATTTGAAATTAAAGAAATGCAACAATTAAATGTGCAATCTAAATTAACCAAATGACATAATTCTAATGACAAGCAATTTCTAACTAGATGAACCTAGCAACAATACTAGATAACGAGCATTTTATGAACCTAATCCTACATGACATGCGCATGATTTTTTTTTATGAAAATTCGTAATTAAAATCACTAAAAAATAAAAATCTAACTAAAGTGAAATGTTATCCATTCTAAATGCCTTCTAAACATGCATTAAAAAAAAAAAAATAACCTATCATGCAATCAATCCTAATCTACACGGAATGCAAATGCAAATTTTTTGTATTTACGAGATAAACAAAACAATTAAAGGATAAACACCAAATCATCCATGATTATCAGAAATGTTATCCACCATTCAAATTGAAATTCAAACTTGATTATTTCGCTAATAAAATTGATAAATTGATCTTAAATCAAGTTTACTCCTACATGAATAATTATTCTATCTAAAGCCTTATAGATGAAATAAAAATTCGTACAGTTGTGAATTGGATGCTACATCAGGGATTTCAATTAGGCATCAAGAAATATTTCAAACAATGAGACAAAGTGTCAAAAATTAAAACAAGATAAAATAAATTTACCTAATAAATCTACCTAATAAAATAAAACAAATCTCTACCTAAGTTTGCATTTTTTCCAAAAATCCAAACGGTGCAATGGAAGCTCGCCACGGCTCAGGACGGGACTTCTATGATGTTGGGTGAACCACGGGCTCCGGTGTCGGAGCTTCGGCAAGGTCCGACAAGGCAGGCTCGGGCAGCAATGAGGGGGCAGCAATAAAACAAGGGAGCTCAGTGTCGCAGGGCGGAGGGTTGCATGCGTGGTGTCAGCGAAAGGGATCACAGGCTACTGCAGGCGTCATAGCCGGCAACTAGTGGAGGATGGGTGGCAGTGGCGAAGGCACGTCGACCGGCTCGAAGGCAGGCACTGCAGGTGGGCAACGGTGCAGCGAGGAAGGCTGTGGTACAGCAAATGAGTCGTAGTGGTGGCTAGGTGGATGGGGTCGCTGTGGTACAGCAAATGGGTCGCAGTGGTGGCAGGCGACTAGACGCGGGCAGCGCAGGGGCGTAGGAGCAGTGGCGTCGTGGCGGCGATCAGGGACGTCAAATCGCTGGATCTGCGCTAGGCGATCGTGGACAACCGGCGGAGCGGCGGTGGCAGGTGGTTGAGCTGCCAGCGTTGGGTGGAGGTGAGGTAGGCGCGACGACAAGCATAGCAAGAGCTGTGGCAACGTCGCAAGGGGAACGGGCAGTGGTCGGCACTGCGCAAGACTACCCACACGAAGAAGACGATATTGTTCCTGCGTTTTTTTTCTTCTTTTTTTCTTTCCCTGCTGACCGGTCACTTCCTTCGCAGACTCCTCTGCTCCCTGCACACGTCCACTCTCTCTTTTCCTTTTACTTTTGTTTGCGTTCATCTTCTTTTTTTTTTTTTTGACTTTTTTTTCAAGCCTTTCCTCTCTCTTGTGTTTCTCTTTGAAGGAAGAAAAGACCAAAGAAGCTTTTTCTCTCTTTCTACTGTGTTGATTTTTCTTTGACTCGAGAGGAAAACGAAGAAGCCCCCTACATACGGCCGTGCGTATCGATATGTGTGGCCCCTGAACCCTATGCGTTTTAACTTATTTATAGGCTGCGAAGTAAGATTTTTAATTTTTCCAAATTGGTATCCACAAAGATTTTTTTTCCAAATGCAATATTTGTTTTGCCGAATGCAATATTCGTTTTTTCACTTGCCCTATCCAAAAATTTCCATCATATCTCGGAAAATTTCAAATTCTTATTTTCACAAGATAATTTCCGATCATAAAAAAAGGGGCTTGGACCAATTTGCTCACTTCGTGAGCTTAGTCCGCTCTGTTAATTTAAAGCTTAGAACCACTAATTCGAACCTATCCGCCACCGGTCCAATAAGTGCAAAAAATGCAAATGCACCTAAATCTATATGCTATGCAATTAATTATTATTATTTTCAGTGATAAAATTAACCCATGATTTTCTAATGCAATAAATGACTTAATGGGTCACCAAAATTTAAGTATCAACAACCCAAAATTAGAAAATGAAAGATAGTAATTACACCAACTTTTATCTTTCTTTCCCTTAAAGATTGATGACAACAATCACTGGTGGTTTTTGGAACCGCCTATATATAGAGGCATTTACATCATTCATCATAAAAGTATCATCTTTGGAATTTTGATTGTGACATCCAAGATTTTCAGTCCTATTTTCTACTGAATAAATCGGACATTTCATTGACGCATTTATAGGGCTGTTCTCTTAGCTAATCACTTTTGAGATAACTAGATTATCCAGGAAAGTCGTTAAGGAATTTTAAGGCAATAGACTTGAGAATTCAACCAAGAATCGACTTCTTGACCGTGCTCATCTTTAGAGGCCATTTCGGCACAATATAAAATCGATTTGAAATCAGATATAGGTCTGTTCGATTGAGATGTGTGGTCAATCGTGGGTGACTCCACTAAATTGGAAAATTCTCGTCGACCGGCACTAATATGATTTTACTGTCATTTTGGTACCCTGTGTCCGTAATTGGATCCTCGAGATTTTCATGACAATCGAGAGTTGTCAATGTGTCGAGTGGGTTCATAGTGGCTCGAAGAAAATCGGTCACGGGTCATTTGCCCAAAAAAATTCTGAAAACTATCCGGTAGTTTAAGTCACGCTAAAAACACGTCGATGGAAATTAATCATGAATTCGAGTCTGATTTCAGAAATTGAAAGTTCTGTGGTGTTACAAGCTATTTTAGGAACGTTGACTCATCTTCCAAAAATTTTTTAGAGATCCCGAGAATTTCTACAAAAAATCGTTTCGGACATTGCGGAAAATTAATGGAAATTCGGATAGGCCGAAATGAAGAGATTTTCGCCTTGCAAACCGAGCTATATGGCGAGGGGGACTTGTAAAATTATGTGGACTTTTTCTACATCAAATTTGGACATCAAATCGAAGAATTTGGATGGAAATTGAAGCTATGCAAGTAAATTCAGAATTAAGAAAATGAGTGTATTTTTGGGCATCAAAATGAGACTATTTGTGAAGATAATACAAGAAGATATTTGAGGATCAAAGTGGATAAAGATGAGGCCTAGGGGGACCAAGCATTTAACAACTTGGATATGCTTTGTTGACTTTAGTTTTTTTTCTCTTTCCCCTTAATCTTCCTCAGCACACCACCGGTCCTCTCTCTTTTCCTTTCGACCACCCCCCCCCCCCCCCCCCACACCCCCACAACTAAACCGAACATCTCTCTCTCTCTTCTCTGCTTCTGGTTTTGTTTCCTTTCATTTCCCTTTTTGTTGTTCTTCATTTGAAGCTGCCCATCCACCGACGCTCCGTCTCTCTCTCTCTCTCGCTGCCATCCTCCTCCATGCGTCTTCGATAGAACCAACGAAGCCTTTCATTGACCGAAGCCCACTGTCTAGAAGACGTCCACCGAATGCTCCATTTTTCTGCCCCGTAAATGCTGCAGCACCACCGAAATTTCTGCTTCATTCCCTGTCCAGCAACTGCCACACGTCCGAGCCTCCACTTTACTCAGTCAACAACTGCACAGGTTGGTTGACTCCAGCCTTCGCCAACGGCTTCATCGACCGCCACGATTGCCGCTCCTCTTCATCCGTGTCCCACGAAGCCGTTCTACCGAAGCCTCACCTGCAGCAACCCATTAAAGACGCCAGCAAGTCAGTCGGCCAGTCCACGCGTCTTCTCCTCTCCACGCGGCCGTGACCAGCAGTAATTGAGCTGCTTCCCTCTCCGTGCGATTCTTTCCACCGAAGCAGCCCACGGAGTCGCTGATTCATCCAGCGTATTGGGCCCGTGTCTTCAGCCCACTAGAGCCAAGGCCAGCCCATCTTCAGCCCGTTCAGTCACTCCACGAAGCCAGCAGCAGCTCACGTAAATTCCGTTTGAGGCCCGCGCGTTTTCTTCAGCCCATTAATTGAGCTCTTCAGCCCACGAGCCCAATTGCAGCCCACTTCGCAAGCCCAGTTGAAGTCTTCAAGCCCAGCAATTCAGAAGCCCGCAATTTTGAGGCCCAAGCCCAGTGTCTACAGCAAGCCCGGTTCGACGCAATAACAAATCTCAGTTTGGACTGAGATTTGTTGGGCCAAGTTTAGGCCCGGTCCAAGCCCGTGGGTGTCGTCGCGAGCCCAAGTTCGGCCGCCTTCACGTCGTCGTCACGGTGATCTAGTCTTCGCAAATCAAGTGAGTTTTACTCACTAATACTTTCTTAGTTTGCTAATTATGCTTAAGGGTTTATTAGATTTAATTAAGTGCAATTATGTGGTTAAATTAGAGTAGATCAATTAGTTTAGAGCCTTATTAATGCATGTTAGGCAAATTGTTAGTGATATTAGCAAGTAGACTCGTGTTATTATTTATTGAACAAGTCTTGGTAATTTTCCGGACTCGTCTTGGCTTCCAATCAGGCATTACGGGCCTAAATTGGATTTATTGTATTTATTTAATTATTTATTTATTTTCCAGAAATTAGGCTAGGATAGCCAACGACCGGAATTTTATGCTGATCGTCGTGGTGCAATCCATTTATTTATTTACTCTTTGATTTGCACTGAATGGATTAAATTGTGGGTTTTTAGGATATATTCATAAATGAGTTGATTTTGGGTAATTGATTAAGGAACAACCGGGTATCTGTTATCAGTATCTAATTGATTGGTGAACCACGAAGAATTGTGAAAATTGAGTGAAGTGGTCATTGAGGGGAAATTATTCCAAAATTTGAGAATGTTAGCACTTGATGGGAAAATGACCATGAAAGGTTGTGAGTGGACTTAGAAAGCCGTCGAAGATTGAGTAGGCTGTGCCCATTGAGCCGTGAGTCAGCATTACTGCCGAAATAGGAATCGGCCGTGCCGAGTGGGGTCGTGATGCCATTAAATATCGAAAAGTGCCGAGTGGGGCCATGATTCCACCAAGTATAACTTATGCCCATAGGGCCGTGATCCACCACCTGGTAGAGGTGGTGCCCGCTGAGCCGTGATTCAGCATTACCACCGAGATAGGAATCGGCCGTGCCGAGTGGGGCCGTGATCCCATTCAATGTAAAAATTGCCGAGTGGGGCTTGATTACCACCTAAAGATAGGTCGTGTCCTTTGGACCGTGTCGTATAGCCAAGCATTTGGTAGACTGTGCTCGTTGAGCCATGAGTAAGAATTGAAATTGAATAATTGAAATGACCAAGAAGTGGTCTATCTAACATGTAATCGACGAGGTCGATTGATCAATGGTTCAATCTGTTTGAGTAAACTGATGTGATTAATGTATATTTCAAATATACTGACTTGCAAGAAGGAAACTTAGGCCAAAGTAAGTCCTCTGACTCGTGTTGTGCTTAGGCAGCCTAAGGTATATTGACTTTCTAATCGGGTCTTAAGAGGTAGAACTTGCTGAGACGTAGTCTTATCCCGGTTGTGGGAAATCATTTCAGGACCTTGATGAGGAACCTGAGGAGAAAGAACCCAAAGAGAAGTACCTGGAGGAGAACCCCAACGATGAACTAGAGTAGGATCTTGATAAGGATTGAGACTCCACTCCTATCTGATGACTTTTGCTGTGGAACCCCAAGGATGAACTAGAGTAGGATCCCTTTTGTATATGTATATATATGACTGAGTTGTTATATATGTACATAAGGGTGTTGGTTTTCAGGTTCAAGTTTTTAGTCCTATTTGTCTATCCTATTGCTTTATTGTCTGGCAATTCTTATTATATGCTTCCACATGCGCATATTAAATGAAAGGGTCGGCGATGCGTCCTGGGACATCGCTACTAATCGACTATGTGAGGGATGGGCACGCGTTCGAGGATTGGGGCGTGACATTGATGGTCGTCCCATGGATTTAAAATATCTTGCATGAGAACTTCAAAAGAGTATGATTGTATTAGAATTTTATTGGGGGGAAGGAGGAAAGCGATTGTGTAGTGACAAATTTGTAATTGAGATGGCCGGTGGAACCACGGATCTATGCATGACAAGAGAGAAAAAGAAAGTCAATGCTTTAACTTTATTTATATATTTATTACCTTTACCCAAAAAAAAAAAGAAAGTCAATGCGTCAAGATTCAACGTCAAGGGCCCTACCCAAGGGCCAAGACAACTCAGCAGAAGGTACTACATCGTTTCAGATTCTATGACAAATGCCGTCGGTTGCCAAGGGCCGCCAAGGTTGTGCATTCCTCAGCAGCCACTCGAGATTGCGCGAGTCACCTTGCCTGGGCTGCCAAGGTCGTGCGTTTGGGTTTGCTTGGCATCGCCGGAGGCTAGGTTAGAAACGCGCAACGCAATACAGTCCATCCCGCCATTGCTTGTGTGATTTGGTCATCAACTTCGATTCTTCCGGAATCTGGCTTTTGTGGCTCGTCTGTTCAACGGCAAGCAAGAATTCTCCATTATGAAGTTACCCGAAGGAGAATTAAAAATACGATATTTTTGGTTTCTAGGTGGGTCCTAATGAAGTTATGACTCTCCATTTCTTTATGGGGTGCGTCTTCTCTTCTTCGGAAGGCAAGGAGAACCGAAGGTATAAATTATCCTTCCACATTTGCTTCCCGTTTGTCTTCTCCATTATCCTTTTTTTTCTTTTTTTTTAATATTTATTTTGTAAAAATCCGAAGCAAATAATATTTACCAAACACAATTTGTATTTTTACAAATAAGATTTACCAAACAATATCTCTATTTCATGAGAGTCCCTTAGCCTAAGCTCCTTTGCATAGACAAAAGCTTTCCCTAAAGTACACTACTACGTTGGACATGGCTCACTCATCCAAAGACGTGAGCTCTCAAACGTCCTTCAAGTAGTAATTTTGAGAAAAAGACTCGTGGTTCGTCCTTGCCGTGCCTCGTTAGATTACAGAGTGGAAATATCACCTCCACGTTAACTAACAAATATGATTGAAGTGGTTAGCGGAAAGGGATGAAACAAAATCGAACTCTTAAGCTCCTTTTATTTCGCCAAAAAACATTTTTTTTAAATATATTTCTTTTCTCATTTTTCGATTTATAATTCGCTTAGGAAAGTGAGTTGATAGAAATTATTATTATAATAGACAACCTTTAAATAACGTCGTTTTGATGAGAAACTTCACGTGACCTCTAGGACCTAGAATATTATAAAGCTCGTTTCCGATCTGAATGTTGGAAAAGCGAGCAAAGCTAGCTTCCTTGCTCGAATGGAGGATGGAGAAAAGATCGAGAGAGAAGAAAAGGAAAAGGGAAAGGAAAATAAAGTTGAAATTAGTGGGCCCATTTGGACATGTTGGTAATCAACTACTGGACTGGAGCCTAAATATTTTCTCTGGAAGGAAGAATCTCTCCTTTGTTCCAAAACCCTTAGCCATTAAAGTAGCAATTTCATTTTTATGTTTTTTTATTAGAAAGCGTCAAAGGATGAAAACCCTTTAAAGCTAAGGCGGAGAAACACATACCAATTCTTCATTGTGATGAAAATTAGACGTGGGTTGTGATCATCAGCAAGTGATTCTTTAAGCTCCTTTATGAACTGGAATACCTGTTTTATATACCAACCCAAATGGTCACAAACATGAAACATGCGGCCGATTTTTTTTTTTTTGGGCTTGAACATGCAGTCGATTAGACTTTCTCTTTTGATGTCTTTTGGCCTCGTGCGAAGTAAAGCATATCCTGTCGCAATTAACTTGACTGCAAAAAGTATTAACGTATTATTTCCTTTTGTAATGTCCGAGTCACTTTTGCTTTTGGGAAAACGGAAAAGTATGGAATTTGACCATACTCATTAGATGCGGTAAGTTTCGAAGTACAATCGTGAACTCAACTAATCAAAACTTCATCTCAATCTTGAAAAATTAAGATGTTAGGACCTATTTGACAATGTTTCCATTCCTTTTAATTTCTATTCTTCTATTTCATTGAACAAAAAAATAATAGAAATCCGTGTGGTAACGTCAATTAATTTTTCTATTTCCTAAAAGAGAAAAGTGATTGGGGAATAGATTTGGAATAGAAATAAGAAATAAAAAAATTATTATTTTGGAGAATAATTTCTAGAAATAAGTTATTTTTTCTTTTCTGTTTTCTTTTCTTTTCTTCTTCGTTCCCCTTTGCCCCTAGCTGCCGCCCCTGTTGTTCGACCACTGCTGCTGGTTGCCCGCCCTCGCTGGTCGACTATCGTTGTCGACCAAGCATGAGTTCGCTTGGCCTCGCTTGGCATCTGGGTTCACTTGGCCTCGCTGGAAGCTCGGTTAGAAACACACAGCGCAATACAGTCCTACCTGCCATAACTTGAACGGTTTGATCTTCGACTTAGATTCTTCTTGAATCTGGCTGTTGTGATTTGTGTATGTGAAGGCAAGCATGAGTTCTACATTAGGCACTCACCTTAAGCAGAATTAAAAATACGATTCTTTTGGTTTTTGGGTGGTCTTGATGAAGTTTTGCATCTCCATTTCCTTTTTGGTAGGTCTTGCCTTAAGGAGAATCGCATGTTCTCACTTTAATGAAAGCAAGTAACCTATTTGATTCTTCGAAAGACAAGGAGTCGCAGGCAAGTATAAATTCTCCTTCCAGATTTGCTTCCTGTTTGTCCTCTCCATTGTCCTTTTCTTTTTCTTTTTTATTTTAAATTAATTTTATAAAAAGCCCAACGCAAATAAAATTTACCAAAAAAATGTCTCTATTTGATGAGAGTCCCTTAGCCTCCTTTGCATATACAAAAGCTTTCCCTAAAGTACTCTACGTTGGACATGGCTTCCTCACCAAAAGATGTGAGCTCTCAAACATCCTCCAATTAGTAATTAAGAGGAAAGGAATATATTGTGGTTCGTCCTTGCCATGCCTCGCTAATTTTTTCTTTTTTTTGATCGGTCATACTCTAACTCTCACTCTCAGACTTTTGTCCTACCTCTTTGCAGGGTGTAGAAGTCGAAACCCACACTTTAAACTAAATCTTCTCCACCCCAATCTCCCATGAGAATGTGGGGATTCAAATCCCCCACCTCCTTCTTCCATGTTGGAAGGGGGGACCCCAGGTTTACCTCCGTGTAAATTACATGATGTAAATATTACCTCCATGTCAAATAACTAAATATGATTGCCCAT
The DNA here is from genome assembly GCA_017140165.1 of Eucalyptus shirleyi. Lineage (NCBI taxonomy): Eukaryota > Viridiplantae > Streptophyta > Magnoliopsida > Myrtales > Myrtaceae > Eucalyptus > Eucalyptus shirleyi. The sequence goes on from CM029454.1 coordinate 27,128,657, forward strand.
TTTTGTAACCCACCTTATAAATGGGGTTAGAGGAAGGAAAATGAAACAAAAATATAACTTTTAGGCACCGTTTATTTCGTGAAAAATGTTTTCGTAAAAATATTTTTCTTATTTTCTGACGTTTGATTCGCTTAGAAAAATATGTTGGTAGAAATTATTATTATAATAACCAACCTTAAAATATTATTGTTTTGATGACGCACTCAACGTGACCTCATAGGGCTTGGAATGTCACAAAGGTCGTTTTGAATCTCATCGTTGGAAAATGAGAAAATATTAAATTATTTAATCTCCATTTGTTCCACGGAAAATATAACGTTTCAAGAAAATATTTTTCAAAAAACATTTTCTTGAGAAAATCACTATATCTTTCAGTGTTCAGTTGAAACCTAAAAATGATCTAGAAAATATTCGTTGTTCGGTAAGAAAAATCTTTTCCTTCGTGCACAAATGTAAATAATTTTTTCTTATTATATTTTTAATTATTTTTAATTATTTTTAATTATTTTTAATTACTTTTAATTATTTTCTCTTATTTATTATTTTTCTTTATTTTTCCTTTTCTTCTTCATTGGCCAACGACCGATCATGGGAGCGGCCAGGGACCGGCCACAGGTGAGCTAGAGCCTCGCCACAAGTTGGTGGCTTTTGGCAATGTTGAGCTCGCCCAATGTAGTTGAGCTCGAGCCCTACTAGATTTAGTGACCTAGGTAGGGTTGAAGCCTCACCCCACCCAGGTTGTCGAGTCTAGTGAGGCCCGAGCTCGCTTGAGGCTAGTTGGGCATGCTTGGCCTCACTTGATCAGGTGAGGGGAAGCTTCATTGGAATTGACGAGCTCAAGCCTGGTCGACCTGTGGCGAGGCTCCAGCTTGCCTGTGGTTGATGATTAGCCAATGAAAATAAAAAAGAAAAAGAAGGAAAATAAAAAAGAAAAGAAAAATAATACAAAATAATTAAAAAAATCAATTAAAAATATATTTTTTAAGAAAATTAAAAAGATAAAAAAATAAAAAGAAAGGTATATGATGAAAGAAAGTCAGCTGAAAGAAGGTGTGGAAAATGTTTTTCACTTTTCAAAAGTGAAAATCATTTTTCCCTATCTTAGAACATTTTTTTTCCTTCCATGGAAAATGTTTTCTCTAATCAATTTATTTTTCATGAAATGAATAAAAATTCAGAAAACATTTTTCTGGAAGTTATTTTTCGTATAATGAATGGAGCTTCAAATGTTGCCGTTGGTTTTGGGGGAACTTCTCACGTGAACGGAGGAAGGAGAAAAAGATCGAGAGAGAAGAAAAAGAAAAGGAAAAGGAAAAGAAAGTTGAAATTAGTGGGCCCATTCGGACACGTTGGTAATCAACTACTAGACTGGAGAACGAATATTTTCCCTGGAAACTTTAACCAATTGTTCCCAAGAAAAGGCTGCTGTTTACTGTTAGATTAGTAATTTATTATTTAAATATTCTAATCGAAATAGTCTAACGTTTACAACAGAGCTCTTGGTTGGTCTTTAATCACTCTCAAGCTCCGATAAACTCCCCAAGAAATCAACCTTCAATGCATCCACAGGATAAATAGATCACCACCACCAAAACAGCCTCAGGACCACCAGGCTCACAAGCTACGGCATGGAACCATCCGAGGCTCTCCGGATCACGGTCGACAACAATGGGGGCGAAAACGTCTCCGAAGATGACCTGAAGCCTTCCGAGTCTGAGCACGAGCCAGGCTCGTGGGCACAGCTCTCCATTTACCAGTTTCCGCACTATCTCAAGGGTGGGAATGACAAAGCCTGGCTCCCCCAGATCGTCTCCCTCGGGCCGTACCACCATGATGAGAAGCACCTCCGCCATATGGACCAGCACAAGTTGCGCTGCCTCCGCCGCATCGTACAGCGTACCAATCACAAGAGAGACCTCTACCTAGACTCAGTGAGGGAGGTTGAGGAGAAAGCTCGTGCCTGCTATGAGGGGACGATATCCATGAGCCGCGACGAGTTCGTGGAGATGATGGTTCTTGACGGGTGCTTCGTGATTGAGCTGTTCCTAGGATTCATCAAGGGGTTCGAGGAACTCGGCTACCAACCCAATGACCCCATCTTCTCAATGCGGGAAACAATACTTAAGATCCAGCAGGACATGATCACGCTCGAGAATCAGATACCGCTTTTCATACTCGACCGGCTGCTTGTTCTCCAACTCGGCGACCCCAACCAGAAGGGGCTCGTGGCCAAGCTGGCGATCGAGTTCTTTGACTCTCTGCGCCCGAACTCCAGCACCTTTGACGTATGCAAGTGGATATCACACCATAACGGGGTCCATTGCCTCGAACTGTTTTGGTGGAGCCTCCTGCACTTGGGCCCAATGCGGTCAAAGACCAAGCATCCGCTGCGAAGCTGGAAACTGTTCATTCCCTGTTTGACTGAGCTCCGGGATGCTGGGATCAAAATCAGGTTGAGATATACAGACAATTGGGAGGACATCAAGTTCGAGGACACGATCCTCTGGATCCCCCAGCTTGTGATCCGCAATGCTACGGAGTCGCTCTTCCTCAACTTGATAGCCTTCGAGCAGTCTCACTTCGATTACTGCAACGACGTCACGTCATACATAGTCTTCATGCACAACTTGATCAAATCCCCCGAGGACGTCCAGTACCTCCGCAACAAGAATATCATCGTACACTGCCTTGGGAAAGACGCCGAGGTTGCTGACCTCTTCAACCGGCTTTGCCAAGAGGTGGCCCTTGACATCCAAAACAGTTATCTCTATAATCTATCTACACGTGTGAATTCGTATTGCTCAATTAAATGGTCTACCCCGAAATACGCTCTCACAAAGAAGTGGTCGCGAAAGTGGAATGCCTGGATAGCCATTCTCAAGAACAAGTACTTCGACAATCCCTGGTCAATCATTTCCTTCACTGCTGCTTTCATTTTGCTTGTGCTTACTTTCATACAGGCCCTCTATGCAGTCTATGGCTACTACAAGGTGGGTTCTTGATTTGTCATATAGTAAAAATTATCTAATAAGTGCTTAAGGAGTGATAAGAGTCCGGTGAAAAGATCCAATGCTCGAGACAGGGCGGTCTCCCCTCCTAGCCAAGAAAAAATGTGATGGTGATCAAACTTAGACCCTGTGAACTATATTTGTCACGCAACTTCCAAGTGCAATATGGCAATATATTTCACGAAAAACCGTTTTATTTTTCCACTCGTGAATCTTTCAAACTTTTTTTACTCCTATTAAATATTTAAATTACATAGTGAATTTAAGGTTTTTTGATGATATTGAGCGAAATGTCTCGAGCATTCTAAAGAGGTGATAAATAACGCTATGGAAAAAGAAAAGGACAACTTACCAAAAAAAGAAAATAAATATTTGCCTATTTACTAGGCCAAAAAGAAATTCTAAACCTCTCCTTTTTGGGAAATAGCCTACGCGAATTCTGAGCAGCTTCCTTTTTGTGACAAAGTTCAAACTATTGGAAAAAGGTGATGGGCTGAGGACTTTGGAGGACTACCTCGGCTCCTTCACCAATTACTTCCTTAATCCGGTTCATTGGACAGGTTGAATCACAATAAATTGAATTTATGAATCCCGCGTGAGTTCTACAAGTAGATCTCACAAGATTGATGGTCAGGATTTAGATGAAACATTTTCCTACATTGTCAAGTACAAGTAATTTTGGCGTGCCTTGAATCCTACATGCGTTTCACCTTTGGACCTCAAACCTGTGAGCTACTTTTAATGATTCTTTGAGACTTGTTCCCAACTTATCCTGTATAAGGAAAAAGTATAATCACTTAGAGTTTGAAGCTTACTACCTAAAATGGAATTAAAAGGGGCTTCCTAATGGTAAAAGGGGGAGGTTTGAATGTGGGGCATTCCTTACTTTCTCAGTAAGATGAGGTGAGTTTATCGTACTCATGCACAAAGAATCCTTCTAGTTCTTTTATTAAGCTGAATGAAAATTCATCTCCTTGTACATACCATGTACAATTGTGCATGATATTAGAATGATATTGGAATAGTTTTGTTGGGAGGGGGGGTGTTGAGTCATTTCTACCAGATAAATGATCGTTTGAAGTACTATGAAATTTTTTATAATGTAAAATTAATTTTATGTGATCATGGGAAATTTAGACAATGATAGGATACGTAAATGTCAAATTGGATTAATTAAATTATATGGGGCAATTTCTTTTGTTCTTTTTCATTTTTATTTTTTTGGCTAATCCCAATCCTCGGGTCAACCATGGACAAAGGACCATGTTTTCGCCCTCTACCAATCAATAAATTTGGAGTTTGGAATGACTTGTGTTAGTGTCCAACCAATGATCGGCGTCCACGTTAGCACCGGCCGGTCAAAATTGGTCGGATGAATTGAATTGATACCAACATGAAGAGGTTTAAGACTAAATTAGTTCAATTGAAAAGTTTAGGACTGAATTGGTACCTATGCAATATGTTTAAGACTTTTTTGTACTTTTCCCTCATTGTTGTGGTCCAATGGTTAAAATTTGTCATTTCCTTGAGTCTTTTTTTCTGTCTATTGGTGCCATAAGATTTGGTGATGTGCCACTATTCGTTCTATTATGATGCTGAGACAAATCCGTTTTTGTGGGATAAGAGTGTACTTATCACAATAGTTTGTGCTTTATAGTTGTATTTTATTAATTGGGATTTGCTTTATTTGAATATCTCATGTATCATCGTGAGATATGAATAAAATATTTACTTTCAACCAAAAAAAATATGGATAATCATTATTGGAAAAATTAAATAAATTAAAGAATTATTATATTTTTACTTCAATTGAATATTTTACATGGATAATTCACATGAAACGTTTTTTTTTTTTTTTGGTCCACATTCAAATGTACCTGATTGGAAACCAAATTAGTAAACTTCGTTAATTTGAATTAATTGAATGAAAAGATTAAATATTTTCATATAATCTAGGACTAAATATAATAAGTACTAACCACCGCCTGCGGTGGCCTAGCTGGATAAGAGCTCCCATGACATCTACCCAGGATGAAGGGGTTCAAATCTCGCACGACGCACGGGATCTTAAACGCGACGTCGGGGTGGTGGGTCCTCCGCTAGCGTCGACGTCGGGGTGGTGGGTCCTCTGCTAGTGTCGCTCCAGGGTTTACCCGCCGGCTGCCGGCTGTACGGAATTCCCTGGGTATCAAAATATATATATATATATATATATATATATATATATATATATATATATATAATAAGTACTAAAAATTCATTAATCACATTTAACAAATCAAAAGTTCAACAACCATATTACTTATTTAGCTAAATTTCACGATGAACAAATTAAAAGTTTAGAGATGACATTGCATATTGAGCCAATATGCGTGAACTATTTATGTCATTTTCCATAAAACAATAATCACACCAAACTCAACTTTTCTTCTTTTAATTTGGACGTCAACTTTTATTCTTTTTTTGGCAATTATAATTTAATAGACTTGAAAACCTAGCGTAAAAAAGTGTGCGCTCATGTTTTTTCGTTTTTACCATATGCTAAATTAAAATTGAGCACTCTCATGACCCTTGAACCTAATATTTCATATGATTTTATCATTTTAATTTATGTATTGAACGGGTGATGGTTTATCAAAATAATGATTAGTGAAGTTGTGAAGATGATGAGTAAGGTATGATGACTAGGAACTAATAGTGATACTTGGAATTGCCTGTACGTAGAGGTATTTAAATCATTCCTAAGAAAAGTATCATTTAACAAGTTCTTATGGTCTTCCTATGGATGAAAATATCTTGCATGAGCACTTCAAAAGAGCGGGAATGTATCGGAATTTGATTAGGCAGAATGAGGTGAGATATTGAGTTGTGGCAAATTTGCAGTAAGTTGGCCAGTAGAACCACGGATTTACTCCATGACTAAAAAGAAAGCCAATGGGTCAAGATTCAACATCAAGGGTCCCACCTAAGACGACTCAAGTGATACTACCTAGGGGTTAACAGTTCCCGGTTCCGGTTCGGTTCCGTCTGGAACCTGGAACCTACCATCGGGTACAGGTTCCTCAATTTTTGGAACCTGGAACCTACCCGTCAGAACCGAGAACCTGGAACCTACCCTGTCACAAGTTCCGGGGTCGGTTCCAGGTTCCAACAGGTTCTTTTTTTTTTTTTTTTCATTTTCGTAGTGGGCGCGAATATCCGGAAGCCGAAATAATTCAATAGTTGGCCCTCCATTTTCAGTACCTACCAATACACAGCAATGTGAATCTTTTACATCCAAATAGACAACTAATTTCATAGTTTTCTAGAGAAAATATTGTCTAATGTATAATTTGGTGATTCCTTATCGTTAATGTGTTTCATAATAATAACTACAGGCATGTTGTATGAGCATAGGCTCTTGGCATTTCGCTCTTGACCAGTGAGCTGTCTTCGCAATTTACATATTACTCGGGGAAGAGAACGTGAGCCCTCAACTGCTCCTTTCTTTTTTGGATCTGACACAGGAAAGCAGAGAAGCAAAGGAAATTGAGAACAAACTGACGTTAAAAAAATCACAAACACAAAGAACTAATTACACAAAAATGCTTTGAAGGGCTTTTCAATTCGCATTCGAGTGTACTCATTTGCCGGTGGCCACGACAACCATGCTGAAAAACTAAGCAAAGAATTAGTTCACGAGATTGAGACCAGTTCATAGCACCATCAATATTCATGCAGAGTCGCATATTGGTCTCAAGCAACATACCATATGGAAGCATCTCCAGCTAGTTATGCCTATACGGTATATTGTGGGAGAAGCAATTGCATGGACTCTTGTAAATCCACTTCATTTTGCAGTTAGCACATCACAAATAATTGCAGTCACAGAATATCAAAACATGATACTTTATATCTTCAAGTTATCTCGTATGCTACTCAAGATGAACCATAGCTCTATTTCATCAAATCAAAATCGAACATGAGCGAAGATAACAGGGGAAAATAATCTTTCTTCATTCTCTGGTATAGTAGCCAAACAAGCGATAAAAGTTCACCATTATCGCTATCACCTTGCAGACTTTGATCCAGCTAACAGAATGATCCAGCACAGTATCGCGTTAGCTCACATATCCGAAAATAGAGAGCTTCTCTTTTACCTCATTTAGCTCGTCTCTTAATTCCTCTATGCGAATCTGGCAATCCATGACGAATCCGTTAGTAGCTTCCTTAAAATCCTTCATTTCGCCGGTCTGCGCTTGGTAGAATCCGTCCTTCTCCTTCTCCGCCTCCTCAAGCTCCTCCACCTCGCACTTCAACTCCCTAAAATCAAGCATAAATAAGCCATAACATGTGACCAAAATCTTATGATGACAAGTCTATGCTTCACCTCAGTCGCTGGACATTGTTGTCGTACTCGGCATCGAGAGCGGCAATCTTAGATTTGAGAGCCGAGATCTTCAAGCTCTACGAAGCCAGGCTCCACTCGAGCCTCAAGCACCTCTCTTCCATCGACCTGATGGCCGCGCGCTTCAACTCCAGGACCAGCGATTTGGCGGCTTGCAGCTCTCTCTCTTCGCCTGCAAAAATTTCCAGCACCTCTCATCCGCTACCGATCCAAACCGATCACCTCGCGAAGAAAAGTTCGAGAGATCGCGTCGCGGTGGAGTAGACCTGGAGGAGAGAGAGGCGCTGGTTCCTGGTCCGGTCCAGCTGTTCCAGCCACTCGCCGAATGCCGCGGAGAGCGACATTTCAGTACGGACTGGAAGCTAATCTCAGGCGGCGGCGGCGGCAAGAGGTGGTGACGGTGGCTTGGGGACGGCGGCAATGGCTCACTGCGGCGAGGGGCGGCGCGGACGGCGCGACAGCTCGTCGGGCTCAACGGTGAGACGGCTTGTCGGACGAGCAGTGGGTGGTGGTGGTTCGGTCGCCAAGAGGTGGTGGTGAGTAGGGTGTGGGGCAGCGGTGTGGTGGTGGGTGAAGCAGCAGCCAGCAAGAGGAGGAGGAAGAAGAAAAAGAAGAAGAAGAAGAAGAAGAAGGGGTAGGGTTTCGGCCGAAAGAGGAGGAAAGAGAAGAGAGAAAGAGAAGAAAAGAAAAAAGTTGAGGGGGCAGGAAGTGACGTGACGAGGGAAAAGGGGAGAAAAGAAAGAGAGAGAGAGAGAAAAGAAAGGGAAAGGGGGAAGAATCCGCAGAGAGGGGGGGGGGGGGCGGGGAAATCTTGCGGGGGCGACGTTAGGGTTTTTTTTTTTTTTTTTTTTTAATTATGACCGGTTCCGGTTCCGGTTCCCGGTTCCCGGTTCCCTTTTTTTGGGAATCGGAACCGGTCTCTTTAGAACCGGGAACCGAACCGGACCCTCCTCTGGTTCGGTTCCTGGTTCCCGGTTACCCGGGAACCGTGCTCACCCCTAATACTACGTTGGAACCTTGTGTCAAAAGATGTGTGCCGCCAACTCCAGGGAAAAATGTGCTCACAAAACGACATGAGTCACCTACCGTCCTTCAATTTTACTTCAAGAAAAGGACCATAGTGTCCTTCGTCCTTGCCCTGTCTTATTAGATTGCAAATCATAATCATTATCTACACTTAAACTAATTAATTATCCGACCAAAAAAACTAATTAATTATAAACATGGATAATATTCATAGTTGGAACTCACCTTAAAAAAAGTGCTCAGAGAGATAGATTAAAACACGTCTATCTAAAAAGAAAAGTATTGTATGTATTGATATACAATCGAAATGGCATATACCGATTGTTATGCATCCCATGTGATACTGTCACATTGCCACAATACTAGATATGTCAAAATTGGTCCCCAAAATTTATGGTAGACTCAATAAATTAGGCATTTCTCCATTAATTCAATCATCTCAATCCATGAATTATAAAATTTTCGTTATGTATTAACCAGCTTTTTTATGTGTTATGGTCACATGATGTAAGTACTAAGTTAAATAACTTCTTGACGGAGCAAGGAAGAAAGTATTTCATGCATAAGTGATATGAACACCTAAAGAAAATATTTGCGAATTTAATTCTTGATTTGTGCTTCGATTAAGCAGTTAATAAAGTTTCAATCCCCCACACAGATCAAGTGCAAACAATTTTTGGAACCAAAAAGAAAAAAAGAACAAATCATTTGGGTATTTGGGCCGTCTCGATCGATTTTGCGCTCGCATCTCGTCAATGGAACGGGCATCATCTTTACTCGCCTCACATGCGCATTCTCGGCGTGGATAGAAAGAAGGAAATTCAGAAGCCTAGAAAGCGTGATTGACCATTAGGTGGACACGTGTGCATAGCATCATTCAAAAGTGGGACCCATTTCCTCTTGTCTTTGCTTTGGCTGGGCCCCATAACGTTGGCAAGGGAGGTTTCGCACTCTCTTTTATCTAAGCGGCCCCGCATGCTCATAAATTACATTACTTTTTACCCGAAAGTCCAAAAAGTCCGTCTTATCTTCTCTCCGTTCTTGGTTGCGAAATCGAATTAATTTAACGCAAGGTGGTACGTCCAAAGGGAAAATAACGGGAATTAGATAGTGTAGCTTCAATGTGACAAAAAAAAAGAGAGTAGAGAATGAAGAAGGCTTCTATCCACAGGGCAAACCATCTAAGGCGAAGCAACTAATTAATTAACAAGTTAAGCAAAAGCATCATATTTACGGCATCACAAAAACTTATCTTCTTTTTCGTTTAGCCCGTTCTACATATATTTGGAATACGCTCAACCAAGATGTGTCCATACACACATGCCGGTGAAAGAGAAAGAATCCGAAGAGATTAAAGTTTACTCGATTGCTTCTACCATAGAAATTATATGTGTATAGTGATATCTAATTCTTGTGCTATTCTTTTGATGCTGCTCTTAAGGGGAGTTGCATGCAAAATGTTGCTACATTCGACTATCTATTTCTCCCATTAATAAGTAAATCATTCTGGCCTATGGAAAATCTAATTAAAAGGCTAAGATGGGCAAAACAAAAACTCAACCATTCTGTGGAGTGCCACCAGGCGGACTATTGAGGTGTTTGTGTATTATGTTTGTTTAATATTTCGAATTCGACTTTCATTTCTTACTCCAATATCTAAAGCCATGTGCAGTCATGCATATGTTTCCTAATCTCTTGCAACAAAACTAATTTATTTCACTTTGTCCAATCACGCCCGCTAGGATTAAGCTAGAGATAGATTGGTTATTGTTTGCAGAAATTAAAACGATTGATCACTACGTCTAAAATTCTAATTGTTCCTGAGAATTTTAAATTTGCGGTACAAGGCACAACTCCTCTTACATTAATAAAGCTTAAAACATGTCATATCTCTCTTCCATTTCCTAATTGACGATTCTTCGATGGTTTTTGCAGATGAGGTGATTTTGGTCTCTATTAGCCTTAAACATTTAAATACATTGCCTTTCGGTTGATTTTAAAAAGTTTTAAAGCATTCCATAAATTGTTGACAAACATTGTGATAACTCTATAAAAATAGAGTTATTTTACTTATTTTAGACAATAAATAATGCAATATATGTGAGAAAATATTTAAATTTATTCTAATTATTTGAATTTTTCTTGTTTATGTAGCATAATTAGATATATAGAAGATTAGGAAAAGAATGGCAAAAATCATGAATTCAAATCAGAAAGCATTGGAAAATGGATATCAAATCAAGGGATTTTTAATTTTGTTCCCTAATTTTATCTACAAATATTGGAAGATGGATATCAAATCAAAGATTCTCTAATTTACTCCATAATTTTATGCAAAAAATAAACAATCACCTAGGGATAAGAACTTGGATTTGTCCTAAAAATAGGAGAACATTGAAAGCCTGGAGGATAGTGAGGTTTTTATTTTTAGATCAATTTTTATTGTTCTCGAGTTTTTTCAAATATTTTGAAGAGAAGATAAAAGTAATGACAAAATTTTTGTTTCTTGATTCAAGATGTTAGGTTTAATTTATATTTTTTCTTCTTCTTCTATTATGTTATAATTTTCTTCTATTAGGTTACGATGTAGCTTGACCATGATAATATAAATTTTATGATTTTTATACATGTAAATGATTTTATTTATGTGAGTTATATATATTATTATTTTTAATACTTTTAAGTGACTGGCCACCACTTGAATGATTTAATGCGTATGTTTAAGACTGATAAGTGATAGCATACAATTGTTCTTTATAATATATAACCATGAATTAAATATGGATATATATATATATATATATATATCGCGTTATTTGTGTAATTTTTGATGATAAGGTGATTCATAAGACTCATTATAAGCGGGGAACATTCATAGATTTTAATGTACTTATGTTTATTTAAATTCACATAGAAATATGGTGGATTAATAAACTGAGTAAGTTTGCTATAGGGTAGTAAATATATTAGGAAATTCCACTATCACATTTTTTATATTGTTCTTATACTCGTAACAATCTGAAATTTATATATAGTAGTTATGGTGAAATCGGATGCTCTAACATATTTATCTAATTAACTTATTGCATTTAGTTTCCAAAGTTTGCTTTTAAGATTTTTAGTTTTAATTTATTCTCAATTCTATTATGATCTGTTAGATATATTTTAGAATTAATCCATTTTTAGTATTTAATTAATATTAATTATCAATCTCCGTGAGACGTATTCTTTCTCATAATTATATTACTTTTTTCGACACGCTCACTTACGTTTAGAAAGTATAAAGTAAATGATTTTATAAGTAAACTCCTCTTTTTTTTTTTTTGGTGACATGCAACATACAAAGTCATTGGGGCAAGTACAGTATAAGTGCCAATATTTTCGTACGATGCTCACTTGAGTGCCAATTTTTTTTTTTTTTTTCACTCACTTGAGTATCACAAATTTAAAAAATAGATCATTTGAATGTCATTTCCGATTTGCCCAACCAGAAAAGCTGACATGGCCGCCGGTTGTCCGACATGGTCTTTGGAAAATATTATTTTAGTAATATTACTATTTGTTATTTTTTTTAATCTTTTATTTTTTTCTTTTACTTTTCTTTTTCCTTTTTTTCTTTAGGGTCAGCGAGGGTCACTGGCGACCCTTGCTGACCGTGACCGCCCCACCCTTGGCAATGAAGGCCCTGCGCGAGGTTGTTGGGGTTGCTCTGGGTAACATCTAGCTCTAGGTGGCCGCGAGCGACGTCACCCAGAGTGGAAAAGGGCTGTCGTGGGCTCGTCAGCGGTTGGTGAGGCCCCAACGGCCTTGCCCAGGCCTTCGCGATGAGGACAAGGTGACCCTCACTCAGATCTGGCAGCCCTCATTGTGAAGGCCCTAGGCGAGGTCATCGAGGCCTTGTTGACTGTTGGTTAGGCCGCGACAACCCTCGCCTACTCTAGGCAATGCCAACGAGGGCCATCGTGGCCTTTGCCTAGACTTGGCCACCCTTGTCGCAAAGGCCCTGGGTGAGGCCGTTGGGGCCTTGCGAACCACTAGAGAGGCCGGGATGACCCTCGCTTGCTCTAGGCAACGTTGGTGAGGGTCCTCTCGGCCTTGCCCAAGGCCTTTGTGGCTAAGGGCGAGGCAGCCCTCACCTGGATCTAGCCGCCCTCACCGTGAAGGCTTTGGCGAGATCGCGATAGCCCTTGCTTGCTCTGGGCGGTGTTACCCACGGTTGCCCAGTAGCCAACAAGGGCCCTCGAGGCATCACCTAGGGCCTTCACGATTGAGGGCGAGGCGGCCACTAGTCACGTTGACGACTGTGAAAGAAAAGTAAGAATGTGGCCAGCGAGGGTCGCTAGTGACCCTCGTCAGCCCTAGAGAAAAAAAAAACAAAAAAAAAAAACAAAGCAAAATACATATGGAAATAAAAAAAATCCAAAAAAAATTAAAAAGTAAAAAAAAAGTTTCATGTAGGATATTTGGCTGGAATTGTCACTTAAGTGATTGATTTTTTTTTTTTTATGTGGCATTCAAATAAGTGAAAAAAAAAAGTTTTAGCACTCAAATAAGCACTATACGAAAGTTTTGACACTACTACACTTATGCCCAAAGTCATGGTCTCAAAAACATGAACCTAATAAACAGTGCACAAGTTTAGAATAGCTGCAAGTCTAGCCCATATAACACATTAAAAAGTCGAAGGCCTCCTCCACTCTCCTCTCATGTAAGAGAGGCGACGTCCACATCTCGTCCAAGTCAATGGTGGGAGTAGGACTCCAATAGTCGAGTGAGTTAGGTCTTCAACTCCTTCTCTAACTCCACTTCCTCATCCCAATGCTTCTTCTTCATCGCCGCCAGCTTGTCTTCATGCTCTTTCTCCAGCATCTCTCTTTTAGCCACAAATTCCTCCATTTCCTTTTCCTGAACCTGTAGGAACTCAGCAATTTTCTCCACCCTGAACCAAAACCGAATTATTGAGGGATAAAACAAAATGGAAACAACACGGTAAAGCTTTTCAGTACCCCTCTCCTTATCTTCGGTGATATTGCTAGTATGAGTACCTAGAGGGGGGGTGAATAGGTATATAGAAAATTTCTCGAAGCTTGCACGATATTTAACCAGTTAAAAATTCAATCGCAAGAATTAAATATCAATCGAGAGACTAAGTAAGGGAAAGAGAGAATTGAACACTCGGTTTATAGTGGTTCGGCTTGATTCAAGCCTACGTCCACTCTTCGCACCGAGCCGATTGGCTGGATTCCACTATAATCAAAGAGCTGTTACAGTGTTGATCTTCCTTGAATTCTAGGTGTAGATGATCTACCACACTCTCTCAAGGTGTCACCAAGTACAACCACTCTCGTATACAATTTCGCTCGAACAGTCTCAAGTAACAATCAAGGATCTTCGACTCTGGAATTTTTCTATCACTCACACACTTAAAATAACTAGAACGACTTCTTTTTATACTCCTTCATGCCATCATAGCCGTTGGCACTTACCAAAGGAATTCCTCCAATCTACCCGTTGGACGGAATCAATCAAGAAGATCATCCGAGCTATTTAAGGAATCGATGATAGCCCATCAATCTGTTCGCCCATACAATCGGGATCTCGGTTTCCATGAATAGAACATTCCAAGATTATTTCGTCGACCAACGGATCTTCAATCGATCTTAGATAAGAATTAAAGAATCCGAAATGATTATCCAACCAAAGAATCTATTCCGAGAGAATAGGATCGAATCCTCAACCATAAACCTCGGCTTTAGATTTCCTTCGTCACTGGATTAGAAAGACGTCGGTGAGAACAGACTTAAGTCTTGAGTCCCGAGTCTTAAGTCTTGGGTCTTGAGTCTTGAGTCTTGGGTCTTGAGTCTTTGAGTCTCGAGAGAACAAAGTCTTCGGACTTTAAACCGACGGTCTCCGAACATCCGGACTTTAGATCGAAAGAAACGTTTTGTCGGCTTCAAAATATTCGGAAAGATTTCTCCAACAATCTCCCCTTTTTGATGGTGACAAAACTTTCTTGAGGATTTGAACAGCTTTGACCTGCAAAACATTTCTCAAGCAATATGGCTAACTCATAAAGATTAATAAAACAACCAGACTCTGCATCCACAGAAAATTGGTTAGACTTTCATGAGAAACACCATATAACAACACTTGAATAAATGCAACCAGTCAAGCATCATAATCCACAGTCAATTCAGTCAAATTCACACCCAAGTTCAAGTTCTCAAGTCATTCTCAAAAATAAACTAAACATAACCACAAAAGTCAAAGTTTTAAATATGGTTCAAATTTTGGTTCAAATTTTGGTTCTCCCCCTTTTTGTCAGCATTGAAAAGGGTGAGAAAGGAGTCATGTCTGCTTGGGAATGCGCACGATCTGGAAATCCCCAATAGACTGGACTACTCCTTCGAGCTTCTTCAGATCTTCTCTCAGATGAGCTACCTCTTCTCCCTTGGCATTTGCTTGAAGTTGCAGAGCTAGGTCTTTGAATTTATCCTCTAGAGAGACTGAAGATGCTTGTCCAGCGCTCTTCAAAGCTTGGATTTCACAGTCCAGAACATATATCTGGCTACGCATTTCCAGAAGAATATTCATAATACTCCGAAAATCTGCAGAATCATCCGTACGTACCGGCATGAACTTTCTCTCGATGCGTACGATGGCGCTTCGGTATAGTCGGCAGATTTGGAATCGTCGTATTACCTTCTTCGGGCAATTGAGAGACTCGAACTTCTTCCGGGTCTTCGGAGATTGTCTTAGATCTTCACCGACAGCAGCATGAGGTGTAGACCTCTCTTGCTCACTAACTCCCCTGTCTCTAGGACATCGAAAGGGGAAGAGTGATGATCATGCTCTTCATTTCCCTTCTCTCCAGAATTGTCAGCAGACTTTTCTTTTTCTCCTTCTTCTTTTTCTTCTTCAACTTCTTTCTCCTTTTCTCTCTGTCTTTCCTCTTCTCTGTTCTGCTGAAGATCTGTTTGATGAGACACAGAACGTCTTGTTCTTGTCAGCGCTTGAATAGTGGGATCTTCATCATCTTCATCTTCATCTTCATCCTCAAGGATGAGAGTTCTTTTCTTCTTCTTCAATGGAGCACCAATGGCCTCCTTTCCTTTCCTTTTTGAAGCAGACTGGACTGGAGATTTCACTTTGAATTTCTCCATTGCCTTGGAGAGTTCTTGCAGACGCATCTTCATTAACATTTTCAACCCTACCACCATCTTATCACACGGTCGAACACAGAGAGTATGTGGTAGTTCAATGTTCAGATGTCTGAAGATCTTGGTCACCAGACCAGGATAAGGCAATTGTCCTTTGTCCTTTGACACCTTTGCTTCGTACATATGGAAGAGAATAGTGTGCGGGAGAGAAAACTTCCGTCCTGAGTTGATCGCATACATCAACTTTGCTTCAGAAAGAGACACAGAGGTCTTTGATGTAGACTTCGGTCTAAGACAGTTGATCACAATCTTATGAAGCACAATGTTGATGGCTTTCATTCTGGAATAGGTAATTTTCTTCTCTACGTCCCTATCTTTGACAAGATCTAGAGTAGTACGAGCAGGTGAGACTTTGATTGGAAGATAGCGCCCCCTTTCAACTCCGACTATGTCCGCCAACATATTCACGTCTACCATGTAGACTTGATCTCGAACACTGAATGAAATTCTATTCGCATCCAAAAAGCTAAGATTTGAATAGAAATAAGCGGTCAGTTGATCATACCCGTCCGTAGAGTCAGAGCAAAAAGTCTCAAGTTGAAGCAAATTCAACTTTTCTCTTAAGTTCACGTTGATGGTGTCCAGGAAGTCAAAATCAACACTTCTAGGGTTTATCACCCCTCTTTTCAACAGCCTGAAATACGCTTTTTCCTGATCCTTGGATTTAAACAAATCCATCCGATTGCCTTTCACATTCGCTGCCACACCCATTCTAGGTTTAAATTCAAGGAACATTTTGTCATCATCGTTCCCGTCAATCAGATTTTGTCCTGGCATACGAGGATCACTGGGAATGTTCTCAAGAGCCTCCATTGCCCTTCCTTTAGGAGCAATTCCCAATTCCTCCATTTTCCGCAGAAAAAGATACTCATTCCCATAATTTTTGTCCTTAAGGAAGTCATCTATATACTTTAATGAAGTGCCGGTGACTTTCAACGCACGATAAAGCTTATAGATAACAGAGGGTTTTTGGACTTCTTCGGGTCAAGCATCCTCGATTATCTCTTCTTCCAGATTTGCATCTTGTGGGGCAGGAGATGCTGAATGATGTGGAGGAGAGCGAATCGGACTTTGTCGCTGACTTGGTAAGTCTTCATCTTCAGTAAGATCGAAGTGTGTCGGTCCCTTCTCCATTCTCTCGTGTCCCCCGTTTGCGATTCTTGATGATTTCCTCGAAGACGACATCTTCCTTTGTCTATAGGAGGATTCCTTCACTTGCTTTTCCCAAGAAAAATGACCACTTTCTCGACAATGAACAAAGAGTAGAAACAAAAGATCGAGAGGAGAGTGCTTTTTAGGGTTTTGAAAATTTGGGGGTAGAATAATTGTATATATATACATTCCTCGGATTTGAAAAGAGAAGTTTAAACGGCACAAGGAAAGTGTACGAACACTTCTTTTCAAAATCAATAACTGCTAAAATTAACTTCCTTTAAAAAGACAAGTTTTCAAATTTCACACGAATTATATCGAATAAAAGAACGTACCTTTTCGAGATAAGATAAACAAGAATTCGTACCTTTTAGATAGAATATCAACTTACGGTCTTTTAGCCATGAATGATTGAGTCTCGGGATTTAGAGTCTTAGAGTTGGTGAGTCTCTAGACTTTTACTTCTTCAAGCTTCAAAATGTTGAGTCTTGAGCGGATAAAATCGAATTGATTTTTCTCCAAAGGCTTTGTAAAGATATCTGCTAGTTGGCTCTTTGAATCAACAAATTGAATAGAGATTTCTCCATTTTGAATATGATCTCTAATAAAGTGATGACGAATCTCAATATGCTTTGCTCTTGAATGAAGAATTGGATTTTTGGTGAGATTGATCGCGCTGGTGTTGTCACATCTGATTTCTGTGCATGAGTCTTCAATGCCAAAGTCTTGTAGCTGTTGTTTTATCCATAGAATCTGCGAACAGCAGCTTCCAAGAGCTACATACTCTGCTTCTGTCGTTGAGAGAGCTACAGTGCTTTGCTTCCTTGAAAACCAAGACACTGTCCTGTTTCCAAGCAGTTGACAAGTTCCGAAGTGCTCTTTCTATCGACTCGCAACCGGCCAGATTCGCATCCGAGTATCCTAGAAGATTAAAGTCTCCCCTCTTTGGATACCAAAGACCGATGCTTGCAGATGAAGCAACGTATTTGATAATACGTTTCACGGCAATGAGATGTGATTCTCTAGGATCGATTGAAACCTAGCACAGATACAAACACTAAACAAAATATCAGGTCTAGAAGCGTAAGATAAAGAAGTGAACCGATCATGCTCCCGTACAGCTTTTGATCTACTTTCTTCCCTTCTTCATCCTTGTCTATCTTCTCGAGAACATGACATTGGTATATCGGTCTTTTTGCACTTTTCCAATCCAAATCTTTTGACAAGATCATTAGCATATTTTTCTTGGAAGATAAAAGTTCCTTCCTTCAATTGCTTAATTTGAAGGCCAAGAAAGAATGTTAATTCTCCCATCATACTCATTTCAAATTCATCCCGCATAGACTTAGAAAATTTCTTGCAAAGACTTTCATTAGAGGATCCAAAAATAATGTCATCAACATATATTTGAACGAGTAAGAAACTTTTGTTTTCCTTTTTGATGAACGAGTAGTATCTACTTTACCTTTGACAAATCCATTACGTAATAAGAACTTACTTAGTCCGTCGTACCAAGCTCGAGGTGCTTGCTTTAGACCATACGAGCCTTTTTTAGTCTAAAGACCGAGTCCGGCTTCTTTGGGTCTTCAAATCCAGGCGGTTGTTCCACATAAACTTCCTCTTGGATAAATCCATTCGGAAAGCACTTTTGACGTCCATTTGGAATAACCTGAAATTTTTGTAACAAGCAAACGCAAGTAATAGACGAATAGCTTCTAACCTTGCAACTGGTGCGTAAGTCTCGTCATAGTCTATTCCTTCTTCTTGCGTGTATCCCTTGGCCACGAGTCTTGCTTTATTGCGTACGACTTTTCCTTCTTCGTTCATCTTGTTCCCGAATACCCATTTGGCTCCAATAACAGTTTTACCTTTCGGTTTAGATGTCAATTCCCAGACATCATTAATATTGAACTGTCGAGCTCCTCTTGCATAGCTTCGATCCAGCTTTCATCAGATAAGGCTTCTTCTATGCTCTTTGGTTCAATTTCGAGAGATGAGAGCAACAGCACTAGACTCTTCACGCCTTTTTGATCTCGGGTGCGGATTCCTTCATTGATTTCGCCAATAATGAGATCTTTGGGATGACTGGATTTGTGTTTCCGATTCTTGGTTGATTTGCTTGGTTGATGATCTCTTTCTTTATTTGAATCTTCAGAGGCTTCTTGATGTTGGACTTCCAGAGTCTGAGATGCTTCTTGAGTTGAAGACTTTGGAAGGTCTAGAGTGAGTTCAGATTCTTCATATTGAGTCTGGCTGGATTCATCTTGCGCTGAGTCTTGGAATTTGACATTCATTGATTCTTCCACAGACTGGCTTTTCTTGTTATAGACTCGTAGGCTTTGCTTGATGTAGAATATCCAAGGAAGATGCCTTCATCGATCTTTCTTCAAACTTACCAACTCGATCATTTGCATTTTTCAAAATAAAGCATTTGCAACCAAACACATGAAAGTATGAAACGATTGGCTTTTTACCTTTGAACAATTCATAGGGGTTTTCTCAAGAATAGGTCTTAGAAAGACTCTATTTATAATATAGCAAGCAGTTGAAACAGCTTCAGCCCAAAATCGTGAAGAAATTTTACTTTCAATTAAAAGTGTTCTAGCCATTTCTTGAAGAGATCTATTCTTTCTTTCCACAACTCCATTTTGCTCTGGAGTATACGGAGAGGAAAACATGTGATTAAAACCAGATTTATCACAGAACTTCGTAAAATCTTGATTTTCAAATTCACTTCCATGATCTGTTCTTATACTTGAAATAGCACATCCTATTTCATTTTGAACCTTTTTAGCAAACTTCTCAAAGTACGAAAAAGTTTCGACTTACTTGCAAGAAAATATACCCAGGTAAAGCGAGAGTAATCATCTACAATTACTAGACAATACTTCTTACCTCCAATGCTCGGGTTCTTGTTGGTCCGAAGAGATCCATATGAAGCAACTGTAATACATGATTAGTAGAGACATGATTTATTTGCTTAAATGAATTTCTTACCTGTTTTCCCAGAATGCATGGAGTGCATAAGTCAGACTTTTGGTATGGCAATTTAGGTAGACCTCGAACAAGCTGCTTAGAAGAGATTTTGGCTAATTGCTTCTTGTTGATATGGCCAAGTTTTCTGTGCCATAGAACTGCTTCATCTTGAATTGAGATTAAGCATTGTTCTTCATTTGGCTTTACATCAAGGAGGTAGATATTTCCATGCCTTTGACCCATGAAAGACTGAGTCGAATCTTTACTAATTCCAGAACATGTGCCTTCTTGAAAGGAGATCTTGTAACCAGTATCACACAACCGGCTAATGCTTTGAGTAGATTGTAGTTGAGTCCTTCCACCGAGAGAGACATTGCTTATTGTGAGATTTCCAATTTTTACAGTCCCGAATCCCACAATTCTTCCTTTGCTATTTCCTCCGAAAGAAACTTTTCCACCATTTACTTGAATAAGCTTAATGAAACAATTTGAGTCTCCTGTCATGTGTCTTAAGCATCCGCTGTCAAGATACCACTTTATCTTCTTTTTGACAGAGACCTGCATTCAAAAGAGAGTCTCAAGCTTTCTTTGGTACCCAAACTTTCTTGGGTCCTTTGGTGTTAGTAGGATGAGCATTATTAGGCCATACTCTCTTAACAGCTTCCAAACCATAGGACACTCTTTTTCAAAATGATCCGATTTGTTACACTTAGAACACCTTAAAGCATTTCGACCTACAGGCTTTACAAAAACTCTTTTGAAATGATTTTTATAAGCCTCCCTTGTCGGTCTTTTCTTAATTCTTTCTTTTACTTTCGGAAAATCAATCAAGGGAATTGTTTCCGCTGTCATACCTAGACCCGACTTATTGAAGTAAGGTCTTTGGATTGAAAGAACTTTTTCAAGTTTTTCAGATCCTATTGAAAATTTCTTTGAAATATTTGATAAATCAGTTTTTAAGAAAGCATTTTCTTTTGAAAGATTGTCTTCACTTTCTTTAAGAGTAGAAACATTCAAGTCTAAATTTTTTACCTTTTCTTCCAAAATGTTTTCCTTTTGTTTTAAAATTGAGTTTTCTTTTTTAAGTTCGGAAATTTTTTAAGAGAAGTCTTAAGACTGAAACATAACTCATCAATATATTTAGAGACTTTGACAGGGATTTTATAATCACTTACCTCAAATTCACTGTTCGAGTCGATCCAGTCGATCCAGTCGATCCGGTGTGCCATCGAGACACGGGTTGGCATATTCCTCATCACTATCTTCACACTCAGATCGCTCCGGTCTCGGCTTTGAGAGCTTTTCGAGACTTCTCAACTTTTCCTCTTTTCTTTTCGAGAAGAGGACAGTTAGGTCTCGATATGTCCCTTCTTTTTACATTCGAAAGCGAGACTACATCTTTGTTTGGTTCCACATCATCAACAGAGACTTGGTCTCGCTGTCTCGAAAACTTTGTTTCCTTGGGATGAACCTTCTGCCTTTTCTATTCAGTTTTCTGAATCTTCTTATCATGAGAGCGAGCTCCTCATCATCCATATCATCTTCAGAATCTGCATCATCGAATCGTCATTTGATTTTAGTGCAATAGATTTCTTACCTCTTGGATCTTCGTCTTCATTAATTCGTTCCACTTCGTAAGACCGAAGAGTTCCAATCAGCTCGTCTACAGATAATGGCATGATTCTTTGCGTCTCTCTTATTGAAGTCTTTATATGATTCCAATCTTTAGAGAGTCCACGCAGAAGCTTGTTCACTTTCATGGGATCAGAAATTTTTTGACCTTGGTTCTCAAGACCATTGACAATATCTGTAAAACGACTAAACATGTCAGTTATAGATTCTCCTGGTTTCATTTTGAATGCTTCATATTGACCAAGGAGAATGTTAATTCTGGTCTCCTTCACTCGTTCTGTCCCTTCATAGGTGATGTGTAGTCTATCCCATACTTCTTTTGCTGTAACACAAGAAGATATTCTATTATATTCAGTTGGAGATAAAGCACAATATAAAGAGTAAATTGCTTTTGCATCGAGTGCTTGTCTCTTGTTTATCTCTTCTTGAGACATTCCGCTGGTTTCAATAGTGTCTTTCCCTCTTTCGAGATTGATGCAGCAGGAGTAATTCCTCTTTCCACAACGTCCCATTCCAAGAGGATCCTTTGATCGTAGGAAAGCTTTCATCTTGTTCTTCCAGATGTTGTAATCCTTTCCATCGAAGTAGGGAGGTCTGGTATTGCTTTGCCCCTCCATCGCCCTGGTGCTAGCATACTAGCCATGGATCTTTTACTCGAAGTAAAACACTTCAAATAAAGTAAGAACACAGGCTCGATACCAATTGATATTGCTAGTATGAGTACCTAGAGGGGGTGAATAGGTATATAGAAAATTTCTCGAAGCTTGCACGATATTTAACCAGTTAAAAATTCAATCGCAAGAATTAAATATCAATCGAGAGACTAAGTAAGGGAAAGAGAGAATTGAACACTCGGTTTATAGTGGTTCGGCTTGATTCAAGCCTACGTCCACTCTTCGCACCGACAGCCGATTGGCTGGATTCCACTATAATCAAAGAGCTGTTACGGTGTTGATCTTCCTTGAATTCTAGGTGTAGATGATCTACCACACTCTCTCAAGGTGTCACCAAGTACAACCACTCTCTCGTATACAATTTCGCTCGAACAGTCTCAAGTAACAATCAAGGATCTTCGGACTCGGAATTTTTCTATCACTCACACACTTAAAATAACTAGAACGACTTCTTTTTATACTCCTTCATGCCATCATAGCCGTTGGCACTTACCAAAGGAATTCCTCCAATCTACCCGTTGGACGGAATCAATCAAGAAGATCATCCGAGCTATTTAAGGAATCGATGATAGCCCATCAATCTGTTCGCCCATACAATCGGGATCTCGGTTTCCATGAATAGAACATTCCAAGATTATTTCGTCGACCAACGGATCTTCAATCGATCTTAGATAAGAATTAAAGAATCCGAAATGATTATCCAACCAAAGAATCTATTCCGAGAGAATAGGATCGAATCCTCAACCATAAACCTCGGCTTTAGATTTCCTTCGTCACTGGATTAGAAAGAGCGTCGGTGAGAACAGACTTAAGTCTTGAGTCCCGAGTCTTAAGTCTTGGGTCTTGAGTCTTGAGTCTTGGGTCTTGAGTCTTTGAGTCTCGAGAGAACAAAGTCTTCAGACTTTAAACTGACGGTCTCCGAACATCCAGACTTTAGACTGAAAGAAACGTTTTGTCAGCTTCAAAATATTCTGGAAAGATTTCTCCAACATTCGGCACTTGAAGTATTAGCATTTGATTGCCTTAATCGCTCCCTCTTCTCCTTTTGTTCCCTCCCAAAGTCCTCTTCCTTCACATTTAATTCATCATGTATGGCCTTCACTTGACTCTTTGAAGAACTGCTCCTGATTATCATATGTTGTAGCACATCGCACGAATTAGAGGACATGAAAATACAACAGGGGGGGAAGCAGGAATTCTTTAATCTTACGGGATTAACATCATATGAAGAAATTCCAATATTTCACCAAGCTCAATGAGCATATGTCAGGGACCAAATTCAGCCTTTCAAAAAAATTTGAGCCTGAGAGTGATAAGCCTGAGGATTGGCTTAAACTCCATAAGCTTGAAAACTGCATTTGTTGTCCTTCCTCTTCCATAAATATTCACGCAATTTTACTATCAAAGGAAAAAATTTCTATAGAACTGAAATTTTATGGTTAGGTCACATTAGGTTTCAAGGGTGTCCTATAACTTTTTGCTCCCTCACATAACTTAAATAGCTTCATACACATTCTTTCAAGTTTTAATTGACCATAATGCCCATGAAAAAGACAGTGTTCTTCTGAAAACCCACACTCTCTCTTGATTATCAGAAGCACATTAGAATAAGAAGCTGCAAGCGCATCTTCTGAATCTCCATTTTGGACACTCACTTTCTCAGACATCCATGGAGTAGTCAAACTAAAAGGAATACTCTAATTAAACAACTTGATAGAACATCGAAACACTTCAAAATACCACTTCCCCACATGAACAAACATGCCTGGGTGACCCCCACGGTATGTGTATGGCACCATAGGAAACTCAATTTAACTCAGTGCAAGTCTGGACAGTAAGTATATCTATCATTTCCAATGTGTTTCAAGCTTCAAAATGTCACGATTTGAATAAAAACACGAGTTCCATGTAACATTCTGTTATAGGAATGTAGATGTATGATGGATCAAAATAACATCAAAATGAGATTCAACCACCATTGTAAAATCACACTCAATAGGGTAGGCATTCAATTTCCATAAGTATACAGCATGCACAACTTAACAAGTGCATCAATTTTACAAGAACTTGCCAAGATTCAAGTACGCTTATTTATGATTAAGTATCTCAAGCCTCGCTCGCAAAAAGGACGAAGCACACATCATTTAATGAAGAAACAGTCACGAGAAGCAAGGTCTTGGATTATGTTCCACATACTAAAACCGTGAAAATGCAATGACTTAATAATAGATCGATATAAATTATGAGCTATTTAGTAAGGACATGAGACTAAAACATGCTAAAAATGACGAGCAAAGAGCAATATATTAATGCGTCATCATGAACACAACCAATGTCTTCCTCCTATGAGACTGAAACACACCAAAGTCGTGCTTGACAGGTGCTGGCCAGCGAGCATTCCAATGGCCACAATCCAAATTTCACTCCTTAAAATGGCATTCGAACATGCCAAAGTGACAAAGGATTGAGCATAAACGAGTCTAATATCACCAAAACATATTTCATCCGTACAAAACATTGAACATTTGGTGTGCGCAAACATCAACGACTTCATAGCGAACATAGCGAACATTTGGCTTCAATTATTACAGCGAATCAAGTGAATTTTAAACTGCCAACAAACCAGTGAACATTTCGTAAGGGTGGTTAGTAAGATAATTCTTCATATGCGAATGTCAATCATGAAATTAACTGAGAGAGAGAAGTGGAGTTTGTCGAATAAACTGAGCAGGTGAAAGTTACTAACTAAAAAAAACTATATAAAATATATATATATATATATATATATATATATATATATATATATATATATATATATATATATATATATATATATATGGTGTCGGGTAGTTAAGTCTACTAACCAGTTGGCCAAAATCTTCAGAGCAGTTGCCAACACCAGTTCAACACGCGACGAATCCTTTGCCTTGGTGATTCTGGTCACTCTAAAGCAGGGCATTTTGGTCATTTCCTAAGAGAAATATAAAAGGAATCCTCTGCCTTCCGTCATTCCACGGATTTCCCGCCCAAAAAAGAAACCCGAAAAATGACGAAGTTCTGGATTCTTCTGGGCGCCGCGAGCCTTTCACGTCCTCTCTAGCTTCGCCGCCGGCCGCCAGCTCCGCCGGTGGCCACTGCCGGTCTTCCATCTCCGATCACGGAAGACGCAGGGAGCTCGAACCTAGATCCTCTCGATTTCCTCTCTCGTCTGAGGTACATTTCCGTCGATACTAAGTATTCATATGTCTCCCCCTACCCGCCGTCAGGTTCTCCGACGGTCAGACCTTACCTTGAACTGAATCACCTCCGGTTGCTGTGTGGAAAGCAACATCGAGAGTTGTCGAGCAGGCCAATGGATTCATCGGGTGGAAATGCTTCTTCGAGATCGGAGACAGAAGCTCGAGGCCTACGACTGAGTGTTCCGTCTGCCGTTGGCGTCGAACTGCGAAGAGGCTCACGTCGCTGAGTTCGACAATCAACTTCGGCTCCATTTCAATCGCTGTGGTATGCACTTCGTGTTATACAGGGAGAGAGAGAGAAGAATCGAGAAGTTTTCGTAGACGGCCAGTTCCTTAGGACTTTCCAACGATGATGGAATTTGTCCATCAATTATCACACTCATCAAATCGTTTCTTTCCCGATTAACCTCGTGTGTCGAATTTCGAATTCATTTTTCATAGCCGCAAACGAGATTCACTGTTTCTTCGGTCCATAAGGTTGCTGGTGCTAATTGGTTCGAGAGTACTGGTTTGAGTTCAATGCGGTGGTGTCAAGGTATGGGAGGTGCCATGTGTTAGACGACGCACAGAAGGTATTCGGTGAAATTATCCAAGACAAGGATCAGTAATGTTGCCTTGCGGAATTCAATTATGCTTAGCCAGGAACTGTAGGAATGCGCTCATCTCAGTTAGAGGATTCGGATTCCAACAAATAAGCCAAGTCAAACATCTCCTTTTACGTATGATCATGTGCGATTTTGCTTCATGTTCTGTTTTCGTACTCATATTCCCATCTGTTAATGTTTCCTGTTCAGAGTACCTCGTTGCTCCCGCCTTTTACTTCATTGCCACAGAGACCTTTCTTGTTTCAATCAGTAGCCTGGAGTTGTTTGTCAAGTTGAGTGAAACAGAGTTGCTCTTCTTTGTTATTGAATGCCGCGACTCGTTATCAATTACCTTGAGTTAGATGTGGTCGATTTTCGATAAGATTCGGGTCAAATAGTAATGACCACCAAAGCTCCCTCTTCTTCCGGGTTCTTGCTTCTCATCAAATGAAGTTCATAAGTAATCTGTGCATGTTTAAGAAATTGTGACATTCTGGTTGAGTATACGGAAGGGTGTCTTTAAGTCTGTGCAACTTGACAAAGTTTATTTTTCAGGAGCAAGGCCCATGTAAGTGGTGCTACATTCTCGATTGGCTTCTTTTTAGTGGGTACCATAGCATTTCAGCTAGAGGCCTGGAACAATGGCACATGCTTCCGGTATCATTTCCATTGCCTACTGAACATGCTGGATTAAGGGCTATACCTGCAGTACGTGCTCGCCATATGGTAATTTCTTGGTCATAAGTGCTGTAGATACATGTTCAATGCATGTTGATTTCTTGGCTATGAGTGCTGCTTCTAGATGTTAAATTGACTGCGTTTGGTTTGTATATGCTGGCTTCAATATGCTGGCTATGCGTGTTGATGCCATGTTTCATGTATGTTGTCTAGGTGGTTTGGTTTGTGAAAGGTTAATACTTCCATAATTTATGAGTGTTTTGATAATATATTGCCTGTCCTGGTTGGTGCATTTTTACGGGTCCATTGATGAGTGGATGTATTATTCCAAATGGATTTCTTTCAATAAGCCGGTCCAAAGTTTTGAAACTTGGTTTGTTCAATGTCAATCTTCTTGTTGCGCATATTATTGGTGGGTGTCAATCGAACTAGTGATTGCCTAAAAATACCCTTTTTACCTATTGACTCACTATTTCATTCAATTAAGGGGCAACTTTATTATGGTAATATCATCTTTATGACATTGAGTTCTTTACCGTGCACATTTCTTTAGTGATGACATCCACTAACATATGAAAATTAGTTAAAATTTTATAAGGATCTCAATATGGAAAAATGGACACTTTAGTGTCTATATCCATTCCAATGCTTAGTGATTCCATAGCACTATATACACTTCTCATTTGAATGTATAAAATGCCAACTGCAACCAAAAAAAAAAAAAAAAACTCGAGAACAACAAAAAACTTCATCAAAAAATCATGGTCGACCATAGCTGATCTATGAGGACTACCCCAGCTCCTATCACTTCTAACTTCCATCGAGACGCCAATAGTGGTCCCGAAATAATAGGAAAGAATGAAATTACCTAGACATTGAAATTTTAAAAAAAGTATAAGAAAAGTGAAGCTAACTAGTTATGTACCGGGGTGAACGTAGAGAAGTATCAGGAATTACTTCTTCACGAAATAGGAGGAAGATCACAGCCATCGTATCCATTGCCTTAATGGTCTTCAACTTTCTTGAGGCAAAACCAAAGGCTGCCATCCACCCTGAAGGACCAAAGCTGAATGACAACATCCTTCATGAGTTCATTCCGCGCATAAGGATGCGCGACTCCATTCCACCTCTCCGTCAACACGTAAGAAAAATTTCTGCTCTTGTAATTCCACCTCTTCAGTTGCAATCCGTGAGAAACTTCGAGGCAGGGCTCAATGAGGGAAACCTTAATGCCCTGCTTCCTATCTTGGATTCGGATCTCTTCTTCGCTCAGGAAACCTTGCCTTATCTGCTTGTTGGGTATAGAGAGCCTACTTTGGCCTCGGCTCATGTCCGTGGCAGTAAGAATCTTCTCCACCTCGAGCGTCATATCCCGACCTTGCATCTCCTGAATTTTGTCCATGTACTTCGTCGGCAATTTGCTTGGTCCGATTAGAGCCGCGAGACCCGTCTTGGGAGTTTTCTTGGGTTTCTTGGAAACTCTTCCCCATTCTTCTTGGGTTTCGGATGAATCAAATGTACGCGACCTCTTCTTGTGGTTCTCAGCGACAGCTCTCGAAGGCTCCTCCTTCTTGTTTTGGACAACGACAAATGGGTCAGAAGTTGACGTCTGGGCGTGGAATGTCGGCCTTCGCGCTCGCGGGGATCTCTTCTTCCGAACGATCCATTAGACACCGATTGGCCCAAAAGTGGTGGTGGTCACGAGGGTGACCTTCTTCTCACCATCGCGATCAAAGATGGAAGGCCCGAGACTTAGCTTTCCCTGGGAGATGAAAGAAGCTACGTCTGCCAAGAGATTGAGAGATGAGAAATCGAGCTTCATCTTTCTCTCCCCCTTTGAAAGACGGTTTGCAGACCGAAAGTAGGCCGTCGCTGCTGGAAAACTTTGATACCCCATTATCGCCAAGTAATGAAGAGATGAACAGACGAAGAGACGATGATCGTAAGTTTTCACAGAGAGAGAGAGAGAGAGAGAGAGAGAGAGCGACGAAGAAGGGGTGAGAGGGAGGGGAAGAAGAAAGTTAGTGCGAACCCAAATTAGGAAATATTAAGAAATACTTGAAGAAGATGAGAATTCTGAGTGGATCATAAGTGAGATGCGGGAGTTTCAAAATAGGAAAGATTAGGGCTTTGTGACCGTTGAGTGCTTAGTCGGACGAGTGATTCTCAAAAATAATGTTGTCAATCTCATATTAACCACGAATTGTTGTCTGCCCCCGAATTTTTCACCAAAAAATTGTACTTCGATTTAATTGCACGTGTCTTACGATTCTCTGGATTTTAATTACACGTACTTGAAAACAGAGCATGATTTTGCGGGGAGCCGAGAGCTGGTAAAACATTATTACTGATTTCTCTGTCACAGGTCTTCTCCGTCGTTCTCAATCGCCAGAAATCTGCCGTGGCTGCCGATCTCCACCACTCCCACCACGGCGCCAAAACTCCTCTTTCCTGCCCTGTTTCCGGCCGGGAAGTTTGAATTAGTTGGTGTACACTTTTCCGATACTTCCTTAGGCGTACCCTTTTTTCTTCAAAACACTGGTGTGCGTACTTCTCCAAGATTTGAAGGTCCTTTATTTCCATAAGAGTAAATTTTTATCACAGACAAGAAAAACGAGAAGAACTCAATATTGTCACCGCTTGTAGTCTCGAAAATTAAAACAAACATCATAAGAACATGCTAATTCATCAAAATTTCTTTATTCTCGCTTTCTCGCTTTTTCCTCAATTTCTAGGGGCCAAAATTACCACCAGGATGCCATGGACAAAATTTCGGTTGATTAAGACATCAGAAAAAACACATGATGAAAAAATTTTAAAAACTATAGAAAAGGGTATGCTTATCAAGTGGATTAATAGACATTTGACAATTTTCATGCAAAATTTATGGCTTTGGTCTTCCAATCTTCTGATCCAACTCGACTCGAAGACCAGGCTCTGCAATCTCTGGTGTATTAACAATTCCCCAGAGCTCCAATTCAACAACTGCTTGTTGATTTCCGGTATTTCCCTCGAACAATTTTCTGATTGTCCAAATACCCCCTTCTCTCAAGAATGGGTTATCTTCATCTGCAACGCACTGCTGCATAAGCAGAGTAATCCCATTGTTGCATCTAAACTTATCTTGCATGCTCCTCCCCCAGTACAAACAGTTGCCGATGACTGCAATAATATCTCTGCGAAACCCCTCGTAAGGGTACTGTTTTAGTTGTTAAGAATCTCACTGCCTTGGTGCTGACCCTGATTAAGGGCTTTTCTGATAATTGGGCGAGGCTCAAGTTTTTTTTTTTTTTTTTTTGGTCGAAAGATGTGACGTACTATTCTTACTTAAAAGGAGTCTTACAAGACAAATAAGGACTAATGTCCGAACATAAAATATTCCATAAAGGCAAAGGAGGATTAATCCACCAATTAAGGGGAAGCTTGTTTGCTTGGTGGGTTCGTGCAATCCAGTCCATAGCACAATTTTCTTCTCGGGTGCAACAGCTCACCGTGACATTAGCACATTGATCCAATTCGTATTTGCAACGTCGGACAACTTCTTTTAGATTCCACTGACTTTTGGCCCAGCCCATAACCTGTTCAATTGCTGGAAGACAATCGCTTTCACATAACCAGCGAAGTGGTTGACTTCGGAAGTCTTCCACATGCCGCGTCTGGAGTTCTTTAATATAAAAGAGGCCGTGTAAAAGGGCTTCGACTTCCGCCTCTTGCGATGAAGAAACCCTAGATGCGCAAGCGAAGCCCTCGATCATCTGCCCTGACGAATCCCACACCACACCAGCAACAAAGCAAAGAAATTCGCCCTGATTCCAATAAAGCATCAACGTTCAACTTCAAATCGTGTCAATCCGGTGGTTTCCATCGCCTAGGTAAGTTGCGATTAGGGTTGGGTCGTTGTTGTATCTTCTTTCCTCGGGTAAAAATTGAGTGCTAATCTTGTGCACTCCTTAGGATATCTGCAGAAATCGGTGCTTTTGCTCGAAATAGCCAGCCATTTCTTGCCTTCCATATATGCCAGAGAACCAGTCCTGTGTATTCTCAGTCAGGTATGTCTGTGTTCGTTTGGAAAGCTTCCATAATCCACTTGTCTGTCCGGGTGATCCTACTTGTGGGACTAAGACCCCTACAGGTTGTATCTTCCCATATGCATTTTGTCCATTTACACAAAAAGAACAGGTGTTTTGTTGTTTCTACCTTCGTATAACATATTGGACAGAATGGGTCATTCACAATTTTTCGTTTGTGTAGGTTTTCCCTCGTGGGTAGGGCGTTTTGACAGAGAGCCCAAAGGAAAGTTTTGATTTTTGGTGGCACAGCAAGACTCCATATTTTGGTCCATAAGGTACGTGGTGGTCGAAATGAACAGGAGGCCTTATTGAAGTCTTGCTTTGTGGTTGCTGAGATTGCTCTGTTATAGCCACTCTTGACAGAGTATTTCCCAGTATTATTACCTGTCTAGACTAGGTAATCTGATTGCGGTTGTGGGTTCAGTGGAATAGCTAAGATCTCATTAAAGATACTTGCATTATAGAACTGTTGAATCTTCTGTACATTCCATTCTCTGGATTCTGCATGTATTAGCTCAGATACCATCAACGGTTCTAATGGGTTGATTTGTCCACCAATTACCCCTTGCATTAGCCACTTATCCTTTCGAATACAAATAGATTTGCCATCCCCAACTGACCATTTGATGTTTTCTTGGATTGTATCTCTGCCAATTACCAAACTTTGCCATCCCCATGAGGGACGTTGGCCGGTGCTTGCTGTCCAGACATCCCCGTTAGGAAAGTAGATTCCTTTCAGCACTCTACTCCACAGGGCAGAAGGAGAATTTGATAGCCTCCATACTTGCTTGCCCAACATGGCATAATTAAAGGTAATCAAATTTTTGAAACCCATTCCTCCTTCATCTTTTCGAGTTTTCATCACCTCGCAATTTTTCCAATGAATGCCCCTCTTATGATCACCTTTTTTCCACCATAATGATGCAATTCATTGTTCTATTGCTCTGCAGATAGATATTGGCAGCTTGAAGATGGACATAGCATGCATAGGTATGGACTGAACAACGCTCTTAATCAACACCTCCTTCCCTGCCTTAGTAAGTAATTTCTCTTTCCACCCTTCTAGCTTTGTATTGACCCTAGCTAATATCCATGCAAACAATTCTTTTTTTGATTGACCCCAATCTGTGGGAATGCCCAGATACTTGCCTGTTTTTTCAATCACCGGGACCCTTAATTCTGTGGCCATATTTCTCTTCAAAGTTAAGGGACAATTTGCACTAAAATACACCCCTGATTTGTTTAGGTTGATTGCTTGTCCCGAGGCATAGCAGTACTGTTTAAGTATCAATGCCAGATTTTGACATTCCATAATAGTTCCATCCATAAAAAAGATAACATCATCCGTAAACAATAGATGTGGAAGTTTAGGACAGAACCTATTTTACTGTATGCCTTTAATGCTGCCATCTGTAATTGCTTTGTGCATCAGCCAAGTGAGGACATTAGAAACCAATATAAATAAATAAGGTGATAGAGGGTCGCCTTGTCTCAAGTTCAAGGAGCAAATGTAGAAGCGAATTCAAAAGACCCGAGGAGAGAAGTGCGCCTCTTGCATCTTGTGCATTTCCCATGGGTCCTCATGCCCCATACTGTGCGCAAATTATCTCTTAGTGTGGTGAGTGTGTAACCAAGGACATTGATACGAGAGGACCCTGTAGGAAGACTTAAACTTGCCCTCCCCCGGAAAAATCAACAAGCCCGCTAGCTTTTCTGAATACTCCGAGAATGTATAATGTAAACTCATTAGAGAGAGTGACGACATTTATTCTCCCACAGGTGCTAATGAGAAATGTTTGATCGGGTGAAAACTCATCACAGCCCAACTGTACATCTTTGCTGTCATCAGTAGGAGCAATAGCTAGTTCGGCAAATAAAGTAGGTAAATGTGCTTCTTCTAAGCAGATGACTGAGAGAAGCAAATTAAACCATTCTTCTCGAAATCCAACAGTCAAACAAGAGAATATGACATTATGTGATGAAGACAAGAATGCAATTAGGTTCAATCAAAGTGGGAGGAAAAGAACTTGAGAAAGTGACCTAAAGAGAAGCAAGCGAAAATGGAACGTACCTATTGAAGCAATCCGAGCAATTTCCGACACCAAAGACAAACCAGGATCTTCGCATGGCTTTACCACACGTACATGATTCCCATCTTGACAAGTATATAGTATCATACACAAAAGATCGACTATGTCTTGGCTCCAAATTCTTGCAGGCATGAGAAATTCATTCGGAAAGAACTGAACCCAAATGGTTTGTTCCAGCCAATGAGACATTTGCTAGAGCGTGCAGGGCTATCCTAACGGCTCTGCAATCTAAGGCAGGGGCGCGCACCGGAGCCCTCAAGATGGTCAAAGTGATTCCAACTCCATTCTTCTTAATGAAAGTAATCTGATTTACGACTTCTCTAAGCACATAGGTTCCTCGG
Source organism: Eucalyptus shirleyi (assembly GCA_017140165.1). Classification (NCBI taxonomy): domain Eukaryota; kingdom Viridiplantae; phylum Streptophyta; class Magnoliopsida; order Myrtales; family Myrtaceae; genus Eucalyptus; species Eucalyptus shirleyi. The sequence goes on from CM029454.1 coordinate 27,161,734, forward strand.
AAGCTTCAGTGATGGTACCAGAATTTCAGAATTTAAATATTTTAAGTGTCCTTGAATTAGATCGAGTATCAAAGCAAGGACACTCCTTGAAGCAAGATCCGCACGCCCATCTGCATTTCTTGATATTTTCGCAAGAACTTCTAAGGCATCCGCTAGACTTGTGGTTTTAGACTCAGCAAACAACCGGTCGAGGATATCTTCTGGCAAAGAGGACCCCACGTTCTTGTCCATTGAAGATTAATTGTTCTTTTGGCTGCACCCGCAGAAAGCACCTAATGAACTATGCGGCGTTTGTTTTACCACCCCCACCCCCCCTCCAGAAAAAAAAAAAAAAAAACTATGCTTTTTATCGTACAAGGAACTATCAAAGACTAACTTCCATCGGGAGTCAAGGTCCTCAAGCTGAAAACTTGTCCGCAAAGCATGCCCCAATAAGGAAAAAGGCAACATATCGATTCATCAACAGTAAGGGGTTCCCCGTAATGAGCGCAAAATCCACCCTTCAAACACTTGGTGGGCACGAACTACAAAGTGCATAAGAGCAAGCGGGATCCCCGTTTGATGCTCAACTCTGCCACAGAACTACCGTTGATATGCTTGCGATCATAACCTTCATCCCTTCCAAATGCTAATTGAGCTCTCCAAGGTGATTCCCGTAAAACCAAATTACGAAGATAGAATTGTGGGGTAAAAATGAAATCAGACGTGGAATTTAATTCGAATTTGCCCTCTCCTTCTCGGATTTTAGGAGAAGAAAGAGAACTTCAAGAGGTTTCTGTGAGATTCTCAAACGAAGAGGCCCAACGCCTTTACAGAAAGTTCGCTGAGAAAGAGTGTTTTGCTTGCTTGTGCAAAATTATTTTCTCGATCTGGTCATATGTATTTTTGGCTTCTAAAGAAAAAAAGACTAATAAAACACCAATATATTTTGGTGCAATTTTCATTCCTATTGAAAAATGAGAGCAGCGGAATTTTATTTATTTATTTCATTATTGATGAACGTGAAAATTAAAAATGTTTTCGGTCATGCTAACCCGTACATACCAGTCTACGAATACAAGATGTGAATCTTGATATCTATTTACATTTATTTACCTCGCACATTACATTTTTCTTGGTGCACATCAATATTTGAAAGTTCTCATCATTGCTAATTAAGGTCGTCTCTTCCCGGTTTTGCCTCATCATTCCACAATGTCTCTTGAGGTATGGGATATGAGGGTCTGCCTATAGCTTCTCTTGTGGTCAAGCTGGGGCATTCTTTGCAAATTGCTCATTTTAGATCTATGAATGTTGCTGGAGTTGTTTTAGGAAAAATGACATAAATGGTCTTTAAATTTTGACTCAATGTATAATATAGTCTTTGAACTTTTAATTTGTTTTATATGGTCCTTGAACTTTCAATTTGTTCAATGTAATCTTTAGACTTTTGATACATGTTCAAGTGAATCCCCAAACTATATGAAATTATTTAATGTTATCATTTCATTAATTCATGTTCAGTTTATCAGATCATGATTGTGGCGACGTTGTTGCAACGGTGGGTAGCTGGCTACAACAAGTCTCAATAGATTTAACTTTTGTCATAATCTGATATTGGATTTAGATACGATCATCTAATCCTCTCATCTTTCTTTCGGCCCGTATATCGGTTTAGTTCCTAGGTTATATCCTATGGCGATATCCCCCCAAAGCTAATCTTCACACAATATTGTTGGTTTAACTCTTTGAAAAGGTTGGTAATGTTAATTGGGGCAGAAGGTATTTCCAATTTAGAAACCGGAGATCACCCATTCAATCCCATCACTTGCATGTTCATTGCTCTAGGTCTCATCGACTTGCACAGGTTAAGTGCTTTAATTTAATTGGTTTATGAGAATTGCAAAGTCTTCTATAAGCTTACACTCGTCAACCTCTGCACTCTTTGTCTATAAATTGTAAAAATATATTTTCTGAAAAGTCATAAAAAATGTGATCCCACACGCACACGTATATTTGTTGTCGTAAATCCATTAGCAAACTTTATCTTTATATGGTCTGTTTTTTCTAAACCTTTTTTGCTTTAACCAATTAAAAGTTCATGATGATCAAAATAATTTATCGTAATATTTGTTATATACACCACACATTTGTTATCTATACGTAGGGTATTGGATTCTAGATGTTTTTTTTAGTGAAAATGTTTTTTCATTTCAGTGGAAAATTGAACATTCCTGTTATTTAACATGTTGGGCCCCCAAACTTTAGGAGTAGTACGACTTTTGCACTAAACTTTTAACGATTGCACGATACGTATCAAAAATTCAATTTTGTAACTGCCATTAATACTTGGTTATATTTTTCATTAGCACGTGCAATGGAAAAAAAGGAAATCTTTTTTTACCCAAGATTTCCATGAAAGTCAAAAAAATGGAAAATGGAGAAAAATAAATAAATTAAAACATATGTATCAGAAAACACAACTCACTAAATAAAATCTGTCAATATTTGATGAATAAACTAATAGAACTAATAAAATATTTTAAGAAAAAGAAATGCTGTTAGGTATGAAATTTGGATACTCATTACGTGTTTTAAATAGATTTTTTGGGTCGGTGTGTTTTAAAAAGTCAATTAATACAATAATGATGCACCCAATAAAAATATTTAAAAATATCACATTGGATTTCGGTTAAGTATTTCCTTTAATGAGTTGAGGACATAATTCCCTTTTATTATTATTTTTTGATGTATTTTTATGAATCAATTTTTCATAAATTAAATCGGCCCTTTAAATATACATGGTGAGCTAACAATTGCTGTCCAAAGGATTTCTTTCCTTCTGACGATTAGGGCTTTTCCCTCTTTATTTAATTTGTGTTCATTCTTTTTCTACGAATATTGCTTAATTTTACTAAAGTGACGATATTTATTAGATGTTAACAAATTTCTATTTATCTTTCCTATTATTAGTACTTTAGTTGACCTAGTTTTCTCCCATTATACATATCTCATTTTCTCACATAGGGTAAAAGAAAGATTTCCATCAAAAACTTAAATAAAATTTTATTTTTTTATCTCTTAAAAGTCATGGGCATTTTATATGTTAACAGAAAAAATAATGGAGAGTTAACGACTGTAGCAAATGAAAGTTCGAGAATATTATATGATAGTTGAAAATTCAAGAACATATGCATATTACCCTCAAAGTCCATGAGTATTTCGTAATTCGTTCTAAATTTTAATTAACATTTTTTCATAACATTTTTGTTATCTACACAATAATATCGGCCCTAACAATTTTGGGGAGGGGGGGGGGGGTGGGGGAAGAATCTACCTAGCAATTTTAAGTAGGTATGGGGTGTGCAATCGGACCGGGTATACTCGGGAACCGGACCAGCCCACCTAGAAAATAGGGTTGGGAACCGGTTTAAACCGGTTCAGGAACCGGGTCCGATTGATTACCCACCCAGGAGCTAGTTCCCGAATCGGTTTTGAAATTGGTTTGGGAACTAATTTTGTAAGTATAGATCAAAAACCCTATTTTTTTCTCCTTATGTCTACTCTTACTCCCACAATCACACGGCGTTTTTCCTTTTGGCTCTCTCAAACACGCACGGTACTCCTCCTTCGTCATTCCTCTTCATCATTTGCTTCCCTCCCTCATCGATTCCCTCTCGTACCATCCGACAGATGGACGGTGTTTGTCGCCACCAAATTCTTGTGTACCATCGACTCCCTCTCTTTTGTAGAAGGATTTATGTTTGCATAAATGAGTAGCTTCATATAGTAGTTGCGGGAATAAGACTAATATTAGATCCATTTTTTTGGTAAATTTTTGCCTTATGATTTTATTTATTATAATTAGCCATGTGAATCCTTAATTTTTTGTTTAGTCGAAAAGTTTATGTATTTATTTATTACAAGTGCTTAATGTTTCAATACAAATTAGGAGGGATTATGTTATTTTCTCGCGTACTAATATAAAATTTGAAGTCGTATAGAATATCTTGAGATTGCAAAATAAGTTGGGTCTCTGTTATTTCTTCTTCATTTGTATTAGCAATGCCACTGCGCTTGGGTGACTTCCTTTTTCCTTAATGGGTTTTCTTTCTTGGTGTTTTCGTGAGGAATGTTTTGCCCTCTTGAAATAGAAAATTGGTCGGTCTTTTGAAGTATCTCGTGTTTTATTCATGTTGTTTGGGAGTTGGTTGGAAACGAAAGGGATGAGGAAACAAGTTGATGGGTCTGAAACAATGCCCTAAACCAAGGGCTTGCAGTTGAATTGTCTGATCAAATGTCTCAACCACGGAGCATTCGGGTCTTCGCAGCTCTTGTGGTATGCTAAATAGCGAATGCTAGGTTGCTAGATTTATTCCACGATCAAGGATACAGAGGGGCCTTCCTATATGGTTGTCTCTCTTAGAGACGAGAGTAGTGTGTCTTTCGTATTGCTTATTCATTTTTCTTTATGAATAAAAGTTGAAATCCATGTTGTTTTAGTTTTTTCAAATTCATGTATCTTTTGGTGCATTCCGGTTTTTACAGCTCTTGTGGTATGCTAAACAGCGAATGCTAGGTTGCTAGATTTATTCCACGATCAAGGATACAGAGGGGCCTTCCTATGTGGTTGTCTCACTTAGAGACGAGAGTAGTGTGTCTTCCGTATTGCTTATTCATTTTTCTTTATGGATAAAAGTTGAAATCCATGTTGTTTTAGTTTTTTCAGATGCATGTATCTTTAGGTGCATAGGGCTTCCAAGGGGGTAAAGAGGCTGTACATCATGTCGATCCTCCTGCAAGCTTGACTAATCAACCAGCCAAGACCTCTAAGAGTAGTTCCTAGCGCAGGTTTGGCATATGCTGGAGAGGTACTTAAGGTTAGAAGTTGTTGAACAAGTTGGGTAATTTCTGGCAATGATAACAAAAATTATATAGCAAAGTTGAAGCTGTCAATGGATAGTCTTGCGAAGGAGAGGGGTATCTACTTTGAAAAATTTGGAGATATTGAGATCTCAGGCTACTATCCTAAAATAGAATGCCTCCCTATACTGTTCCAATCAAGCATTTGTTCCAGGCATTCTTGCCCTTTGTTTTAGTCATACTTGTTTTGTTCATCTCTGTCGCTATCTAAATGTTGATTACTTATTAACTTCTTCTTTGGAAGATTGTGGGAGCAGTAAAGGTGATATATCCTGCAGGAGATGATGATGCATCGGTTGTTGTAAAAGCTCAAGCCGGTGGTGTTGCTACACCAGAAAGAAGCAGAGTTACTGAGTCCCATTGCCAAGGTTCCCAAAGAAAGAGCAAACTCAAATACTCAGGAAAGAAAAAGCATCATAAACTCGTAAGTTGATGCTGCTACTACTCCTTTGTCTTCTCCTAGGCAGAGGATTTTAGACACTTCTGATGTGTGTTCTAGTGGTTCATCTCTCATGAATTACTGACTTCCCATCTCTGGATGCATTCCTTGTTCGTAAGCTTGAGACAGCTTCTGGTGTGCTCTCCATAAATAGATATTTTAGACTACTCTACCTGTGGAAAAGCCTAGGTAATTTTAAAGGGTTTTAACCATAGTCAACATGGCATTTCGTAGCCTATAAACAGTTGGAATTTTTGTTACTCCTTTGAGCTCAGTTAGCTAATTTGATCATGAAGTGCTTACAGGTTTATACAATGACTTTACGAGGTTCATGGCAGTTTGTGTTATGTCTTACCACATTGATGGTGGCATCTTTGGCCATATTCCATAGGAAAGATTGGGATGTTGATGCCACATTTCATGTATATTGTTTGGTTGATTTGGTTTAAGACAAGTTAATACCTTCATAATTAGGAGTGTTTGATAATGTGTTGTCTGTTCTGGTTGGTGCATTTTTATGAGTCCAATGGATGTATTATTCTTTATGGATTTTTTCAATTTGCTAGTCAAGAGTTCTGAAACTGGGTTTGTTCGATTTCAATCTTCTTCTTGCGCATATTATCGGTGGGTGTCAATCAAACTTGTGTTTGCCTAAAAATACCCTTTTTACCTATTGATTCACTATGCTGTCATCTTTACAACTTTGAGTTCTTTTTACTTTTGCATGTTTCTTTAGGGGTGACATCCACTAACATATGAAAAATAGTTAAAATTTTATAAAGATCTCAATATGGAAAAATCAACACTTTAGTGTCTATATCCATTCAAATGCTCAGTGATTCCATAGCACTATATACACTTTTCATTTGAACGTATAAAATGCCAAATCCAACCAAAAATACAAAAAAAGAAAAACTCGAGAACAACAAAAAACTTCATCAAAAAATCATGGTCGACCATAGCTGATCTATGAGGACTACCCAACTCCTATCACTTCTAACTTCATCAAGACACGAATAGTGGTCCCGAAATAATAGGAACGAATGAAATTACCTAGACATTGAAATTTTAAAAAAAGTATAAGAACAGTGAAGCTAACTAGTTATCTACCGGGGTGAATGTAGAGAAATATCATGAATTAATTCTCCACGAAATTGGAGGAAGATCACAGCCATCCTTTCCATTGCCTTGTTGGTCTTCAACTTTCTTGAGGCAAAACCAAAGGCTGCCATCCACCCTGAAGGACCGAAGCTGAATGACAACATCCTTCATGAGTTCATTCCGCGCGTAAGGATGCGCGACCCCATTCCACCTCTCCGTCAACATGTAAGAAAAATTTTTGCCCTTGTAATTCCATCTCTTGAGTTGCAACCCGTGAGAAACTTCGAGGCACGGCTCAATGAGGGAAACCTTAATGCCCTCCTTCCCATCTAGGATTCGGATCTCTTCTTCGCTCAGGAAACCTTGCCTTATCTGCTTGTTGGGTATAGAGAGCCTACTTTGGCCTCGGCTCATGTCCGTGGCAGTAAGAGTCTGCTCCACCACGAGCATATATCCCGACCTTGCATCTCCTGAATTTTGTCCATGTACTTCGTCGGCAATTTGCTTGGTCCGATTAGAGCCGCGAGTCCCGTCTTGGGAGTTTTCTTGGAAACTCTTCCCCATTCTTGGGTTTCGGAGGAATCAAATGTACGCGACCTCTTCTTGTGGTTCTCAGCGACAGCTCTCGAAGGCTCTTGCTTGTTGTTTTGGACAACGACAAATAGATAAATCAGCATCCGCAGTGAAGGTAAACTTTGAAAAAGCATTGCTTATAGCATTGATGTCGCATTGCATGGAAGCACTTTCGTGCTTGTTTTTCTCCAAGGGAACAAAGGAATCTTTCTCTCGAGTTAAAAGCATAAACTCGACGATATCCCCAACCGCATATGGCTTCACACTCTCGATGTGCACAGTATATAATTCCTTTTGGGATATCATTACAAAACATAAGGGGCATCTTTGAAGCATTCAACTTTATGGTTGTCCTTGCCCATTAGCAAGTACTGTAAAATACATGGGAAACAAAAAATGTGCCCACATGAAGTTATTTGTGGACACAGTGGATAGTCCAAGCAAATTGGACACTGCACCACTGAAGGGGTTGAGTACCTAACGCAAATAATGTCCTCCCACCGTAACATTTTATCTGGATTCATCAAATCAGGTTCATAGTATGCAGAATCAAGAACAACAAACTTGTAGTTTGCCTGAAGGAACAAATCTTTATTATATGGCTTTATCTTTTGTTGCCTTCTTGGTGGAGGAGGAGGCTGCCTGGATTGAGAGCGAGAAATGAGGTCATAATGGAAGTTCAACAGGTGATTCCCATCCACAACTTGTGCTCTTCTTCCTGCCGATTGCATAGGGATTCCAAGTGAATCTGTAGACCCAGTAGCTCGCTGACTTCGAGCAGCATTGGTTGCTAATGCCTTACATTTTGCCTGAGAAGATCCACATTGTGTACCATTTGGACTTCCTGATACACTCACCTGGTGAGGCAGCAATGATGTATGTCACTTTTAACTGATGCTCTCTGGCATATCAACTCTCACAATATCCTCATCCAATCTAACCTATCCAAACCCATTAAGTGAAGTGCAGGAACTTCCTTATTACTAGTGAAATTACCAATTTTAAGCATACCTTTTGGGAAGATCCGTTAGAACTCTCTGCAACAGCAGCCAACGTTCCTGCATTGCATCAAATTTCATCCCGATGAGTCAGGCAGCATATCCTACCTACTAACCATAAGTGAAAATGTACAGGATCACGATACTACCAGCAAAGACTCGAAACAACACGATAGAAACACAACAACGATTCAAGACAAAGGGATGAATCCAGCACAGCCACATTGTACAAACTCCCCGTCACACCTCAGCCCAGTGGATCAACCTCCAGTCCTCTTCTCAGGTTCTTGAATAGCACAAATCAGTACTCAGCAACTATCTAAGAAACAAGAAAGCACTCCGCCATCTACACAGCGTTCAGCCAACAGAACACAAGACACCACAACCCAGATTATCCCAATCCCCCGGCCCAACCACCAACCAGACACCTATCGCGCCCCGATCACGTTCCAACCACGCAATCCCGAACCTAACGGAATCCGCACCGCCGCAAAACGAAAAAAACCACCCCCACGAGCTCCGGCACGTACCTGGAACCTCGCCGGAGGCGGGAGCCGGGGCCTGAGGGGCCGGCGGGAGGGGGCGGTGAGCAGGGCGGCGGTCGCCATCATCGGGGCTAGGGTTTGGGGGGAGAGCTCGAGAGGAGGAGGGAGGCGATGCGAGTCCTTGGGTCTCGGCGGGCAAGATGGACATGAAAATCTTCAGGAATTCCGGTGGAGAGGGAAAAAAGAGGGTTCGAATAATGGGCCGCTGTAATTACGCCGGCGCCCCTGCTTCGCGGGCTTATTTACGGAAAATGCCCCCACTGCTGCGCCGCGATTCGCCTGCATGGAAGCCGCTGGAGTTTGGAGGGATAATGACGTAAGTAGCCCTTCAATTTTGGCTTAAACATGCAATTTGGTATGTGAATTTTTAATTTAATCAATATGACCTCTTATCTTTTGATAAATATTTTAACAAGTTCCTAAATTATATGAAAATATTCACTCTTATTCTTTTGTTAATTTAAACTCAACAATAGCATTAAATATTTGCATATAATCTAAGTTCTAGTTTGAATAAGTACAAAAAATTAAAGTACTATATTGAACAAATTAAAAATTCAGAGAAAAAATTGCATATTAAGTTATAATTCAGAGATCATATTGCACATCTGATCAAAATTCAATATCCATTTGTATCATTTTCCCAAGTTTAAAGCACATTTCTTGGTTGGATTTTATTACCTAATTACTTGGGAATACATAACGAATGACTAATTAAGAAAGCTATAATGAATTCCAATGCAATAATTGTCTTTCAAATATGGATTATTTCTTAATTAGAATGCTTCGCCAGTGGACTATCGTGGACATAATATTTTTATTAATATAAAAGTAAATTTAGACAGAGTTGAATTCCAAGAGAGAAAGACAGGAAGAAGACAAGTTGGATTTGGATTTATGCTATTCCACAGAAGTTTCAGACGGGGCGGCAGAGAGGCATGAATATGCTCAGGGATATACACCACCCTGACTGCAGAATTCTCTGCCTGTGCCAACTTACAGACGCTCCAGTTCATCATTTTACAATGGAACTACAACCACAGCTACAACAAGATTTCATAATACACTGCGTACCAAGCTCGGAGGACGGACTTAGTTAATAATCCCGCATGGCATGGAATGCCTTCTCTGTACCGAAATGCCGTGTATCTCCAATGCCTTCACGCGTCAAAGACCTCTTGGTGCAGATCGAACTGAACAATGAAAGTACGGATTTCCATAGGAGCGATCTCCACTACCTATTCAGTGGGATCGATGGGCCCTCCCCTCAAAATAGTGCCTTCGTTACCTTTGGAGCCTTCCACCTCCCAAACAAGCCTCTTTTTCTCCATTTCCGCCCTTTCTTGATTAGCAGAGAGGCTCATCTCTGTCACTTTGCCGATCTGAAGTTGATGAGGAGGCAAAAAAGTCAGTTGAACGTGTTTGTCGATGTTAGTAGGTCAATCCTCATAAAATTGGACAGACCAGTCAGTTGACTTTACCTTCTTTCCAGGGAATAGACTTTTCAGTTCTACATTGGACATTACTGAAAGATCCTTGTCCTCCCCAATCTTCATACAGGTCCAACAAGGCAAAAGAGAGAAGATTACAGCACAAGAATTTTAATATGGACCACATAATGCGAAGTAAACAGGATGCAGTCAATTGAGCATTGAATCCAACGAAAAGTTTCTTTCTAATACTTGATATGAGCAACAGAAAGAGACTAACCTCATACAAATGTGCTAACCGAAGGAGAACTTTTCCATCGTTAAGTTCCTGCATGGTTCATGCAACACAAAATTACTTAGGAGGACCAACAAATATTGGCTAGCAAAAGGAGGATCAAATAGAAATCAAGTAACATCAAGACGATCACATGGCTATGACGCCGTTTTATGCAGAATCAAATCTCCAGAATAAGCTGTACCATTTATTTCTTCCTTGATGGAACAATGAGAAACATGATGAGGGAAACTAGGATTACAGTTTTGACAAGATTTACCAATTACCTGGAGAGTTATTACAGCAACATTTTCAGGCAAACTGTAGGGGGAATCTATCCCAGAGAAGGTAGTCGTACGAGAATTCTCCAGTTGTCTCCATCCTGAAAGGGGAGATATTATCATTCAAAATAGAATTGCTCTCTGTTTCAAGTGATGGAGAAGATAGGCTTCAGTTTTTGTTTTAACATACCTGTTCGGCAAATGCTAAGAGAAGTGGAGAATATATCTCCTGGCCAAATGATCGACGCCACTTAGCTCCCTCTCCTAACGGATCAAATCTAAATTAGTACTTTCCTTGAATCTGCAACAATTTATATCTTCAATAACAGCCAAACTGAGAGATGCTTCATACTAAATGCATCTCTCACGATAGAAAGAACACTGGAGGAGAATTTAGAAAAACCATAATAACACTTTTCAGGAAGTTATTTCTGACAATATGTGCTTACAGTCAGCCCCTTGCAATCCTTAAGGGCACAGACTGTTTCATTCAGAGCTTCTGCCACTTCTCTGGAATCATCGTGGAGCAGTCTCCTACATAGAGATTTAAGGTTACACTGTCAGTTTGAGGCTACCTATATCTGATAACTTCCAAGATAATTATGTAGCTCCCAGAATCAGGCACGTTCATGATTTACCTATGAAGCATTAGCTAAATTTGTCCATCAACTAAGCTTGATCCTCCCACGGATCGATCAACCAAAACAGAGAATTCTTTCTCATTATCTCTAAATAAAATTCCAAGATTTACATATCAATCGAGAGGGATATATAGTTAAGGCACTGGCCATACTAAGGTAAACCTCAAAGCACAGTCCCATGGAAACCTAAGCAGTATCAAAAGTCTAAGAACATGCCAAACAAATATGGATAAGATTAAATTATCACAAGCAAGATTGCAAGCTAACTGTGAGAAGTAAATTAGGGAATAAACACCAGTTTCACTGGACTCTCACAAATTCCAAATTATTCCACATCCTCCAAGAAATCCAAGTTGATGGCAAAAATCATCACGCCAATCGAATCCTTCCACTTGAAGTCAGAATACCCAAGAACAGACGATTCATCTTTCTCCTCCGAAATGAAGCAGATCAATTCCACCAAATCCAATCGATAGGATTTCGGAATGACCAATGCCAAAGTGCCCCCTAAATCAACTCCCACTGAGAAAAACTAGGATCAGTCTTCAATTGAAAAGCATGACAAAACACTACCTAAACGTTAAAAACACAAATATTACCAATCTCTCACAAATTCAATCTATACTGTCTGCCTCCCAAGTTATCCAAACTTGAAGGCACAAATCGTCAACTCCAACGAGTCTTTCCACTCTCAAAATACCTCTAACTCAGAATACCGGGAACACAAATTCGATCTTTCACCCCAGAAATGACGCAGATCAAATCCACCAAATCCAATTGATAGCCAAATGCAATTACCAATCGCAAAATAATAATGCCAACCGATCCCAACCGTAAACCTACCGACACCTGAACTTGGGGAGGCGGCGGACGAAGGGCCTGAACTCGTCGGAGCCTCAGGTGGGGAGGGACAGACCGCCGCCGCCGCCGTCGAGTTCATGGAGCTCCGGGTCGACCTGAGGGGAGAGGAAGCCGATGAACAGGTTCAGCATGTAGGTGCCCAGCGTCGACGTCACGATGTAGAACGCCTTCACGAAGGAAGCCCCGTACGACGTACGCCCAGGCCACCACCAGCGTCGCAACACGTGCGGCACCGACATATCCAGCAGGTGCTGGTACCGCTGCGAGACGGCGGACGTCCACAGCGACGCGGCGGAGGCGGCAATGGGCGTTAGTGGCGACTGGAATGATTAATTGATGGGCTCGGGCCGGGCCCTTAGAGATCGGGCCTAATTTTTTGCCCACGCTTGCCCAGTATATAGGAATAAGTCATGTGGACAGAATACTTGGGTCGGGCTTTATAACTAATTAGCCTCGTCCAATTAATCCAGAAGTGCATTTTGAGTACATATGGCTTAGCTTGGGCTTGGGCGAGCCCATGGGCTGCGAGCCTCGTAATTAAGTCTAGTGGCAATGTTTAGATAATTCACTATAAAATCCATATTGCCACCCCCGACAGACTTGGGAGAATCGGAACGAGCTATCGCACCTCCCTTATTTATAAAGCTTAAATGCTATCTTGTCACCTGTCAACCTCCTTGAACCGTGACTTGGAAGAGTTTCTACATGAAAGCGTTATGATCATATTCATTTTTCCTCTCTAGTTAGTTTTTCAATTTCTTTCATTTTAAAATTTGTTCACTAAAAAAAATATATATCGATTTCACCACCGATAGCCATTATAAATCAATTGAGGCTGATTTTTAAATCAACTCTAAAAATCAAGATGAAACCTTGAGGACTTGATCTTCAAAAATCGCGGCTTGCCCTTATCTTCCCATCCCAAAGAGTGATAATTACAAGCTGAAATATGAAAATTTTATCTTATTTGGAGGATATGTTCGTAACATACACCGAAAAGGAAAGAAAAAGGGGAAAAAAAAAGAGAAGAAAAAGTCGGAGGAGGTTCCCTTGCTCCTCCAGCAGTGGCGCCAGAAAATAGGTTGCATCACTCTTTGAATCGACTCCATTCCTGCTTCTTCGGTGCCCACACTCGTCCTCCGAAGCTCGTCAATCGACCCTTTCTATATGTCCGTCCGGCGTTGTCGTCGTCTCCTTCCCTGGCGTCCATCATCTAACAGAAACGTGGGCCCACCACCTGCTGCCGTCGTGGATTGCGCCGCTGAGTTCGATGACTAGAAGACGTCATCTATTTTCGCAAATTGTGTGATGTGTAGCTGATTGGGCTTGCCTCGGGTAGAATTGGGAAATCCCTTCAACGGTCCGAATTTTACATAAGCATCAAACTTCCATCAATTCTGAAACTGAATTGTCGGAAAATGATATTACATATTGGAGGAAAATCACATAACATTGTTTATTGTAACCAAAAAAATAATCATTTTGAGAAAGCGATAACAAATTTAATAGTGACCAAATCAATGTATAATCTTTGCAAATAAAGATGTTGAATTACAATGCAAATATAGACTTACTTGATTGTAAAAAAATTCCAATTGCTAGGTAGTCAATTGGGAGTCTCGAAGTCGACAATAAACTTGTATATTGATATCTTTGTATGCAATCGACAACTACAAATCAATAACTTCTCCAAATAATCGACAACTTCAATACAAGAGATTGAGTACAGCTAACTACATCTCTTTAAGGTTATTAGTTCCTCACAAACTGTGCATCTCAAAATACAACATCTCGAACTCATTTGTATCAACACTATATGGATAGGAATCTGTCGAATACTTCTTGAAACTAGTACACTAAGAGGATTATTTCAGAAGAGAAAAATCAAGAGACACTTTAAGAGTACTTCAAGCATTATTATTATTATTATTTTTTTTGATTTTGAAGTAAGGAGACACGTCTATATATAGAGGAGGGAAACGATGGAAGAAAACTAAAAACAATGATCTGAAGAGTCATGTCAGTTATGCTCACATTAGTTGAGTCATTAACCCTTAATAAGAATAATATTAATTTCAAAATCTGCAGCATAACAAAAAGTCTTAATTAAGGGGACACCTCACTAATGATGAGCATTAAAAAACTTATAATTACAACAATTATTATAATAATCCCCCACATTAATGGCACAGTTTTTACTCGAAGAATTCCATGTGTGCATGGGAAAATAAAACTGTACCGAGATAAATAGCTTTTGCTTTGAATATTCTTTAGTGAAAGCCTATTGGACTTACTTAACTGGTCGATAGACTAAGCCTTGAATCACCAATTATTGGTGTAAGCCCAACTAATAAATCTCCCACATGGTATCTACAAATCAAGATTGGTTCTCAGTTATGTTCATTTGGCCTTGAACCTCTTAAGATTCATGTGTACTTTATAAAATCTAGTCTTTAGAGATTTTCATAAAGTTGACTAGCTCCATGCATATAAGTTCATTCATATGAAATGTATCTTATCATATTTCACTAGGATGTTGAAATCCAAGTTATATGAATCATTAAATGCATAGCATACTCTTAAAACTTTGTAGATAGCTCTATTGCATCGTGGGAGTAAGAGACAGTGCTCATACTAGAATTTCCAAAATTTGGTTGTCCAATCGGTCTAAGTTCGTGGGATCTCCAATTGCTAGGTTAGGATCCCACCTTAAAACCTCTTTATTGAGTTAAAACTTTTAACCCATTCCTTTTGATGCGTAGTTTATTTCTCTCAACAAAACTTTTGTTAATGGATCTGTAATATTTGTCTTTGACTTTACAAAGTCCAAAGAAATTATTTTATTCGAGAGCAATTGCCTTACAATATTATATCTACAACGAATGTGTCTACACTTACTGTTACATATGCCTTTACAATCATTACTTGATTATCATAGGCACAGGTTTTTGCCATAACAATACATCATCCAAAACTATCGAAGCTACTCTGCTTCTTCAATACCTTTATCCAAAGCAATAAACTCAGATTCCATCATAGAGCACGCTATTAGAGTTTGTTTTGAGGATTTCTACGATATTGTGACACCTTCTAGAATGAAAATATATTCATTAGTCGATTTTAATTCATTGGAATCCGAAATCCAGTTGTTATCATAATAGCATTCTAAAATAGTTGGATATTTGCCATATTATATAATGTAATATTTGGTTCTATGCATGAAACCCAACACTCTAAAAAATGGCATTCCAATGCTCATGACCAGGATTATTTGTACATCAGCACAGTTTTTCTACTAAGTGCACTAGTATGGTTTGTGATGTACATGATGCTGCTGATCACTTGAGAGTACTACAACCGTCTGATACTATTTTTAGTATTCTTTCTTAAAGTTAGGTGGGGTAGAAAAGGATTATTCATCTTTAATGCCGAACCCTTTAAATCTCTAAATTACATTTTCAATATAATGAGATTATATTAAACTTAGACTATTAGAATTCCTTAGAATTTTGATGCCAAGTGTAACATCCGGAACACCTAAGTCTTTTATCTCAAAGTTCTCGAAAACATTCTTGGGTATAACATCCGTAACACCCCAATTGAAGAACGATTAATACCTTTCTAACTTTATGGTTATCACCGTTTAACTTGGGAACAGTGATATCATAAATATTCACAAGTGGTAAAACTGCATAATATACAAATATGCTTATGTTACAAAATTTGAGGAAATATTATTTACTCAATATAAAATATGTCACATGATATGAATCACATGATATGAATCATATATCATTAAAAACTACATGTGGGCTAAGTTTTTAATTAAAATATGTTTATAATTACTTTATGATGAAACTATCATATTATATTCCATTTCCTTAGTCCCTATGGGTAAATTAAGAAAAATAATATGTTATTTTATCATAATTAATCGTATTAATATAATTAAAATTCCCATGGGAAAAAATTATTATATTGATACGATTAATCACAATTAATGTCCTTTCGTGATCCAAATGCTATTAACATATAATTTAAGATAATTAGAGATTTTGTGGCTAATCTCGCTAATCTCTAATTAAAGAAAAATATATATGGATAACTAGACATGTAATTTCATGCATAAAATATTCATAAAAATGCATGAAAGGGCAAAACAGTAAATTAATGCCACAAAGGGTAAAATAGTAAATCAATTGGCTAACGGAGAATCGTAAATTCAGAGTGGACAAGGGGGTAGAATCGTTAAATCGTGGAAAGTGGGGGAAGAAGGCGCATGCGGTGTGGGCGGCGCATGCCGTAACCCTCCCCACGGGTCCATGGTGCGCATACCGCCATGCGCCTTCTTCCTCTTTGACTATTCACCAATTTCTTTTTATTCCGCTATGCTCCACTGCCTGGGTGTCCTCCGGCAGCCCACCTCAGACCAAATTGAGTCATGAGTTTTGGAGACCATGACGATGTGATTACGAAGGCCTCGGATTAGCAAAAAGGGCCAAGAAATTGGCCTAAATTGAGCAAAATTCTACGGAATGCACAACCCTAACTCGCAACTTCCGCCCACGCAATTAGCCTCCGGCAATTGCCCAAATGCCGAATTAACGTAGGGATTTCACTACCCATGGCGGTGCAGCCATACTGGTTTGAATCCAGGCAGTGGGTCGCTCAAATTTGGCCAAAATCGCAATTTCTCTCTCGGCCTCAAATTACCCGAGTTTCAATTCAATCAAAATCCCATAGAATTCAACAAAACAAAGATTTAATCATGCTCTGATATCAAATGTTAGCAAAACTAAAGGATTGAAGATCTTGATTATACATGGATGAACAGATAACTCATGCATAATCAGGGTCGAATATAGAAACGTGAATAATTTCGTACTCACATTCAGCCATTGATGAAAATTGATTGAAAACTAGAATTGCAAAGTGTTGATCGGTTGGTGAAGGGGTATCTCTAACCAACTGCCCTCTCATATGTTGATGGTGTGTCTTCTCATATTTTTTCATATATGAAAGGGTTTGGCTTAGACGATCTACTTATACATTCACATTCACACCCCTTCATATAACGTCGTCCATTAATACGCTATTGTGACTTTTGGGCAATCACAATATAATGGCAGCTATCATGCAACTTAACATGGGCAATAAAATATCGATGAAATTAAATGAATGTGGGAGTAATTAACTAAATGTGAGATCACATTTTTGGTATTATAACAGGCAAGGGTATACTGCTTGTCACAATTTCAAAAGGTAAATTTGAAATGAAAAAGTTTTGTTTCTACAGGCCAATTGATTTCTTCCGCAAATGAAATGACAACAGATACCAAGCACGTTGAAGTGATGTTTACTCTAGAAAAAGATTTCTCAAACTTATTTTAATGAGGTATGAATCCATTCTTCCTCTTTATTCTGTGCTGGACAATACGGTTCTCTTCCATGGTCTTCCGCAGCTTATCACTCACGATGTCAAATGATTTCTTGAATGCGTTTTAGTTGCATTCGCTCCTTAACGATCTCGTTCTTAAGCCGTATATGTTGCTGGTTGTCTTCTGCCATCTGATTAACTTGGTTGACCAAAATCTCTTTTAAGCATCTCATCTCAAATTCAGTTTAGATTCACCTAATCACAAAAATACATCGAACTGAAGGGTCAAAATAGAAAAAAAGACAGAGAAAAATTATGCCCTTATCTGTTCATTCAATTATGTTATAGAAAAACACACCATAAGTGTCATAATTTTCGTTGGACACTCACTTGAGAGTCATAACTTTTTTTCTAATCAATTGAGTGCCATTATGGTGCTCATTTGAGGGTCGTAATTTTTTTAAAATGTTCACCATAAGTGTTATGCCACGTCAGATTTTTGGCACTTGCGTAACCATTTTAAAAAATTGGCACTCAAGTGAGCGTTATTCTTGAAATAGACTACAAGTGTCATAACTTTTGTACAATGTTCACTTAAGTATCATAATTTTTTTTGTACCGTAACTTCAAAAAAACATTTACTTGAGTTCCATAAACTTTTAATCAATTATTTAAGTGCCAAATTTTTTTAAAAAATTCACTTAAGTGCTAGAAATCCAACGTAGCATAACAATTGTGGTGAACGCCTTTAAAAATTTATGATACTTAAGTAATAGATTAAAAAGTTATATGACACTTAAGTGATCAAATTAAAAAAATTATGATAGTTAAGTGAACGCCGTTCATAAGTTCTGGCACTTAAATGATTTTAAAAAAAAAAAGTTATGACACTCAAATGAGTATTGTAGGAAAGTTGTGACACGTGTGGTGTTCTTCTTCCCTTTCTACATCCGAATGCCCAATTCACGAGAGATTGGATCATTTCCTCTTGCAACAAGATTACCAACTTTATCTTAGAAGCACATTAAAATTAGGTAATTCGATAAAAAAAAAATGTAAGGATTACACCGAAAGAATGCGAAATGTTCCTTTTGTTCTTAAGCATTTTGGCCTAGGTTTTGCACCTCTAAATTTTCAGTAATAGGGCCATATTTTGTTGCTTTAGTGGATTATAGGAAACGTTCCTTACGAGGTCAGGAACCACGGAAAAAAGAAAGAAAAAAAAGCAAAACAGAGAAACTGTCAAGTTAGATAAATTTATCGAAAGAAGCGACTTCAGTTTAGCTAATTGAAAAATAAGATGTGAAAAGCTTTAAATCTAAAGAGATATTAAAACATACAGGTTTTAACAAATTTTAAAACAATGGGCAGATATACACCATGCGTGCCCGACGATATGTGATATAGATAACACATAAATATCAATAGGCAATTTTACAAGTATCGCTCCACTTTTGAGTTGGTCGAGATGAGTTTCCATTTGGGAGAGACCTCTAGGGTTCATCAAGCATCGGTGATGTATCTTCATGATATTCTATATAAGCAAAAGATACAATAAAAAAATAACTGACACAAATTAAAAAAAAACAATTATTAATATGATTCTAGTGCTTCATTTTATAAGTAGAAAGAAGCAGGCTAAATTCTATTTAAAACCATTGTACAGTAACCGAAGTTAGACAATGTTATAATATGGACTAGGGAGAATAAAACAGCCATGTTAATATTAATGGTCGAGCGTATTATATTTATGTGATTATTGAAAGTTAGAAAATGAAGCAATGTCGAGTCGACCCATGCTGTAAGCAAAAGAGAGAATTTAAACATATTAAAAAAAAAAAAAAACCATGCAACTCAATGTTTGTTACGAAACATAATTAATACTATCAATATTTTGATCTCAATTGTGTTGTCTTAAATCGTTCAAGAACTTCATCATATTACTTAAAAATGTCAATTAGCTCCGTAGGATCGATGAAGAACTGCATTGTAGCTTTTGCTTTGCCTAATTTCTTTTCTATAGTACAATTTGACTAGTTTCAAACATCGCTCTTTTCGGTATTTTGCTACATCAATAAGGTAGGACACAAGCGAAATGTGTGGATGGTTTTAATTTTGAAAGCATTCATGTACAGTTGCTATATGAAATTGGTTAAAATACACTTCTTGTTTGTGAGGAGGCAGGTCGAATGAGTGGGAAAATTGTTCAAAAAGTCCTAAATCTATTACACTTTTACTAATTCAGTTATAAATTTTTCAATTTTGTCAATTGAGTCCTAAATCTTTTCACGTTTTATCAATTAAGTCCATCTAATAAATTTTAATTGGAAATCATTGACGTGGATACTAGCTGGCCTACACGACACAAATGGCACTAACGTGAACAATTTTTAATAAAAATATTATATTTTTTTCAATTTTTTTTTTTTTACCAATGGCCGACAAAGGTCATCGAGGCATCACTGGTGACTAGCGAGGGCTGCGAAGCCCTCATCAATTGTGGGCGAGGTTAGTCTTGCCATGGCCTTGCCAGTTGCATGGCCTTGTCGACCGTAGGCAAGGTCACCTGCACTCACGACTGCAATGGCCTCACCCAAGTCTTGGCGAGGGCTTGATGACTCTTGTTGGCCACTAGTTAAAAAAGACAAAGAAAGAAAACAAGAAAAAAAGAATACAAAATTGAAAAAAAATATATTATATTATTATTAAAAATTATCCACATCAGTTTTGACAATGCTTGTAGGACAATTGACATTCATTTTAGTGATTTTAGACTAAAATTGGTCAAATTAACTCAATTGGTAAAATGTGAAAAGGTTTAAGATTCAAATAGCTAGTTATGGGCGATGCTAGCCTCGCCATGGCCTTGCTAGGCGCAGGCAAGGCTGCCTTCGCTCTTGACTACGATGGCCTCACCCAGGCTTGGGGGAGGAGCTAGTGGCTCTCGTTAGCCACCAGTTAAAAAAAAAAGTAAATAAAGAAAACAAGAAAAGAATAAAATTATATGAAAATTGAAAAATATTAAATTATTGTTCAAAATTGTCCATTAGAATAATCGACGTCTACATCAGTGACTTCCAAATAAAATTGGCTAAACTGACTCAATTGGCAAATGGTGAAAATATTTATGATTCAATTGGCAAAATTGAAAGATCTAAAACTGCATAGGTAAAAGCACAATAGGTTTAGGATTTATTGGATTATTTTCCCCATATAAGATTTTATTAAAAAGTGCGTAAAAATGCAAGAGGTAAAGCTTCACTTTACCAAAAATTTAGACCTTCCCAGTCAAATGTTGTATTGGCTACTATGTGGAGACTTTCTACCTCCATCCTTTTGAATTATTAAATCTATTTGTATTTCCGCGGGATGCCCCTAAGTTGTTATACTTCATTTACCCTATAATACTTACTTATTAAACAAAAAAAAAAAGTTCTTATTAGAAAGTGCATCACATCATATGATAATGAAATTAATGAAATTTAAAATAATATAACTATAGCTTATTTGATTACGTGAAAAAGTCCATTTACTAATAAAATTTATTGGAATCCTAATTAACTTTAAATATAAATATGGAAAATAGAGAAGAGATAAAACTCTTGAGTTCGGTTACTTTCATTCAAGCAATTTGATTCGATGAATAAAATAATTAACGGAAAGAAAATTCAATCAATTAAAGTGAAATTAATTCAAATCAAAAGGAACAATAAGATATATCTAAGGGTATATATACACACACGCGGTTTATAGAATTATTTCTTACGTACTTGTTATTTCTTGTTTTTTCAAATTCATTTAAAAGAAATAAACAATGAAATTGAAAAAGTTTTTTTTTTGTTAGTCATATTCTATTCCTACTCTAACTGTCACTCTTAGACTTTCGCCCTGCTTCCTTGCAGGGCTTGAAAGTTGAAATCCACTCGTGAAACTAATTCGTCCCCACCCTAACTACCCTGAGAAAGCGGGGATTCGAACCCCCCGCCTCCCCCTTCCATGTTGGAAGGGTGGCAACTGGGGTAAACCCCATTGATTAAATTGGAAAAATAATGCTTGCTTGAAAAGTAGCTTCTTCATAATTTGTACATATTATTCCAAATTTTAAATTTCACTCGATTTAGATATGAAAGAGTTCCATTCAAGAAAATCATTTTAACTAAAAAAAAAAAAAACCTATGCACATATCCATTTAAATTAATGTATTTATTTAATATAATAGAGAGGGGGCTTGTTGATACCTCAAATTTTTTATCCCTAAAAAAATCAAAAGTAAAAAATTAATCGACTCTGGCTTTATGGGTTGACTTTGGGCTAGATTTCTTAGTTAATCCAAAATAAATAAGGGTAAAAGAGACTTTTCATTAAAAAGTGAAATGAAAATATACCTTTCAGCCCCTAAACGTCTTATCCATCGCACGTCTTGACTAGAACAGAGAGTAGAGAGTTAATGGATAGTCAAAGAGTAGACAGTTAGGCGTCCATAACAAAATTTCTAGAATATAAATTAATTTCTATTTAATGGACGAGTTTTTAAATAAATAAATGTGTTTGATAACAATTCAAAATTTTTATTTTTAAAATAAAATTCATTTGATAACAGAATAAAATTTCTATTTTAAAGAGCGGTAACGATTAGCGTCTAGTGGCTAGAGTCTGATGTTCGGTGACCGGCGTCTGATAACAAGCAGTGGCAGCCGAAGTCCAAAGTCCGACGTTTGATGTCCAGTGCCAAGTTCAGTGACCAGCGGCGGGCGGCCAAAGTCTGAAGTCCGACATTGGAGTCCAGCGACCAGCAACCAATGTCCAACGTCCAGAGTTCGACGTCTGACATTCGACATTCGAAGTCCAGCGACAAGAGGCCGGTGGCGGGCAATCGACATCCGGCAGTTGGTGGTGAGCGGCAAATGGTCGCCGAAAAACATTCGATGGTTGATGGTGAGCCTCTGGCATCCAATGATTGGCAATGATCAGTCAATGATCAATGGATGTTCGACATCCGGCGACCGGCGATTGGTAACGGACGACCGGAGTGTGGTGGCCGGTGGCCGAGTCCGATGGCCAGCAGTCGATGACTTGTGGTCCGGACTAGTGCCGAGCGGTCGACAACTGACGGTAGGCATCCGGCATCCCACGGGCGGCAAGTGGGCGACGGGCAGTGATGAGAGTGAACGATAGAAAAATTTTGATTTCTCATTTTTATTCCAGAAATAGAAAAGCTAAAAATTTTAATTTTTGATTTCTGCTTTAAATCTATTTTTGAAATAGAAATTTGTTTCAGAAATAGAAAAATGGAATTGCATTACCAAACAGATTTATGTTTCAAACCTATTACGGAGAATAGAGAAAAACAGAGAAATAAAGAAACAAAAATTTTGTCATGCACGCCCTTAATGGGTGGAACAAAACAAAAGTTAAGGGGGTACTATGTAATGGTTGAAAAGTTAGGGAATAATCGTGTACTATCTCCAAAGTTTGGGAGGCTTTATATAGTTTTCCCTTTATTTCCATTAATTTTTTTTCGTAGCATTTTGTAACTTAGACAACAGTATCTATCCTAACAACTTTCTTATGGTAAGCATCCACTCAACGCTTTTAGAATTATGTTTTCAAGGGAAAGAATATTATGCTTCAATAGGAAAATCGAACTTCCTTGTTATTTCCTACGTTGTCACTTGTGTTCGACTGCAAATTTTATTTGACACCATATCTCACCTTTTTTTGTGGTCAAAGAAGTAGATGATCTTCATTTGGGCCCCTTTGACCCACATATCTCACACACAAGCACGCACTAAAATGACGCTCCGGGCCCACCATTTTCAATCATCGGAAGCATGAAGCAAAGATTTCTACCGGGCTCACCATTTTCGATCATCAGAGGAATGTAACGAAAAGATAGAGAATGGGCCAATTAACAAGCCGAAATTACATCACAAAATGATTTTCGTTACATCGTTACACGTGAGTGTGCCGGCACCATTTCTTTGATACTTGAAGTGTTTCAACCTAAACTTGAAAAAGCTTCTGAGCAATTATCAACGTACTCATCCCAAGTTTCTTCTACTAAATATGTAGTAATGATTATTTGTTGTAATTATAGTTTATTAATGACTCAATATTAGCGAGACGTCTCTTTTGGTTATGTGTCTCCTTAGTTCAATTGCTGTAGCATTACGCGTTAACGGAAGCTTTAATGGATGCTTTAAGGGACGTGTCTCTTCATTTCTCATACAGCAATTTTAAGATGCCTCTTCAGTTCTCGAGTAAAATAGTAATTTGTCTTTAAAAAAGATGGGTCTCTTTTGTTCTTTGAATAACTGCTATAGGGTCTCTAAAGTTTTCTTTCAAAAATAGTGTGTGCCGGTTTCAGGAAGTTTTCTTAATGAACAACCGAGGGTTCTTTGGCAGGTCTGCAACAAGGTGAACATTGCTGAGGTGTAAATCTTCTAAGTAACGATCACTTCTTGCACTGATTATGTGCCGTGCTTTGGTTTCCTCAGTTGTTGGGATTATACGGGAGAGAACATGCCGTTATGCGGGATTTCTCTTGAGTAGTTTTTGATTCGGCATGATCACAAGTTGATATTAGTTATTCGGATTATGTGATTGGATTTCGTTTCTTCGAGCCAGGTTTTTTTTTTTTTTTTTTTTTTTTTGAACAGTTCTTCGAGCCAGGTTAACTACGAGGAAAAATGGTCTTTCTTTGGGTTCTTACTTTAAATTCTTCAGAGTCCATGATTTTTGCTTTTTGATAAATAAGATATTGATTAGACAAGAAAGGCACGAAGTAAAAATAATGCCCTGAATCGAGGGCTTGTAGTTGTACTATTTGATCAAACGTCACAGCGACGGTGTGCTCATGTCTTTACAACTCTAAGGCATGCAAAACAATGAAGCCTAGGTCGCGAGATTTATTCCGTGATCAAGGATAAAGAAGAGTCTTCCTATGAGGTTGTCCCACTTGGCAACGAGAATACGCGACTTTGGCAGTGCTCATTCGATCTTCTTTGTGGATAAAAATTGGAGTCCATATTTGATATTGATTTCGTTTTGCTTTGTTCTGTTCAATGCATTGGTGTCATCCTTGTGTACCCATAGCTAATCAGTTGGCCAAGATCTCTAGAGCATTTTCTAACAGAGGTTCAGCACATGATGAATTGGTAATTCGAGTTAGACTTTGGCGATCAAGTAGTGTGATTTCTGGTATTGTCAATGACAAAAATATGCTACAGAAAACAGAGTTGAAACTATGAAACAAGGCCATGTGCAATTTATATGTTATTCCCTTTTGATTTCAATTGCATCACAATAAGGGCCATTTATAATTCCCAATCGGCTGACCAAGCACGAGCTGGGGTTGTTTTTTGGATAGTGTTTAGGTATTTGCCTCCATACTTGGCATAACAAAATGCATGTGCTTGTTTATCAGTATTTGCATGACCAACAATTGATGTTTAGACCTAGAGCTCTCATGTTTAGACCTCCAGACTTTGGGCATGTTCTTTCTTTTCTAGTTAAAACAAGCGTAAAATGAGTAGGTGGTGTTGGAGAAATCTTTCCAGAATATTTTGAAGCTGACCAAACGTTTTTATCAATCTAGTATGAATATTTGCAGACCTTCTGTTTAGAGTCTGAAGACTTTCTGATCACCAGACTCAGCACTCAAGACTCAAGACCCAAGACTATTCTCATTGACAGTTTTTCTAATCCAGTGACGAAGGCAATCCAGAGCCGAAGTATTTGGTTGAGGATTTAGTCCTATCCTCTGAAAAAGATTTCTCGGCTGGATAAAATTAACGGATTCTTTTATTTGTAACCTAGATCGTTTGAAGATCCGATGGTCGACAAAATATTCTTGGAAGGTTCTATTCTTGGAAACCAAGATCCTGATTGTATGGACGAACAGGATTGATGAGCTATCGTCAGGTTCCTTTAATAGCTCGAATGATCTTCTTAATTGATTCCGTCCAAACGGGTAGATTGGAGGAATTCCTTTGGTAAGTGCCAACGGGTATGATGGCATAAAGGAGTATAAAAGGAAGACGTTCTAGTTGCTTTAGTGCATGATCGATAGAGAAATTCCAGAGTCTGAAACACCTTGATTGTTAGTCGATATATTGAGCGAAATCGTATACACAGAGAGTGTCTATACTTAGTGAAGACCTTGAGCGAGTGTGGTAGATCATCTACACTGAGAAATCAAGGAAGATCAACGCTGTAACATCTCTTTGTTCATAGTGGAATCCAGCCAATAGGCTGTCAGTGCAGAAGAGTGGACGTAAGCTTGAAATAAGCCGAACCACTATAAATCGCGTGTTCAATTTTCTCTTCCCTTCTCTCAGTCTTACCTTGATTATTGTTTGTTTCAAATCTATCAACTGTCTAGTATTGTGCAATTATCAAGAAAAATCTTTTATATACCTATTCACCCCTATCTAGGTACTTGTACTAGCTATATCAATTAGTATCAGAGCTCGTGTACCTACTTTATTTGAAGTGTTTTACTTCAGAGTAAAAGATCCATGGCTAGTATGCTAGCACCAGGGCTGGTGGAAGGGCAAAGCAATACCAGACCACCCTACTTTGATGGAAATGATTACAACATCTGGAAGAACAAGATGAAAGCTTTCCTACGATCAAAGGATCCTCTGGAATGGGACGTTGTAGAAAAAGGAATTACTCCTACAACTGCATCAGTCTCTGAAAGAGGGAAAGAAACTGTTGAGACCAGCGGAATGACTCAAGAAGAGATAATCAAGAGATGAGCACTCGATGCAAAAGCAATTTACTCTTTATATTGTGCTTTGTCACCAACTGAATATAACAGAATATCTTCTTGTGTTACAGCAAAAGAAGATTGGGATAGATTACATATCACCTATGAAGGAACAAATCGAGTGAAGGAAACCAGAATTAACATTCTCCTCGGTCAATATGAAGCCTTCAAAATGAAATCAGGAGAATCTATAACTGACATGTTTAGCCGTTTTACAGATATTGTCAATGGTCTTGAGAATCAAGGACAAAAGATTTCTGATCCCATGAAGGTAAACAAGCTACTGCGTGGACTCTCCAAGGATTGGAATCACATAAAGACTTCAATAAGAGAGATGCAAAGAATTATGCCACTATTTGTCGACGAGCTGATTGGAACTCTTCAATCTTATGAAGTGGAACGAATTAATGAAGACGAAGATCCAAAAGGTAAGAAATCCATTGCATTAAAATCAAATGATAATTCTGATGATGCATATTCTGAAGATGATCTGGACGATGAGGAGCTTGCTCTCATGATAAGAAGATTCAGAAAACTGAATAGAAAAGGAAGAAGGTTCAACTCAAAGAAACAAAGTTTCCAAAGACAGCAGACCAAGTCTGTTGATGATGAGGAACCAAACAAAGATGTAGTTTGCTTCGAATGTAAGAAAAATGGACACATCAGATCCAACTGTCCTCTTCTGAAGAAGAAAAGAGGAAAAGCTGAAAAGTTTCGAAAAGCTTTCAAAGCCGAAACTTGGAGTGATACAGAATGTGAAGAAAGTGATAATGAATATGCCAACCTATGTCTGATGGCACATTCAGACTCAGACTCAGACTCAGATTCTGGATTAGACTCAAATAGTGAATTTGAGGCAAGTAATTTTAAAATTCCTGTCAAAGTCTCTAAATACATTGATGAACTGTGTTTTAGTCTTAAGACTTCTCTTAAAAGAATTTCCGAACTTAAAAAGGAAAACTCAGCTCTAAAACAAAAGGAAAACGTTTTAGAATAAAGAGTTAAAAGTTTAGACTTGAATGTTTCTACTCTTAAAGAAAAAGAAGATAATCTTTTGAAAGAAAATGCTTTTTTAAAAACTGACTTATCAAATATTTCAAAGAAATTTTCGATAGGGTTGAAAAAACTTGAAAAAGTTCTTTCAGCTCAAAGACCTTACTTCAATAAGTCCGGTCTAGGCATGACAGCAGAAACAATTCCCTTGATTGATTTTCCTAAAGTAAAAGAAAGAATTAAGAAAAGACCCTCGAGAGAGGCTTACAAAAATCGTTTCAAAAAAGTTTTTGTAAAGTCTGTAGGTCGAAATGCCCTTAGATGTTCAAAGTGCAACAGTTCGGATCACTTTGAAAAAGAGTCTCCTATGGTTTGGAAACCTGTTAAGAAAGTATGGGCTAATACTGTTTATCTTACTAACACCAAAGGACCCAAGAAAATTTGGGTACCAAAGAAAGCTTGAGACTCTCTTTTAAATACAGGTCTCCGTCAAGAAAAATGTAAAGTGGTATCTTAACAGTGGATGCTCAAGACACATGATAGGAGACTCAAATTACTTCATAAAGCTTGTTCAAGTAAATGGTGAAAAAGTTTCATTTGGAGGAAACAACAAAGGAAGTATTGTGGGATTTGGAACTGTGAAAATTAGAAATCTCACAATAAGTAATGTTTCCCTAGTGGAAGGACTCAATTACAATCTTCTCAGCATTAGTCAATTATGTGACACTGGTTTTAAGATCTTCTTTTAAGAAGGAACATGTTCTGGAACCAGTAGAGACTCTACTCAGTCTTTCATGGGTCGAAGACATGGAAATATCTATCTTCTGGATGTGAAACCAAATGAATCGCAATGCCTAATCTCAATTCAAGACGAAGCAAGCTTATGGCACAGAAAGCTTGGTCATGTCAACATGAAGCAATTAGCCAAAATCTCATCAAAACAGCTTGTTCGAGGTCTACCCAAATTACCATACCAAAAGTCCGATCCATGCATGCCATGTATTCTGGGAAAGCAGATCGAGTTGGTAAGTTTGAAGAAAGATCAGATGAAGGCATCTTCCTTGGATATTCTACATCAAGCAAAGCCTACAAAGTCTATAACAAGAAGAACCAGTATGTGGAGGAGTCAATGAATGTCAAATTTCAAGACTCTACGCAAGATGAATCCAGTCAGACTCATTATGAAGAGTCTGAACCTGCTCCAGACCCTCTAAAGCTTACAACTCAAGAAGCATCTCAGACTCTGGAAGACCAGCATCAAGCTGTTCATGAAGATTCAATTAAATAAAGAGATCATCAACCAGTCAAATCAACCGGTAACTGGAAGCATAAATCCAATCATCCCGAAGATCTCATTATCGGCGAAATTAATGAAGGAATTCGCACCAGATCCAAAAGACGTGAAGAGTCTAGTGCTGTGACTTTCATTTCTGAAATTGAATCAAAAAGCATAGAAGAAGCTTTATCTGATGAAAACTGGATTGAAGCTATGCAAGAAGAGCTCAGACAGTTCAACATTAATGATGTCTGGGAATTGACATCTAAACCGAAAGGTAAAACTGTTATTGGAGCTAAATGGGTGTTCAGGAACAAGATGAATGATAAAGGAAAAGTTGTACGAAACAAAGCAAGACTCGTGGCCAAAGGATATATGCAAGAAGAAGGAATAGACTATGATGAGACTTACGCACCAGTAGCAAGGTTAGAAGCTATTCGACTATTATTTGCGTTTGCTTGTTATAAAAATTTCAGGTTATTCAAATGGATGTCAAAAGTGCCTTCCTAAATGAATTTATCCATGAGGAAGTTTATGTGGAACAACCACCTGGGTTTGAAGACCCAAAGAAACCAGACTCAGTCTTCAGATTGAAAAAGGCCCTGTATGGTTTAAAGCAAGCACCTCGAGCCTGGTACGACAGACTAAGTAAGTTCTTAATACAGAATGGTTTTGTCAAAGGTAAAGTAGATACTACTTTATTTATCAAAAAGGAAAACAAAAGCTTTTTACTTGTTCAAATATATGTGGATGATATTATTTTTGGATCCTCTAATGAAAGTCTATGCAAGAAATTTTCTAAGTCTATGCAGGATGAGTTTGAAATGAGTATGATGGGAGAGTTAACATTCTTTCTTGGTCTTCAAGTAAAGCAATTGAAGGAAGGAACATTTATTTATCAAGAAAAATATGCTAATGATCTTGTCAAAAGGTTTGGAATGGAAAATTGCAAAAAGACTGATATACCAATGTCAAGTTCTTTAAAGATAGACAAAGATGAAGAAGGGAAGAAAGTTGATCAAAAGCTGTACAGGAGCATCATTGGTTCACTTCTTTATCTTACTGCTTCTAGACCTAACATTTTGTTGAGTGTTTGCATCTGTGCTAGGTTTCAATCAGATCCTAGAGAATCCCATCTCAGTGCTGCGAAACGTATTATTAAATACGTTGCTTCATCTTCAAGCATCGGTCTTTGGTATCCTAAGAAGGGAGACTTTAATTTTCTAGGATATTCAGACGCAGATCTGGCCGGTTGTAGAATCGATAGAAAGAGTACTTCAGGAACTTGCCAGTTGCTTGGAAGCAGGACAGTGTCTTGGTTTTCAAGGAAACAAAGCACTGTGGCTCTCTCAACAACAGAAGCAGAGTATGTAGCTCTTGGAAGTTGTTGTTTGCAAATTCTATGGATAAAACAATAGCTACAAGACTTTGAAATTGAAGACTCATGCACAGAAATCAGATGTGACAACACCAACGCAATCAATCTCACTAAAAATCCAATTCTTCATTCAAGAGCAAAGCATATAGAGATTCGACATCACTTCATTAGAGATCATGTTCAAAATGGAGAAATCTCGATTCAATTTATTGATTCAAAAAATCAACTAGCGGATATATTCACAAAGCCTTTGGAGAAAAATCAATTCGATTTTATCCGTTCCAGACTCAACATTTTGAAACTTGAGGAAGTTAAAGTTTAGAGACTCTCCAACCCTCAGACTCAGACATTCATGGCTATAGACTGTAAGTTGTTATTATATTCAAACTCGAAAAGGTACAATCTCTAGTTCAGTTAATTTATGATTTCTGTGAAAAACGGAATCTTGTCTTTTCAAAAGGATTAACTTCTGTTTGGCAGTTAATGATTTTAAAAAGAGATGTCTATTCACTTTCCTTGTGCCGATTGATCTTTCCTTTTTTAAACTGAGTTATATATATACAGTTTTCTTTTTCGCCTAATCTTCAAAACCCTAAAAGGCATTCTCCTCCCAATCCTGTTTCTACTTCGTGTTCATCTTCGAGAAAGTTGTCATCTTTTCTTGGGAAAGCGAGTAAAGGAATCTTTCAACGACAAGGAAGGATGTCTTCTTCGAGGAAGTCTTCAAGAATCGCGAACATGGGACCATAGAGAATGAGGGAGGGGCCTGCCCATTTCGATCTCACTGAAGAAGAAGATTTATCGAGTCAGCAACAGAGCCCGATTCACTCTCCACCACGTCACCCAACATCATCTACCCCACAAGGTGCGGGTCAACAACCGGATGAAGAAATAATCGAGGACGCAGACCCTGTAAGAGTCCAAAAACCCTCTTTTATTTACAAGCTCTATTGTGCGTTGAAGAGCACTGGGACTCCGCTGAACTACGTAGATGATTTCCTTAAGGATAAGAATTATGGGAATGAGTATATCTTTTTGCGACAAATGGAGGATTTGGGAATTGCTCCCAAAGGAAAGGCTGAGGAAGCACTTGCGAATATTCCAAGTGACCCTCGTGTATCGGGACAGAATCCGACTGACGGGAACGATGATGATAAAATGTTCAGTGAATTTCAACCTAGAATGGGTATTGCTGCGAAGGTGAAGGGAAAAAGAATGGATTTGTTTAAATCGAAGGAACAGGAGAATCTGTTCTTCAGACTGTTAAAACGAGGGATGATAAACCCTAGGAGTGTTGATTTCGATTTCTTGGATGCCATTAATGTGAACTTGAGGGAGAAGTTCAATCTGCTTCAACTTGAGCAATTTTGCACCGATACCACAGATGGTTATGCGCAATTAACAGCATACTTCTATTCGAATCTTAGCTTTTTAGATGCGAATAGAATATCATTCAGTGTTCGAGACCAGGACCATGTGATAGATGTGGACATGTTGGCTGACATAATTGGAGTTGAACGAGGACGCTATCAACCGATCAAAGTTTCAATTGCTAGTGCCTCATTGGAGCTTGTCAAAGATAGGGATACAGAGGGAAGAATTACCTATTCAAGGATGCGTGCCATCAATATCTTGCTTCACAAAATTGTGATCAACTGTATCAGGCCGAAGTCTACATCCAAGACTGACGTGTCTAATTCAGAGGCAAAATTGATGTACGCGATTAACTCAGGGAAGAAGTTCTCTCTTCCTCACGCCATTCTCTTTCACATGTACAGAGCAATGGCGAAGGACAAGGGCCAATTGCCTTACCCAGGTCTGGTGACCAGGATCTTCAAACACTTGAATATTGAACCTCCACATACTCTTTGTGTTCGACCATGCGAAAAAATGGTGGTAGGTTTTAAAATGCTGACCAAAATGCGTCTGAAAGAGCTTTCTAAGGCAATGGAGAAGTTCAGAGTGAAGACTCCAGCACCTTATGCTTCAAAGAGAAAAGGGAAGGAGCCCATTGGTGCCCCATCCAAAAAGAATAGAACTCTCATCTTGGAGGATGAAGATGAAGAGGAAGATCTCATTATCTCTACATTGATAAGGACCAAACGTTCTGTACCTGAATCAACGGAACATCAGAAGAAAGGGAAAGAAGCAGAAAAACAGAGAGAAGAAGAGGAGCAAGCCAAGAATAGAGAAGAAGAAGAGTAGCGAGAGAAAGAGAAAGAAGCTGAAGAAGAAGGAGAAGAAGAGAGAGAAAAGTCTGCAGCTGAAGCCGGAGAGAAGGGGAATCAAGATGCAGAAGAGCATGACCATCACTCTTCCCCATTTGAGGTCCTAGAGATAGGGGGAGATGGCGAGCAAGGAAGGTCTACACCACATGCTGCCAACAGTGAAGGTCTAAGACGCTCACCAGCAGATCCAGAAGATTTTCAGGCTTCTTAAATGCCTGAAGAAGGACATGATACGTCAACACCAAATCTGCAATATTATACAGAAGCTCCATCGTCTACATTCACTCCATCCGAGAAAGCAAATGCAAGCACACAGACGGACAATTCAACAGATTTTCGTCGTATCCTTGATGTTCTTCTGGAAATGCGGGGTCAAATCTATGCACTGGTCTGTGAAATTCAAGTCATGAAGAATGCTGTACAAGCATCTTCGGTTACCCTGGAGGATAAAATGAAAGATCTAGCTCTTCAAATTCAAGCCAATGCCAAAGGAGAAGAGGTAGCTCATCTAAGGGAAGACTTGAAGAGGCTGGAAGGCATCGTCCAATCAATGGGAGATTTCCAGATCGTGCGCATTCCCAAGCAGACTTGACTCTTTTCTCACCTTTTTAATGATGACAAAAAGGGGGAGAATTGCAAATTTGAGCTGAACTCTCTAAACTTTGACTTTAAAATTTTTTGAGTGTTTGAATGTTTGTTTTTTAGTATGACTTGAGTGAACTTGGGTGTGAACTTAAATTTGATTGACTTGGGTGTAGTTTTTGATGCTTGACTGTTTGCATTTATATCAAGTGTTGTTGTATGGTATTACTCATGAAAGACTAACCAATTTTCTGTGGATTCAGAGTCTGGTTGATTTATTAATCTTTATGAGATAGCCATATTGCTTGAGAAATGTTTTTGCGGGTCAAAGTTGTTCAAATCTACAGGAAAGTTTTGTCACCATCAAAAAGGGGGAGATTGTTGGAGAAATCTTTCTAGAATATTTTGAAGCTGACAAAACGTTTTTATCAGTCTAGTTTGAATATTTGCAGACATTCTGTTTAGAGTGTGAAGACTTTCTGATCACTAGACTCAGCACTCAATACTCAAGACCCAAGACTATTCTTATTAACAGTTTTTCTAATCCAGTGACGAAGGCAATCTAGAGCCGAAGTATTTGGTTGAGGATTTAGTCCTATCCTTTGAAGAAGATCTCTTGGCTGGATAAAATTAACAGATTCTTTTATTCGTAATCTAGATCGTTTGAAGATCCGATGGTCGACGAAATATTTTTGGAAGGTTCTATTCTTGGAAACCAAGATCCTGATTGTATGGGCGAACATGATTGATGGGCTATCATCAGATTCCTTTAATAGCTCAAATGATCTTCTTAATTGATTTCGTCCAAACGGGTAGATTGGAGGAATTCCTTTGGTAAGTGCCAACGGGTATGATGGCATAAAGGAGTATAAAAGGAAGACGTTTTAGTTGCTTTAGTGCATGATCGATAAAGAAATTCCAGAGTCTGAAACACCTTGATTGTTAGTCAATATATTGAGCGAAATCGTATACACAGAGAGTGTCTATACTTAGTGAATGTCACGCCCCGATCCTCAGGCACGCACACATCCGTCTCACTTGGTCGATTTTATAATGCGATATCCCAGGACAATGTATCGCCGACCCTTTCATTTTTAAGCACATGCGGAAGCAGTTAAAATCCCCAGACAATAACACAATGGGATAGAAAAGCAAGGCCATATTTTTCATATTGAAATTTATAACCAAACTTTTGTACATGACATCAACTAGAAAACTTCATAACTATTCACATCAAAAAGGAGATCTCAAAAGAAGATAAACTCTCAGTCCATCTGGGCCATACTCAAGGCCTCTCTCGGGATTATCTTCTTCTTCCAAAAAATCATTCTCCTCAAGTTTCACCTCCGAGTTCTCCTTCTCAAATTCCTCCTCAGCTCCTCAACGGGGTCCTGAAATGTTTTTCCCCAAACTGGGATGAGACTACGTCTCAGCGAGTTCTACCCCACTAAGCCCGATTAGTAAACCATTATACTAAAGGCTGCCTAAACACGCATGGGTCAGAAGACGTACCTTAGCATCAGATCCCACCTGCATGTTAGCACAGGTCAAATAGACACCTAAGCAATCACATCACAGATCAAAGTATCAATCAAATGGACCTAGTCTATTTCATGCTAACAAGACCACTCATGGTCATTTCCATTCAATCAATCATTTCACAACAATCGGATCAATTCATTGATCAATCGAACTAGTCGATTACATGTCAGACGAACCATTCTAGGTCAATACTCTCGGGCGTCAAGTTCGCCAAAGTGATTTATCCACTAGACAATTGCGTGCGTTCTTTAAGGCGCCGTTTTCGCCAGTGACCTCCTTAGTCACCGAACCACGCATGCCTATGACCATGTACTCAAATAGACAAGCGTAATGCGTTCTTTAAGGCGCCGTTTTCGCCAAAGTGATATCCCAAATCACCGAACCACACATGCCTACCATGATATGTTCAATAGACAATTGCGTGCGTTCTTTAAGGCGCCGTTTTCGCCCGATGATATCCCAAATCACCGAACCACGCATGCCTATAACCATGTACTCAATAGACAATTGTGTGCGTTCTTTAAGGCGCCGTTTTCGCCAAAGTGATATCCCAAATCACCGAACCACACATGCCTACAACAATGTATTTAATAGACAAGTGTATGCGTTCTTTAAGGCGCCGTTTTCGCCAGTGATGACCTTAATCACCGAACCATACATGCCTATAACAATGTACTCAATAGACAAGTGTATGCGTTCTTTAAGGCGCCGTTTTCGCCAGTGATGACCTTAATCACCGAACCATACATGCCTATAACAATGAGTACTAGACCAATACGTGCGTTCTTTAAGGCGCCGTTTTCGCCAGTGATATCCCAATCACCGAACCACGTAGGTCCACACACTGTGTCTGATTGGTTCAATTCCAGAGTATTTCCAATTCTCTCATAACTCCATCCACTTTACAACTCAATCAAAGCATTATAAATGCTAAACAAACATACTCGGTCATTTACCAATCAATCATTCAATCTCAATCAATTCTAAATCAATTTAGGGTAAATCCCTAAAATATCACAATTTATTCAATTCCATACAACGTAGAGCTCAAATAAATAAACGAACTACGCCACGACGATCAGCACGAGATTTTGGTCGTCGGCCATCAAAATCTTAATTTCCGAAAAATAATTAATTAATTAATTAATTTCGAAAATTAATTAATAAATATTAAAAATTCAATTTAGCACAAACTAAAACTCAATTAAACAAACGGGCTTCACCACGGTCATCAGCATAATTTTCCGGTTCCGGACCATCTCCCTTGAATTTTCGGAAAATAAATAAATAATTAATTAATTTCGAAAATTAAATAATTAATATTAAAAATTCAATTTAGCTCAAAATAAAGCCCGATTAAATAAACGGACTTCACCACAGTCATCAGCATAATTTTCCGGTCACGGGCCATCTCCCTTGAATTTTCGGAAAATAAATAATTATTTAATTTAATTCCGAAAATTAATATTTAAATACCCAAAAATCTCACTTAGGCCCGAATCATCAAATTGAAGCCCAATTAGGGGTCCGAAAATTCCCGAGACACTCCCAATAAATAGTAGACCACGTCTACTTGCTAATTGCGCAATCAATTTATTTAAATCACATCACAATTGACTAATAATTGCTAATTAATTCTAATCTAACAACCTAAACATAATTAATTAAAACTAAACCAACCTTAAAGCATAATTAGTCAACTAATCCAGGATTAGTGAGATTACTCACCAAATCGCGCAAATCGGATCAATCCGACGGCGGCGACGCGAGGAACAATTCTTCCCAAAGCACGGCTCGGGTTCGGGGCCGGGAAACGGCCCAAAACGGCCCACGAACAGCTGGATACCCACTCCGTGGGTTTGCTGGTTCGGCCACAAAACAGCAAGAAAGAGAGAGGGTTGGGGGCGGCAAGAGGTCGGGAGAGCGGGTGGTGGCTTGGCGAGGCCGAGCGGTGGCCCACGGTGGCCGGAGGTGGCCGGATCGTGGCCGAACGGAGCTGGACAGAGGATGGGCAGCAGCTAGATCGCGAGGGAGCACGCCCGGGCGCGAGGGATGGCCGGCGGAACGTGCGGCGGTGTGCGGGCGGGCGTCGCGGGCGGTTCGGCTCCGTGCGGCGGCGGGATGGGCGACGGTGGTCCTCGGCGAGCTGCTGCTCTTCTTTCTTGGTTTTGGTCTGGTCCGCACAAGGAAGAACGAAGAAGAAGAAGGTCACGTGGGATGAGGGAGAAGAGAGAGGAGAGAGAAGAAGAGATAAGAGAGAAAAGAGAGAGAGAGGATGAGGATTGACTAGTCAAAGTGAGGAGAGAGGAGAGAGAAGTCGGTGGGGGAGGGGGAGGTGGTCCGCACGAATGGGGGAAGGGAAGAGGAGAGAGAAAGAGAGAAAAAGAGAGAAAAGGGAGAGAGAAGAAATTTAAAAATCATATTTTTCTTATTTTTTCTTTTCTCTTCCCCTTTCTATTTTCTTTTTGGTTTTCAATTTTTCCTCCGATAATTTCATTATTTAAATTTCGGACCCGTCAATAAATTGACGAGCGATGAGACAGGATTCTATTTATCCAGTCAAATTGAAACCCGAAATTTTGGATGTCACAACTCTTCCCCTCTTATAAAAATTTCGTCCTCGAAATTTAAACCTTTATCAGTCCATAAACGAAAGGTGGGGGGTATTGCCGTCTCATTGAGTCTCACTTTTCCACGCTGATCATTCGGTCTCGTGGCGTTGTCTAACCACTTTGATCAAGGAGATCATCTTTGTACACAAAATTTGCTCTTTCTGAATCAACAACTGAACTGAGCTTCTCACATAAGACATTCTGTCATCCACATCTGATCTCTTTTTCTCGACTCACTAATAAACTTTCGAACCTCAACGATTCAAAATTTCTGATAGTTCTGAGCAGTCTTTACTCTAACACTGATCTGACAACTGTAAACACTGATTTCTGAGCTGACATTGGACTTGCGATTTTCTAATTTCTGATCTCATCTCAACCGACTGAAATCCTGTACACTCTGCTTTGCACTGATTGAAAAGAAACTATCCGACTGATCTGCTGAAACTGGGAACCTCTGGTCAAAATCTGATATAACTCTGGCACTGATCTTGGCAACTGCAATCATCGGCTCTTGTCTTGTCTTTGGCCCGAAGTCTTCTTCACCTTCTTTTTACCACTTTGAAATTCTGTACCCTCTGCTACACACTTTGCTTAATAAAGAATCCTCGAAACTTTGCCAAATTTATAATCTCTGATCTAGATTCGAGATATAATTCATCCTCGACACTCCATGTCGGTGAACTATCCGAGACACACACTTCGGTATACCCACTTTGTGGCAAGATAGGATCTTCAATTTCTGAAATCGAACTTAGATTGGCGGTTAATTTCACTCCGACACGCTTTTAGTGTGACCTAGGCTACTGGGTAGTGTTCAGAGCTTTTTAGGACAAATGACCCGTGGTCGATTTTCTTCGAGCCACAAGGAACCCACTCGACATATTGGCGACTCTCGATTGTCGTGAAAATCTCAAAGGTTCAAATACGGACACAGGGTACCAAAACGATAGAAACATCAAATTAGTACCGGTCGATGAGAATTTTCCAATTTAGTGGAGTCACCCACGATCGGTCATTCATCTCAGTCGAGCCGATCTATTTCTAATTTCAAATCGATTTTATACTGTGCCGCAATGATCTCTAAAGATGAGCACGGTCGAGAAGTCGATCCATGGTCGAATTCTCAAGTCTATTTGCCTTAAGGTCCTTAATAACTCACCCAGCTAGTCTAGTTATCTCATGAGTGGCCAACTCAGAGAAAAACACTGTAATTGTGTCGATGAAACGCCCAATTTATCTAATCGAAATCAGAGCCGAAATATGGATCACACTTAAAACAAAATCTATTCGTACTGCACCAAAGTGGACCAACTCCATCTATCGATCAACCACTATTCTCAAATGGTATCAGTAACCCCCTGAATCCTTAGTAAGCCATATATTTCCATTTCCACTTGGGACTCTTGAGTGATGCTAAAATCTTCCGGATTTGCATTACTGAACTTCCACTTACTGACATTTCTGACACTCACAACCTGCTCAGCGGTATCTATCTTCATATCAACTTACTAATCTAGTTAATGCCGATTCTGATTTACTTGCACCAGCTGGTCAAAGCTGCGATATTATAGTGAACTTCCAACAAGATCTTTTCCCTGAGTGCTACACTATCAAGTGCACTCAATTCCTCATGAAACCCGAACGTTCCATCCTCAAAAGTTTCAAAGTTAGATTCTTTCTTGCCAGTATCCTCTTCTAAGATCTTCGAACATCTCTGTCCGTCAACTAGGCGCCGATTCTAACTTGAACATTTGGTTCAATTTTAAGGGCGGCTATAAAATTTAAAAGGTAGCCTACCTCAAATTTGAAAACCAAATTTCGAACCCTTTTTTAAGTAAAGTTTATACTTTAGCCAGCCTATGTATAATCGAAGACTCTCGGCTCAACACATAAATTACTTCTTTCATTCTCCCAAGATAATACCGAGATAACATCATTATAGTTACGCCAAAATTCTGATTCACAACACTGTTTCATGTTCAACTTGTTGGGTCTCAACTGGCGCGGGACGGTTATACAACAATCTTCTCATGTTGTATCAATACATACCCGATCGTTGGCAAGACACATCACTAAAGATTTCATGCTTTCCAGAGCCAATGAAATCTTTAGCACAAGTGCTTGTAGCCTGATCTTATTGAAGTTCGGAAACTATCCTCGTACTTGTCTATGCCAATGAATTTCTCTTCTTTCTCAAGAGGTTAATCCTGCGATGATACCGATATTGAAAATCCTTTCACAAACCTTCTGTAGTAATCTATCCAATCCTCATAGCTTCTAATCTCTAACATTGATGTCGATCTCGGTCCATTAACAACTGATTTGATCTTGGCTGGGTCCATGAAGATTCCTTTACCTGTAACCACACGACCATTCTTAAGGGCATCTCGTGATTCTCAACACTTAATGAACACCCTATAATGTCGTTACACCACACGATCACCATTGATCTAGATATTCTTTGAACACTCGATTTGTCAAATCTGTGACAGCGGCTAGAGCGTTCGTCAAGTCAAATGTTTTTACATTATTCTCACAAGGACAAAATCAAGTGCGAAATGTTGTCTTCAATATAACCTCCTTCCTGGTTCTCAACTGACAATAACTTGTCCTTAAGTCGATCCTTGAAGACATTAACACTTTTTATAACAAGTCGCCCAATTCGTCAATCTTTGACAATGAACACGTTCCTTGATTGTCACTTGATTGGGTCGACTATAGTTGATGCATAATTGCAACGAACCATCTTTCTTTCTCTTTTCACAAAACTGATGTTCCTTAAAGCGATGCACTGATATGCATGAATTCCTCATTCATCAATCCTCACATCTGCACCATTGGTTCTATCAATTCAAATAACAACAACCGGTAAGAACTTTTAGAGAATGGTTCTGTTCCAGATGTTAACTCGATCGTAATTCTATCTCTTTCTCTAGCAACGGTCTGATCACTTTTCTGGCAACACTTCCAAGAATTCTTGGACTACTGAGGAGTTCTCAATTTTTTTTTTTTTTTTTATATTCTTCAATCTATCTTATCTAAGATCATTGCCCACTAATCTCGATAACTTCTGTCTGACAACCAGGTTACCTCAAGTGATGAGATCAAAGAAGTCAAGGACCCTTCTCAACTCTCAGTAAAACTCGGTACTTCTACATGCTCCTGGAATAAGCTGGGTTACTCTACCATAATAATTCATCACCATAAAATGTTCAAGAACCAATTCTTTCTACACTTGACGAATAAGTCATACACCAACAGCCAATCAAGTACAACTCTAGTCAATGGTTCTTTTCCTACAGCCTTAACAAACGACTGAAATTCCACACTTACAATCCCAACATTCTCTGGCACTATTCTGATAAAATCGCCTCAAAATATTCCTTCATTGAATAAGGCATAGTCGGTTCCGTTCCTGTTCCTTTTGCCATCTTGCCGGCATTCTAACAGTAGTAACAGTGTTGGTGTTCTTCTTAAACCCCAACTGATAGTCCCTCACTTGATGGCTGTGCTCACTACCATCAAAGCATGTTCTAGTCATTCTCGAACACAGGATTAATCCATGCATTCCTTCCATACTTTCGACACTCATCTAGTGAGTATTCTATCTCCCACCAAGTGACAGCACACTCTTTCTGGTTGTCCCATCGGTCTGCTAGAACCGCTCTCGACTTCGATCTTTTCCCTGACCGATTTCCATTTCTGCCTGAACTGGATCTGTACCTTGACTTTGAAGCAATGGCTCGATCCCATATCATATCCCCACTCTGGATCTCAACAGGTGAAGCGACAACGGCGGTTGCAACACTAACGGCGGTAGTGATTACGACAACGACAACGACAACGGCTTGATCCTAAGCTTACTGGCTCAGCCAGTTCCCAAGAAATACTTGCATCAGAACAATCCTATCGAACTTAGGATCATTCGACGCTGCTACACAAGTACCAACCTGCAGTGGTACTCTTACACTCGAGCTGGCTAGAGCCAACACTCTGCCACAACCACCTCGGGTACCGACATTTGTCAGTGCTTTATCCCGAGTCACAGAGGACATTGTCCCCTTACTAGGAGTTCTCAGCTCCTGCTCGCTCATGGTTCAGTCTTTACACTGAAACCCGACTTCCCAAATCCACACTGGATTAGAAGATGAGCGATCCTCACACGACAATCAATTCTAGCATCCAGCTAACACAGACATGCACCAGCATGAATTTAAAGGCCTTTCCTACTAACTATCCCATGGTCAACGCTCCTTATCACTCCAATCTTCAACTTCGCTCTGATACCACTTAAACAGGATGTCACGCCCCGATCCTCAGGCACGCACACATCCGTCTCACTTGGTCGATTTTATAATGCGATATCCCAGGACAATGTATCGCCGACCCTTTCATTTTTAAGCACATGCGGAAGCAATTAAAATCCCCAGACAATGAAACGATGGGATAGAAAAGCAAGGCCATATTTTTCATATTGAAATTTATAACCAAACTTTTGTACATGACATCAACTAAAGAACTTCATAACTATTCACATCAAAAAAGAGATCTCAAAATAAGATAAACTCTCAGCCATCCGGGCCGTACTCAAGGCCCTTCTTGGGATTATCTTCTTCTTTCAAAAATCCTTCTATTCAGGTTTCACCTCCGAGTTCTCCTTTTCAGACTCCTCCTCATTAGCTCCTCATCGGGGTCCTGAAATGTTTTTCCCCAAACTGGGATGAGACTACGTCTCAGCGAGTTCTACCCCACTAAGCCCGATTAGTAAACCATTATACTAAAGGCTGCCTAAACACGCATGGGTCAGAAGACGTACCTTAGCATTAGATCCCACCTGCATGTTAGCACAGGTCAAATAGACACCTAAGCAATCACATCACAGATCAAAGTATCAATCAAATGGACCTAGTCTATTTCATGCTAACAAGACCACTCACGGTCATTTCCATTCAATCAATCATTTCACAACAATCGGATCAATTCATTGATCAATCGAACTAGTCGATTACATGTCAGACGAACCATTCTAGGTCAATACTCTCGGGCGTCAAGTTCGCCAAAGTGATTTATCCACTAGACAATTGCGTGCGTTCTTTAAGGCGCCGTTTTCGCCAGTGACCTCCTTAGTCACCGAACCACGCATGCCTATGACCATGTACTCAAATAGACAACTGTGTGCGTTCTTTAAGGCGCCGTTTTCGCCAGTGATATCCCAAATCACCGAACCACACATGCCTACCATGATATGTTCAATAGACAATTGCGTGCGTTCTTTAAGGCGCCGTTTTCGCCAGTGATATCCCAAATCACCGAACCACGCATGCCTATAACCATGTACTCAATAGACAATTGTGTGCGTTCTTTAAGGCGCCGTTTTCGCCAGTGATATCCCAAATCACCGAACCACACATGCCTACAACAATGTATTTAATAGACAAGTGTATGCGTTCTTTAAGGCGCCGTTTTCGCCGAGTGATGACCTTAATCACCGAACCATACATGCCTATAACAATGTACTCAATAGACAAGTGTATGCGTTCTTTAAAGGCGCGTTTTTTCGCCGATGATGACCTTAATCACCGAACCATACATGCCTATAACAATGAGTACTAGACCAATACGTGCGTTCTTTAAGGCGCCGTTTTCGCCAGTGATATCCCAATCACCGAACCACGTAGGTCCACACACTGTGTCTGATTGGTTCAATTCCAGAGTATTTCCAATTCTCTCATAACTCCATCCACTTTACAACTCAATCAAAGCATTATAAATGCTAAACAAACATACTCGGTCATTTACCAATCAATCATTCAATCTCAATCAATTCTAAATCAATTTAGGGTAAATCCCTAAAATATCACAATTTATTCAATTCCATACAACGTAGAGCTCAAATAAATAAACGAACTACGCCACGACGATCAGCACGAGATTTTGGTCGTCGGCCATCAAAATCTTAATTTCCGAAAAATAATTAATTAATTAATTAATTTCGAAAATTAATTAATAAATATTAAAAATTCAATTTAGCACAAACTAAAACTCAATTAAACAAACGGGCTTCACCACGGTCATCAGCATAATTTTCCGGTTCCGGACCATCTCCCTTGAATTTTCGGAAAATAAATAAATAATTAATTAATTTCGAAAATTAAATAATTAATATTAAAAATTCAATTTAGCTCAAAATAAAGCCCGATTAAATAAACGGACTTCACCACAGTCATCAGCATAATTTTCCGGTCACGGGCCATCTCCCTTGAATTTTCGGAAAATAAATAATTATTTAATTTAATTCCGAAAATTAATATTTAAATACCCAAAAATCTCACTTAGGCCCGAATCATCAAATTGAAGCCCAATTAGGGGTCCGAAAATTCCCGAGACACTCCCAATAAATAGTAGACCACGTCTACTTGCTAATTGCGCAATCAATTTATTTAAATCACATCACAATTGACTAATAATTGCTAATTAATTCTAATCTAACAACCTAAACATAATTAATTAAAACTAAACCAACCTTAAAGCATAATTAGTCAACTAATCCAGGATTAGTGAGATTACTCACCAAATCGCGCGCAAATCGGATCAATCCGACGGCGGCGACGCGAGGAACAATTCTTCCCAAAGCACGGCTCGGGTTCGGGGCCGGGAAACGGCCCAAAACGGCCCACGAACAGCTGGATACCCACTCTGTGGGTTTGCTGGTTCGGCCACAAAACAGCAAGAAAGAGAGAGGGTTGGGGGCGGCAAGAGGTCGGGAGAGCGGGTGGTGGCTTGGCGAGGCCGAGCGGTGGCCCACGGTGGCCGGAGGTGGCCGGATCGTGGCCGAACGGAGCTGGACAGAGGATGGGCAGCAGCTAGATCGCGCGAGGGAGCACGCCTGGGCGCGAGGGATGGCCGGCGGAACGTGCGGCGGTGTGCGGGCGGGCGTCGCGGGCGGTTCGGCTCCGGTGCGGCGGCGGGATGGGCGACGGTGGTCCTCGGCGAGCTGCTGCTCTTCTTTCTTGGTTTTGGTCTGGTCCGCACAAGGAAGAACGAAGAAGAAGAAGGTCACGTGGGATGAGGGAGAAGAGAGAGGAGAGAGAAGAAGAGATAAGAGAGAAAAGAGAGAGAGAGGATGAGGATTAGACTAGTCAAAGTGAGGAGAGAGGAGAGAGAAGTCGGTGGGGGAGGGGGAGGTGGTCCGCACGAATGGGGGAAGGGAAGAGGAGAGAGAAAGAGAGAAAAAAGAGAGAAAAGGGAGAGAGAAGAAATTTAAAAATCATATTTTTCTTATTTTTTCTTTTCTCTTCCCCTTTCTATTTTCTTTTTGGTTTTCAATTTTTCCTCCGATAATTTCATTATTTAAATTTCGGACCCGTCAATAAATTGACGAGCGATGAGACAGGATTCTATTTATCCAGTCAAATTGAAACCCGAAATTTTGGATGTCACAGTGAAGACCTTGAACGAGTGTGGTAGATCATCTACACTGAGAAATCAAGGAAGATCAACGCTGTAACATCTCTTTGTTCATAGTGGAATCCAGCCAATAGGCTGTCAGTGTAGAAGAGTGGACGTAGGCTTGAAATAAGCCGAACCACTATAAACCGCGTGTTCAATTTTCTCTTCCCTTCTCTCAGTCTTACCTTGATTATTGTTTGTTTCAAATCTATCAACTGTCTAGTATTGTGCAATTATCAAGAAAAATCTTTTATATACCTATTCACCCCCCTCTAGGTATTTGTACTAGCTATATCAGGTGGTAGTGCATTTACATATAGTTAAAGATTTCTCTGTTTTTAGGGGTGCTTTAGTTCTTTGTTCCACAAGCTTGAAAAATGCTTTTATAGTACTTCCTTCTCCACAAGTATTCGGACA
This sequence comes from Eucalyptus shirleyi, assembly GCA_017140165.1. Lineage (NCBI taxonomy): Eukaryota > Viridiplantae > Streptophyta > Magnoliopsida > Myrtales > Myrtaceae > Eucalyptus > Eucalyptus shirleyi. The sequence goes on from CM029454.1 coordinate 27,206,409, forward strand.
AATCTATAATGTGTCCAAAAAACTTGCGCAGTTTTAAAGGTTTCAGCAGACTATTGATAGGGTTTTGATAGCCCATATGCAGCCTGAGCTTTTGTATGCTCTTCCTCCTAATGAGCTCTAGCAAGCAAACACTTCACTAGGATTTGACTAGGTCTGCTATAAATATTTTATTAAGTAATTTCCTCGTATCTTATGTACCCAACTTTCGCCACCTTTCTTCATGCGTTATTCTGGGAAGTGAGCAGAACATGTTTCACGTATAAACAAGTCTTTTCTCCCTCTTTTAGCTAGAAGGACGATAGAATTTTCGTGAACTCACATGCTTATTAGTTATTAATCTCTTTGAACTCATCCAATGACCTATTAAATCGTTCTCTTAGTTTTGTTTTATGCATTCATTTAAACTTGATCAAATTACTTAAGGAAAAACTTGATTGAATTATTTCCCAATGTTTTTTGAACTCGTCGAGACAATTGAGTTACTACTAATTATTGCTCATAAGACGAGCTTGGAATTTACATTACCAAGCTTCCTCTAAAGACCAAAATATATAGTCGATGGGAGTCAAGACCCACGAATTATTCAAATGAAAGCATCAAATTATTCTTGTGATTAATGTGATGAAAATTAGATGCGGATTTGTAATCATCGGCAAGTGATTCCTTAAGCTCCTTTATGAACTGAATACTTGTTTTGTACCAACCCAAACGATCACAAACATCAAACGTGCACTGGCATAAGTCGATTAGTCTTTTTCTTTTTATGTCTCTTGGCCTCATGTGAGGTAAAGCATATTTCCTTTTGTATTTTTTGAGCCACTTTCACTTTTGGGAAACCAAAAAACATAGAAGTGATCACACTCATAAGGTGCAGTAAATTTCAAAGTGCAATTATGAATCCTCTGCTTCACCAACTTCTTCTCTCACCCTAAGTTCATTGGACAAGGTAAATCACAATAACAGATTTTGAATCCCACGTGGATTCAACACATGACTCTCACAAAGTTAACAGCCATGATTTTTTTTTTTGATCAGTCCTACGCTATTCTTACTCTACACTCACTCTCAGACTTTTGCCCTGCCTCTTGCAGGGCGTGGGAGTCGAAACCCACTCCTGAAACTTACGCGTTCCCACCTTATCCCCCTTGAGAATGTGGGGATTTGAACCCCTCACCTCCCCCTTCCATGTTTGAAGGGTGGCCACTGGAGTGAATCCCAGTGGTTAACAGCCATGATTCAAAAGAAGTATTTTTCTGCGTTGTCAAGTACATTAATTTTTCCAAAAAAAAAAAAAAGTACATTAATTTTGGCATGCCCTAAGCCTCCACATGCACTATACCTCCCTACCTCAAAAACCTATGAGCTATCCTCACTATCCTCGCTAATTCTCCAATACTTACATCCGATTTATAATTGATCAGGAAAAAGTATAATTAATTTGAGTTTGAAGTTTACCAATCTAATTGTATTAAACAGGGGAATCACTTAGTAAGGCAAGGGCAGTTTATTGTCCTCATCTACAACATACCTTTTAGTTCCTTTCCCGCCAAAATTATGCTAAATGAAACTTCACTCCCTCTTTTTATACAAACTATCATGCATGATATGATGATGATATTAAGATAATCTTGCGGGTGGATGAGTGATCTCTATAAAATAAATGTTCTTTTAAGGCATTATGAAAATTTTGATGACATGAGATCAATTTTATGTATAAACATATGTGGGGTGATTTCTTTTGTTCTTTTTTCTTTTCTGTGGCTAGTCTTAATGCCCTGGTCAACCATGGACAATGGACCACATTTTCCCCCTCCCTAAATTTATAAATCTCCAATTGGGCCTTTGGAATTCGTAATGACTCGCGTAGTGCCAATACACCTTGAGATCCAATCTCGGATTATGCCTGTGCAAATTTTCCAAGGTAGATATGTATACCATAAATTTTTATCATTCATAGTCGAGATTCATCAATTCATTAACTTTTTTGTCTGTCCGTATCATCCTAATGGCAAAGTTCATGGTATAATCTCCCTCTTTTATGGCAACAAAGTAGACGAATCATAATTTGAGTCAAAGGGGCAGGAACAAAGTGATCACATGTGTAATGGACCCGACTGTTTATAAAAAGCAACAACAACGGACATCATTGCTGGAATAATGGTGGAAATGAAAATAAGATGTGTTGTCTCAACTAATAATTTCCCTTAAAAAATGAGATTGATGACCGAGTGATGTGCCCTAAGAGGTATAAAACATCTGACCCAAAATTAGAAAATGAAAGATAGTAATTACACCAATTTTAATTTTTCTTTCCCTTAAAGATTGATGACAATAATCAATGGTGGTTTTGGAGCCGCCTATACATAGAGGCATTTACGTCATTCATCAAAAAAGTATTATCTTTGGAATTCTGATGATTGTCCCATGGATTTAAATATCTCGCATGAGAACTTCAAAAGAGTGTGATTGCATCAGAATTTGATTGGGTAGAAGGAGGAAAGCGATTACGTAGGGACAAGTCTGTAATTAAAGTTCGCCGGTGGAATCGCGGATATATGCACGACTGGAGAGAAAAAGAAAGTCAATGCGTCAAGATTCAACATCAAGGGCCCTACCCAAGACAACTCAGGACTAGGTACTACATCGTTTCAGATTATTCGACAAACGCGTTGGTTGCCGAGGGCAGCCAAGGTAGCGCATTCCTCAGCAGCCACTCGAGATTGTGCGAGTTACCTTGCCGCACAATCTCCATTTCTTTATGGTGGGTCTTGCCTTCTTCGGAAGGCAAGGAGAACCAAAGGCAAGTATAAATTCTCCTTCCGCATGTGCTTCCTGTTTGTCCTCTCCATTATCCTTTTCTTTTTTCTTTTTTATTTTATATTTATTTTGTAAAAAACCAACGCAAATAATATTTACGAAAAACAATTTGCATTTTTACAAATAAGATTTACCAAACAATATCTGTACTTCATGAGAGTCCCTTAGCCTAAGCTCCTTTGTATAGACAAAAGCCTTCCCTAAAGTACTCTACGTTGGACATGGCTCACTCAACCAAAGATGTGAGCTCTCAAACGTCCTTCAATTAGTAATTTTGAGAAAAAGACTTGTGATTCGTCCTAGCCATGCCTCATTAGATTACAAAATAAAAATATTACCTTCATGTTAACTAACTAAATATGGCTGTAGTGGTTAGAGGAAAGGGATGAAATAAAATATAACTCTTAAGCTCCTTTTAGTTCGCGGAAAACATTTTTTAGAAAAGAATGTTTTCTTCATTTTTCGATATTTAGTTCGTTTAGGAAAATGGGTTGATAAAAATTATTATTATAATAAACAATCTTGAATATTGTTGTTTTGATGACGCACTCCCCGTGATCTCATAGGACATAGAATATTATAAAGCTCGTTTTGAATCTCAATGTTGGAAAAGCGAGAAAATATTAAATTATTCAATGTTGCCGTTGGTTCTAGGCGACCTTCCTTGCTCGAATGGAGGATGGAGAAAAGATCGAGAGAGAAGAAAAGGAAAAGGAAACCAAAGTTGAAATTAGTGGGCCCATTTGGACACGTTGGTAATCAACTACTGGACTGAAGCCTGAATATTTTCTCCGTAAAGAAGAATCTCCCCTTTGTTCCAAAACACTTAGCCATTAAAGTAGAAATTCCACTTTTATATTTTTTTATTAGAAAGCGTCAAAAGATGAAAACCCATTTTAAGCAAAGATAAAGAAACACGGACCGATTCTTAATTGTGATGAAAATTAGATGTCGGTTGTGATCATCAGCAAGTAATTCTTTAAGCTCCTTTATGAACTAAAATACTTGCTTTATACCAACCAAATGGTCATAAACATCAAACATGCAGCTGAGACTTTCTCTTTTTATGTCTTTTGGCCTCATGCGAGGTAAAGCATATTTTGTTGCAATTAACTTGACTGCGAAAAGTATTAACTTATTTTATTTTATTTTATTGTATGTTCTGAGTCACTTTCACCTTTGGAAAACCAATAATTATGAAAGTTGACCGCATTCATCGAGGGCAGTAAGTTCAAAGTACACTCAGGAATTCAACTAATCAAAACTTCATCTCAATCTTGACAAATCGACAAGTTAATGTTTGTAATAAGCAGCAATTTCACAACACTATATGTTGACTAGTAAGTAATGCAAGGCTTATTACATTGTTTGATTTCATGAATAAAAATGCTATAACTAATATGTAGCGAATAGCATCAAAGTTCCTAAAAAATAGCTATAATAAGAATAAGAGAACATAACAATCACCACTTTAATAATTGATCCTGATTAATGATTTTAATGCTCCACATATGTTATTTATGATATTGTATACTATTTATACTTCAATGATTTATTTAGAAGTACAATTATTAAGTTAAAGATATAATATATGATTATACGAGGGCGAGGTCACGACATTGTTCATGAAGAGGCTAGATTGCCCTCAAAAGAGTGTAGACGATCTTTAAGTGGCGTGCCTCACACTAGAACATCCTTCCTTCAAAGCTTCATTTTGAAGCCTCCCAAGTTACCATTGAGAGTAGTGTCCCGCATTCTACTCTTGTCGCCGGAATTCCCTTCAAAGCTTCTTTGAAATTGCAAGATAATTTAAACCAGGCTAGCTCTTTGTTTTCTTATTTATTTTTATTTTTATTTGTCCTACTTTAACTGTCAATCTACTTTCAGATTTTTGCTCCTGTCTTTTTGTAAAATGTAAGAATCGAATCCTACACATGAAACTAAACATCTCCACCTTCAGCCTCCCTTGAAAAAGTGGGGAATGAGACTCCCAGTCACATGTCATTGCTAGCTTGGCAATAAGGTGATGGGTTATGGAGTATGGAGACTCCTCCTCTCCTTAACCAACTTCTTCTCTCAACCCAAGTTCATTGGACAAGGTAAATCACAACATTGATTTTGAAAATCTGATTAAAAGTGCATGCAAGATGCAAAATGCCGCTATATTTGGATAATTAAATTATTTCGGCCTATGAAAATCTAATTAAAAGGCCAAGCGGGGCAAAATTAAAACCCAACCATTCTCTGTGATGGAGCAGGGGAACTCTATATACACGTTTCACGTGGAGCATGAGGTGTCCGACTAAAAGCAAATCCAACAATTGTACCTTGTAGTATAGGCAAGGTGAGCGCATTGTTTATCTCCCTTATACATTAGTAAAATTACGAAATTGGCCTGACATCATAGAGGCTAGGATATTATATAACGCGTTTTGAATCACGAAGTTGGAATAATCTCTTTGTTCCAACAACACTCGATATTAGAGCACCAACTCTGCTTTGTGAAACCCAAGAAACGCAGAGGCAGTGAAACATTGACCAAAAGCGTGTTTTTACTGCCATGCCTTGCGGACAAAATGGGGAATCCCCACCCCAAATGGCTCAGCAAGAACCGCCCGAGGATCACCGAATTGGGGTCAACGACGACGGGGCCGAAGATGAGTTCGGGCCACCCATGTCCTTGTGGGTCGTCGAAGATGTCGACGATGGACCCGAAGATGAGCCCAGGCCACCTGATTCCTTGTGGATCATCTCCATCAAAGAGAGGCTCAAGAAAGCTGGCCAGGAGGACAAGGCACGCCCGTGGGGAAAGCTCTCCAGTTACCAGATCCCGCGCCATCTCAAGGATGGCAAGGATAATGACTACGTCCCCCAAGTCGTCTCGCTCGGTCCGTACTACCATGATAAAGAGCACCTCCGCCAGATGGACTCGCACAAGTGGCGCTGCCTCCATCGCATGCTCAGGCGCACCGCCAATGACAAGATAATCCACTATCTAGATTCGATGAAGGATGTTGAGGATCGAGCTCGTGCCTGCTACGAGAGGAAGATAAACATGAGCAGCGACGAGTTCGTGGAGATGATGGTTCTAGACGGGTGTTTTGTGATCGAGTTGTTTTGGGGATTCTCCATGGGCTTCAAGGAACTTGGCTACGATTGGAATGACCCTGTCTTCTCGTTTATGCAATTCGCGCCTATAATTCGACAGGACATGATCATGCTTAAGAATCAAATCCCACTCTTCATACTCGAACGGCTCTTCTTCATCCTATGTTGCCAACCTGACTCAACAGGTCTCTTGGCCAAGCTAGCGTTTCAATTCTTCTACCCTCTGACGCCTACAAAGAACATGCTTTACTCCATTAGTATCAACAGGCTGAACTTCGACCCTTTACCCCAAGAAAGCGAGCTCCCCTTTCTTGAATTGTTTTGGCGGAGCCTCCTGTACACAGGCATAGAATTAAAGCAGAAGCAGGAGCAGAAGCTGCAACAGCACGTCCCCTGGGTGACAGAGAAGCTGCAACAGCGTGTCCCCTGTGTGACAGAGCTCCAGAAAGGTGGCATCAATTTCAGAAAGGGGGAGATAGACAGGTTTTGGGACATCCAGTTCGAGGGCGGGACCCTCAAGATCCCCCAGCTTGTGATCCACAATGGGACGAGGTCGCTCTTCCTCAACTTGACAGCCTTCGAGCGGTATCACGTCCATTGCACCAAAATCATCACCCCATACATAATCTTCATGGTTAACTTGATTAACTCCTTCGAGGATGTGGGACACCTCCAAGAATGCGGGATCATTGAGCACTGGATTGGGAGCGACGCCGAGGTTGCTAACCTCTTCAACCAGCTTTCCAAGGAGGTGTTATTCGACATCAACAACAGTTATCTCCATAAAGTGACTGAGGAGGTGAACACTTACTCCAGCTACAGGAGGCATCGCTGGATAGCCAATCTCAAGGATGAGTACTTCAGCAGTCCATGGTCAATCATTTCCTTAATTGCTGCTTTCATTTTGCTTGTGCTTACTTTCATACAGGCCTTCTATGGAGCCTATGGCTACTACAGGCCGCGCTCTTGATTTCTCGTGGAGTGGAGATTATCTGATGAGCGCCTTGTGAGTGATAAAATTCTAGTGAAAATATGGGAATAATGATTGTGGCTGATTGACTATTAGCAGCCACTTTGCATATGAATGCTGGAGATCCTAGTGAAAAGAAGATGTGATTGGTCGAATTCAAACAGCATGAATTAAAATTTTCACGCAATTTCGAATTCAATATGATGATATGTTTCTCAAAAATCATCTTATAATCATTTTATGCAAAATTACAATTTTCCACTCACAAATCTTTCTTTTTTTTTGTACTTCTGTCAGGTGTTTAAATTAAGTAATGAATGTAACGCTTTATGATTAAATTGAGCTAAAGTTCCAAAGCATTCTTTTAAGAGGTGATATAAATGGCTCTCAAAAAAGAAAAGAAAAGAAAAATCCATCCAAAAAAAGAAAAGTAGAGTTTGTATTTTTGCTAGGCCAAAAAGGCATGCCTACACTAAGCAGCAACCTTTTTTGCAACAGAAGCTTATAGCGCGTTTGGTATCGATTCCGTCTCCGGGAACAATTTTTTTTTATCAAAAATGATTTTTTTTTCCTTGGGAAGAATTTATGAGTATAAAAACATGCTTAGTAATTACACAATATTTCTATTCCTAAGAAAGAAATGCGTTTGGTAGAATTGTATGATTTTAGTTTTTTTTTTTTTAATATTTCTATTATATTTTTCCTTTTTTTCTTCTTTCTTTTTTCGTTTCTCTTCATCTTCCTCCTTTGTGGCCGGTCGCCAGCCATGGTGGCGGTTGGGGACTAGCTAGGTGAGGTTCGGCAAGCTCGCCGGAGCCTCGCCAGGCTAAGGCGAGGGCCGGTGAGCTTGCCAGAGGCTTGCTTAGCCACTGCAAGGCTAAGCGTTGTTGGTGGCTGGGCGAGCTCTGGCGAGGGTGAGGTTGTGCTCGCTCGGCCAAGGCAAGGTCGAGCCTAGCCATGGCTCGACATCGCCGAGGGCTGGCGACGCTCCGGCAAGGTCGCCAGCCCTCGTCAGCCGGTTGCTTGGTATGGTTGAGGTCGGCAGCCGTCCAAAAGGAAGAAGAAGGAAAGGAAAGAGAAGAAGAGAAAAGAAAAAAATTATTCTCGGGAATAAGAAGTTACTTTTTTCTATTTCTTATTTCTATTCTAAATCTATTTCTGGAAGCAAAAAACTAGGGAGCAAAAAAACCTATTTTTTTGTTTCCAAGAACAAAATTTTTACCAAACATGTTTTTATTCTTTTTTCATTCTCTGAAATTGTTCCGGGGAACATAAATAATTTTTACCAAAAAATTCTTTAAATTCACGCCAAATCGAATCCTTCCACTTTCTCCCCCGACATGACACAGATTAATTCCACCAAATACAATCAATAGCAAATCGTGACAACCAATACCGAAGTGCCCCCAAAATCAAAACTAGGATCAGCCTTCAAATGAAAAGCATCACAAAAACTGCCCAAACGTTAAAAACACGAACTTTACCAATCTCTCGCAAATTCAATGTAGACCGTCTTCCTCCCAATTCATCCAAACTAGAAGGCACAAATCGTCCACTCCAGCGAGTCTTTCCACCCCCGAAATACCTCCAATTCATAACACCAGGAACACACAATTCCAACTTCCACCCCAGAAATGACGCAAATCAAATCCATAAAATCCAATTGATAGCTAATTGCAACTACCCATCGAAAATTTAATGCGAACTGATCCAAACCGTAAACCTACCAACAGTGGAACTTGGGGAGGCGGCGGACAAAAGGCCTGGATTTGTCCGAGTCGCTGATGGGGAGAGATGGGCCGCTGCCATCAGCGAGTTCCTGGAGTTCCAGGTCGACCTGAGCGGAGAGAAAGCCGATGAGCAGGTTCAGCATGTAGATGCCCAGAGCGTGCATCATGATGTAGAAGCCTGGAGGAAGTAGATCCGAAGGAGGTACATACACGCCGCCACCAACGTATAGTCACACCAAGTGCGGCACCGACTTGTCTAGCAGGTGCTAGATGGCTACAAGACAGCAACTGCTTGCCGCGTCGCGGCGGAGGAGGCGGTGGGGCAAGCCCATGGGCCCCAACCCTCAGAATTGATTATGGTGGCAATTTCCAGATAATTCACGATAAAATCCATATTGCTACACATGCTAGATTTGGGAGAATCCGAACAGGGTATGTGCGCCTCCCTTTTCTATAAAGCTTAAATGCTATCTTGTCGCCTGTTGACCTCATTCAACGGAACCTTATGATCAAATTCTGTTTTCCTCTCTAATCGGATTTCCAATTTTCTGTATGTAAATAGAGCCATCAAAAAGGAAAAATAATTAAACAAGAGGAGAACAAGAAAAGTTGGAGGGGCTCGCTTTTTTCCTCTAGTAGTGGCATTAGAAAATGGATTGAGTTAAGGATGAGTAGTTCTAAATTCGTATAGATTCCACTTCAAATAAAAAATCTATCCAATAGAATAAGTTCCTCATTTTTTGATACCTCAAATTTATCCTGGTGATTCTACCTTAAAATCATGCTCACCCTTAGGTTGTATTACTTTTTGAAATTACTTCCTTTTGAGCTTCTTAAGCTATTTCCCTAACCGCCCACACTCCTTCGAAGCTCGTCAATTGACTATTTATTTAACTCCATTGGGCGTTGTCGTCGTCTTTTCCATGGTGTCTATCGTCAAACAGAAGCACGGAACCACCTCTTGCCACCGTCGTTAATTGCACCGCCGAGTTCGATAACTGTGACAGTGGTCTATCTTGGCAGCGTGTGTGGTACTGTGTAGCTGATTGGGCTCGCCTAGGTTATAAGTGGGAAATCCCTACAACGGTGCATCAAACCTTCATCAATCCTAAAATCAAAGTCTTTAAATGCAGCTCGCCCATAATTGAGGAACCTTTAGCATAATTTACCTACTGGTAAGTTTGCATTCCTCCAATAAAGAAAATAACTGGCGAGTTCCACATTAGATTAGCAAGGAGAAACCGATGCCCCAGCCACGCACAATACAAGAACGACTCTCGAACAACTCTCTGCCTCATTGCCCGACACGTTCACGAGAAACGACTTGGCTCGATCAATCCACCCGGAGTAGACAGCCTCGGCTGATTCGGTGGAGTCGGAGGCCTCGGGAAGGGTACGTGCGAAGAGGTTGAAGACTGAGACGGAGGGCATCGGAGTTCAATAGAGTGACGAGATGCTCGCCCGGCCTCGATGGTATTCTTAAATACAGATAATTAGCCACCACAGGAGAGTGGTTAGAGGAAAGGGACGGAGCAAAACACAAGTCCTAGAAATGACATTGAACATAATAAAAATGACATATATCTACTATTATGTCTCTCGCGTGATATTGGTACATCTAATGAATACTATATATGTTAAAATCAATCTACAAAATTTATGTCAGATTGAAAGTGAGCAGTAAAGTAAGTATCCAATAACTTTTAGTCACATTTAATTTAGTATACCAATTCAGTAACCTAGATTTAGGATATATGACATTTCTTCGTTAATTAAAATCAACCCCATCCATGAATTTCGAAATTCTCTTTCTTTATTGACCTGCTTTTTTGTGTGTTATCTTCATTCTTCACATGATGTAAATCCTTTGTAAAATACCTTGTCGGCAAAGCAAGGAAGAACTTCATGTCTGAGTTACATGAACACCTTAAGAGAATCATTTTCGAATTTGATCCTTGAGTAGTGTTTGATTAAGCATTCAACAAACGTTTGATTCCTCACAGATCAAGTACAAACAATTTGATATTTTGATCATCTCAATCAATTTCAAGTTCGCATCTTATCAAAATCCATAAATTTGATAATGATATTTCATAGGGGCATCCCTTTACTAGCCTAACATGCGCAATCTCAGCGGAGAGAGAAGGAAATGTGATGATTTGTGAATTTTCACATTTTTTTAATCAAATGGTTGACCAAAAGTCAGCATTTTAATGATTAATCACTAAAATGTCGATTTGTGGCAAAAACTTTGATTTTTTCAAGAGATTTTATGGCCAAAATGAAATTGGATTATTTGGAAACTTTTCGTACAAAAAGCCAAATTTTGATTCATGGGTGGCGTTTTTGGTCAACTAAAAAGTCAACTTTTAATTTTTCGAGTTTTTGATGGAAATGATTAGGAAGTTACTTACAAATGAAGGACCAATGAAAAAGAAATGAAAAAAAAAAAACACTTTTTGCTTGAGAAAAGGGTTCCATCACAATCGGAAACCTTAAACTCAAGATTTTACTTTTATTTACACGTCAACTAAAAATCAAATATCAATAATGTCGAGTCAGATTAACTGAATTATGTAGGGCAATTCCTTTTGTTCTTTTATTTATTTATTTATTTATTGGGTAATCCCAATCCCCAAGTCAACCATGGATAAAGGATCTAATTTTCCCTGCCTTGAATTGATAGTGGATGAGTCGAGTCAAGTCAAGTTAGATATGGATCAAAAAATTTACATCACAAATAAATGAGTCATAAACGAGTTTATGGATTAATTTGATTCAGACTATTTATAATCCAATCTAAACTTGATTTGACTCATCCATTTGACAGGCTTAGGTGAAGGTTTATCTAAAAAATGATTAATGAAATTGTGAAAATGATAGTTGAGGTCTAATGAGAAGGAAGTAATGGTGGTGCTTGGAACCGTCAATAACGTCGAGGCACTTCCATCATCCTTCGAAAAGTGCCTTCTATCAAGTTCCAACGGTCGTATCTACTGTTTCTAACCCCTTTTTGCTTTAACCAATGAAAAAATTTGTCATGAATTTATTTTATCGTAAAATTTGTTACCAGACATTTTTATCTGCCCTAGAAATTTCTTTTGGTAAGGATCGACCCGCAATTATATACGTTGGGTATTAAATACCAGAAAATTCCTTGTTTATTTTGTAAAATGAGTTTCCCCGCATATATTTATTTCACATTTTGCCTCACTTCTTTGGGCCTCCTTAAGATAACTCACGTCTCTCTTCCTCTCACACGCTCTAAATAACGCTGTGTCTGGATGGACGAAGCACGGAGGGAGAAGGGAAATTGGTAGAGAATGTGGAAAACGGCCCTCTGAAAAGAATTTGAGAAAGTTTAGGGGAGGAAAACATGAAGAACAGATTTCCACTGGGCCCACCATTTTCTTTTTTATCTTCATGGGCTTGTGAAGAAACGGTGGAGACCGGGCACATTAACAAGCCAAATTTACTACACTATCCTTGTCTCTTATCAAAATCACAACAAAATAATTCCCTTACGTATAGTTAAACGCGTGGGGGCTCCATTTCTTTGAAACTTAGAGTATTTTGACATAAACCGAGAAAAAAATTCTGAGAATAATAACTCATTCAAAATTTCATTTATTAAATGACTATTTTAGGCATGAATTTGTGACAATCGACAATAATAAATTTACAAAGATAAGGTCGAAAAAGTAATTTCAGAAATTGTTTTTCACAATTTCCACACCCCTTATCCTACCTTTCCATGTAGCAGAGAGAATGTTGTGTTTCTTCACCACCTCTAGAAGACTCTTACAAAACATGGAAGTCTCGCTCGCACGTCCGCCTTCTTGTTTCGTGTTGAATCTCTCCTCTTTCACTTCATCACGGGCTCACACGGACAGATTAACCTGAGAGAGAGAGAGAGAGAGAGAGAGAGAGAGAGAGAGAGAGAGAGAGAGAGAGAGAGAGATGCGCAGCAGTTGGTTCTCTGTGTTTTGTTCTTCATTTGTATTGGCAATGCCGCTGCGCTCGGGTTTCATTTTCTTGGTGGGTTATCCTTTTGGGTGCTTTCGTGAGGAAAGCTTTTGCCCTTTTGAAGCAGAAATTTGGTCAGTCTTTTGAAGTTTCTCTTGTTTGGTTCATGTCATTTGGGGAGGTGGTAGATAAAGAAAGGGACGAGATAAACAGTTGATGGGTCTAAAACAATGCCCTGAACCAAGGGCTTGCAGCTGAACTGTTTGATCAAATGTGTAGTATGCTAAACAGCGAATGCTAGGTTGCTAGATTGATTCCACGATCAAGGATAAAGATGGGCCTTCCTATGTGGTTAGTCACTTATGCGATGCTTGTTCATTTTTCTTAATGAATAAAAATTGAAATTGATGTTGTTTTAGTTTTGTTAGATGCATATCTTTTGGTGTTGGGAATAGGGCTTCCAAGGAGGGTAAAGAGGCTCTGCGTCAGGTCAATGCTTATGCGAGCTTGACTTGCCAATTAAACAAGACCTCTAGAATTGTTGCTAGTGCAGGTTCGACATATGCTGAAGAGGTACTTAAATTGAGAAGTAGTTGAGCAAGTTGGTTAATTTCTGGCAATGACAACAAAATTATATAATAGAGTTGAAGCCATCAGCAGATAGTCTTGAGAAGGAGAGGGATATGTACTTTGAAAAATTCGGAGATATTGAGATCTTGGGCTACTATCCCAAGATAGAATGCCTACCCATAATGTTTCTATAAAGCATTTGTTCTAGGCATTCTTGCCCTTTGTTTCAGGCATACTTGTTTTGTCCATCTCTGGTGCTGCCTGAATGTCGATTACTTAGTAACTTCTTCTTTGGCAGATTGTGGGAGAAATAAAGATGATATTTCCTACAGGAGATGACGATGCATTGGTTGTAGCAAAAGCTCAAGCTGTGGTGTTGCTACACCAGAAAGAAGTAGAGTTACTGAGTCCCGTAGCCGAGGTTCCCAAAGAAAGAACAAGCTTAAATACTCAGAAAAGGAAAAGCATCATAAACCCGTAAGTTGATGCTGCTGCTACTACTTTGTCTTCTCTGAGGCAAAGGATTTAGACACTTCCAATGTGTGTTCTAGTGGTTTATCTCTCATGAATTACTGATTTTCCATCTTTGGATGCTTGAAGACAGCTTCTGGTGTACTCTCCATAAATAGATATTTAGACAACTCTACCCATGGAAAAGCCTAGGTAATTTTAAAGGGTTTTAACCATAGTCAGCATGGCATTTCGTAGCCTATATACAGTCGGAGTTTTTATTACTCCTTTGAGCTCAGTTAACTAATTTGATCATGTGAGTACTAAGAGACATATACAATGACTTTACATCCTTCACAAGGTTCATGACATTTTCTGTTATGTATCACCACATTGATGGTGGCATGTTTGGACATATTTCACAGGAAAGACTGGCATGTTGATGCCATGTATATGGTCTAGATGGTTTGGTTTGTGACAAGTTAATACCTTCATAATTTAGGAGCGTTTGATAATGTATTGTCTCTGGTTGGTGCATTTATATGAGTCCATTGATGAGTAGATATATAATTTCGAATGGATTATTTTAATTTGTCGGTCAAGATTTCTGAAATTAAAATTTGTCCAATGTCAATCTTCTTCTTGTACAAATTATTGGTGAGCATCAATCAAACTTGCGATTGACTAAAACTACCCTTTTTATCTATTGACTCACTACGTTGTCATCTTTATGACTTTGAGTTCTTTACCATGCACATTTCATTAATGACGACATCCATTGGCATATGAAAAATAGTTAAAATTTTCAAAACATCTCAATATGGAAAAATTGACAGTTTAGGCTGCGTTTGTTTGTGTTCTTTTTTTTTGTTTTTAAACACTTTTTCTGTTTTTTTGTTCCTGGGAACAAAAAAGGAACAAAAATGCGTTTGGGTGCGTTTCTGTTCCTTTTTTGTTCTTTTATTCCCAGGAACAAAAAAGAAACAGAAATAAGAAACACAAATTTTGGGCGCGTTTGGTAACGTTTCTGTTCTTTTTTTGTTCCAGGGAACAGAAACAAAAAAAAGTGTTTCTGTTCCGGAAACAGTTTTTGAACAAAAAAACGCGTTTGGTAAGTGTAAAAAAAAACTGTTCTTGAAATAAAAAAAGAACAGAAACACGTTTGGTAACTGCAGTTAATTTTTGTTCCTAGAATAGAAAAAGAACAGAAACACGTTTGGTAAACTGTACAAAATTTCTGTTTTTAATTTTTTTAAAAAAATGTTTTTTTCTAAATAAAGTTTAAACGAGATGAGAATTGTCATTCTCATGAAATGCTCGTTAATTTTGTTTCGTTCATGGTGAGTGAAGACAAACGTTCTGAACATGATCATATGTGTATACTTGAAAGAAAACAATTGCCCATCGACAATTCATACTTGTCCCAAGTAATCGTCCCCCATTTCTTTGGGTGATTCCCATTGAATAACTATTTGCCACCTTATTCAGTGGTAATCACATTCATTCATAACGAGAGATTGGTTTCTTGGAATCAAACCGATAGATCGTTAGAACATCATTCCATCAAGAGTATACTTAGATAAGGATTCTGCGAACACGAGCTTGTGCACTGGGGATTGAAGAATATTAAAACATGGAATATGCAATTTTCATCTACAACCAACTGCATCATGTCGATAGCCAAGATATCAAAGTCTTGATGTTTAACTTTCTCGCATACGTTCTTTCCCACACTCTGTATAGTCTCAATTTATTTTCTCAAGTCAGCAGGAATCTGAACTTGCAGATAGCAATATTTGCATGTGGATCAATGCTGCACCTTAGAAACAAAACAAACGATGAAGACGGATATCAGAACTCTCAAACAAATTGAGCAGTGCCATAGTGGTTTGGATTTAGTTTTGCTACTGTACATATACATGCATATAGTGTGCCACTCATCCTAGCAAAAGAGAACAAAAAGCACTAGCACTTCGAAACCCAAAAGACTAATAACAGGCGCCAATTTTCCACGTTTTCAACCATTAATGACACCAGAACCATATAGGGTAATGGAGCACAGAGATGATGGATCACTTCTGGCCCTTCCTATTCCACAAATCTCCAAACATTCTGATCCAAGAGTTCTTTCGCTTCCCGCCTCCAAAGCCATGTCTAGATCATCAATATTTCCTGGTGAACCCACAAAATCAGCATAACCTGCATGAGGCACCTCAAAAACTCCTCCGAAATGCTTATCCATGGAACCGCATCTTCCAGGAATTCGCCCATTCATTTCAACACCACCAGCAAGAACAGCAGCTACTGCTTTCCTCCACTGCTCGGTCTGCACCCTCAGCTTCTTCATCTCCGCTTCTAGTTCTTCTTTACCTCCTTCCACAGCTTTTAATTTCTCCTTCAATTGGATGTTGTTTTCTTTGCTCGCTTTAAGTTCCTCTTCTAGCTGACTCAGCTTTGAGGCCATTTCTTCTTCTTCTCAAGCTTTTCTTGAGCTACTTTCTTTGCAGCCTCAGCTGAGACCAATTGCTCTTTCAGATTCTTCAGCTCTTCTTGAGCTTGGCCAAGCTGAGATTCCAGATCCGCAATGTGAGTTCCTAGTTTCTTTTGATTAACTGAATCAGATTGGGCACCTCGTGGAGAATTGGGTAGGTGCCAAAGTCTTGTTAAACATCTCAATTCTCATGCCAAGACTCCACTGTTGTGTAAAATAACCAAAGCAGTGTGGAGTACCGTTATAAGATTTGCGAGACGCCCGAGAGCCACTACACCTGCAAACCCCAAGCCAATAATAGCCACCCAATCCTCAGATTTATCCCACTGTCCAGACAAATTAAAATCAAATCAGGGAAAAGATCACATTTGTCCAATGGCCTCGGAAATGCCTAAGTGGAATGTTAGAAATTCCAGGTGCCAACTAAAAGAATCTACCAGAAGAAACAGTGATAGAACCAGGTACCAACTAAGACCCCAAACAGAAAATGCAGATGAAATTAATAAGTTGGACAAAATTTTCAAAGACAGGCAAATAACACCTTAGAGATGCAGTTTATGTTATGAGAAAACCCTTTATTTCCTCATATAAAGATCGTAAAAACATTCCTAACTAATGACGTACCTGTCAAAACCAGTAGAAAGCTACATGAAAATGCATCTTTGTACAGGGTACCCGTAATTTGGCTTAAACAATCTCCACTGTACAAAACAAAAGGGGGAGGAGTAACTCACAATATTTTGCACAGATTTGACAATGCTTAGGGAGGTGGAAGAATCGGAGCTTTCGCCCGTAGCCTTTACAACAATAGCTAGGCGACTTCCTCTTTCTATAGAAAAACACAAATATAAAAAATAAAATCCTACGTTAAGTACGGGCATCACTGATTGTATCTACCACCACAAAAAAGAGCCTACGCCCAGTTTTAACTGGGAGTTGCAGCACGCTTGCAATTCCATCATGAACCTCTTTTCCACTTGTAGCTAGTAGTCTTACTCCATATAGTTATCAGCCAAAATGGGTAGGCTTTTGCTAAAATAGGCAAGAACAGTATGCTATCATACGAGCTACAGTTTTACATTTCAATTAAAAAAGGACTCAAGTTTTTGCATTTAATCCTTCTTTCCTCGCAAGTTTTGACACTCGAATAGTGAGAAAAGACTCCCAAGTTCGGAACTTTACAATCAAGTAATCCACGAGAATAGCACTGCAGGCAATGAGAATTCTTGATAGGCCTAGAACAAATACCAGACTGAAAAGAAATCTCGTACCTTTAGATGTGGAAACTGAGAATATTCCGACGGTTGTCAAAAGGGGCTGTGGCTTATGGTGGATGAGTGGTGTTGCCGGCAAGTTCGCTAGAATTGAAGCCATTTGCAACTCCAAACGCGAGAAAGAACTAGAAGTATATACTCTCTTGTGGAGTTCACAATATGGAGAGGCAAATGATCGAGAATTAGACAGAAAGTTTCGGCTTTTTCGGATGAACAACGAACACAACGGCTCCAAGAAGGGATCAAAGCTCACCGACGTATCCGCGAATGTTCGTGATGCGCTGCACTTCTTTCGCAAGCCGAGGAAGCTCCTCCCCAAAGTTCTTCCACTCCCATTTGACCGCACACCGTCTACAATCACGAAATTGACCATAAAATTCAAAACCAAACATCGAGCGGCGCAGCTCGCTTGTCCGAGCTCGCGGCGCTGCTCGCTCGGCCGAGTGTGGCTGCTCTGCTCGCTCGGCCGAGCAGCCACGGGCAAGCGAGCTGCTCCGAGCTCGCAACGACCGAGCTGCGCCGCTCGGAGCTCCGCACGACCGGCCTGCGCCGCGCCGAGCGAGCAGAGCAATTGCCGAGAGAGCAGAGTAGCTCGCTCGGCAGAGCAGCTGCCGAGCGAGCAGAGCGGCTCCGGCGAGCAACCGTCGCCCAGATCTAGCAGATCTGGGCGACGGCTCCCTTTAGGGGTCGGCCTCGCTCGCTCGAGCTGCTCTGCCGAGCGACCACAGCTGCTCGAGCTCGGCAGAGCAGCTGCGCAGCGAGCGACGCTCGCTTGAGGCTCGAGCGAGCGTCCGGCGGTGGTCGGCGAACGTGGGTGTCGCCGAGCTCGACTTCTTCGAACGGAGATGGAGGAGCAGCGGGCCTACCTGGACTGGGCGCGCTTCAGCCGGTTGACGGAGCACCACTGTCGAAGCCGGGGAGTGAGCGGAGTGGGGAGGCGCCGGAGAGTCGCCGGAGGGGGGAGTCGCCGGAGAGTCCGCCCGAGTGGGAGGCGCCGGAGAGGGGAGGCGCCGGAGAGGGGAGGCGTCGGGGGAGAGAACGAGCTTCGCACGGGCACGAAGGAGAAGGGCTTCGCACGAGCTTCGCTTTGTTCCCGATTTGTCCCAATTGTGTTTTTTATTTCTGTTCTTTTTTGGTTTCCCAGAAGTTTTTCTGGAGTAGAGAAACAACAAAAAGTTGTTTCTGATTTCTGTTTCAATTTTGTTCCAGAAACGAAAAAACAAAAAAAGAACAGAAACGCAAACAAACGCGTTTCTGTTCTTTTTTTGTTCCCTGGAACAAAAAAACAGAAAAAGTGTTCATAAACACTTTTCAGAAGTGTTACCATGCAGGGCCTTTGTGTTTCTTGTTTCTGAAACACAAATCAGAAACAAAAAAGGAACAAAATTGTGTTCCTTTTTTATTTCTTGGATAGTGCTCGAACAGCGCCTCTCTCCCCCCGGCGACGAGCTTCTCCTCCTGCGACCTGCGACGAGCGACGAGCGACGAGCTTCTCCTCCGGCGAGCTGCGACGAGCTTCTCCTCCGGCGAGCTTCTTCTCCTGCGACCTGTGACGAGCTTCTCCTTCAGCGAGCTGCGACGAGCTTCTCCTCCTGCGACCTGCGACGAGCGACGAGCTTCTCCTCCTGCGACCTGCGACGAGCGTCTCCTGCGACGAGCGTCTTCTCCTGCGAGCAGAGAATTCCATCGTCTTCTCCGGCGCCGACAACGGCCTTTGTCTCGACAGCCGCTGCTCCTTCACCAGGTAAACGTGGTCACTGCTCCTCCTTCACCGATTGTCTTCACTTCGGCGAGAGCCACCCCTCGCAGATCTGGGCGATGGCTGGTCGGAGCTCGAGCGTGAGGGCTCGCTCGAGCCAGCGCTTGCCCAGATCTGCGAGACGCTTGCTCGAGCGAGTCTCGCAGATCTGGGCGAGGCTCGAGATCTAGACGAACAGACACTGCCCGAGATCTGGACCAGCACGCTCGCCCAGATGAGCAGCTCGCTCGAGCGTTTGCTTGCAGTGAGCCCTGCTCCGCTCGCGGTACGAATCTCCAGTCTCCTGTATCCAATCTCCCTTTCTCATTCTCTCCCCACTTGCTCTAGCAGAGCGTGGCCGCCTTATTTTGAAGAAGTTGAAAGCGAAGGGGATTGTGCAGCCGATGCAGGGTCTTCCGGTGGTCTTGGCGGGCAGAGATATGATAGGGATTGCATTCACGGGGTCGGGGAAGACTTTGGTTTTCGTGTTGCTGATGATCATGATTGCTCTTCAGGAGGAGATGATGATGCCCATTGCTCACGGTGAAGGACCGTTCGGATTGGTTGTCTGCCCTTCAAGAGAGCTCACGAGACAAACATATGAAGTTGTGGAGCAGTTTTTGGTTCCATTGAGAGAGGCCGGATATCTAGTGTTGAGGGCTCTGCTATGTATTGGCGGAGTGGATATGCGGTCGCAGGTGGAGGTTGTGAGGAAGGGAGTGCACATTGTTGTTGCTACTCCTGGTAGATTGAAGGATATGCTGGCAAAGAAAAAGTTGAACCTTGTAATTGCAGGTAAAATCCTTTAATTCATCCTTTTATACCTTTTGAACTTGTACACTGCTTTCCACAACATCTGGCTGTCTCTGAGTAATTCCATCTCAGAATCGTTGGC
This sequence comes from Eucalyptus shirleyi, assembly GCA_017140165.1. Taxonomy (NCBI): domain Eukaryota; kingdom Viridiplantae; phylum Streptophyta; class Magnoliopsida; order Myrtales; family Myrtaceae; genus Eucalyptus; species Eucalyptus shirleyi. The sequence goes on from CM029454.1 coordinate 27,226,418, forward strand.
GTATGATCATGCATTGGCAAGTTGATTGGTTTGCTATTGGTAGGAAGTTATTAGTGGACAGCAGACGTGAAACTGCCAAATACTAAATGTTATCCCTACTTTGAAGCAACTACATCGAATCTTCAATAAATCTGCATTGAAAAAACTCAATAGTGCTTAAGTCGAGCATATTTGCGTTCTCAGTGCTCTATGTTTTTGCTTGAGTTCTATGTGCACCATTTGGATTCCAATGGTCAATGCTAGCTCAAAGGTTAAATAGCGAGGCATGGGACATTGATTGAGATTGCTTTTTGAGTTCTTATCTTTGCCTCTTTGTCCTGAGGATATGGGATTTCACCGAACCAAGATTCTTCATCTTGCACTCTTTCCTAAATTTTCGCAGAACATATTCTTGTTTTGAGAAATTGCAGTGAAACTTATATTCTTGAAGTTCCATTTCATACTAGGTAGTCCCAATGGAGAACGTAAATGGCCGTAGACTTGTTGAAGCAGGAGATCTTTGTGAAAGGAGAAATGGTATTGTATAATTCTGATGTCTTCAGACTCATATATTTTTCTAAGAAAAAGAATTTACATCCGTTTCAATTTTTTAACAGGGAGAGGAGTTGACCTGAACAGAAATTGGAGTGTAGATTGGGGCAAAAAGGAGAAGGTTTGTCTTATACCATCGTCTGGTTATGTAATTTATATGCTGCAATGGAATGGCTCAACTTCATATCTTTCCTTTTCGTGTTGTTTATCCTAGCTGTTTCTTATCATTGAGATTACATTTAGTAAATTTTCACTGCAGGACATTCTAGCACTTAATATGAACTTCAATGCACGTTCAACCTTTGTTCTCTTGTGAAATGTTCTTCTGATTCTCAAAGTTTCTTTGATTTTAGGATTATGATCCATATGAAGAAAATCCAGGAACTGGTCCTTTTAGTGAGCCAGAATCTCAAATTATGCAGAAACTTGCAACTTCATTCAATCCTCGCATCTGGGTGAATGTCCATTCAGGAATGGAAGTAAGTGTTATCCATTTCCTGCTAATGCTTTTGTTTTCTCACTTTTGCTTATCTAAATAGTTAATGGCTTTGCCTTTATTGTTTGGAATTTGTGTATCGTTAACCGCAGTAGTTGCAATATTAAATTGTCGCAATGTATTTAAAGTGGCGATACAATTCTGTGCAAGAACTGCATTCATTGATTATTTGTAAGTGATGTGCTTAGTTATAGCCACTTTTAGAATTTTTTTTTCGATCTAAGATGTCTTAGTTTGCCAGGTCTGATGGTGTTTTTACTAGTAATGTTGGCATTTAAGGTACTGATGGACAATTCATTTGCAAATTCCTTCCCCAATGATCTCCTAACTGGATTTTGTTCTTAACCCCACTGTGAAGGAAAATTACAGAAGCCTTTTCCCTGAGTACCCCATTTGAAGATACTTTACTTTCAGCTGAAAATTTGGCAATAATTTTTATTGTTCGATCATTAGATCCATGGTGGGGAATCGTGTGATATTCTTACTCAGGGAAAGTAAAAAATGTAGGGTAACAACATTTTACATTGTTTTTTACGTGGAAATTATATGCACATTGTGATGTTGTTCTTGGCTGTGAAGGTCTATTATAATCTTTTTCTTGATTGTGTAGGCTTTGTTTATGCCCTATGACCACAAAAATACAACTCCTCTGGGCTTGCCTTCTACTAGGATGACTTTGTTGCTGAAGGAACTAAATGTTCTTCACTGCCAGAATCGTTGCATGATTGGCTCCGGTGGAGGATCAGTCGGGTTTGTATTACTTAAATTATCAAGTTTATGTAATTGGTATATTTCCCTGTTTAAAGAGACTGAAGTAAAATGATGCCTCTGGAGACCCAGAATCGAAAAAGGAATGCAATGACACCATGGAATCAATAAGGTCCTTTGCTGAGCAATAGTGTTTTAGTTTTGAAGGGATCCTTCTTCTGGATTTCTTTAATCTTATGAGATCTCCCTACTTTGAGTTGGTCAATTTGTAGTCTGTCTTTTTTTTTTTTTGGTCAAAATTTGTAGTCTGTTGGAGTGAAACTTTTTGCTTCTCGGTTTTTCAAATGTCGCCGTGTCCATACTTTGACATTTTTTTCCTTAAATATTAAGCATCTAAAACTTTCACAATGTATTAGTCTTGACACTAAATTCACATGTAATTATTTCATAATATTTTTAAGTTAGATAATATTTTAGATATTGGTGAGAAATTAACAAAGTTGTTTTTTGCTTTAGTAAGTCCAAGCAAATATACCTTAAATTTCTGATTGCTTGATGCATCTCCATCTCCATTCAATCTCACCTTTTGTTTATGCTTACATTTGAGTAGATGATGGAAGTACACTAATGTTTTATACCAATTGGATCACTCTTGAAGCTGCAGAAATCGAGATTTTTCGAATGGATATTCTGCCCCTAATTGTTCTCCTGCTTGTTCCACAACACTTTGAAAGTGACCAATCACTTAGGTTCAGTTCGTGTTCTCAAATTATAAAGCCAGTCAATACTTCAGTTTTGTTTGGTATCAAGAAACTAATACAAGACTGAACCAAGATTCTTCATCTTGCACTCTTTCCTAAATTAGCCTCAATCTTGATTTTCTGTTAATGTACTGCTGTCTTAAATATTCGGACTTGTTATTTGCGGGGACAATTATACTGATATGTTGCTTTCTGCAGGTACCTTACTTTAGATGAGGTGACAGATTGGTGGACTTGGGATTTGAAGATGATATAAGGGAGGTGTTCGACCACTTCAAAGCTCAATGTCAAACGCTCCTCTTTTCTGCCACTATGCCTACTAAAATTCAGAATTTTGCAAGAAGTGCTCTGGTGAAGCCTGTCACGGTCAATGTGGGAAGAGCAGGTGCTGCAAATCTTGATGTCATTCAGGAGGTCGAGTATGTCAAACAGGAGGCAAAAATTGTTTACCTTCTTGAGTGCCTTCAGAAAACTCCACCCCTATCCTTATATTCTGTGAGAACAAGGCCGATGTGGATGACATTCATGAGTATCTACTTTTGAAAGGAGTTGAAGCAGTGGCTATTCATGGTGGCAAAGACCAGGAAGAGAGAGAATATGCTATTTCATCGTTTAAGGCAGGCATGAAAGATGTCTTGGTTGCCACAGATGTTGCTTCAAAGGGGTTGGACTTTCCTGACATTCAACATGTGATCAACTATGACATGCCTGCAGAAATTGAGAACTATCTTTGCCTCTTTGTCCTGAGGTTGCAGATGATACATATGATACACTTGGAATAAACATGCTTAGGACAAGGATTGCAAATAAAATGGCGAGAGATCATAATATGCCTAAGATTTCATGATTTTGTGTTTCCGACTTTTGTAATTTTGTTTTTAAGTACTCACTTATCAAATTCAATGTGATGAAGTTAAACAATGAACTATATTACTTCATTATTGTGATGTTATGTATGAAAGGGTCTATGTAGAGATCTATAAGATATTCTTCTTTTAGCTAGCTCTTATTGTACAAATTTACTTACAAAATTTTGTTCCAAGTATATGACTATGTTCAGAATGTTTGTCTTCACCCATCATGAACAAAATTAAATTGATGAGCATTTCATTAGAGTAATAATGCAATATTAAGTTTACACTTTATTGAAAAAAAAGGCACGTGAGAAAAATTTGGTACAAAGTTTATTTATAAAATTTTCTTCAAAGTATGCACTTATAACTATGTTCAAAATGTTTGACTTTACTCACCATGAACAAAATTAAATTGATGAGCATTTTATGATAATGAGAATTCAAAACCAAGTTTACATTTTATGAAAAAAAAAAAAGGGAAAATTTTGGTACAAACTTAAAAAAATTTCTTCCAAGTAAGCAAATATGATCAAGTTTAGAATGTTTGTTTTCACTGAATATGAACAAAATTAAATTGATGAACATTTCATGAGAATGATAATTCAATATCAAGTTTACACTTTATTAAAAAAAACAATTGAAAAAAAATTAGAACAAAAATTTTGTAGATTACCAAACGTGTTTCTGTTCTTTTTCTATTCCAGAAACATAAATTTTTTACAGTTACCAAACGTGTTTATGTTCTTTTTCTATTCCAGAAACAGAAATTTTATACAGTTACCAAACGCGTTTTTTTGTTTAGAAATTGTTCCCCGGAACAGAAACACTTTTTTCTATTTGTGTTTCCTGGAACAATTTTTAAACAGAAACGCAAACAAACGCACCCTAGTGTCTATAGCCATTCCAATGATCATTGATTCCATAGTACCATATGCACTTTCCTGTGCAAAATCCAACTGAAAATACAAAAAAAAGAAAAACTTGAGAGCAACAAAAAAACTCCATAAAAAAACTCATGATCAACCAATGTTGATCTATGAGGACTACGCCAATTGCTATCACTTCCTAACTTCATCGAGACACCAAAAAATGAAGTTACCTAGACATCAAAATTTTTAAAAAATTATAAGAAAAGTGAAGCTAACTAGTTATGTACCATAGTGAACTGAGAGAAATATCATGAATTTTCTCTTCACGAAGATCACAGCCATCCTTTCCATTGCCTCATTGGTGCTTTAACTTTCCTGAGGCAAAACCAAAGGCTGCCATCCACCCTGAAGGACCAAAGCTGAATGACGACATCCTTCATGAGTTCATTCCGCATGTAAGGATGCGCAACTGCATTCCACCTCTCCGTCAGCATATAAGAAAAATTTTTGCTCGTGTAATTCCACTTCTTTAGTCGCAACCCATGAGAAACTTCGAGACACAGCTCAATGAGGGAAACCTTAATGCCCTCCTTCCTATTAAGGATTCGGATCTCTTCTTCGCTCAAGAAACCTTGCCTTATCTGCTTGTTGGGTATAGAGAGCCTACTTTGGCCGCGGCTCGTGTCTGTGGCAGTAAGTGTCTTCTCCACCACGAGTGTCACATCTTGACCATGCATTTCCTGTATTATGTCCATGTACTTGTCGCGACCTCTTTTTTTCCGGCGCCCGCAGTCGGGTACGAACGCCTAAGGAGGCTAATGGCTCGGCTGAATTTATTTATGCCCGGACTCTCCCAAGTCCACCAATTCGCAACTTAATGGTTCAAGTTTTTAACCTGTAAATCAATTTTTAAAAAGGAGTCGCCACTAATCAATTTGGGGTGGGTCGATTAGAAACCCAAGCGAAGTATCGGGAGAAATACTTGCTCCTGCGCAACCAGAGAAATTAGGATCGGGGACTTGATTACACTAGTTAATCACTAATGCCCTTTCGGTACCTAATCTTGTTTAAACCCTGAGGTTTTTTGGATGTTCGAGGGATTTTCCACGCATTTTGAAGAAAAACATTTTTTGGGTCTTTTTCTATTTTTTTGACATGAAAGGGATTTTTTTTTTGATTTTTTTGGTATTTTTGGGAAAATACAAGTCTTTTTGGCTTTTTCTGAATTTTTGGCTTTTTTTTTTGGAAAATATGAAATATTTTTGATTTTTTGATTTTTCGGAAAATAAAATATTTTTTAAATATTTTTAAATATTTTTGGAAAATAAATTATTTTTCATTTAAAATATCATATTATATTATAATGTAAAAAAAAACGAACCGGGTCGGATCCCTGGGTTGGGTCCGACCCGGGTCATTTTTTCGGGCCCGCAACGCGGGCCCGGCTTGGATTTTTTCAATTTTTTTTGTTTTTTCTTTTTAAAATAAAATATTTTTGATTTATTTTTTATTAAAATATTATTTTATATTAAATAATATAAAAACTGACCCGGGTCGGATCCGCGGGTTGGGTCCGACCCGGGCCAGCGGTCCGAATGAGGACGGGCCCGCAACGCGGGCCCGACTCGGATTTTTTCGCCCTTTTTCCTTTTTGTTTTTATTATTTTTTTTAAAACGGCCCGATGGCCCGTCGTTTTTGGAGGGATCCAGCCCGGCCCGATGACCCGGCAAAACCCCACCCGGATCCGGCCCGAATTCCATCGAGGACCCGGTTCCCGCGAGGAACCCTACCCGACCCGGATCCGACCCCACGACCCGCTTTCCAGCCGCCCTAAAACGCACAAAACCCTACCCGGCTCTCAGCCCGGGTCCGACCCGACGACCCAGGGGCGTGACCCGAAAAAATCAGGAACCCTAGGGTTCCCGATTCGCGGCGCGGTGAAGGGCGGCCGCCGCATCGTCGACGACGGCTACGCGGAGGACGGCGGTGGGCTTCGAGCGAAATGGGTATGGCGTGGGCGGGATCCATCGTCACCGCTCTCGGCGTTGGCACGGCACGGCGGCACGGCTTATGGCGATGACGGCTGCCCTTGAACCTAGACGGCGTCGGGACGGTGTTGCGGCGGTGACGACGGACTAGCACGACGGGGAAACTTCGATTTTGCACCGGTTCTTCGAGCTTCGAAGAAGTGGTGCTCGTGGGGGGAGGACAGCAGCAAGCGGCGTCGGGATCTCGTGGTGTCGGCGCCGCGGAAGGGCTCGGTCGCCCCGGATCGCCACGCAGCTCTCGGCCGGACCCTCCTCAGGCGTGATCTTCTCTCACTCAGGCCAGATCCGAGCCTCCACCGGCCGGATCTGACCTTCTCGAAGTCGCTCGCCGCCGACCTTCCCCGAAGTCTCTCGGTGGAGGGTGGGCTGAGCTCGCGACTCGAGTTCTCTCGGAGCTCGCTCGTTGATTCCTCCCCCGAAGTCTCTCAGTGGGAAGATCTCGGAACTCGCTCTCGTTTGCCATCGTCGGGAGAAGCCTATTTATAGGCGAGGAGGTCCGGTCGACGGAGGAGCTCGGCCGCCGGTTTTTGGCTTGCCGACCGGAACCTCCCGGCTGAACCAGCGTCTCATCTCAGCCTTGAAGTCGCGCATTGAAGGCGCATGTGCGTCGTCCTCTCCTTCGGCGGCCTACCTCCGCTCCTCTTTACCATAGGCTGCCCTTGAGCGCATCTTTGGCCAGCACGCGTGATGCACGGAGGTACGTAGAGAAGATGAAGGAAGGAGAAGGAAGAAGAAAGAAGAAGAAGGAGAGAAGGGGGGGGGGGTAGGTCGTACGAACCCACGTGAAGAAAAAGGGGGGGCTGCTGCTTTTTTTCTTTTTGTTTTCTTTTGCTTTTCTTTTGCTGTTTTGTTATTTGTTTTGTTTGTTTTTGGTTTTTTTTTTTGCTTTTATTTATCCGGAAAGACTAAATTAAAAACTTAATTAATAAAACTAATTAAAAATGAGGTGTCAACAGCTGCCCCTCTTTGAAGGTGAGCTCGCAGAGGTTGCATTCAAAGACAGACTGATGCCTCAATTTTATCCATGCATGCGTAATAGATTATATTTTATTTAGGACCTATTACTCTATGCGGAAAAGAGCAATATAACATTACATATTCTAAGAAGAGATAAGAAGATACCGTAGTTACTTACCGGGAGTGAGTGAGATAGGGTGTGAGCCCCGAGTTTGGCAAGTATCAAGGCGTCATCTTACCTGGTGATATGAGGAGATTGCTTTTCCAGGGCTCGAACCATTCTTCGGTCACCTGTTAAAACAATCAACTGGTTTGTCTAGGACCCGAACCTTTCTTCGGTCGCCTTGACGGGGAATTGCTTTTCCAGGACCCGAACCTTTCTTCGGTCGCCTGTTAGAGCAATAAGTTGTTTTGTCTAGGACCCGAACCTTTCTTCGGTCGCCTTGACGGAGAATTGCTTTTCCAGGACCCGAACCTTTCTTCGGTCGCCTGTTAGAGCAATAAGTTGTTTGTCTAGGATCCGAACCTTTCTTCGGTCGCCTTGACGGGAGATGCGCCGACCTTTCTCAGGGCATCTGTTTGTGGGTGCCTGATCTGTATCGAGGACACCAGTTGGTACCCGACCTTTCTCGGGAGATGCGCCGACCTTTCTCAGGGCATCATATTTGTTGGGGTGTCTGACTTCTGTCAAAGACACTGGTAGGAACCCGACCTTTCTCGGGAGGATGCGCCGACCTTTCTCAGGGCATCGATTTGCGGGGTGTCTGTCTTCTGTCAAAGACACCAGTTGGAACCTGACCTTTCTCGGGAGGATGCACCGACCTTTCTCAAGGCATCGATTTGTGGGGCGTCTGACTTCTGTCGAAGACACCAGTTGGAACCCGACCTTTCTCGGGAGGATACGCCGACCTTTCTCAGGGCATCAATTCTAGCATTCGCAGGTATCAAAGGAGTACCCGATTGCTTGCAGGTGTTGAAAGAGTACTTGAATGATCACAAGTACAAACTCTTGAAGGATACCTAGCATTCGCAAGTATCGAAGGGGTACTTGATAATTGAAAATACTGAGAACATACCTTGGATATTTGTGAAAGTGTCCCACCTCCTGGCAATTTGGAAATATCGAGGGCATACCTGAGATATTTGTGAAGGTCTCTCACCTCCTGATAGTTGGAATATCGAGGACGTGCCCCGAATACTCGTGAAGGTCTCTCACCTCCTGGTAATGGGAATATCGAGGGCGTGCCCCGCATATTCGCGAAGGTCTCTCACCTCCTGGTAATGGGAATATCGAGGGAGTACCTGAGATATTCGTGAAGGTCTCTCACCTCCTGAGATATTCGTGAAGGTTTCTCACCTCCTGGTAGATGGGAATATCGAGGGTGTGCCCCGCATATTCGTGAAGGTTTCTCACCTCCTGGTAATTGAGAATATCAAGGACGTACCTGAGATACTCGTGAAGGTCTCTCACCTCCTGGTAATTGGGAATATTGAGGACGTGCCTCGCATATTCATGAAGGTCTCTCACCTCCTGGTAATTGAGAATATCGAGGATGTGCCTCGCATATTCATGAAGGTCTCTCACCTCCTGGTAATGGGGAATATCGAGGACGTACCTGGGATATTCATGAAGGTCTCTCACCTCCTGGTAAATGGGAATATCGAAGGCGTACCTGGGATATTCATGAAGGTATCTTACCTCCTGGTGATGGGAATATCGAGGACGTACCTTGGATATTCATGAAGGTCTCTCACCTCCTGGTAATGGGGAATATCGAGGACGTACCTTGGATATTCATGAAGGTATCTCACCTCCTGGTAATGGGAATATCGAGGACATACCTTGGATATTCATGAAGGTCTCTCACCTCCTGGTAATTGGGAATATTGAGGTCGTGCCTCGCATATTCGTGAAGGTCTCTCACCTCCTGGTATTTAGGAATCAGAATGTGGTATGAGGCTTACCTGGATTGCCGCAGGCACTTAAAAGGGGTGGAACACGTGAGTAGCCGTAGGTGTACAAAGTACTGGAATACTTGGATGAATACGAGTACTTAATGATATGATTTGGGACCACTCATTTGGTCCAAGTGTAAGAAAGCATACCTGAGTAGGCGCAAGCACACAAAGCAGTGGAATGCGTGAACATCTGCTATTATTTGGGGACAACTCGGGCAAGTTGAGTGTCATGAAAATGAAATACCTGGACAACGGTGAGTACTTGATGATATGGGGATACCTCGATAGCAGTAGGTACTCCAAGAGATACTTGGTCAGTCACAAGTATTAATACTCTGGGGAAAACTCGAACAGGTCGAGTGTCAGGAAAATGGAGTATCCGAACGGTAGCCAGTACTCAAAGACAATAGGGATACCTAGACAGCAGTAGGTATTCAACAAAAAAGGGATACTTGGTCAGTCACAAGTATCAATACTCTGGGGACAACTCGAATAGGTCGAGTGTCGTTAAGAGGGAGTACCCGGCAAGTGGTGGGTAGTCAAAGACAAGGGGATACTTAGACAGTTGCAAGCACCCAAATTCAAGGGACGGCTCGAACAAGTCGAGTGTGAAAAAGAGAGTACCTGGACAGTGGTAAGTACCTTAAGATAAATGGGGATAGGGATATGCTTACCTGGCAATATCTCTGATCTTTGAGAGTATGTCTGCTATTTGCACAATATGCACACATGATTGTATATGCTATAAATTCATGAGTTCAAATGAGATTTATGCATGACAATTTTGTCAGTTTTGCATCATCTGAATTCCACTAGGGAAGATTTTGAAAGACAACATTTATTCGGAATATGGATGCTTCGAGCATGCCAGATGAGGGACTTTCAGTCTGAAAGGACTTTCCGCTCACTCTCATGGAAAAGGCTATCCTGACCATTGATGCAGGATTTATAAGGACCACACTATCTCCTTGTCATCATGTCGCAGGGTCCGAGTATTCTCGCAAACAAGATACGACTTTACCAATGTGAGAGGTCTTTGTTGAAACCGTGATGAAGTCTTGGTCGGTGGCTCATCGAGGGGACCATCAAGGTCGAAGCCGATGGACGAAAATGTTGCACGATCATCTCCGGGTTTACAAGTCAAGAACCCGCGAAAAGAGATAGAGTAATCTTGCTCGTACTTCTTCGAGCGATGCTTATGCACATATGAAATCCTACGTTAATTGAAGTGCCCCTAGTCCGAAGAGACTTTTACAATGGGATGCAATGTTGGCTTGACTCATGTGTAAAAGGGCGAGAGCTGGTGATTGCCTTGGCATTTGTCACCGGTCTTTCTTCTCACTGTCAGATGGAGGCTCCATTAATTGAACCACAACAACAACTTTTTCTTGGCTGTATTTTTGACTGGAGGGCATTGGCCTTGCTTTTACCAGGCACACTGCTTTTTCATGCTCCTGTTTTTTTATTCCAGTTCTTCATTTATGGGCATTGACCTTGCTTTTACCAGGTACACTGCTTTTTTATGCCCATGTTTTTTTCATTCCTGTTGCTTGAGAGCTGATCTTGACAAGTTCAAGCAAACGCCTTTGTTAGACTATTGAGTCTTCATCTTTTGCCGGCACTTCTGATTATGCTACTCAAATGGCAGTAGCTTATGCTTTGCCTCCACGTGAAGGTGAATTTACAGACTCAATTGAATTATACAATAGATACAAGTGCGTAAAGAAAGAATTGCTCTTCATGACTCTAGGGCACTTAAATTAATGCGAGTGTTCATATGCAATAAAGACACCCAAAGATTGATGCAAGTGCGAGCAAGAAAATTTCTATCTCTCTTCTCACTTTGTGATGCTGCTTCGCCTCCGATCTGCCCCAGTGTGGGGTGGTTCTTGACAGGGATAGGACAGAAATTTCGTCAGTGTATGGGGCTCAATGGGGTGAGCGATGGAATGCCTCTTACTATTTTGGTTACCGTACCATTCGCGAGAGAACTCTTTACCCTGCAGCCATGGAATCTTCTGCACTCATCTCACAAGTGTATAGATGGGGGGGACTGTGTGTAGGATATAGCTTGCCTTCATCATCATTCGACGCGCCTCATCCAGCATGCTCAATCAATCTTGTATTCTTCACTTAGCTGTCTATTCTAATAATCCTCAGTGGAATCAGTGACTTAGACAGACAAAATCATCATGCAGAATTCATCTGGAAGTGACATGCAACATTTTGAATATGATGGAGTTTCAACTCTTCAAAACAAGTGAATGGTTTTGACTCAAAAAAGACCCTATTGATAACTTTAAGAGTTAACATAATGGTGTTTCCAAATATGTTAAATTTTGAACATCAAAAGCGTTATTCGCAAATGGGTGTCGATAGTTGTCCCTATTGATTAGGGATATGACACATGAATGATCAGTCGGGGTTGGGAATCGATCGGGCGTCTCTCGCTTTTGCCTGCAGAAGAGAAGATGTACAAGTAGATCAATTAGTCCGGCCAAAATCAAATGTGAGTTGAGGCTGAAGATTTTTGTCATTTGCTTTGGCAATACTTGAGACGCCATTTTGCTTGGGAGAGTTTGACATGCCTCTCATTGATTTGTTATCTTTGTTTTTGAGTCGGGTGATCTTGCAAATGAGATAAGAGGGAATGTGTTAGTCATGAACTCTTTTAAGAGTCGAATAATTGGAAGCGATACAACTTTACCCTTCACTAGTTTGCAAACGATTGGGTGAACTGAAGTGAGAGGGTGACACGAAGTCCTATGTCCCTTGCTTCGTTAGGTCGATTATTCTCCGAATTGGCTCTGGATGACGCGTCCTTTTACACGAAGCCAGGTGAATTTGATGCGGGTCATTTCCATGAACCTCGCTTGGCCAACATTGACCATCAAGTTTGGTTTTTGATTCCCAATGTTTCTGTCAATAGGGAAAATACGTCAAAAGCGAGTTCGGATAGTGGGAGTAATGGAAACGATATTGAATTACCCTTCACTGGTTCGCAGATGATTGGATGGACTTGAAGTGCAAGTGGGACACGAAGTCCTATGTCTTTTGCTTCGTTAGGTCACCTGTTCTCTCGTAATTTGCAAGTGCAAGGGAAGCAAAATTTTTTTTTTTATTTTTTTACCAAGCGGCTAACTGCCGCGTCGGGGATTCGAACCCCCGACTTCGGACCTTTTTGCTTCTTCCCGGATACCACTCGGCCAGAGGCGCCGATGGTGTCCGTAGGGCGCTTCCTTTTCTATTTAACCGAACCGGCTCTGGACGACACGTCCCTTCATACCAAGTTAGGTAAATCGATATGGATCATTTGATTTGCCCAAATTAACCTTTAAGCTTGTTTCTTGAATCCTATGCTTCTTTTCTCCAAAGTTTGTATTTGCTGACTCCTAGGGATATTTGAATGTCGATGACGGCTTTTTCTTCTTGGCACAGTTTGACATTTCTTTTGATTGGCCTTCCTCACTCATGGCCATGTATGTATGATTGATGGTTTGTCGATTTATCTTCAACGCCTTCCTTCTGCGGAATTTTTCTTCTGTCTTTGACTATATGGCCATTGGGCAAAGTCATGTACCTCAAGCTTCTATGGAATCTGAGATGGACAATCAAAATCTCCAATTCTCTTATGGCAATTACTTCTTGGGAGAGCATGCGTTTGGAGTGAAGCTTCTAAATTCCAAAGTCATTGTCCAGGGTGTGGGGCTATAGATCGCCTGTGGGGCTATAGATCGCCTTGACTGTCTAGATTTTCTCCCTGTTGACAGTAATCACTTAAAAGGAAGAGGAGGAACTCCTTCCTTATGTTGTAGTTGATACTGTAACATCTAGCCGTTTGGGCGCGTCGTGCGACGAGATAGTCCTTTGGCTTAGGATGGAGCTGGGCAGGAGTGAGGCATGTCATGGATGCTTCGATCTCAACTCTATGCCTGTACCTATTACGTCTCACTTTTTGTATCCTGTAAATAGAAAAGAGGGGTTGTCATTCTCAATATTATGTTAAGGGAATAAGACTTACCTTTTTTTTTTAAACGGGATGCTCCTTTCTATTTGCCCCTGTTTTCTTGGCAGGGTGTCTTTGAATTTGGCGAGTTCACCTGATGCGCTTGCTTCAAATGCCCCCGGTCACACTAAGTCAAAAGGGACGGGAATGATCTTCTGAGACATGAAGTGAACGAGTCAGAACGACAAACATGATTAAATTTATCATCTTGTTTTAACAAAAACTTTCGGGTGATGAAATATTTTTTATTTTCAAAATACGTCTTTGGGGGAGAAAAAGCATGAGGAAGCCCGGCCCTCGTATTCTCCTTGGACGATATTTTCTTTTCATGGTTGGATAACATCCTTGGGCCGGTTTGGAGTACCGCCTCATGCTCTTAAAACAAAACATTAGAACTATACAATAGAGTACTTGGAATGGAAAATACAACAGTAGCACACCAGACAAGATAAGAAACATGAAATTATAAAAACGAGTAAAACCCATGAAAACTCCTATGTAAAGGAGTGCTTTGATAGTGCTTGGGCTTGAAATCAAGCGCCTTTGAGTTCCTCGCCTCGAGTAGACTCGAAGTATTCGCACGAGAGGACCACTTCATTGAAGCTACGGAAATGCAACCCATGCAACCAACAGCGATGCTTGCGGGGCAAAGCTCCTATGAACAGCTTTATCATTTCTTCTTCGGCCAGCCGAGGGTAGGTTTGTATCATAAAAGCTTCCCACCTCCTTGCATATGCTCGAAAATCCTCCTTGGTTTTCTTCTAAAGTGAACCAAGTTCGACAAGGCGCTTCGGTCCCAATCGGCTTTGATGCGAAGCGGGAATGCGAAGACAGCTCATTCCAATCCCTCATGAGGCTGATATCTCGCCGTGACGAACCATTGCAATGCAGACCCTGTAAGACTCTCTTGGAAGGCCTGGGTTGTGAATGACATTGGGCCATAGTACCGACTCATTTCAACATGGAGGTACTGCAAGTGGGCCATGGGGCAAGTCGTGCCGTTATACTTGCGGAAATTGGGTATCCACATTTCTATGGGGGTCGTGATCTTATGAGCGTAAGACGGGCTTGATGTATCTTGGTTAGGCCACTGATTTTCCCACTGCATATCTGTTGTAGTGGTGAATCTTTCTGTTTCAGGGAAGTTGGATTCTACCGAGATTACCCCATTGCTTTCTTCTTGGTCAAAATTTCCGAATGAGGATAAAGTATTGAAGCTATCCTCATGGTCAGAGGACAAGCTTAGTACTTCGTTAGGATCATAGCGGATAAAGACGTATGCTTCTTCTTCGACGGGCCTTCATCTCGGATGAGAGTAGGAAACAGTTATACGATGAATCGTCAGTTTCATTGTTGAAATAACGCTGGAAGTCTTTGGGATTGTATTCTAGGGCCGGGAAGTCTTCGTGGATTGTTCTCTAGAGGATGGTGGCCCTCAAAGTTGTATTCTTGGGAATGTTCAAAGCTTTGGTGCGATGGCTCGTCGGTAGATGCTGAATCTATCTGCTTGGGCTTTCTTTTCTTGGCTTCTGGTCCAGACTTTTTGAGTAAGGCCCTTCGTTTTGCTAACTTGATTCTGTCAAGGGAAGTGAGAGACATTAGAGTTTCACTGTCTGATTCACTTTCCAGGTTGATAGGGGTTGGTATTTTTTGGACCATAGCTCTTGGAGTAAGCTTGGGGAGTTGTCCAGTTGTGCCCCACTTTTGAACGGACTCGTGTCTTTGACCTCGTACAAAGGCTCCTTGCCTTTCCTAGTGGGAAATTTTCCAGTAACAGGATGTTGCTCAACTGCCCATTTATCATGCAAGGCTTCATTGACATGTTCCTCTCCTATCTCAGCGGCTAACAGCTCCTCATGCTCCGCGATCATTGGCTCTTCGTAGGACAAGGTGATGTCAGGGGCGATGTCAACATTATACTCTTGGTGAAAAACATGAATTAGTTCCTTCCAGGTTTTAAGGGGATTAATCTTCCTAACAATGTACCATCGCAAGGCAGGGCCAGTTAAGTTCGATTGGTATGATTGAATCATCCTTCGAACCAGGTAAGCTTGCAAGTAGGTCTCTGGACGGGAGGTATCAGCATACCTTTCGCATTCAGGTGCTTTGAATTTTTCAGGGATCTCAATGCTGGCGTAATTGGACAGGTCCATGGGGCTCTGCTCCTGCAGCTGGTTTAACTTTTTCATGATCCTTTCAAATTGTCCATAGTACTGGCTATTTTCTAGCAAATTTGCGGGCATCATGACGATGTTTGAGGCAACTACAGAGTTGGGCTCAGCTTGAGTGGATTTCATTTGTCTCGAGAGTTGTTGAAGGACAATGGACATCTGTCCTACGCCGTCTTCAATGTTAATGAGACGATTTTGTACATCATTCTGATCGGGTCTTATTGCATGGGGCCAATCACGGGCGATTGGTGGCCGGTGATTCATAATTACCTGTTTGAAGTGAAAACAATGAATGAGCACGAAAGTAAACAAAGATTGACCCATGGCAATGGTCTAACTGCTTTTTTATTCATCAAAAGAGGATTTTATAGACCGCAGACTCCTAACATCTAGAACTTGAAATTGAAATGACAAAATAAAATACTAGATATTAAACAAAAGTCCCTAAACAATGGGACGAAACTTTCACACTATTAATACTAAGGGGCACATGATTGCCAATTTATATGCGACGGGAGCCTTGTTCTTGCGAGAATGGTTGCTTCCTTGAGCTGGCTCGAGGTGTGCATCCAGTCCATTCCCAAATCCCTCTCCATGAGCTCGCTTGCTCGTGCTTGGCTTCTCTCGTTGATTGAGTGAGGGACTGATGGCTTCCATTTTTCGGGATGCGATGGTTGTGGATGTAGGACATGGAGGCGTGGTGGGCTTTTTCTTCTCCCTCAAGCCCTTCAGGTACCACGATCCTTTTGCGATGGCACTTGTCCCAAGTTTCCTGAGCGGTAGAAACTTCGAATTCGTAGTCATGGCTTGTATTGAAAAGAACTGAAGAGACCTTCCTGATGGAAGACGATGGGATCTCCTGAAGGGCTCCATATTGTCGTGCCACTCGATAAGGGTGATAGAGAATGGCGCCGGTGCGGCCAAGCAATGGAATTGGGAGATCGCGCTTATAAGCGAAGCGAGCTCTTTTTTCATGGAACCAACCAGCACACCATTGGAATGCCTCAGGAGCTGGGTCTCTTAGGAAGTTTACCCAATTTAAACAGCTTTGATTAGGAATATACGGTCCTAAAACCATAAACTTTTGTAATGGGTTTTCAAAAGCATTCGTTTCAGATGATCGCATGAAGTCTCGAAATTCGCTTAGGTGAGAAAAGAACCAGACTTGTAAAATTTCAGGAGAGGCTCGCATGATTTTCTCTCTGAGTTGTCTTTAAAACGATTAAAGGACAAGAATGTTTCAGTTAAAATCATGTTGACATAATTCCCCCCCTCTTAAAATCTGATCAACTATCCATGCCATCTTGGGGGTTATGGCATTTCTTTGATGGGGGAAGATGATGAGCCCGAAAAAGGCCAAGAGGAAAATTTCACTTTTCTGGGTCATAGGCTGATTTTGGAAACATGCATTCATAAATTCCAGTGGGCAGGTTTTATGGTTATCTTCAAGAATTTGTATCATAGTATGGACTTCAGTTCTTAAAAGCCGTGCTAACCCACGTATCGGGATGAGGCCTGTTGATGGTTTGACGAGCTTTTTCTCAAGAGGCATTCTAGTGATGATGCTGTATTCTTCCAGGGTTGGGGTTAGCTCAAACCTACCGAATATAAAAGTAATTGTCTTCGGGCACCAAAAATGTGCCATGGCTTGTATGACTTCAGGACGAACAGTGATTTGGATCAACGATAAGAGATGACCAATTTTGGCCTTCACGCGCTCCTGGGCAAACTGATCTAATTGACCCCACCATCTGAAGAGCTCCGCCTTGGGAGCAGGAATGAACTGGATATCGTCTTTCCCCATCGCATATAAACTGGGACTTGAAAAGCTTATCCTAAATTGCCATGGGTCAAATAAAAAGACTGAGTAAAAGTAAAGAAATCACTTTGCTTTTAAATAAAATGGCAAGCACAAAGACATACAGATGGGATGTGTGGCTCGATTTCTAACTCAGAAGGATTGGTGAGATTAAAAGGATATCCGCCCATCGCAGTCTCGCGTTAGCAGCATACCCTCCTAACCTCGGCTAAGAAATTCGGGGAAAAGAAAGGCAACCTCTACATCGCAGTCTCGCGTTCGAGGTCGTATCTTTCTTAACACCATCCTAAAAATCCTATGGCGGCCCAGGTCCGGCGGCCGGGTTGTGTGTGCCATGTGTAGTGTTAAAACAATAAAGCATGCACAAGAGTTTATAATCACAAGATAATCTATTTTAAACAAAATTAAAACAAATTTCTAAACTACTGACCTGCATAAAGAAAAAATAAAAACAAGTCAGTAAATAATTTAAACAAGACAAAAATGGCCTAAGTCCTCACAAATGTCCCCAGCGGAGTCGCCAAGCTGTCGCGACCTCTTTTTTTCCGGCGCCCGCAGTCGGGTACGAACGCCTAAGGAGGCTAATGGCTCGGCTGAATTTATTTATGCCCGGACTCTCCCAAGTCCACCAATTCGCAACTTAATGGTTCAAGTTTTTAACCTGTAAATCAATTTTTAAAAAGGAGTCGCCACTAATCAATTTGGGGTGGGTCGATTAGAAACCCAAGCGAAGTATCGGGAGAAATACTTGCTCCTGCGCAACCAGAGAAATTAGGATCGGGGACTTGATTACACTAGTTAATCACTAATGCCCTTTCGGTACCTAATCTTGTTTAAACCCTGAGGTTTTTTGGATGTTCGAGGGATTTTCCACGCATTTTGAAGAAAAACATTTTTTGGGTCTTTTTCTATTTTTTTGACATGAAAGGGATTTTTTTTTGATTTTTTTGGTATTTTTGGGAAAATACAAGTCTTTTTGGCTTTTTCTGAATTTTTGGCTTTTTTTTTTTTTTTTTGGAAAATATGAAATATTTTTTATTTTTTGATTTTTCGGAAAATAAAATATTTTTTAAATATTTTTAAATATTTTTGGAAAATAAATTATTTTTCATTTAAAATATCATATTATATTATAATGTAAAAAAAAAAAAAAACGAACCGGGTCGGATCCCTGGGTTGGGTCCGACCCGGGTCATCCATTCGGGCCCGCAACGCGGGCCCGGCTTGGATTTTTTCAATTTTTTTGTTTTTTCTTTTTAAAATAAAATATTTTTGATTTATTTTTTATTAAAATATTATTTTATATTAAATAATATAAAAACTGACCCGGGTCGGATCCGCGGGTTGGGTCCGACCGGGCAATGTCCGAATGAGGACGGGCCCGCAACGCGGGCCCGACTCGGATTTTTTCGCCCTTTTTCCTTTTTGTTTTTATTATTTTTTTTAAAACGGCCCGATGGCCCGTCGTTTTTGGAGGCATCCAGCCCGGCCCGATGACCCGGCAAAACCCCACCCGGATCCGGCCCGAATTCCATCGAGGACCCGGTTCCCGCGAGGAACCCTACCCGACCCGGATCCGACCCCACGACCCGCTTTCCAGCCGCCCTAAAACGCACAAAACCCTACCCGGCTCTCAGCCCGGGTCCGACCCGACGACCCAGGGGCGTGACCCGAAAAAATCAGGAACCCTAGGGTTCCCGATTCGCGGCGCTGGTGAAGGGCGGCCGCTCGCATCGTCGACGACGGCTACGCGGAGGACGGCGGTGGGCTTCGAGCAGAAATGGGTATGGCGTGGGCAGGATCCATCGTCACCTGCTCTCGGCGTTGGCACGGCACGGCGGCACGGCTTATGGCGATGACGGCTGCCCTTGAACCTAGACGGCGTCGGGACAGTGTTGCGGCGGTGACGACGGACTAGCACGACCGGGGAAACTTCGATTTTGCACTGGTTCTTCGAGCTTCGAAGAAGTGGTGCTCGTGGGGGGAGGACAGCAGCAACTGGCGTCGGGATCTCGTGGTGTCGGCGCCGCGGAAGGGCTCGGTCGCCCCGGATCGCCACGCAGCTCTCGGCCGGACCCTCCTCGGGCGTGATCTTCTCTCACTCGGGCCGGATCCGAGCCTCCACCGGCCGGATCGACCTTCTCGAAGTCGCTCGCCGCCGACCTTCCCGAAGTCTCTCGGTGGAGGGTGGGCTGAGCTCGCGACTCGAGTTCTCTCGGAGCTCGCTCGTTGATTCCTCCCCGAAGTCTCTCGGTGGGAAGATCTCGGAACTCGCTCTCGTTTGCCATCGTCGGGAGAAGCCTATTTATAGGCGAGGAGGTCCGGTCGACGGAGGAGCTCGGCCGCCGGTTTTTGGCTTGCCGACCGGAACCTCCCGGCTGAACCAGCGTCTCATCTCAGCCTTGAAGTCGCGCATTGAAGGCGCATGTGCGTCGTCCTCTCCTTCGGCGGCCTACCTCCGCTCCTCTTTACCATAGGCTGCCCTTGAGCGCATCTTTGGCCAGCACGCGTGATGCACAGAGGTACAGAGAAGATGAAGGAAGGAGAAGGAAGAAGAAAGAAGAAGAAGGAGAGAAAGGGGGGGGGGGTAGGTCGTACGAACCCACGTGAAGAAAAAGGGGGGCTGCTGCTTTTTTCTTTTTGTTTTCTTTTGCTTTTCTTTTGCTGTTTTGTTATTTGTTTTGTTTGTTTTTGGTTTTTTTTTTTGCTTTTATTTATCCGGAAAGACTAAATTAAAAACTTAATTAATAAAACTAATTAAAAATGAGGTGTCAACAGTACTTTGTTGGCAATTCGCTTGGTCCGATTAGAGTAGTGAGATCCATCTTGGGAGCTTTCTTGGGTTTCTTGGAAACTCTACCCAATTCTTGGGTTTCGGAGGAATCGAATGTGCGTGAATGCTTCTTGCAGTGCTCAGCGACAACTCTTGAAGGCTCTTGCTTGTTTTGGACAACGACAAATGGATCAGACCTCGACTTCTGGGCGTGGATTGTCAGCCTTGGCGCTCGCGGTGATCTCTTCTTCTTAACGGTCCATCCAACCCCGATTGACCCAAAAGTATCGGTGGTCATGACGGCGACCTTCTCATCATCACGATCCAAGAAGGGAGCCGCGAGACTTAGCTTTCCCTCGGAGACCATTGAAGCTGCGTCCGCCAAGAGATGAAGAGATGAGAAATCGAATTGTATCGTTCTCTCCCCCTCTGAAAGACGGTTTGCAGACTGAAAATAGACCGTCGCCGCTGGAAAACTTTGATACCCCATTATCGCCAAGTGATGGAGCGATGAAAAGATGATGAGCGTGGGTTTTCACAGAGAGAGAGAAGAAGGGGCGAGAGGGAGGGGAAGAAGAAAGGTGGTGCGATTGCAAATTAGGAAATATTAGGAAATACTTGAAGACGATGAGAATTCTGAGTGGAAATCCAGTGAGATACGAGAGTTTCGGATTAGGAAATAGTAGGGCTTTGTGACCGTTGTGACCGTTGAGTGCTTACTCGGGCGAGTGATTCTGAAAAATAAATTGTTGTCAATCTCCGAATTAACCACGAATTGTTGTCCGCCCCCGAATTTTTCCCAAAAAATTGTACTTTGATTTTAATTGCACGTGTATAACAATACCTCGGATTTTATTACACGTGTACCTGAAAACAGCGCATGATTTTGGTAGGAGCCGAGAGCTAATGAAAGATTATCACTGATTTCTCTCATTCACAGGTGTTCTTCGTCGTTCTCAATCGCCAGAAATCTGCCGTGGTCGTCAATTTCCGACGCTTCCACTACCCGCACCGAAACTTCTCTTTTCCGCCCTGTTTTCTGGTGGGAAGTTTGAAGTACTTCATTCTCATTCGGGCCTCCTTGGCCGGTGCCCATCTTCATTGATGACACGTCTAGGACCTCCATTCTCCGATCTGCTCACCGGACAAGGCTAGAAATCCAAATCACCATGGTAATTTCCATTCGCTCTGTTTCTATTGCTTACGAAGGAAACAGAGGCCTTGAGCTCTATTCGATAATTAAAAGAGAGATTCTCGTCGTTCTGTATACCCGGTGCTAACATATGCTCTCTCGCGCGTTCTTTCTTTTTCTGTCTTTGAGTTCCATATGCTTGAGTGTGTTCGCGTGGCGGTTAGCGAGTGGGGGTGAGTCCTGTGGTGGTCGGAGGTCTATGACGATGGAGTAAAGCATGTTTGTGCTGCGCTGTTCTCAGGGCATATTTCAGGAAGTTACATTCATGATTTTCAGGATAAAATGAATGTTCAACCATTTAACTTTAGATGAAACACATAACGAGATTTAAAAAAAAAAAAAGATATAAGCGGATAGTCAAACATGGCTGGATGCAATTTAAATGTTATTCTTTTTTTTTTTTTATTTAAACTGGGTTGTAATGAAAAAATCTATATCATGCCACTAAAATCATCACAAGAAAATGAACTGCAATAAGATTACATGTACGAATTTATTACAATAGAATCTTCTCTTTAGGAGAGATGGCGGAAGTCCTCCTAAATAACGCATTTCATGGCCAGGCAAGCTGGATCCCCATTTCGCTTTCCGCAATTGCATTGTAAATATTCTCAAGCTCTAATGTTCTTTCCAAGATGGGACGTCCTTTTTCAGAATGGATGATTGAACCATCTTTCCAGGAGAAAAATATGTTGACCACCAATAAGTATTCCGTGTCAATTAGTGTAACAAAAGTTGAATGCCAAGATGCCAAGTTAGGTCTAACAAAATACTTGAAAGTTGAAAACAACAATTGATTAATTAAGTATAAGAGTGGACGCACAAAGTAGAGAAAGCAAGTGTAGAGTTGACTGTACAAAGAACGAGGATTCAAGTAGGGTGGCACTACACCTCAAAACACATAGTGCATTCTTGTCCTCCAACCCCCACTCTGGCTCAAGAGTGAAAGACTTCAAATGCGCCAAAAATAAACCTTGTTCCGGTGGATTCATCCTAAGTCCCTCCCCTTCCCCCCACCCCAAAAAAAATTATATATATATTTTTCATCAATAATATATTTGTTGACACAGTTAAAATCATTGTTAAGAGTGTCAGTGCCATCAGAAAAGTCCACATTCTTCTCTGAAGAAAAATCTTTGTTCATCATGGCAAGAATTCCAAGAACAAAGTATTTTGTTTTGCCCTTTTGTGTTCTTTATCTCCTTCAAAGAGCCTAGCGGATAGCATACCTCCAGCAAAGTCGAGGCCTTCACAAAATCATTGTCGAGAGCTTCAACAATATGCACAATCAACTCGTTCTCAACCCAAGAATGAAGTTCCTGGAGCTTCTTAAGTTTTGCTGTGGGGCTCTCTTGTATCAAATTCTTACTGGTACCTTGTACCTTAGTAGAATTATCATAAAGCAGTTGTTGCTCTCCATTTCCATTGTGTGCCAAACCTGGAAAATCTACAGAAGAACAGAGAACTGTCGAGAAAGGCTTCTTATAAGAGTTATTGTTCCCCACAAGATTTTGATAGGGGTTTGGCGAGACAGTTGCTCTTGATATTGGCAAGAAAGGACTATGTTCAATTTTAGATTCAAGAGCATGTCCTTGTCAATGATTTAGATCAAAGGCAGCCTAGCCAGTAGAATTGCTCCTGCTATGGGGAAGTCTTTCTTTTGCTGAGAGCTGTTAGATAAATTTATCCTGATTAGCGCACTACCATATAGAGCATTCTATAAGTATGACCCGGCCATCTGGATAATATATGCTGCTTTGATACGCCTTTATGCCATTAACCCACGAGATTGCATCACAGGAGTGTCCTAGGACTAATGAAAATAACAAAGTGGCACAGGTTATAAGTCGAGATAAACTAGATTTCACCATATAAGGAACACCGAAACAACAAAACAGTGCATGTACAAAGTTTGATAAATCAACTAGAAGAAGCAAGGCATTCAATTTCTATATCTTTGAAAACTAATGTTCTCAATAGCTACCAAATGCATATGAAAGAAACTGATCAACACTATCTAACAGCGATCGCCATAATCCTCTTTTAATTGACCACTTCCCTTAACCATACAAATACTTTTCTGATACTTCCTTACTCATACCTTTTTCTTAACAACACCGACCTACTTACTTCTCTAGGACTAGAAGATCCTTCATTTATGTAAGAGAATTTTTATTAAGAAGAGGAAAATGAAAAAAAAAAAAACTCTCTTGTCACCGCCTGTAGTACTGAAAACGTATTTTTATAAGTGAAAATGAGAATTCTCTTTCTAAACAAATATTATAAGAACTTGCTAATGCATCAAAATTTCTCGAGTCTCGCTTTCCCCCACAATGTCTAGGGGCAAAAATTGCCACCAGGATACCACACAGCAAATTTCTGTTGATTAAAACATTAGAGAAGCACATCATGGAAAAATTTAAGAACTACTGAAAAGGGTATGCTTATCAAGTGGATTAATAGAAATTTGACAATTTTCAGGCAGAATTTACAAGCTTTGGTCTTCCAGTCTTCTGATCCAACCCCACTCAAAGCCCAAGCTCTGCAATATCCAGTGTATTAGCAATTCCCTAGAGCTCCAATTCAGCAACTACTCGTTGGTTTTTGGAATTTTCCTCAAACAAGTTTCTGAATGTCCAAATATTTCATTCTCTCAAGAACAGGTTATTTTCATCCACAACGCACTACTGCATAAGCAGAATAACCCCATCCTTGCATCTGATCTCATCTTGCACGCTCCTCCTCCTGTACAAATAGTTGCCAGTGACTGCAACAGTGTCTCTCTGAAACCCTTTGTAAAAGCAATGTTTCAGTTGTTTAGAATCTGCATTCCCTTGGAGCTGACCTGATTAATGGCTTTTCTGATAATTGTAGGAGGCTCAAGTTCAAGGAGCAAATTCATAATCGAATCCAAAAGATCCAAGGAGAAAAGTGCGCCTGTTGTGTCTTTTGCATTTCTTGTGAGTCTTCGTGCACCATCCTGTGTGCATATGCATCTTAGCATGGTAAGTGTGTAACCAAGGAAATCGATACAAGAGGACCCTATAGGAAGACCTAACTTGCCCTCCCCTGGAAAAATCAACAAGCCTGCTAGCTTTTCTGAAGAATCTATGTATAATGTAAATTCATGTTGAACAAGCATACCCGCGTGTTCATACTATAAATTTTTTGGTTCTAGCCTTGGGCATGCCTAACATTAGGGGTGTGCAAAAGAACCAGGACCTGCCTGGACTGCCTGAAACTAGTGGTTCTTAAGGGAACCGGTCCTGTTCCTAGTTCCAATTTATGGAAACCGGTGGGTATCGGTCCAATTCCCGATTCCATGGGCAGATGCGCCCACCCGGACCAAATTGGTTTTATTATAATAATATATTAATTTTTAATATTAAAAAATTCAAAATTAGCAAATCTAAAATTTAGGACTCCAATCACCATCTTGTCTAAATTTATTACTCTCTTACTCCATCTCGTCTCTCTCAGTTCAATATCTCCCCAAGCTCCCTCTTCATTTCCAATTCACCTCCAGATTTACCTCCAGATTTACTCATCTCCCTTTGAGTCCTAGTCCGAACTCGGCAAAACTGTGAGTTAATTCTCTTTTCCTCCTTCGAACTTGAACTCTCTCTCCACGTTGTTGCCACCTCCGCATTCACTGTCACTATCGTCCTCTTCATTATTGGGCTCGTTCCACTTCTACCTCCCCTCTTCATCCTCCCCCTCCTCAGGCTTCTTCCCATCATCCTCATCTTTAGGGATGGGTGAACTCTAGGTCTAAGAATGGCTCATCATCCCCATTGTCCTCCTCATTGTCAGTCTAGAGGGAGGAGTGGGAGACGATGGAGGCGGTGGCCAAGATGGTGGTGGTGGTGGCCGAGACAGAAGTGGAGTGAGGGTCGCAACTGGTTGAAGGCGAAAAGGAGGTGTGAAGGTTGGACCAGTTCTATGGATCCACCCAGGAATCGGACCAAACCTGCGGTCCGATTTGCAGGTGGATCCATATAACTAGTGGGCGGTTACCGGTTCTAATTTTTTGGAACCGGTTTTTAGCGGGCGGTTCTCGGTTCTAGGTCGGGAACCACTCACCCGGACTATGCACACCCTACCTGACATGTTTCTAAAAGTGGATGAGCAAGATTTTGGCCCAATGTCTATATGAACCTAACTTAAAATGCCATTTTGCCTCACTTTTTAAGCTATCTGAATTATCCTTTCTTTCTTAGTCATACTAATTTATTTCCTAAATGACCATTCACTTTGTTTTTCTCTCTCACTACTAGACTTCCTAAATTGCCATTGTATTATGGGCAGTACAAAATAGAACATGTGCTTATCCTCAAAGGAAGTCATATGCTCTTTTTTAAAGTCCCGTACAATAACAAAAGGGACCAAATAATTCCATAGAGGTGGTTGCTGAACCATACCACCTTGTTCCGGCAAAAAAAAGCCGCAAAAAAGATAGCAGTGATTCTACTGAAAAGAACGGTTTCAAAGTCCCGATGTGTGATCCTTTATATAGACGGGATACGTTTACCTGCTCTGACAAATACGAATAGCCCCATGAGCTTTAACATTGTTGTTCACTGATTCCATAATGAGTACTATTTTACCCCCTGCAACCTCTTCCGGTAGTCCTATTTTCCCTTCATGCTGGTAGGGGCAAAAATATCTACTACCTCGGTTCATGTTTCGTTGTTTATCTCATACTCACCTATTTCGTGCATAACTATTTGTTTTCTTTCTATAGATAATTATATAATAATATGCACATGAACGAGAGTCCTAACCCTAATAAGACAATATGGGAAAATTTCAGGACAAAATTATGACTCACTCACTCAGCTTGAAGATCTAATTTGGTAAAATTTGACTCCTTCATGAAGATATCGAAGTGTTCAATGTAGGACATACCGATGCACGCAAGAAAAGCTGAAAGATTAAGAATCCTGAAAAAAATTTGGAGGTCATACTCTCCTTATGGAATAGATTATAGACAACGTCCATAGAAATGTGAAAGAAATTTTCCAAAATTTATGGGCAAGTTATTCACACATACGGAGAATGAAAGAAAATTTCAAAGTTTTAATAAAGCAAAATGCAGCTATGAATATTCTAAAAGGTAAAAATATGTCATTATCCACCACCGGCCTTGGTGGCGAAGTTTGATAAGACCTTGAACCTTGGGGGAAAGGTGCAAGGGTCAAAACCCAGTGGAAGCATCGGCGTCTTAAGCGTGATGTCGGGGTGGTGGGTCCTCCGCTAGCATCACTCCAGGGTTTACTTGGCGGCTATGTACCGCCGTAAGGTAACGAACGGCTGACGGGGTTCCCTGGATTACCAAAAAAAAAAAATGTCATTATCCTAGCTTTATTTGTAAAATCTTAATTGAATTAGAGTGAGGCCCTTTAAATTTATAATACTTTATTTTGCACGCAATCAACAGAATTTTCTGGTGCTCTTTATCCGTCGAGTCCACTTGATATGGAATAGCTATCACCTGTCAAAATCGTGGTCTGTCTTCAAAACTTTGTAAAACCCAATGCAACAAGTTTTATCCTTTTCTATTAAATTGATGGCGTTGCCCTAATACATTTATTTACGAATTCATCTAGATAATATGGGTGTGATTGTTGTAAGTTAGAAAAGTCTACCGATAACCTGAGATTAAAATAATTTTGGACATTAAGTGAGATAAGAAAGTAACGTCACAAGGTAATTAAAGTATACTTCCGTATGATTACAAAGTGAAGAAATTTATAAATTAAAACGTTGGAACTTCTAAAACTTCTGGAACCTATTATTACTAAGCAATTTTTTTTTTCACAAAATTTTTACTCGTGATTAACACATTTTAGATGTAAATGGAATATGCTTGAATATCTATGGAGATTTGCTGTTTTGAGTAATTTTTGCAAAAATTTAAAAAAATTTAAAACTTTCGGATTTTTTCTGTTTCACTCTTTTCTTTTCTGCTTAAATTGGGCAACGCTAAACGGATTTAGAGTTCTTTTTTTTTGGTCGGTATACAAATGTAGAGATTAACCATATAAAATCTCACGTAGCTCACAATCATTTGTTGTTTCTGTATCAATGACTTTAGTAGACCAACCCACCAATTATAGAATTTCGGATAAGAATCTTTATAGAACATTTTGTATACCTAAGAAACCCTAGTGTTAAGCGACTCTAACTTCTCTCCTTTGAACGATTTTTCGTACTGGTTTATCCAAAAATATTTATTATTTTTCATACTTTTATGATGTTTTCCATCTTTTGCAACCCAAGACAAAATAGAGGAATCTTTAGGAGAGCCTTTCTATACAAGAAACATCCATTCAAGATAAACTGCCCTTGGAGAATTATCAACTTTTCAAACAAAACTATACACACAAAAACTTGCAGTGACCAAATCCTAGAAAACCTAAATGCTGTGCATTGGTTTTGCAGATAGTTTGGCGCTTCCTCTTCATCATTTGAGGTGTTTTGCTTTATTGTCAATCTATATTTCTGACTTCTAAAACAAATAAATCACTTTGATAATTACAATTAAAAATAGAAAAATTCTTTTACTATGTTTCAGATTCTTTGGTAAAATCACAAACTATCATATCAGCAACATTAATATTCAAACCTTCACATTTTTCTTTTTAATGCAATGACAGTGGAACAGCTTTATCTTTCCCATCAATGAACATAAAAGGCACGTTCTAAATTGCAAAATAAACTATGTTTTCACCAAAAAGTTGACCAAACCGATTAGCTGTTGGATGAAACTATAACCTCGTTGTTGTGAAAGCAACATAGTAAAAGGACCACATGCAATGGGAGATGTGAGCACATTATCCAATGCTATTTCTTTTCCACCAAAAAACCAACACCTTAGTCTATGGTGCACAGCTGTAATTACGTTGTCTGCAATAGCTTTTGTATCGTTTTAGTATCTAAACAATTTAATAGACTAAACTTTTCTCTTTTAGTATTTTATCTTACTAGGATCAATATATCTAACTAGACAAAAGGCTAATGAGACATATTCTCAATTGCAAGCTGTTATCTTTGTCTCATTAGAATATGATTATATCTGGAGTTTCACTTAACTGATTTTGGTGATTTGTCTAATAAATAATTAGAAAACAAATTTTCTAAATTCATATTACTTTTCTAAGTCTTTGATCATTAGGAATGATGAAGAATATATATACAACAAACTTTACTTTTTACAAATAATATTCAATCCATTATTTCAAGTGAAATATCCACAACCCTAATAGATTTGAAGATTAATTGTGCATGGTGCTTCATCTAAGAAGCTAGCAACACTCAACAAGCAAAGGAAAAATGTCTCGCAGAGGACGATTACTCATTAATCATTAATCATAGGACTATGCGAGTTATATGCCTACAGAACTTTTCACCAGAGCAAAATTCACTCTTATTATTGTTCTACAAGTTTACGACCTTTCTATTATGTTCCAGCCCTCATTAATTTTTTCTCGAGGATAACTTATCTCACACCTTCACTTCTATTTTGGAGAATATTGGGCCTACCGTTTTCTTTTTAATAATACAAAGTAAAATTATTTACATTTATTTTTGGCAGTAATTTTTTCTGGCTTTCTAAAAATAAATATCAGTATTGACGAGCAACACAAGAAAGTCCAAAGTCCGAACTTGTAGACATAATATATTGAAGCCAAATTCACGAGATTTGCTATTCTATATACTCATCACCAAAAAAAAAAAAAAAAAAAGGTGATTATCCATAGCAAAAACCATCCATCTTGATACTTCCTAACGAAAGTCATAAAAGGAAAACTCCGAATCTATAGTTATAATTTACAAATCAGGCCAGGTATAAAGGCTCGAACTAAGTTCCTTTAAAGGATTAAAGATAACTTATATGATCTAGTAATAGGACGATTCACCTGCTGTCTACACTCCCGTAACTTTTGTTATTTAATAGAGATTGGAGTCCACATGAAGATAATTTACTTATAGACCAAGAAACCTGAGTGTGTATTTGTATGGTGGAGTAACTCTTAGTTCCGCAGCTTGAAGTAAATATGCTACTTTACGGAAATTTGTGTTCGGACAGTTCGCTATTATCAGGGAGAAGCTTGAAACTTGGTGCGTTGGTGACGGTGTTTTTCTTTTGTCAATGATTTTCAAGAATGTATTGTCAATTATCTAGCTATAGCTAGAATAGTGATTTCATTTCACATCTTTTTTTTTTTTTTTTTTTTTTTTTTTTTTTTTTTGGTAAGGATTTTATTTCACATCTTTATAAACCCAAAACTACCAAAACTCAATTCCACTACCCATCGCTACTACTACTACCCCCCCCCCCCCGTCGTGGGTTGCTGGCCTCTGCTGCTTGTTGGCAAGTGCCAGTCAGTGGTTGCTGGCAATGGTCACAGGCCATTGGACTTTGTTGTTGGTATCCAGACTCTGGGAAAAGTGCCAAAAATGTCCTAAATATTTGTGCCAATTTAGTCATAAACCTTTTTTATTAGTGCCAATTCAGTCATTTCTGGGTAATTTTGGTCGGATTTTGCTGACTAGACGCCGGCCGGCTAACATGACCTAATCGGTGCTGACGTGGACAACTTTTAATAATATTTTAATATTTTTGAATTTTTTTTATTATTATTCTTTTTTTTCTTCTCTCCTCCTTCCTCTGGCCGCTAGCCAGACCATGGCAACCGGCCAAAGGTGATGGCCGACGAGGCTCGCCAGCCACCTCACCAGTGGTTGAGGGCGGCCTCGTGCTGGGCTAGCAAGGGTCGAGCAACTACAAATTTCGAACTCTCAATCTCGGCGATAAATGAAAAACTCTCAACCAATACAGTTACCTATAGTTGGGTATTGGCCAATAGTTGTTGTTCACCATCACCAATGAGAAGTATTATCTTGTTGAAGATCCAATTTTTTAGCAATGGAAACAATTACAGAGACGCTTGGCATGCGAATCCATTTGAAGATTCATTGTCATGGAACTAAACGAGAGAAAAAAAAAAGGATATGCTGAATAAATAATGGCTCCATCAAAACCATCATGTCCATTTACCCCGATCCGCATACATTTGTTTGACATGAATCATATGGTGAAGAACTGATCTTTTCCACTAGAGAGTTACATAATTACCTAGCTATCCGTGTTACTACTTTCATCCACGATATGTACATGCATAAATGAGTGGGCTTATGTAGGTAGGCATGCTTATGAGATCATAACACAGTCAAAAGGAGAAGATACATCACAAAACCCTATTAGAAAATTCCAGTTAATCATATGAATGAGAATCACAAACTTCAAGAACTTCAAGGCATATCTTCACGAATATTTGTTTACATCCCGAATCGGATAATTTCAAAAGCCCAGTTTGCAAGGGGTTTTTTTATTTCGTGGGCTGGGTGTGGGTGCATCCAAATTCACCTGGATCCTTGAGCAACTAGGGTTCCTGATGAGGTCCACATCATGAATCTGGGTTTATCATTCCATTTGGTTGAATTTTTATATGTATCCTAGCGTGTGCTCAAAGGTTGTCAGGAGTCATGATCTGTAAGTGGTTACAATTTTTCTGTCGGCTTAACAACAAGTGGACGATAAAAATATTATAGTTTCTCACTCTGCAAGTCTGTTTTCAAAGCCATATCCTCTGACATGGTTTGTTCCTTTACAAGTTGCCTTTGTTAACTTCTACTGTTGCAAAAATATACAGTATTTAATGCAGAATTATATCCTTCCAGATGTCTGATTAGATTCATTGATCGTTGATATTAACGACCCTATAAATTAAACTATCTATGAATCTCCAATAAAATGCGTCTAGGTTAAAGTAGCCGCCCTTTTCAGTCCTTATCACATGCAATGTCCCGGAGCTTTTGGGTTTGGATAAACTCACGTGCTTGATTGACAAAACATAGTGCGCGCATCTCCATCTGCCCATTTCCAGATGTACTGATCCACTTTAAAGAATTATTATTTTGTAATCAACTGATACATGGGACAGAATTCTTTGCAGTCCTTATCACATGCACTGAACTGCAAGTTTTTATTAATCCTTGAAAGTAGAACAGGGACCAAATAATAAGTTGCATTTACATCTCTTATCTTAAACTTTTGGATAGGCGGATATTTGTTCCACAATTTCTTGAAACAGTTCAACATGTCAAAGCAAATCTTTACCAAATACGCAAGATTTCCGTCTTAGCTAGCCAATTTCTCTTTCGAAGAATGCTTAATCCGAGAACGTCCCTTCTGGCAGTCAATATATTGGGAGGCCCGCAACGGACTCTCAAAAACTTTACTTGCCTAGAGTTTAGCTTGACAAACCTAAATTTATCTAAATTACTAAAATTAATTACCTAATTCGACTAAAAACCATTGGGGATTAATTATTATGAATTGAAACTTGACTTCAATTGATACCGAAGCTCTTTGAACGCAATCAAAACTCGATTAAATTAATCTGAGTTAAAATATTGGTTGAGTCGCTAGTAGCTTATTTATTTATTTATTTTTTTACATTATCACCATAGTGATTATATAGGAAGAGTAGATCCTTTTTATACTGCATCTTCCGCATTCACTCCTGCGAATTTAATTTGAGCTATACATCTGCAATGTGAAAAGTTATGTAAAGTGGTTTTGGCGGGTGATGTGAACTGGCCTTGGTCGGCCTTATGCTTTTAACAAACGATAGTTTAATTAAGTCCCTATATATTTGAATAAACATATACTTTATTTTCTCCAAAGTTGACGCCAAGTTTGACATTTGAAAAAGTTTGCTCTTCCTTTCTGTTGTGACAAGGGACTTTTCCAGACAGAGAATCGGTGACATATAAATTACTTCAGATGATGAAATTATATGCTACCAACAATCCACAGCGTATCAGCGATGAGTGCATTACGTTAAAATGTAGGTTGCTATCGTGCGCTGTGGGCCGAGAATCATTTGTCAAGGGACCATAACAGTTGGTAGTGAATTACCGAGACATAGGTATCAAGAGTTTCTACAAAAATGCAATTTAGGGCATATGTAACTGACTTTCCTTTTTTGAGCATGCAATCTTAGAAGGGGATTCGATAAAAAAACAAAATAAAAAAAACAAAAAAAAAACAAAAACAAACAAAAACAAAATCTTAGAAGGGGATTGTTGTAGTACTATTTCCATCCGGAGTAAACAATTGGTTGAACTACACTTTTCATGTCTAGTTTGATATAGATGGAGAAGGATTAAGATTTTGGTAATAGAAGTTTAGTGGGCGGCTGATTTTGGACCAAAGGAGGACATTCAATGAACGCCCATTAATTTACATTGGACAAGTATGACAATAGTAGAATAATTGATTGAATTAGATTTCTCTGCCTCTCTAGATGAAAATGTGAACACAAAGAGCTTAGTCTTCGTTGCATTTCCCATTTGATTTTGGTCATTGAAATGCAACATCATATCATGTTGAGACCTAATCACAAGTATAATGGCCCGCATAGTGTTATCTATGAGAGCTTGGTTGATGTACTTCCAGCGGACTTTCGATGATCTTTTGAAGAATGGTTTCCCTAGTCGCAACTGCGTCCTGAGATTTGATTTTGAAGTAATTTCATTACGAACAAGTATTTAGAACATCATCAACAAATAACTTAGACCTACTTTTATCATTGAATGAGTACATCTCTCCGGAAAATAATATCTCGAGTGACTGTACAAGCATTATCTTTGCTTTTGTCGATGCTGATTGTTTGTTCGGTTTTGGATAATTATCTTTGCTTTTGTCTTTAAAAACGCAAAGAAGAGGAGACACTGTCAATTTACCCATTTTCAAGAGCACAAGCAGTGCGCCCTCCCTCGATAAGGCAAGACAGTTTTACCTACTATCACGACCATAGGGACAAATGCTGCTTAGGAAAGCTCAAGATATCATTTGTTATTTTTATTTTTTGACTTTTCCTCGAAAACTTAGAATTTTTTTTTAAATTAGAAATCCTGTTTAATTTTGAAAAAATAATATACTGTAAACGATTATAATATCAATATTTGTACGTTGGAATAGGGTTTTGAAAGTTTCACGCCTAAAAAAGAAGAAATCAAATGTCAGTGTCGCAAATTTACAAGTAAAAAAGAAATAATAGTCCGAATTGCATTGTGCACGGAGTCATGTCGTCATCTTTTATTTCTCTTAATTACGCATGAACTATGAACATAGTAAGTTATAACCTTGCACGAGCTCAGTACCCGATGTTGTTAGGTATTTCGTTCAGTGAAATTACTAAAAACTAGAAAGCAAATTTCTCATTATATTCAATTTTTCTCGTGTTTTACGGTTAGTTACTACAAACATGTCCCAGTAATCAGCTCTCGTGCAGGTCTATCCATAATTTTCCAGTTAAAAAACCATGCAACTTGTCGAGGCATACCACTTCAGACAGTTGATGTACTTTATTCGATATCCACATATTCATAAACAATGGTTCTATGGCATGAGCATTGATGTTATGGTGCATTTAAGTATGCAAAAACCAAGATAACAAGTTGCTATTCTTTATATTTTTATTTACAGTCAGGATTTTATTTATCACGGATCCCTTATCAATCTTGAGAGCTTTTACAGTGATCAACGTGGTTAAAGTAAGTCGTTGCACCCTGGGAGCATTTTCAGGTTTAGGTCAATGGCGGGGTTTTTGCAAAATTAATTGGCGTATAGTCTCTTTCACCAATAGTCACGAGTAAATCTATCACCTTATTATATATAGAGAACCCATTTTTCCTGTCTTTCCCTTAAAAAATATATAAATTTGTATAGATCATCATCCTACAATGAGAAAATATATTCAAATTTGCATATTTTTTTTTTCTACAAATGTTTCTATCATCTCTAGTAACCTTAATCGTCCACATGTTCAATCCCTAAAAAAATACCAGGTGATTTAATATAGATAACAAAAATCAAATACAGAGGATAAGAATAAAAGGTTAAGATAATAGCCATTAGCGCTAAGCTTGTAAATATTCTACAGGTAAATTTATGAGTGAATCTATGCTACTGGCCAAACTGATAGGTTTCCAGTTACTATTTTGCCTAGAATAAATATTTAAAAAAATGAATAAAGAAATACAGAAACGATACGAGATAATCTTAAAAGAGTTCATTTTTATTTCTAAGTTTATAAAACCTTTAAGAAATGTTCAAGTAGACAAATAATTTTTTCAATCATTGATATATATATATATATGTTAACCTATGTTCTTTCCACCTACGTCATCCTTCCTAAACACAGAGATAAGAACTCCCTCAGATTGAAACTAGCTTAAATATACCGAAAGAATATATATATATATATATCTCAAGATGAACCCGCATCGGGGGGCGACAAACTTGTCCCCATAAGTTCATTAGAGGCGGCACCTTTCTGTCATTCATCATTATCTTTTGGTGCTAGAGATTAGAGAGAACTAGGGAAACCTTTTGTGGTGCCCATCACAACCATTCTTGGGACGGACAGGTGATATCCCCAACGATTTCACTCGGTCGTTCGCCATTTTCCTGAATTAAACGTTCCGTGAAAAAGGATTTATCTAGATTCATTTTCCTACTCGATATATTTGCATGGTTTGTTATCTCAACCAAGGTCTTTGTGATTGAAAGTTTGTACCTCACTTTTCATAGTATGAAATGCATTTAGGTTTTTGACCATTCTCTGTTGTTATCACACTCTTTGATCATCTAAGGCCACACTAAGCCTCACTCTCTTTGGCTTCTGCATAATATACTCAATCGTCTAAGATGAACAAAATTTTGGTGATATTAGAGACTAGTGAGCAATCGACTATTACAGCTATGGTGCCTCTTCCTTCCATGCCAGCAGACGAATTAGACCATGAAAAATCTTACGGAATGATCTGTCAGTCAATATATTGGGAGGCCCGCAACGAACTCTCAAAAACTTTACTTGCCTGGAGTTTAGCTTGACAAACCTAAATTTATCTAAATTACTAAAATTAATTACCTAATTCGACTAAAACCCACTGGAGTTAATTATTATGAATTGACACTTGACTTCAATTGATACCGAAGCTATTTTGAACACAATCAAAACTCAATTAAATTAATCTGAGTTGAAATATTGGTTGAGTCAAATTCTAGTAGCTTAATTTTTTTACATTATCACCATAGTGATTATATAGGAAGAGTAGATCCTTTTTCTACTGTATCTTCCGCATTCACTCCTGCGAATTTAATTTGAGCTATACATCTGCAATGTGAAAAGTTATGTAAAGTGGTTTTGGCCGGTGATGTGAACTGGCCTTGGTCGGCTATATGCTCTTAACAAACGATAGTTTAATTAAGTCCCTATATATTTGAATAAACATATACTTTATTTTCTCCAAAGTTGACGCCAAGTTTGAAATTTGAAAAAGTTTGCTCTTCCTTTCTGTTGTGACAAGGGACTTTTCCAGACAGAGAATCGGTGACACTTAAATTACTTCAGATGATGAGATTATACGCTACCAACAATCCACATCATATCAGCGATGAGTGCATTACGTTAAAATGTAGGTTGCTATTGTGGAGAAAAGTGCCAAAAAAAAGTCCTAAACTTTTTGTATTTGTGCCAATTTACTCATAAACCTTTTTTTTTTTTTTGTGTCAAGTCCTAAATATTTTTACATTGTGTCAATTCAGTCATTTCCGGCCAATTTTGGCCGGATTTTGCTAATTGGATGCCGGCTAGCTGACATAGCCTCACCGACGCTGACGTTGACAACTTTTAATAATATTTTAAATTTTTAAATTTTTTTAAATTGTTTTAAAATTTTAGAATTTCTTTTTCTTTTTTCCTTTTTTCTTTTCCTCTTCTTCCTCTAGTTGGTTGCCGGACCTCGGCAACCGACTAGAGGCGACGGTCGGCGAGGTCAAGGTCAACCTCATCGGTCACCTCGCCCTCGCGGCCTCTCGCCCATGGCCGGTGAGGCTCGACCTTGCCAGGTCCAGCAAGGGCGAGCCTCGCCCACCCGGCGCAAGGCCACCTTTGAGGCCTATATTCACAAAACCCCAAAGCAAGTAAAGGAGTACGTTCAGTCCTCTAAATTTGACCAGCATCCTATTCTTACTACGGAAAAAGAGTACTTTGTTACCCTCCAGATCCCTCCAGAATTTCCCAAACAATGGGTTCAACAGGGATATACTCATGTTCATTATGGAGTTGTTCGACTTGCTCTAACCTTCCATGGTCGTAAAGGTTTGCCAGTTGTGGCAAGAATTGCTTTGTTAGATACCAGGTTTTTACAATACCAGCATGCTTGCATTGGTACTATTCAAACTACTTTGAATGCCGAAATAGTCTTTGTGACCTTGTATCAAAACTTTAATATCGCTTTATCAGACCCCCAGCTACTCTCTTTTCTTAAAGTTCAAGTCCAGCTTACTGGAGCCCCTCAAACTGCTGACTCTGTAGCTGCAACCCTACATTACCAGATGGTTTATCGAGTGCAGAATCATGCCCTCGACCTCAACTTCAAAAATGGTAATGAAGATGCATTGTTCATCTCCATGCAAAATGATCAAGCGTCCTGCATCTATGTTCCTAGACAGATCCCAAAGGATACATTGGCCAAGCTCCTTCCAGAGACTTGGATCACCAACTACGAAAAGCTACATCAGCATAACAAGCCCTTCCAGTCTACAGACTCGGAATTTGTACGGAAAAAAGATGGAACTGTTTCCATCAAATTTGGCAAAGAAAAGGAAGAAAGTCCTTCTATATTCCATACCCTCTTCATGATTGAACCATGTGTTCCTGAATCTATTTTTGAACCAGATCCAAAAAAGCATGTTCGACACTTCAATGGTGATGGACATCTTGTTCATTACTATAAAGACAATTATGGTAATTGTTTTTGGGATCCTTTTTGCCAATGTTCCTACTATACAAATTCTCCTGACGAGATAGACCCTCTTGCAAGACCTCCACCTCGACGGAAAAGATCAAAAGATAACGTGTATCAAAGGTACTTAGATGGAGATTCTTCCGTTGATACTCTTGGCGAGTGTGACAAATACCAGTTCATGGTTTCTTATGCACCACCTCCACCACCAGAGTTTAGTACTACATCCCAAGTCTTACCAGACCCACCAAGATCACCTCCACCTTCTCCTCCTCAAAAGAAGCAAACTCTCTCTCCATTTTACAAGCCAATCCTCAAATGGGCTAAGAAACATTCTTACCCGCTTGAAGTCCCAGCAGAAACACCACCTACATCTTCTATTGCCATGTTCCAAGATACTGACTTTCCTCCTCTTGTCAAGGAAAGTTCTAAACTCCCATTACCTGCTACAGAAGAGTTTATTGATCCACATGGCAGATACTGCCATGTTCCCAAAATTCCTACCCCTACTGATGTGGACGAACATGTGAGACAAAGAAAACCCCTGCTGCTGAAGCTATTCTAAACTGGCAATCAAAGACTCTGTTGGCACAAAACAATGCCTTCAAGGCTATTGATTCCAAAATTGGAAATGTGCAACAAAATCTTCGAAGATATGATGAAAGCACCAAAAAGATACTTTCTGAATTCCAAAAAAGGCTTCACACCTTGGAATCAGGACAACATCTTGGGTACCATTATCTTGAAAGTCCAAAGCCAGAAATAGACAAGCTTAAGAAGCAAATCCAACTTCTTGAAGAAGGAAGGTTTAGACCTTTCGATCCATTAGCACCTCCTATTAGAACTGGGTATTTACCCCCACATCCACAGACGTCTATTTTTGCCAACATTCGAGAAGATCCCTATAAAAGATAACCAGATATGGCAGAAATACGAAATCGCCTCAAGGCCCTGCAGAAGGAAAAAGGAAAAGAAAAAAGCTCACCTACAGAATCAAGTTCGATTGTTATAAGAGACAGGCCAGAACAGATGATGTTATCAAATCCATTAGAATCATTTCTAAAGGATTTGGGTACTCAGGAACCTGATCCTGTTATCCAACAGCCTGAGCCTGATCCTGCCACCCCAGAAAAGCAGATTCTGTTTCCAGCCGAACAAACTTCTCCCACTGTATCGGATTCGGCATCTCTTTCTTCTTCTTCATCCTTCTCAACTCCTATAGTTGATTATCCCCCCATAGAGCCATTAACTTCACAAATATTCATGGCTGACCCTCCAGATTATGAAATGGTATCAAACTATTCTGATCCAGACATTGGTCAGACAAGCAATCCTACTAGGCATGTGTCCATGGCATCAAAACAATTCTTCACCATTGACAATATTCCTTATCCAAAATGGCCAGAAAAACTTGAAGAATTTCATACTTGGTTGAAAACACAGTCCATCACCAGCCATGATATGAATGATGTCCTTTACAACTTTGTTACAAGGTTCACAGGAAGCCTTAAATTTTGGTGGCAATCACTCTCAGAATAATACCAGATTTTGTTTCTGATGTCACCCAATTTCAGCCATGCCTTACTTACTTATATCATGTTTTTGTGGGAACACCCGGAGATCTTATAGAGATAAAAAGAAGAGAATTC
Source organism: Eucalyptus shirleyi (assembly GCA_017140165.1). Taxonomy (NCBI): domain Eukaryota; kingdom Viridiplantae; phylum Streptophyta; class Magnoliopsida; order Myrtales; family Myrtaceae; genus Eucalyptus; species Eucalyptus shirleyi. The sequence continues at coordinate 27,265,100 of CM029454.1, forward strand.
TTTGAAAGAAGATGTTTCTCCCTTCAGGCAAAGCATCTTGATAAGCATTATCGATTAATGCTTCAGCTCTTTTATCAAATTGGTGCAGATCTAAATTTGAAGCATGTCTTCCTCACATCCATTCCAAAAGAGCAATCCCAGATGGTTGAAAGATCTTTCTTTGGAAAGCAAAGAAGAAATACAGCAAGAAATCCATCTATGCCTTGAAGAATTATGCTTAAAGCGCCAGATGGTCCGTACCTACATCACAGATGACAAGCACCTTGAATCGGCTTGTTCTCGTCAGAAGCTAAAAATCAAATGTTCCAAAAAAGACTGCGATGGAACTTGTGGCCAGTATTCCCAGAAGAAGAAGCATTACAAGAAGTATTCAATAAAGAAGTCCAAGCATGGCTCCAAGCATTTCCGGAAAAAGAAGAAATTGCAATACCTACGCAAGAGGAAGGATTGCACAGGTCATAAGAAATCAAGCCGTTGCTACATTTGCAATAAGAAAGGACATTTTGCCAAAACTTGTCCTCAGGCGAAAAAAGGTCAGAATCATCTAATAGAGAATGAAACAGGTATTTCCCTTGAAAATGATGATATTGAATCCCTATTCTCTGCTGATGAAGAACCAACTGAACAAACTCTTTGTGTTATTCCCTTTTATCAAACTTCCAGTGAAACTGAGTCTGACTCAGAATCTGAAGATATTTTTCACATATCTCCCACATCTTCAGAACCAAATTCTGACATATTTTCAAGTCATACTCAATGTCCCCATTTTCCTGTAAAAATCCTCACTTCGAAGTTTGCCAAACCTATCAATGTTATTGCTCTCATTGATACCGGAGCAAGTTGTTCCATTCTAGATACTAAAGTTTTGCCTGAAGAATTCTGGACTCCTTACATCCGATACTTTAATTCTGCTTCAGGAGATACTTTCTTCACGAATGTAAGAACCACTCCAGTTACTGTCCAGTTTTTTCCTCAGTGTTCCATAACCACAAAGATTTTTGGATCAAGCCTTCCCAATAAAGATCTGATAATTGGATGGGATATCATGACTCAAATCTCTCAACTTCGAATCATTCCTGGAAAAGGTCTTAGATATAAAGACCAATTCTCTGAGTTTGTCAATATTCAAAGACCCTTTTTCCATTCAGATGAGTTTATTAGATCCAATCATGCAAAAGTTATTAGAATCCTATTCGGAATCCCATTCAGAATTCGCTGAAAAATGTTCTCATCCCTTATGGGAAAACCCTGAATTCTTTGTTCGCCTTCCCTTAAAAAAAAAAAAAATGAAGACATAAATCCAACCAAGGCGAGTCATATGGGAATGAAGCCTGAACATTTGGCTCTAGCTCAAAGGGAATGCTCAGAACTATTGCAGCAAGGACTTATTGAAATCTCCAACTCTCAATGGGCTTGTGAAGCCTTTTATGTCAATAAGCGTGTTGAGCAAAACAGAGGAAAAATGAGATTGGTAATCAACTACCAACCTCTCAATCTTTTTCTCCAAAATGATAAGTTCCTTTTACCATCCAGAGATTCTCTCTTTATTGGGTTGACCAAGGCCCATATTTATTCCAAATTCGACCTCAAAGCCGGATTTTGGCAATTGGGCATCCATCCTGAAGACAGATCCAAAACAGGATTCTGTATTCCTAACCAGCACTTCCAGTGGAAAGTTCTTCCTTTTGGTTTAAAGGTAGCACCATCCCTTTTCCAAAAGACCATGTGTCGTATTTTCCAACCAATTTTGTCAAGTACAACAGTGTATATCGACGATATTCTGCTCTACAGTCCTGATAAACAGTCACACTATCAACTCCTTGAGCAATTTGCAGAAATCTTGAAAAAGCATGGCATTATGCTTTCTCAAAGGAAAATGAATATTGCCCAGACAAAAATTGAATTTCTTGGTATGCACCTCAACAAAGGTACATACTATCCATGTCACGCCCCGAACCCCGAGCGCACGCACATCCCATTGCGGTCGATCAAATGCGACATTCCCAGATAGTGTCGCCGACCCCATTCATTTATTAATGCGCAAGCGGAGCGTATTATAAAACCCCTGACAATAAAATACGGGATAGAAAAGCAGGAAGCAAAACCACAACATAACACTTTCATAATTCAACAAAATTACAAACAGAGGTCTACGGCCAAAAGTCTACAAAAGACCGGCTCTTAAAAAGGAATTGTCCTATGACCTACAAGTCAGACACATTCTCCAATCCTTATGACTTCACATCTGCAACTCCTCAAGGCCAACCAAAGCAATCAGACCACTCCGTCCACCACAAACCTGAAATTTTAATCCCACAACCGGGATGAGATGATGTCTCAGCAAGTTCAACCCCTTAAACCCCTATTAGAAAGAAAATACGCCCCAGGTGGCCTAGCCACATCACACAAAAGACTTACCTCACATTAACCTTCATCTGCAGGTTAACACAATTTATATAATTCAACCACGTACAATTATGGTAACCAAACAACAATGGCACAATCATATCATCAGAACAATTAAACCACTTGGATCATCTCAGCGATCAATCAACTTGGCCGATTACATGTCAATTCAGCAAATCAATCATTACTCTTAATCACGGTCCCACTCGGCAGAATAAGAATCAGTGGCATCACGGCCCCACTCGGCACGACCTTTAAAAAGGTGGTAGATTACGGCCCGGCTAGGCGCGACCTCTAATAGGTGGCATATCACGGCCCCACTGGGCGCGACCTCTAATAGGTGGCATATCACGGCCCCACTGGGCATGACCTCTATCAGGTGGCATATCACGGCCAATTGCCCATCAATTTCCACACTTATAATTTTATAAAGAATCCATATTTATCACAATCAACACTCAATTCGCCACATCCATTCATCAAATTCAAATTCTAAATACACAACAGCGATCGGCACGAAATTCTGAGCAAATAAGGTCCCAACGAAAATTTTCGAATTTTAATAAATAATTAATTTTATTCCAAAAATTAATTAAATAATAATATCCATATTTTTCACAATCCACACTCAATTTATAATATCCAACCATCAATTTCAAAATCCGACTATACAGCAGCGACCGGCATGAAATTCTGAGAATTTATGGTCTCGACAAAATTTTCGAATTTAATAAATAATTAAATTTATTCCAAAAATAATTAAATAATAATATTTTAATAATTTCGAATAATAATATATTATTAAATTATTTAATGATTTCGGAATATTTAAATAAATCAAAAGTAAATTCATTTATGTCACATCAATGTTTATATTAATGTAAACATTCCCTTAACCTTAATTTAATCACATTTTAAGTTAATCAAGCACATTAATATAATCTACACTTACATAAATTAAACTAACCACCTAATAACACTTAACATAAACTAAACACACCTAAAGCATCATTAACCCTCTAAGCGAGGTTTAGTGAGTTAAACTCACCGGATTAGCGAGCCGAGCGGACCAAAACGACGAGGACGCCGAGGAGAACAACTTTCCTCAAAGCGGGCCGAGCATCCGAGCTCGGGAAGGCAGCCAAAACGGGCCAAACGTCTGCTGCATACCCATTTTTCCAGCCACTACTTTGGGGCTGGAGGAGGCGGATCCGGTGCTGGAATGGGCGGAGGAATAGCGGAGAAGCGGCGGCTGCAGCTTAGCGGGCGAGGCGGCGTCTCCGGCGGGACTCACGGTGGTCGAAGGTGACTAAATCACGGCCTGAGCTGGCCGAACAGCCCCCGAGACGCACGAGCAGAGGCCACGGAGACGGCTGGGCGTCGGCCAAGCGCGGGCGAGCGCGAGCGGACGGGCAGCGACGGCGAGCTCCGGCGACAGGCGAGCTGGTCGGGTGAGCGGCGAACGATGGGCTTCTCTGGTTCGCTGCTGAATCTCGAAGCCTTCAAGGCACATCGAAGAAAGAGGAAAGATGGCCGAACAGCAGGGGGAGAGAGGGGCGGAGCTGCGAGCGGCTAGACAGGTGACGGCCTCCGGCGACGGCGACGAGCGGCGGCGTCGAGCGGGCGAAGGGGCGTGCGGTTTGCTGGTCACGCACGAGCAGCTCCCTCCTTCCCCCTTTTTCTCTCTCTCTCTCTCTCTTTCTTCCCAAGGTTGAAGATGAAGTGGTGGGACCTCCTCACTTTTTGAGGACCAATTAGCACTTGCCACTTGTCAAGCTCTCCTTCAATATGGCCAACCACCATGACATGGGGTGATGTCATATTCCACTAAAATTCTAATCCTCCACAACTATCTTCGATAAGTCCAATTTCATTTTCCGCCGGGGCATAAAATCTTGTACAACCAATTCTTCAATTCCACTTTATTCTTTTCCAATTGAATCAAATTGAAGTCCATAAAATTAATTCGATGTCAAGAAACTTCAATTCACATCTTCACTTGTCCATAGAACTAACTTAAGTCCCAAAAGCAAGACCAAATGCGGGCCTACTAATTTCTCGAGCCAAAATAGCCATTCTCGGATTTAATTTGCCAAAGAACTCTGATTGCATGAATAATCTTCCAAAGATGAGTTAATATTCCTAAAATGATTTGTGACACACCCAGACTTCCAATTTCTGAATTCGATCTCAATTCCACGGTTAATTTCACTTTGGCACGATACTAGCGCAGCCCAACCTACCGGGTAGCCTTTAGAAATTTTCATGCATTTAACCTATGGTTGATCATCTCAAGCCACAATGTACATCTTTGAAACATTGGCGACTTTCGGTTGTCGGGGGTAATATCAAGGTTTTAAATACGAACACAGGGTACCCAATCAATAGAAAAGTCGGTCTAGTGCCGATCGACAAGAATTGTGCGATCTGGTGGAATCACCCACACCTGATTACATGCCTCTGTCGAGTCGACCTATCTCCAATCTCTAATCGATTTTTAATTGTGCTGTAATGACCCTTGCAGATTAGCTTGGTCGAAAGGTCGCTTCCTGGTCAAATTCTCGAGTCTGGTGCATTAGAAATTCTTAACAGCTTCACCCGATAGACTAGTTTTCACATGAGTGGCCGACTCAAGGAAAAGAACTATATGCGTGCCAACGAAATGCCCGTCTCAATTTATTGAAAATATAATTGGAAAATCGGGATGTCACAATCCAGGGCCACATATCGCTCAAGAACTACTGAAGTTTCCCGAAAACAACTTCACAACAAAACAAGTTCAGCAATTTCTTGAGATAATCAATTATCTCAGGGATTTTGTCCTAAATATTGCAAAGCTCCTGATTCCTTTGCAATCCATGCTGAAAAAGAACTCCCCACCTTGGGGAAAAATTCAGACTAAAGCAGTTGCTGAGCTTAAGGAGATTATGCAGAATCTCCCACCATTGTAGATACCATCAACAGGAAAAAGAATTCTTCAGACTGACGCCAGTGACGAATACTGGGCAGCCGTCCTGTTTGAAGAAATTGATGGTAAGAGACTCATTTGTGCTCACAAAAGTGGAAATTTTTCTCAAGCTGAAATGCATTACCATTCCACTTTCAAAGAAATCCTAGCAATAAAAAATGGAATCAAAAAATTTGAGTTTCATCTCATCGGCCATCATTTCCTAGTAGAATTAGACATGGCATCTTTTCCATAGATGACCAAGTTTAAACAGAAGCAGATTCCAAACTCTCAATTGCTTCGATGGGCTTAATGGTTCTCAAAATACTCTTTTGAAACCAAACACATTCCTGAAAAAAAGAATGTGCTTGCTGATTTTTTGTCAAGACCTAAAGCACCAGCTGAAATTAACATGTACATCAAAAGACCTGCTTTCCATATACTCAATCATGGCGTGAAATACAAGATTGAGAAGATCAAAGACTTGCCAAGCTGGAAATTTTACCAGGAGATTATTAAGCAAATTCAGAACGACAGTCTTATTGAGAACCTGGAGAACCTCATGTGACAATGCTACATAGATCTATTTAGATTCAATGGAGGTTCAATTATTTATCCTTTCGGGTTATATTTGAATTATCCCTTCATTCATCGTCTTATCTGGAAGGAAGATGATTTCCCTGATCAGCTTAAAACGCTGTTATGGTACTTAACCAATAAGTACCTAATAGCCATTGAAATTCCCACCAGAAGATTCATTGCCAATCTCATAAGGATATTCATGCTCGGAAGAAACATTGAAAGAGAAAGTGATAAAAATCTCTTAGACTTTCTTAATTGGTTCTATCATCCTACATGTTGGAAACAAGACTTAGAAAAAGAACTGAGAACCATGACACCAAATCCTGAAGTTCACACCATCTTGTTTTTCCGACGTCCATGGAATTTTTGCAGAAATAATGGTAGTATTCTTGATGCACCACTCGAAATAGGAACCACATCCTATAAACCTCACTTGAACAATCGAGAAGCCCGGATTCACAAATCTTATCCAAGATCTGTCAGATTTTGTGAAAATGAGTACAGAGAACTCCAGATAATCCTATGCCAAGAAAATAATACCATTCCTGAAGACATTTGGAATAATGTACCCACTACGTGGGATCATTATGACCTAGCACCAGAAGCTAAGGAAGCACTCAGGCAATACAGACAAGCTGAATCGTCCCAAGAGCATGAAGTGACAAGCGAAGATGACATTGTCCAGTCCACTCAAGACCCCTATGCACGCTTTGGAGGACCTCTGTCCCAGGATCCCTACGAACAGGGAGCTTCGTCCTCATTCCAGAACATGGACACATCGTACTATGCACAGCCATCAAATTGGCCTCAGCCAAGCATACCTGCCAACACTATAAGTGAAAATACAAATTGGGTAGAAGAAGAAGCATCCCATTGGGCTCATGTACAAGCATCCTCATCAAGAAGGCTGAATCAAATCCTCTCACCCGAAGATCTTGAAGCCCTTCAGCAAAAATATGAGGCCCATCTCCTAGAAGACAACTCAGATGACTCAGACTCAGTCTATAGCTACAATGCCCGTGATGGACGAGACTATTGAGTCCGTACAATTTCACTATAGCAAGTCACTGTTCACTTTTACTATAGTACTAGGCTAGGGAATGTGTGACATCCAGATTTTTGGGTTTTAATTTCGACTGGATAAATAGGGCCATTTTCGTTTAATTGAAGCCATGGATTGCGAAATTCGGATGTAAGTGGGCTATATTGGTAAGGAAAAATACCAATTGGAATGATGAGGTGTTGAATAAATTAATAGGGGTCAATTTGATTTAATTCAAGAGGAATTAAGGCTCAATTGGAAAGAAAACCTAGCAAAATTCGTATGCCACCTCTACCCCCACATTTTGAACTACCTTAAGTCTTCTAGAAGGGGTATTTTGGGGTTTGAAAAGGTGGGTGGATGACAGCCATTTTGGTGGGCCCCATTTGAAGACCAAAGAGGGGGAGAGAAATTGGTTTTCTCTTCTTCCTCTCTCTCTCTCTCTTCCGTCGGTGCTTCTTCTTCCCCATCTCTCTTTGTCGCGAGAGGAACCAGCAAGCCGAAGACCGACGAAAACTTAGCTGCTGTCGCCGCCTCTCGCCGCCATCGTCGCCCACTGAAGCCAGAGACGCCGCCGTTGCTCCGCGGCCGTCCGCCCCCTATCTCTCTTCTCCTCCATCGACGGATCCTCCCCCATCCCCATCTTCTTCTTCGGTTGAGCGATGCCATGGAAGCCGAAGACCAGAGGAAGCAGCAACCATCGTCACTCGGACTAGGGCTGCCACCGCCGTCGCGCTGGAGTCGCCGCCGCTGCTTAGCAACCACCCGCACGCCCTTTGCCCTTCTTTCTTCCCCATTCCCTTTCTGCTAATCGAAGCCTTGAAGTTGAAGATCAGAACGGAAGCAGCTCGCCTGGGTTTGGAGCAGCAGTCGACATCGCCGGGAGCCGCCGCACACCGCCTCGCCGCCGTTCATCTCCCTCTAGCTCGCTCGAACGCCGTCCGCCTCGTCCAGTCGAGCAACCGCCTCTGTCCAGCCCCTGTTTTGCCTCTGCTCGGTCTCGTTCGGCCACCTCAGGCCGTCGCCCGACCACCTCCGGCCACCGTCGACCCCGCCGAAGCTCCGCCTCGCCCTCAGCCATCCTTGGCCGCCTCAATCGACGCCGGAACCACCTCAACCAACCGCGCACAAAAAAGTCAGAAAATGGGCATCGCAGAGGGTTTTGGCCCATTTTGGCCGCCTTCCCGAGCTCGGATGCTCGGCCCGCTTTAAGGAAAGTCGATCCTCGCGTCGAGCTCGTTGTTTTGAGTGAGTTTTACTCACTAATTCCTTCTTAGTGCGCTAATTATACTTAAAGGTTGATTATTGTTAATTAAGTGTAATTAGGTTGATATATTAGAATTGATTAGTGATTATTAGTTAATTGCTTTGCATATTAGTCGTGTGATTAGCGTAATTAGATAGAGAATTGCTTGTAATATTTATTGGATGCTTCTTGGGATTTTTCCCGTCCCTTATCGGGTGTTAATTAGGCGATTCGGGCCTAATTGGAATTTTTAGGAATTAAATATTAATTTTCGAAATTAATTATTTAATTATTTATTTTCTGGAATTCAATTGGGATGGCCAGTGACCGGGATTTTATGCTGATGATGGTGGCGCAGACCGTTTATTTAATTGAGCTTCATATTGTGCTAAATTGGAATTATTGTGTTTATTTATTTATTTTTCGGAATTAAATTAATTATTTATTTATTTTCCGAAAATTCAACTTGGATGGCCAGCGACCGAAATTTTATGCTGATTGTCGTGGCACAGTTCGTTTATTTAATTGAGCCCTATTTCATGCTGAATTGAATTATTTGTGAAAGAATGAATTATTCTTTAATTGAATAATCTTTGGTTATTAATTGAAAAGGAATTGGGCTTTGGTTGATAATGCCAAAAGGATCTGAGTGGGCTACAGAAAATGGTGGAATTTATAAAAAGGAAATTATTATGTTTTGGCTAAGGCCAATCAAGTACCCACTCATGGAATTTTATCGGAAATGAGAAAAACTAGTTATTTGATTATTTGCTTGGAATGATATGATCTACTGACTCGATGACTCTACGGAGCATCTGGAGACAGTACGGTATGATAAATTGTGTGTATACCGGCTCGATGACTCTACGGAGCATCTGGAGACAGGACGGTATGATAAATTGTGTGTATACCAGCTCGATGACTCCACGGAGCATTTTGAGACAGGACGGTATGATCTACCGGCTCGGTGACTCTACAGATTATCTTGAGACAGTATGGTATGATATACCGGCTCGATAATCCTATAAATCATCTTGAGACAGTACGGTATGATAAAGGGTTGATCAAGAGATAATTTGGATAACATGTAATCGACTAGGTTGATTGATTGATGATTCGATCTGAGTGCGACTTGATGTGATTCATTGCCTTGGGTTGATATTATGAATTGAATGATTGAATGGAGATGACCGTGAGTGGTCTTCCTGATATGAAATCGACTAAGTCGATTAGATCGATGTGTGCCTATTCGACCTGTGATGTGATTGCTTGGGTGCCTATTTGATCTGTGCTAATATGCAGGTGGAATCTGAGGCCCAGGTAAGTCCTCTGACTCATGTTGTGCATAGGCAGCCCTAAGGTGTATTAGTTTACTAATTGGGTCTTAGGGGGTAGAACTTGCTGAGACGTTGTCTCAGTGGTTATTGAATAACCATTCCAGGACCTGGATGAGGAGCCTAAGGAGCATGAATCTGATGAGGAGATCCCTGTTGAGGAACCTGAAGAGGAGTATGTGGAGGAGGACCCCGAGGATAACCCCGAGTGCGACCCGGATGAGGATTGAGATCCCGTCCTGTCTTGTCAAACCTTGTGTGCATGTGAATAGATGTTAGACCTGAAGTGTTTATATGTACATAAGGATGTGGTTTTCAGGTTTAGGTTTCTAGTCTTACTTGTATATCCCATTACTTTATTGTCAGGGGAATTTTATAACTGCTTCCGCATGTACTATTAAAAGGACAGGGTTGGCAATATGTAGTCTTGGGGATATCGCATAATAAAATTGACCAAGCTTGAAGAATGGTCACGTGACCGAGAGTCGGGGCGTGATAGATCTGACCCTTTCCCTTCTCTCCCTAAGTTCACTCGCCCTCGCTGCCCAAGTCTTGAGGGCGGCCTTGCACCGGGCAGTGACGCCACCCTCGCGACCACTAGCAAGGTGGCCGACAGGGTCGAGGTCGACCTCACCGGCCGTTGCCTCTGGCCGGTCGCCGAGGTTTGGGGACCGACTGGAGGAAGAAGAGAAAAAGAATAAAAATAAAAATAAAAATAAAAATAAAAATAAAATATTCAAAAATATTAAAATATTATTAAAAGTTGTCCCATCAGCGCCGATGAGGCCACATCAGCCGGCCGGCGTCCAATTAACAAAATCCGGCCAAAATGGACCGGAAAGGACTGAATTGGCACAATGTAAAAAGATTTAGCACTAAATTAGCACAAATACAAAACATTTAGGACTTTTTTGGCACTTTTCCCTGCTATTGTGTGTTGTGGGCCGAGAATCATTTGTCAAGGAACCATAATAGTTGGTAGTGAATTAACGAGACGTAGGTATCAAGAGTTTCTACAAAAATGCAATTTAGGAAACTTGTAGGGCCTTGAAGTTTCTCTATTCTCGTTATTCTCTCACACTTAGGACCTAATGGCAAATACAAACAAACCTAGGTGTGAAGAAACACTTTATGAACCTGGTTATTCTGGTCTTATTCTCGTCCGTTTTAAGAAAAACGTAGGGTTGTCATGCGATGCAGCTTTGTATCTTCATACTACTTGTGCTTCGTCGTGGGGGATATCTAGGGTTTGTGTTTAGGGCATATGTAACTGACTTTCCTTTTTTGAGCATGCAATCTTAGAAGGGGATTCGATAATAAAAAATAAAAAACAACAACAAAATCTTAGAAGGGGATTGTTGTAGTACTAATTCCATCCGGGGTAAACGATTGGTTGAACTACACCTTTCATGTCTAGTTTGATATAGATGGAGAAGGATTAGGATTTTGGTAATAGAAGTTTGGTGGGCGGCTGATTTTGGACCAAAGGAGGACATTCAATGAACGCCCATTAATTTACGTTGGACAAGTATGACAATAGTAGAATAATTGATTGAATTAGATTTCTCTGCCTCTCTAGATGAAAATGTGAACACAGAGAGCTTAGTCTTCGTCGCATTTCCCATTTGATTCTGGTCATTGAAATGCAACATTATATCATGTCGAGACCTAATCACAAGTATAATGGCCCGCGTAGTGTTATTAATGAGAGCTTGGTTGATGTACTTCCAGCGGACTTTCGATGATCTTTTGAAGAATGGTTTCCCTAGTTGCGACTGCGTCCTGAGTTTTGATTTTGAAGTAATTTCATTACGAACAAGTATTTAGAACATCATCAACACATAACTTAGACCTACTTTTATCACTGAATGAGTACATCTCTCCGGAAAATAATATCTCGAGTGACTGTACAAGCATTATCTTTGCTTTTGTCGATGCTGATTGTTTGTTCGGTTTTGGCTAATCATCTTTGCTTTTGTCTTTAAAAACGCAAAGAAGAGGAGACACTGTCAATTTACCCATTTTCAAGAGCACAAGCAGTGCGCTCTCCCTCGATAAGGCAAGACAGTTTTACCTACTATCACGATCATAGGGACAAATGCTGCTCAGGAAAGCTCAAGATATCATTTGTTATTTGTTATTTTTTGACTTTTCCTCGAAAACTAGGAAATTTTTTTAAAAAATAGAAATGCTTTTTAATTTTGAAAAAATAATATACTGTAAACGATTATAATATCAATATTTGTATGTTGGAATAGGGTTTTGAAAGTTTCACGCCTAAAAAAGAAGAAATCAAATGTCAGTGTCGCAAATTTACAAGTAAAAAAGAAATAATAGTCCGAATTGCCTTGTGCACGGAGTCATGTCGTCATCTTTTATTTCTCTTAATTACGCATGAACTATGAACATAGTAAGTTATAACCTTGCACGAACTCAGTACCCGATGTTGTTAGGTATTTCGTTCAGTGAAATTATTAAAAACTAGAAAGCATATTTCTCATTATATTCAATTTTTCTCGTGTTTTACGGTTAGTTACTACAAACATGTCCCAGTAATCAGCTCTCGTGCAGGTCTATCCATAATTTTCCAGTTAAAAAACCATGCAACTTGTCGAGGCATACCACTTCAGACAGTTGATGTACTTTATTCGATATCCACATATTCATAAACAATGGTTCTATGGCACGAGCATTGATGTTATGGTGCATTTAAGTATGCCAAAACCAAGATAACAAGTTGCTATTCTTTATATTTTTATTTACAGTCAGGATTTTATTTATCACGGATACCTTATCAACCTTGAGAGCTTTTACAGTGATCAACGTGGTTAAAGTAAGTCTTTGTACCCTGGGAGCATTTTCAGGTTTAGGTCAGCTCTATTTCAGGCACGTTAATAAAAAAATCTCTGGTCAAAATCGATGGCGGGGTTTTGCAAAATTAATTGGCGTATAGTCTCTTTCACCAATAGTCACGAGTAAATCTATCACCTTATTATATATAGAGAACCCATTTTGCCTGTCTTTCCCTTAAAAATATATATATATATATATATATATATATATATATATATAGATATATATTTGTATAGATCATCATTCTACAATGAGAAAATATATTCAAATTTGCATATTTATTAAAAAAAAAATGTTTCTATAATCTCCAATAACCTTCATCGTCCACATGTTCAATCCCTAAAAAACAAAAGTCAGGTGATTTAATATAGATAAAAAAAAATCAAATACAGAGGATAAGAATAAAAGGTTAAGATAATAGCCATTAGCGCTAAGCTTGTAAATATTCTACAGGTAAATTTATGAGTGAATCTATGCTACTGGCCAAACTGATAGGTTTCCAGTTACTATTTTGCCTAAAATAAATGTTAAAAAAAATGAATAAAGAAATACAGAAACGATACGAGCTAATCTTAAAAGAGTTCATTTTTATTTATAAGTTTATAAAACCTTTAAGAAATGTTCAAGTAGACAAATAATTTTTTCAATCATTGATATATATATATGTTAACCTATGTTCTTTCCACCTACGTCATCCCTCCTAAACACAGAGATGAGAACTCCCTCAGATTGAAACTAGCTTAAATAGACCGAAAGAATATATATATCGTGGGGCGACAAACTTGTCCCCATAAGTTCATTAGAGGCGGCACCTTTCTGTCGTCGTTCATCATTATCTTTTGGTGCTAGAGATTAGAGAGAACTAGGGAAACTTTTTGTGGTGCCCATCACAACCATACTTGGGACGGACAGGTGATATTCCCAAAGATTTCACTCGGTCGTTCACCATTTTCCTGAATTAAACGTTCCGTGAAAAAGGATTTATCTAGATTTATTTTCCTACTCGATAGATTTGCATGGTTTGTTATCTCAACCGAGGTCTTTGTGATTGAATGTTTGTACCTCACTTTTCATAGTATGAAATGCATTTAGGTTTTTGACCATTCTCTGTTGTTATCACACTCTTTGATCATCTATGGTCACACTAAGCCTTACTCTCTTTGGCCTCTGCATAATATACTCAATCGTCTAAGATGAACAAAATTTTGGTGATATTAGAGACTAGTGAGCAATCAACTAATTACAGCTATGGTGCCTCTTCCTTCCATGCCAGCAGACGAATTAGACCATGAAAAATCTTACGGAATGGTCTGTCAAGCACACTTTTATCATATGATCACTTTGTCTTGACCCACCGTTGTTACAGTTTCACTTTGTCTTTCTTTTTGCTTTACTATGAAGAGTCTTAGATGCCGTTGACACATCAACATTTGGGCTGTCTATGATGCTGGTTTACTTTCAGAAACATTCCATCTATAGTGAAAATGTCAATCCGATTGGATGTTGATGAAATAGAATGCTCATTGAAAAAAAGGATCCTTATTATGCTCTGAAGCAAATCTAATGAAACTACAACTTGTTGTATTGAGAAATCAACATTTAGTTAAAGCCTATGGAGTGTCAACATTTATATATTGTGAAAGTTTTGAGTGCCCCAGATTTATCCAAACACGCCCAAATGATAACGAAGTATACACGTGCTAATATGGAAACATATTCTATTTGTCCCACTATAACAAGTTGACAAGATTTATGGGGAGATGTGCGCACATTATCTATTTCTTTCCCGCCAAAAAAGCAGAGCACCTTAGCTTATGATGAAACAGCTGTGATATAGTTGTTGGAGAGATGTTATTGTCACCATTTGAATACGCAAGATCCCCAGCTAAGAAACGATATGACTAAATCACCCATAACGAGAACTACATCTCGAATATAAGACATTTGAATAAACTATTTAAATATTCTTTTTTATTTGTTTCTATTGTTGACTGTTTAAAATATTATAATGTATGTAGACAGTAGCGGTTGAAGCGCTTACAGCTATAATTTCACATATTTGTTCAAGTTATTCTGTCTCTTTGGATAATCGAATATCTAAAATTTATATTTAAAATTGATTTACTCAACTTAAATTAAAACACATAATCTAGCATATGCCATTTCTTTTGTAATTCTTGTACATTGAAAAATCTTGTACATTGGCATATGCCAACTTTCATGTATCTAACTAGATATCCATCTGGTCATCATAAGAAAGGTGTGTTATTCAGGTTGAGATTAAAGATGGCATGTGTTAAAATTATAAAATATCGAGCTGCGTCTTTATTTAGCAATTTAAGCTTTTAAAATAAATGATAGTAGCCACACTAAATTCTACATAATATCAAATCAAGAAATTCTAAATTCAATTCTTTTAAGGCCCTTCTTTCCATGTTATGTATATTCATGATTAAATCTCAAGCAAAAGTCTAAGGTTTGATGAGGAGTATTATAACAACTGATGTTAAACCACAAAATCATTTACCGTTTAAATTTTTAGAACCGTCGACAATGGTCTTGTGTGATTACAACACTCAATCTGTCCTTTAATGTGTCTAACAAAAGTTTTGTATAGCAATTCGGTATTTTCTATATTTATATATTATGTAAATAACGGTTGCTTATTTGCTAGAATTTGCCCCCAAGATGATTTAACTTGCTTCTGATTTCTTACAGTACGACGACTCGTCTCAACAACAAATTCTCCACCTTACCTTGATTGCCCGTTTAAGTCCAACTTCATTATTCACTAATATCTTCGACATAATCCAGTTTACAAATTACTTGGGATTCGGATGATAATGAAGATTGCTAGGGATAGTTGGATGAAGGAGTGTGATGTCCGAACTGGTTAGACCATGTACGGTCCAATTTCATTTAAATCAATTAAATGCGAGAGTAAATTTGAAAATGTCACGATAAATGAAAAATTATTACATTTTGGAAGTGATAAATTCCTTCTTTTATCAAATACATAGACTTAACTTCGAAGATACCAAGCTCTGAAATGCTCGATTGATATAAAGAAAGGCTTGGGCATGTGACTCCACAAGTTCAATTCCCTCCGTCCACGGGGTGCTACCAATTCCTTGTAGGTTACTTGTCCCGGCGAAGCTCACGACTTATTTGGCTCATAATCAGGCATCGAGTTCATAGACCCCAGGTATTAGAAGTTTGAAAAAATCGTTAGGGACTTGATATTAATCGTTTTGCATTTTCTCGTACTTTGCCACAATACGTTTCAGATTAATTTTTTACCTTCGAGTTCATCTTTCAATTACATGCAACACATATGCACACCCATTTCGAGTATCGATATACCAAGAGTATTTAGTTTCATTTTGAACTTATAGTTTGACTTTGGAACCCGTTATTTCTCTAGGATATATATATATATATATATATATATATATGAGATAATTAGAATATTTTTTTTTATTCTCAGTATCTCTTTAAATCATGTATATATCTTTAATCTATTTTGCATATCCTTAACTAATATTTTACCTTAGATAATTATCTAATAGAACCTATAAATAGGCTCATCCATTGTTCATTGTATGATACTGAAATATAAAAAAATTTCACATTTATATTTGCCGTATTATTTTTATCTGTATGTATGAATGAGTGAGTTGAGTGAACCCATCCATCCTCTCTTTTCATGTCTTAACATTTTGAAACCTTTACCTCGTGCAAGCGCCTGTTCAATTAGCATTTCTTTTTCCTTATTGGCTTGATGGTTAGGCGATGTCAAGACTAGCTTTCGCACACATCAACTAGTCCACTTCTCCCGCCCAACAATTCCTTATTAATGGGTCCAAAATGCTTAATACACTTCACCTAGATAGATTATAGCCGTCCAAATGCCATATATATCTTTGTGTATTAGTTATTCATTATAGTAAGGATTAAACTACATCTGAACCTCCATGGCTTTATCTAGATTAACAACATTACTTATTGGTTTAAGTAGCCGCCCACTTTAGTTTAAATATATTCAGGTGAACTTTCGAAAATGACGGTATGGGCATCTCCAACATCCCATTTCCAGGTTGAATTTAACCTTTGTCGGTTCGTGCGTGTGGAGAGTTAGACTGAATACTAAAAATTAATTAAAAATATCATCTTAGATTTCTATTGTTCGTCCCCGCAAGAGGACATCATTTCCTCTCCCAAAATTTTGTAAATATTTTATTAATTAACAAGTCCCTCCGCCAATCACCAGTTTCCTTGATGGTCGGCAGAGCTGGTTGGCTGCCAACAAGGGTGAGGGTCGGGATGCCATCGCTAGCTAAGGCAACGTCAGCCCTCACTGGCCTGTGGTGGGGGCTGGCGAGCGTTAGGTAAGGCTGCTCCTAGCCATCACCAAAGGCCAATGAGGCCCCCCACTAGATCTAGCGAGGGGACTCTCGTCCAACCCTCATCAAAGGCTGATGAGGGACCTTGGCCAGGCGAGGGTGCCCTTGTCAACTTGAGGGAGAGGCGGCCTTGTCCAATCCTCGCTAAAGGCCGGTGAGGCTGGCCTCGCTTGTGGCCAGTGAATGCATCCAGGCCCTCACCCTTGCCAACAGCCAATGAACTTTGTTGGCCATAACAAGGGCTAACAACTAGCGGAGGGAACTAAGTAAAAAAGAGAAAAAAGTTAAATATAAAATAAAAGGTAAAAGAAAAAGGAAAGGAAAAAAAATATTTAAAATTAAAAAATTGCCCATGTTAGTGTTAGTCGTGTCATATAAGATGGTAGGCATCCAAGTCAATAATTTTCGGCTTAAATTGGCTGAATATACCAAATTGGTATCAATATGAAAATGTTTAGGACTAAATTGGTCTAATTGAAATGTTCATAACTAAATCGATACCAATACAATAGATTTAAGACTTTTTTTAATGCTTTTCTAGTGTAAATTCTCCATGTAAATAATAATCATGGAAAACCTGACCTGTTTCCATTAAAGTAGCGCTTGCCTATCAAGTTTCAATGGCCTCTATGAGCTTAAACTCTTGGACCCCTTCGATTTTCTAACATGTTTCCAGCGTTTGATGCTATTTGAACTTCAATTTAATTGATCCATATCACATCACCAACGTAGTTTAAGTGCATTACACACAACAAAAATGGTGCGAATTACATTATATACCTTAACACTCTCGGATGAGAGTGGGAAAACACAATTGGCTGTATCAGCCATGTTAGGTCTACATGCAAGTGGCAATTAAAATTGCACGCGACTAAATTAGGATAATATTATAAAAACTCATCCAATAGCGAAGCGGCGGTTTATTTTACGCCATTTCAATGGCTCTTTCCTTGTACATTTAGAATAATGCATGTTGCACGGCCTAACCTAAAAGGACTTAATCGTATAATAATCTGCATAAAAAAATAAAAATAAAACTGACGCGAGACCCTTAATGTGTTATGTGAAGTCTGAAATTACCAAGGGACCAAATCAATATTCTATATAGAAGCGTGTCTGCCAGTGAGTTCCTCCGATGAAACAAGTTGGAGAGCTAGAGTGTTTGGAAAGAAAAGAAGCATCAGCTTATATCTGACTATTGATCGATTTCAATGGTGAGACATCCAGGAATTGACTACGATAATAACTCACTGAAAAAGGGCACTTGGAGTCCAGAAGAAGACCAAAAGCTAATCGCTTACACCAGGAGATATGGCATCTGGAACTGGACTCAGATGGCTAAACCTGCTGGTTAGATTCTATTTAAGATCCCTGAGGAAGTCTACGACTGGTTGTTTTGAGTTAAGGTTAGATGCTAATGTGACTGACCCGAGTTTTGAATTTTAATTTACTCACAGGCTTAGCAAGAAACGGGAAAAGTCGCCGGCTTCGTTGGATGAACCACTTTGAGGCCCAACGTCAGGCGTGGGAAAGAAGACGAGGACGTCATCGTCAGGTTACACCGAGTTCTGGGAAATCGGTAATCATACTAACATTCATAGCTGCAAGAGCAGTTTTTCTCTACCCCATAAATTGGCTCTCACATAATTTTGACATGCCCTATGGCTATTTCATTTCGTGATGAAAACTGAGGCACAAAGGTTTATCGATTCCGACAATTTTTTTCATCTCGCCTCTGAGTCGAAGGATCCACGACTGCTACTGATTGTCAAGCTAGAGCTTTCTTGATTAGTTATCAATGAAATAAAGGAAGTTGGTTCATGCTATCACCAGATCTTGCTTGTAACCCATCCAAGAAAAAGGATAAGATATGTGTTCATTTTGTATGATGAGTTCGAGCCGCTAGATAATTGATCTCAAGGGTGGAACATTTTTCAGGTGCCTTTCACTTTTCCCGTTACAGGTGGGCAGCAATAGCATCTAGACTTCATGGAACAACGGACAATGAAATTAAGAACTATTGGAACACTCGCTTGAAGAAACGCTTCCTCAAGAGTCAAACATGATGACACCTGAGATCAAAGTTGATCCCCGTAAGGACCATTTACCCCCACCATGATCTAGCGACATTTGATGTATCGATGCCAAAACGGCAACAGACCATCGACATTCTTATCAAACACTTAATGCACATAACTCTCAGGCTTCCCTTGCAGTTCATGATGACAAAAAACCATGACCAAAGTGAAGGGCAAACAAGTGTATCCAAGCAGTTTCTTCCTCTGAAAGATCTAGACGTTGTAGAGGGGATTTGACGTTCATTGAGTCTGGGGCTCCTACCTATTCTATGTCCTATGATGATTTCATGGTAGAATCTGTTGAATCCTATGATGATTTCATTATAGATTTATGGGCAAATTGATTAGAGTTGAATGCACCGGACATGGATGAAGGGGAGACGGCATTCATGAATGCGACTCTGTTGTAATTTAGGTCCAGTGTTCCGTTGTAGTGCTAGTCTTTGGTTACACGTTCGATCAAAATTGGATAGTGACATCAATATGAATTTCTTTTACAACCGTTCACGTCAAAACAAAAAAGAAAGACACCATACCCTATTTGATCAGCCACTGATTACCATCGCCATCAGTATTGGAGTTGCCATCATCATCACCATCTTCACCAAACTCACCACCACCGCCATCTTACTCAGACCAAGGATGTGTCACCTTTCGCTACCCTTCATCTGCCTCTCTCATATTATAATTTTCTTGAGTTTGGGTCATTGAACGAAACATCACACACATGGAGGGAAAGAGAAAGAGAGAGAGAGAGAGAGACAGAGAGAGAGTATACAGTAAAGTGAAGAGAGATCTTGAGCTGTTAAGAAGCAATCTGCGAGGCAAGATATTTGATTTGCCTGCTGTTAGATTGTATTACAAGTCTATCATACCTCAACCATGAGGTCATTTCTATCAAATGCCTCAATTCTAACACAAATCCCTGTGATGGTCCAAAAAATTGTTTCGCTCAGCTTTGCCCGCAGTAACTCTGAACCTTTAACATCCAATTATTCTTGGCAACGTTAACAAGACCCAACATAATGCAACTTATTATTCCTGCTATAACATAAGTTGGGCACAAAAACACACCAGGAGATAATTTTCTTGAAGATGTCACAAAATCCATTCAATCTCTTCGTCCTAATCTGGAAAAGATTTTGCTTAGATGTATCTGAGTGCAAGTCTATCTTGATGATAGTTATAGTTTTTTTTTTTGGTAGAATTGATGATAGTTATAGTTGACTATATGCCATCACCATAAAGATGAATGAGCGATATTAGAGCTTAAAAACCCAACCAAGTGGCATTAGAGCTCAAACTATTGTACTTTGCAAAAATATATTGAGACAAAACCAATAGCATATATCTCCGAAACCATCCATTGGCATTAGATCACATGCACTGCCAATTTATTAGATGTTAATGATGTCAATTTATAAATTTAACCGGAATACAATCAGCTGCAAAGAGATGACCTGATATCTTAACACAAAACAAAGGATTTATCTCCATAGAAATGATCCTCAATAGTTTAAGAACATTTATTACATTTTCCTCTGTCACTGATAGACATGCTATAATTCACGACTCTACATTTTTAGACGAACTAAACTACATAGCGGGAACAAGCTAGCCTTACAAATCTGATAACTGACCTTACAAAGGAAAACCACAAGGATCATATATTGTGACAAATTTTGAGCACATTATCATCGTCAATTTCCCCACAAATCTATGACAAAATCCTCGTGGAATTCACCAAAATACATTGGCTCAGAGTACATACACTCGAAAGCAGAAGATGCAGTTCCTGAGTTTGAGCATATACCTTCAAAATCTTCTAATATGCAAAGATCCTTCAGTGCAACCAATTGTTCCCAAATGTCTCCTTCTACTTTGTCAGTTTTGTTGCCCAGTGAGACCAAGCCATTGACTAGGGTTTCGTCAACCCGATCAATTCCACAAGGAGTTCCAAGGTTTTGTGCTTTTGTAGCATCAATAAGGGCAATTGATGAATCTTGGCAAGATAAAGGATCATTGTGATTGGAGTTGACTTTCACATCGCATGCAGTTGGCATTTGCAAATTTTCCTTGAGAAAACATTTCTTCAAACGAGTATTCCAGTAGTTCTTTATCTCATTGTCTGTCCTTCCCGGAAGTCTACTCGCTATGCTGGCCCAACTACGACAAGGACATTGCGAATTAGATACCTAATTATTTCCAGAGAGCAATGACAATGTGTTTGTGCTTGTTAGTAGAATAATAGACTCAATCGCTAAGGTACGGTTTCGGATTCTTGATTGTGGGGATTACCCCACTTATGACTCAAGTTACTGTCTCTCTGTATTACCATTCCAATTTTATTCCCCTATCATGCGCGTCATCAATATCAATCAAGAATCATGCTATAAGAGTACATTTACTCACCGGTTACCAAGAACTCGGTGCAAGTTAATAATGATTTCTTCCTCTTCTTGGGTGATGTTTCCGTGCTTGATGTTGGGCCTCAGATAGTTCATCCATCGAAGCCGGCAACTCTTTCCTGTTCTCGCCAAACCTGAGCAAACGCACATCCAATGCTAGGGTTAGTGACCTATGTGGTGAAATTTTCAATGTGAAAATCTTGATCCGCCAAGACACGTTTTGATCCTTGTAGGCAATACTCAATCCCTTTCTGCCGGATGATTGGCTTTAAATCGAGAAGACTCAAATCCACATAAAAAGACCATTTCTTGAAATGATAACAGATAGCAAACAAAGGAGAGATAATAAAGTAACACAAACACACACCGGCGGGTTCGGCCATGTGAGTCCAGTTCCAAATGCCATATCTCTTGATATAAGCCACCAGTTTCTGGTCTTCTTCCGCACTCCAAGCGCCCGTCTTCACTGTCTTCTTGCTGTTGCTCTTGTCAACCCTGGGAAATCTGGCCATTGCTACTACAGATTATGGGTCAGGGAGCTTATGCTTTTTCAGCTCTGTCGGCTTTGAATGGTGTTGCCCTCCTGCGGGTGACTTCTTTATTTATACTTGTCCTGCACGCCGCACATGTACTCAAGGGCTTTTTCATGTAAAATCAAATCAGACAGGTCCGAGGAGGAAATGGGGTCTGCTTTTCCTGGAAGAAGCATTGAAGTCTAAAACGTTTGGTGGTAGGTCTTTGTGCATCCTTAGCATGAAATTTTAAAGTGTGGACTGACCCCACGCTATTAGGATATTGATATATAAAAACTCCCTTCCCATGGTAAAAAGCATACTCTAGTCCCAACAAATACGGTTGACAGCTCTTGTTTATGATAGATTGTCTTTGTCTAAATTTTTAGCATGAATAAATTTCCACATCAAAAATTTTCCTAGAGTTACTTTCAAACTTAAATAAAACTCAGATATGTCAATTAAATGGAGCCAACTTATAAATGCTGTAAAATACGAAAATAATAAAATTTTTAGTAAAAGTCACTCATAGGCCTAAATCATCAGTTCTTTTTTTTTATTTATTACCAATACAATTTTTTTTAGTGAATGGTAATTTTGTAAGTGACAGAGTACAATAGCAATCGTAATTTACGTGTGATTAACTTGCGTCTCTTTTATTGAAGAATATGCTAAAGGCAAATATTAATGATGACAAGAGTATCAATAACGTAGTAAGTTCATTACTGTCTAGTTGTGACAGGAGAATGCTATTAAAAAGTGATCAATTTGTGAACCTACAAAGTGACGTTGAATGAACAATCAGATCACATTTCGCCAAACCCACACTATAATTATATTAATTTTGTACTAAGGTGAACGTCATGAGAGCTCTTTTTACATATAATTTCTCTTGGGCCCGTGTAGTCTTTGATTTCTGGTTTGATGAGAGTGTCCCCCTCCACAAATTTAATCGATAGGGTTCTTTAGGACATTATGCACAAATAAATTTTACAAATATAAATGAAAAATCATAGCTAAAGAAGCTATTTCCCTCGAATGTGTGCATCCTAAATTAAGTCACATCAAATATTGTCTGCTTTGATATATTCCATAACAAGTCTCATAGCTTTGTCTTTTGGCATACAAGTACACACTTTTGCATGAGGTCACCATCCTAGTAGCAATTTCACTTGAGCATGCTTTACCTTAAAGTTCCAACTCTAAACATTGTAAAAAGTGCATCTTGTGTGTTGCATATGTCTATTTGGTGTGGAATTCAGCTCATTCTTGCCTCTCTTAGTCATCGTAGAAGCTCGCTCGGAACTACTGGCTGTTCAAACCCTCTCGCATAGCCATCGCTTTCACCCTTGTCAGACTAGGTTGTTACAAATTGACCTAGTGGCAAGGTTGTTCCCGTGCTTTCGACTCAATAACTAATGGCTGCGAGTTCAATTGTTGCCTTGGAGAACTCAAATTTAATTAGGGGATAGTGGCAGCGGGTTACTGTGTTACTTCCCCTCCATATAGCTAACTAGTTATGGTCATACCCCTGGGTTGGGTTATCAAAAAAATTAAAATAAAAAAGCTAATTGATAGTGTTGTATTTCATTGTCCATGGTTGCATTGTTCTAAAGAAGGAAAAAATAATTCAATGCATAAATATCCAAACTCAGACAGCTATATAAAAGAGCGAGTTATTAATTCTGAATTGACAGGTACTTAATGTAAAGTAATTCAGTTTAATTTCTGTCGATTGCGAATCACTTTTGAAAGTTTTACATCATCAAATAAGCAATAATGAATTCTAGATTGACTTGTAATTAATGTGAGGCGACATATGAGAGCAATGGGGGTGGTTGCCAGCAGATCAATCACGGGATGAGAGTCAATGGATGATCAAGTTGTGATTGGTAGCTTTTTGACGGTGGACTTCCATGTCAAAGGCTCAACAATGTGGAAGCGATGAAAATATGTGACTTGGAGGAGGGAGAAGTCTTTCATTCGTGCATAGAATGCATAAAGGCAGTATTCGGCGGGATAAATAATGACAGTGTGAAATCAGGAGAAGAAAATGAAATTCTAGAAGCAGATGAAGATAACCATAGTTTTCTCGATGCTCTTGAAACTTGGGGAGAATTGCAACCCACCAAGTCCTCACCGTGTTTGAAATTAGACGAAGGGTTTTGCCTTTTCTTTATATTATTGTGACCCAACTTTCTCGGCTCGTGGAGGTCAATAATGGCCTTAAACAAATGAAGTAGATGGAAAGTTAGCAGCGAAGTCAATAGCAAAATAGTGCAAAGTAATACCTACATATGACAGCTGTGAAACATTGTAGAACAGCTTTAGCTTTTCCTAGGGTGGAACAAGTCAGGGTAGAAATAACCAGGTAAACGCGAAATAACCAGGTAAATGCGACACTTCTGGTTTCTTTATGTTGGAATATCTCCTACTTTGGATGCAACAAAATTTCTTTGCCTTGAATTCAATGCGTTCGGATCTCTGAATGTTAGCCCTAGTCTGTTAAAGAGTGTGCCGGGTTATGTCCGGGGTTATGTGCTGGGTTCTGAGGAGAGACTCATTGGCGTTGAGTCTTGTATGGTAATTGGACCACGGCAATCGTATAGATATTACAGAAAATGTCTTATGGCGCTTATAATCCGTTGTTGAGGAGACAGATGATTTTAGTGAGTTGGCGATTGACTGGCACCAAATTTAATGGAGTGCACCAGAAAAGCATTTATTTTTACGATCGTGTTACTATTCTAGGTCATTTTTATAGAATTTAGTTTTGTGAGTTCTTGCTTGTGATTGAAGACTTTTTTTTCTAACGTTATTTCAGTTTAAAGACTATAGTGCTTATTGATTTGTGGCTTATGGTGATTAATCAAGATGCAGGGCAAAAAATTTCTAGGCCTATTTATCATAATAACAATTACGTTCATTCTAATTTTGTGATGTTCGACTTACCACCACACCCATCTAGTAAATACATGCATGTAATACAAACGTTAAGCACAAAACGAAGTTCTCTAAATAGATGAACTTGTAGCATTTTTGTAAACGAAGTTGTGCTAAACATTTTTCTCAGCTTCATGGGTTCCCTAAGATATGAACGAGGATGAGAGAGCTCACAAAGGCTAATTTACTTATTTACTTGATGGAGAGCGCGTCAGTCAGATAAGCAAAACCCCGATGCATCCACTCATTTATGCTTAATGAGAGCTGAAGAGGGCAAAAACACCAAAACAAAACAAAAGATAGAAAGTTCATCCGATAATGAAAGGTCCAAATTGTGCAATATTGACTCTTACTGGCCTTCAAACTGGCAACATAAACAAGCATGCTTCCCCTTTGGAGGGAACCGGAAAGTCCTAGCTATTTACGAGGAGTCTCCCAATAAACGTGGTCAATATGCCATGCCAGGCAGAACACAACAAATGACTATATTTTTGCCTTTTGAAAACGCGTTCAATTCCCGCAGATACTAAAGATTCGGAGCAGTAACAAACGACCGCGATCCGCGGTCCCACGTACTAATTCTTGGAAATTCAGAACCTTTAAAAGAACAGTTCACAAGGAGACCACTAAAGTTAATGAAGAGGTGTTGTTTCTTGCATATTTACCACTTTCATACTTCCCCCAATAACTCAGAATCTGGAGCTTTAATTTTTTCTTCTTTTTTTTGGCTTTATAGTACGTTAAATCTAGAAGGTCGACCAGAGTATTGACTCATGGACAGGGAGAGAACCTTAAGTACTAGTAGCCTCAAAACTGTACATGATTTGATGGTTAAGTGAGTTTTGAAATTCTTTTTCTTTTTGTAATTTCTTTTATGCAAGTGCTCTTATGATACCAAAAAAAAAAATTAAGAATAGAATATAAAAGAAACATAAATGAAGAATATCTTTTAAGGTCTAATGGAAGGTTCAAAAATAATTTTTAAAGGTGGGAATTTACAGCAACAATTTTTTTTTTTTTTGTCTATACTGAGAAAAAAAATGCTAATCTGAGAACTAAGTGTGCAAAGGTGAAGTGCATGGGTATATGTTTGCCAAAGGGGAGGTTAAATTGGGTTTAAATCAAATATCTCGGTGGAGCAAAACTGTTATTATTTAGTTAATACGGTCGCTGCCGGGGGAAGATGGACACCTGTGGTGTGTCCTAATTCAAGTTAGTCTAATCAGGTGCAACGGAGGGCGACTTTTCCGAACACTTTTTCTATCAATAGCGCGTGGAGTAGCATTAGAACTTATGCAAGAAACGTTTTTGGGCACAAGTTAATATGGATTACGCCTAACACACCCAAACATAGCTTTATATGCTAGCTTGCCATTTGAATAAGCTCCTAACTTGAAGATAGATTGAACAGATGGCAAATATGATAGCAATTAATTATAGCAAATCCCTTTAGGACACAAAGATAATTAAAAGGTTATGTGTTATCTTATTTAATATACAAAAACTCCATGATTAAAGAACGTGAAGATGTATTTTATTTTCAGATTTTACAATTGGAAATTCAGGTAAATCATTCTAAATCAGTTACTTAAATATGTAAATTCGGAAGCATGAGCATACAAGCAACGCGTCTTGAACCTATGCATACATCACAGATAAGGATGAAGAACCGGCGTGCAAAGATGTTTCGGAGGGGTTGAACGTGGAGTCATTTTCAAACATGAGTCAAACGACTTATCGTATGGTCCATTGAAATTCAATTATGAAACGTGCTTTTTTCATGATGACGTTGGCACAGGGCAAGAAATCCAAATTTGCGGACGTCGTCCATGTGTTCAGAAACAATTCATATATTAAAGGCAACCATCTCTGCCTTGCGTACGGCAAATTTGAAAGCGAGCTTAACCTGTCTGCCCCATCACGAACAAAAATATAAGAAAACCTTTAGTCCACGCCCAATTCCAAGGGAGTACATGGTCAAAAGAGGAAGCAATTCTTCTTTATGTTTTGGAAAAAAACAAAAGTACACGCATGAATTGCTATTTAATTGATAAATTATGATCCTGTGACATTATGAAATAAAGTTACACCTCAGTATTTATTTTCTTGAAAGGTTAACACTTTATTACTTGTGTTATTAGCTGCTCAAACCTGTTAAAGTATTCCATATCATTTGTTTGTAGTAACAATTGTAGTCGGCAATTGCTTTGTTGACAACTGAAGCAGAGTGTATAGCATCAACCGAGGCAATCAAGGAATTTATTTGGCTGACAGATTTGCTCAATGGTTGGGGATTATTGTGGTAGAAGATTGTTTTTTACGGCAACAATGGGAGTGCAACACATTTGGTCAAAAATCAATTGTATCACTAGCAAACAACATACATTGATATCAAGTACAATTTTATACCTGAGATTGTATCAGAAAGACTTGCATTCATTGAGAAAGTGCAACATGGTAGTCAATTTGGCAGACATGCCAACGATCCTATCACATTTATCAAGTTCCAATACTATTCGGACCTGGTTAGTGTTTGAAATGGATGAGGAGCCTAGATGGGCTCGGGAGAGACAATGATTGATCGATGATCGATGATCGATGAGGATGAAGTTGGACTTCTCTATCATAGTAGAGATTTGTTGATTATGGCTTGAATTTAATTTTGATTGCTTTGAAAACTAACCCAAAATTGAATCGCAAGGAACATGGGCCACATCAGTAAAGTCCAAAACTGGACTCTTGCCAATGAAAACGTGGGTAATGGAAAAAAGGGTAATTAATTTCTCACAGGACTTCTTTCTTTTTTAAAGATGAAGTCCATGTTGACGCAGGAAAAGGGCTCATATTTGTTTATTTGTTTTCATTGGTGCGTACAATATATATATTAAGTTCGGTCTCTAGTGCTATATTGAGTGTCCTTCCTATGTGTTAAAACTATAAGGAAAGGATTAAGAGAGTGAGAGCGTGAGAAAACTCCTTTCTTTGTGACAAATTCTTGTGGGTTTAGATTTAATTTAGGATTGTGAAACAGTTAAGAGTAGGTGTAACTGAGTGATTTTAGTCTCATCTCTAAAGATTATAGTGGAACCATCTTATCGATCTCTCCCTTAGTAGTTTGCACACCTCGGAACCACGCAACTCTTTGTATTTAAGTTTTACTTATGCAATTTATATCTTACTCAAATCATTTAATTTGTTTATGCTTCCATGTTATTGTGATCAATGACATATGGAAATATAAAGACTCGATATGATTCTCGCATACAGAGTACAATACAAGTTTTCATTCATATGAATTTCTTAACTTGTGATTGACTTTGACCACTTGAAATTTATATAATGAGTCTATCGTATCATATTTTCTCAATAATTTGCGATATATAGTAATGGACTAAGGTTTATTTGGAATTCTCGAGTTTCATCCTTTTCATTTCCAACCTTCTCTATAATGATAAGTGAGTTCAAAGTTGGCTTTCAAAGACTAGATATTTAAAGCAAAATCACTCGTGTTGATTTGGCATTTTTTGTATTTGACTTTCATTCAGTTATGCGACTGCACCAATCTATACACAATTCTTCAACCCATCCATGTGAATTATGGATCAACCAGCTGGAGAACTTCGTCTCATATTGTCAATTCGTAATTCAATGTTCACAGTCAGTCTCGTGCAGAGAATTATGTTGAGAATTCAATGACTTTGTGATTTTATGAACTAGAAAGAAGCCGCAAGGTAAGAGTTACTAGTGGGAAAAGACACAGAACGTTCCAAAAACGTGTCAACTTAGTAGTTTTTGCCACCTAAGTACAAATAACAACAAGTGACAGTGCTGCATGAACTCGTCAAACAAAATATTGTAATTAGGCTGCTAGTGGTTTTTTCCCCTTCATTACTCTTCAAAGTATATTGGTATCAAGAGTTGCGTCTTTCATTCGGCCTTTTAACCAACAAAAGAATTCAAGATAAACAAAATTATTGTAACATTAGTCACCTAGACAATAATATCGCCCCAAGAAAATTTCTTTTGGTAACGATAGACCCAACAATTATATACGTAGAGTATTAAATACTAAAAAATTCCTTGTTTGTTTTGCCAAATGAGTTTCTCTGCAAATATTCATTTCACCTTTTCCCTCACTTCGTTGGGCCCCCCTAAGATAACTCACATCTCTCTCTCTCCCTCCCGCTCCCTCACTCATGCTCTGAATAACGCTCTGTTTGGAAAGACAAAGCACGGAGGGAGAAGGGAAATTGGTAGAGAATGTGAAAAACCGCCGTCTGAAAAGAATTTGAGAAAATTTAGGGGAGGAAAATATGAAGAACAGATTTTCGCCGGGCCCACCATTTTTTTTTTTTTTAATCTTCAGCTGCTTGTGAAGAAACGGTAGAGAGTGGGCACATTAACAAGCGGAATTTACTACACTATCCTTGTCTCTTATCAAAATCACAACAAAATAATTCCCTTACGTATAGTTAAACGCGAGGGGGCACCATTTCTTTGAAACTTGGAGTATTTTGAATTGAACTGAGAAAAAACTTTCAAAGAATAATAACTCATTCGAATTTTCATTTATTAAATGGCTATTTTAGGCATGAATTGGTGACAGTCGACAATAATAAAATTACAAAGATAAGATCGAAAAAGTAATTTCAGAAATAGTTTTTCACAATTTCCACACCCTCTGTCCTGCCTTTCCATATGGCAGAGAGAATGATGTGTTTCTTCACCACCTCTAGAGGACTTCCGAACATGGAAGTGTCGCTCGCACGTCCCGCCTTCCTGCTTCGTGTTGAATCTCTCTTCTCGTTCACTTCATCACGCGCTCACACAGACAGATTAACCTGATAGAGAGAGAGAGAGAGAGATGCACAGCAGTTGGTTCTCTGTGTTTTGTTCTTCATTTGTATTGGCAATGCCGCTGCGCTCGGGCTTCATTTTCTTGATGGGTTTTCTTTTTGGGTGTTTTCGTGAGGAATGCTTTTGCCCCTTTGAAGCAGAAATTTGGTCAGCCTTTTAAAGTTCCTCGTGTTTGGTTCATGTCATTTGGGGAGGTGTTGGGAAAAGAAAGGGACGAGGTAAACAGTTGATGGGTCTAGAACAATGCCCTGAACCAAGGGCTTGAAGCTGAACTGTTTGATCAAATGTCTCAATCACGTAACATTCCGGTTGTTACAACTCTCGTAGTATGCTAAGCAGCGAATGCTAGGTTGCTTGATTTATTCCACGATCAAGGATAAAGACGGCCCTTCCTATGTGGTTAGTCACTTATGCAATGCTTGTTCATTTTTCTTAATGGATAAAAATTGAAATTGATGTTGTTTTAGTTTTGTTAGATGCATATCTTTTAGTGTTGGAGATAGGGCTTCCAAGGAGGGTAAAGAGGCTCTGCGTCAGGTCGATCTTTTTGCAAGCTTGACTTACCAATAAGCCAAGACCTCTGGAGCCGTTACTAGTGCAGGTTCGACATATGCTAAAGAGGTACTTAAATTGAGAAGTAGTTGAGCAAGTTGGGTAATTTCTGGCAGTGGCAACAAAAATTATATAATAGAGTTGAAGCCATCAGCGGATACTCTTGAGGAGGAGAGGGATATCTACTTTGAAAAATTCGGAGATATTGAGATCTTGGGCTACTATCTTGAGATAGAATGCCTACCCACAATGTTTCTATCAAGCATTTGTTCCAGGCATTCTTGCCCTTTGTTTCAGGCATACTTGTTTTGTCCATCTCTGGTGCTGCCTAAATGTTGATAACTTATTAACTTCTTCTTTGGCAGATTGTGGAGCAATAAAGATGATATTTCCTGCAGGAGATGACGATGCATTGGTTGTAGCAAAAGCTCAAGCCGTGGTGTTGCTACACCAGAAAGAAGCAGAGTTACTGAGTCCCATAGCCAAGGTTCCTAAAGAAAGAACAAGCTTAAATACTCAGAAAAGGAAAAGCATCATAAACCCGTAAGTTGATGCTGCTGCTACTACTTTTTCTTCTCTGAAGCGAAGGATTTAGACACTTCCAATGTGTGTTCTAGTGGTTTATCTCTCATAAATGACTGATTTTCCATTTTTGGATGCTTGAAGACAGCTTCTGGTGTACTCTCCATAAATAGATATTTAGACAACTCTACCCGTGGAAAAGCCTAGGTAATTTAAAAGGGTTTCAACCATAGTCAACATGGCATTTCGTAGCCTATATACAGTCGGAGTTTTTGTTACTCCTTTGAGCTCAGTTAACTAATTTGATCATGTGAGTACTAAGAGACATGTGCAATGACTTTACATCCTTCACAAGGTTCATGGCAGTTTCTGTTATGTATTACCACATTAATGGTGGCATGCTTGGACATATTTCATAGGAAAGACTGGCATGTTGATGCCATGTTTCATGTATATGGTCTAGGTGGTTTGGTTTGTGACAAGTTAATACCTTCATAATTTAGGGGCGTTTGATAATGTATTGTCTGTTCTGGTTGGTGCATTTATATGAGTCCATTGATGAGTGGATATATTATTTGGAATGGATTATTTTAATTTGTCGGTCAAGAGTTCTGAAATTTGGTTTGTCCAATGTCAATCTTCTTCTTGCACAAATTATTGGTGAGTGTCAATTAAACTTGTGATTGACTAAAAATACCCTTTTTATCTATTGACTCACTACGTTGTCATCTTTATGACTTTGAGTTCTTTACCATGCACATTTCTTTAATGACGACATCCATTGGCATATGAAAAATAGTTAAAATTTTCAAAAGATCTCAATATGGAAAAATTGACAGTTTAGTGTCTATAGCCATTCCAATGATCATCGATTCCATAGAACATATGCACTTTCCTATGCAAAATCCAACTGAAAATACAAAAAAAGAGAAACTCGAGAGCAACAAAAAACTCCATTAAAAAAAACTCATGATCAACCACTGTTGATCTATGAGGACTATGCCAATTGCTATCACTTCCTAACTTCATCGAGATACCAATAGCGGTCCTGAAATAACAAGAAAAAATGGATTTACCTAGACATCGAAATTTTAAAAAAAGTATAAGAAAAGTGAAGCTAACTAGTTATGTACCATAGTGAACTTAGAGAAATATCATGAATTTTCTCTTCACGAAACAGGAGGAAGATCACAGCCATCCTTTCCATTGCCTCATTGGTGGTTCAACTTTCCTGAGGCAAAACCAAAGGCTGCCATCCACCCTGAAGGACCAAAGCTGAATGACGACATCCTTCATGAGTTCATTCCGTGTGTAAGGATGCGCAACTGCATTCCACTTCTCCGTCAGCATATAAGAAAAATTTTTGCTCGTGTAATTCCACTTCTTGAGTCGCAACCCATGAGAAACCTCGAGACACGGCTCAATGAGGGAAACCTTAATGCCCTCCTTCCTATTTAGGATTCGGATCTCTTCTTCGCTCAAGAAACCTTGCCTCATCTGCTTGTTGGGTATAGAGAGCCTACTTTGGCCGCGGCTCATGTCTGTGGCAGTAAGTGTCTTCTCCACCACGAGTGTCACATCTTGACCATGCATTTCCCGTATTTTGTCCATGTACTTTGTTGGCAATTCGCTTGGTCCGATTAGAGTAGCGAGATCCAACTTGGGAGCTTTCTTGGGTTTCTTGGAAACTCTACCCAATTCTTGGGTTTCGGAGGAATCGAATGTGCGTGGACGCTTCTTGCAGTACTCAGCGACAACTCTTGAAGGCTCTTGCTTGTTGTTTTGGACAACGACAAATGGACCAGAACTTGACTTCTGGGGGTGGATTGTCAGCCTTCGCGCTCGCGGTGATCTCTTCTTCTTAACGGTCCATCCGATGCCGATTGACCCAAAAGTATTGGTGGTCATGACGGTGAACTTCTTCTCATCATCACGATCCAAGAAGGGAGCCGCGAGACTTAGCTTTCCCTCGGAGACCAATGAAGCTGCATCCGCCAAGAGATGAAGAGATGAGAAATCGAACTTCGTCTTTCTCTCCCCCTTTGAAAGACGGTTTGCAGACCGAAAATAGACCGTCGCCGCTGGAAAACTTCGATACCCCATTATCGCCAAGTGATGGAGAGATGAGAAGACGAAAAGATGATGATCGTGGGTTTTCAGAGAGAGAGAGAGAGAGAGAGAGAGAGAACGATGAAGAAGGGGTGAGAGGGAGGGGAAGAAGAAAGCTGGTGCGATTGCAAATTAGGAAATATTAGGAATTACTTGAAGAAGATGAGAATTCTGAGTGGATCATCAGTGAGATACGGGAGTTTCGAATTAGGAAATATTAGGGCAGGTAGCGACTGCGTGGCTAATGTGACCGTTGTGACCGTTGAGTGCTTACTCGGACGAGTGATTCTGAAAAATAATTTGTTGTCAATCTCCGAATTAACCACGAATTGTTGTCTGCCTCCGAATTTTTCCCCAAAAAAAATTGTACTTTGATTTTAATTGCACGTGTATAACAATTCCCCGGATTTTAATTACCGTGTACCTGCAAACAGAGCATAATTTTGGGAGGAGCTGAGAGCTAATGAAAGATTATCTCTGATTTCTCTCATTCACAGGTGTTCTTCGTCGGTCTCAATCGCCAGAAATCTGCCGTGGCCGTCGATTTCCGCCGCTCCCACTGCCCGCGCCGAAACTCCTCTTTTCTGCCCTGTTTTCTGGTGGGAAGTTTGAAGTACTCCGTTCCATTCGGAGCTCCTTGGCCGGTGCCCATCTTCATTGCTGACACGTCTAGGACCTCCATTCTCCGATCAGCTCACCGGACGAGGCTAGAAATCCAATCGCCATGGTAATTTCCATTCGCTCTGTTTCTATCGCTTACGAAGGAAACAGAGGCCTTGAGCTCTATTCGATGATTAAGAGAAAGATTCTCGTCGTTCTGTATACCCGGTCCTAACATATGCTCTCTCGCGTGTTGTTTCTTTTTCTGTCTTTGATTTTTATATGCTTGAGTGTGTTCGCGCGGCGGTCAGCGAGTGTAGGTGAGTCCTGTGGTGGTCGGAGGTCTATGACGATGGAGTAAAGCATGTTTGTGCTGCGCTGTTCTCAGGGCATATTTCAGGAAGTTAAATTCATGATTTTCAGAATAAAATGAATTTTCAATCGTTTAACTTTAGATGAAAAACGTAACGAGATAAAAAAAGAAATAAATGGATAGTCAAACACAACCGGGCACAATTTATATGTTATTCCTTTTCGACTTAAATTGGGTTGTAATAAAAAATCTATATACATGCCACTAAAATCATCACAAGAAAATGAACCACAAAAAGATTACATGTACAAAGTTATTGCTACAAAATCTTCCCTTCAGGAGAGATCGCGGAAGTCCTCTTAAATTACACATTTCATGCTTAGGCAAGGCGGATTCCAATTTCACTCTATTGTAAATATTCTCAGGCTCTAATGTTCTTTCTAGGATGGAACATCCTTCTTCAGAATGGATGATTGAACCATCATTCCTGGAGTCCTAACTGCACAAGCAGATATATGATGGGAAAATATGTTGACCACCAATAAGTATTCTCTGTCAATTAGTGTGACAAATGTTGGATGCCAAGATACCAAGTTTAAGTCTAAAAATACTTGAAAGTTGAAGACAGCGGTTGATTAATTAAGTATGAGAGTGATTGCACAAAGTAAAGAAAGCAAGTGTAAACTGTACAAAGAATGAGGATTCAAGTAGGGTGACACTGGTATCTCAAAACGCACATTGCATTCTTGTCCTTCTCCCCCAACTTTGGCTTAAGGGGTAAAGACTTCAAATGCACCAAAAATAAACTTTGTTCCGGTGAAAACATCCTAAGTCCCCCCGCCGAAAGATTTTTCACCCATCATATATTTGTTGACACTGTTAAAATCAGTGTTAAAGAGTGTCAGTGGCATTAGTGCCATCAGAAAAGTCCACATTCTTCCCTTAAGAAAAATCTTTGTTCCTCATTAACTCATCATGGTAAGAATTCCGAGAAGAAAGTATTTTGTTTTGCCTGTTTGCATTCTTGATCTCCTTCAAAGAGCCCAGCAGATAAAATACCTCCAGCTAAGTCGAGGCCTTCACAAAAATCATTTTCGAGAACTTCAACAATACCCACAATCAACTCATTCTCAGCCCCGAAATGAAGTTCCTTCAGCTTCTTAGGTTTTGTTGTGAGCTCTCTTGTATCAAATTCTTATCGGTACCTTGTACCTCACTAGAATCATCAGAAAGCAGTTGTTGCTCTTTATTTCCATTGTGTGCCAAACCTGGAAAATCTACAGAAGACCAAAGAACTACCGAAAAAGGCTTCTTATCGGAGTGATTGTTCCCCGGAAGATTCTGACAGGGGTTTTGAGAGAAATTGCTATTGATATTGGTGGGAAAGGATTGTGTTCAATTTCAGATTCAAGAGCATATCCTTGTCGATGTTATAGACAAAGGCAGCCCAACCAGTAGAATTGCCCCTCCTATGGGAAAGTCTTCTTCTGCTGAGAGTTGTTAGATAAATTCATCCTGATTAGCGCATTACCATATAGAGCATTATATAAGTATGATTCGGCCAGCTGGATACTATATGCTTCTGCTTTGATATGCCTTTATGCCATTAACCCACAAGATCGCATCACACAAGTGTCCTAGAACTAATGAAAATAACAAAGTGGCACAGGTTATAAGTCGAGATAAACTAGGTTTCACCATTCAAGGAACACGGAAACAACAAAACAATGCACATATAAAGTTTGAGAAATCAGCTAGAAGAAGCAAGGCGTTAAGTTTCTATATCTTTGAAAACTAATATTCTCAATAGCTACCAACTACAGATGAAAGAAACTGCTCAACACTATCTAACGGCAATCACCATAATCCTCTCTTAATTGACTACTTCCCTTAACCATACAATTACTTTTCTAATACTTCCTTAGTCATACCCTTTTTCTTAACGACGCCAACCTTAGTAAGAGTAAATTTTTACTACAGACAAAAAAAACGAGAGAAACTCTCTATTGTCACCGCCTGTAGTCTTGAAAACATATTTTTACAAGTGAAAATGAGAATTCTCTTTCAAAACAAATATTATAAGAACATGCTAATTCATCAAAATTTCTTTAGTCTCGCTTTCCCCTCAATGTGTAGGGGCAAAAATTGCCTCCAGGATACCATAGAGCAAATTTTTGTTGATTAAAACATTAGAGAAACACATCATGGAAAAATTTAAGGACTACTGAAAAGGGTATGCTTATCAAGTGGATTAATAGACATTTGACCATTTTCAGGCAGAATTTACAAGCTTTTGTCTTCCAGTCTTCTGATCCAACTCCACTCGAAGCCCAAGCTCTGCAATCTCCAGTGTATTAACAGTTCCCCGGAGCTCCAATTCAGCAACTGCTCGTTGGTTTTCGGTATTTCCCTCGAACAAGTTTCTGACCGTCCAAGTACCCCGTTCTCTCAAGAACGATAGTTTAATTAAGTCCCTATATATTTGAATAAACATATACTTTATTTTCTCCAAAGTTGACGCCAAGTTTGAAATTTGAAAAAGTTTGCTCTTCCTTTCTGTTGTGACAAGGGACTTTTCCAGACAGAGACTCGGTGACACATAAATTACTTCTGATGATGAGATTATACGCTACCAACAATCCCAGCGAATCAGCGATGAGTGCATTACGTTAAAATGTAGGTTGCTATTGTGTGTTGTGGGCCGAGAATCATTTGTCAAGGGACCATAACAGTTGGTAGTGAATTAACGAGATGT
Organism: Eucalyptus shirleyi; assembly: GCA_017140165.1. Taxonomy (NCBI): domain Eukaryota; kingdom Viridiplantae; phylum Streptophyta; class Magnoliopsida; order Myrtales; family Myrtaceae; genus Eucalyptus; species Eucalyptus shirleyi. Next base: position 27,301,562 of record CM029454.1, read on the forward strand.
AGGTCTCAAGAGTTTCTACAAAAATGCAATTTATGAAACTTGTAGGGCCTTGAAGTTTCTCTATTCTCGTTATTCTCGTTATTCTCTCCCACTTTAGACCTAATGGCAAATACAAACAAACCTAGGTGTGAAGAGACATTTTATGAACCTGGTTATTCTGGTCTTATTCTCGTCCGTTTTTTAAGAAAAACATAAGGTTGTCATGTGATGCAGCTTTGTATCTTCATACTACTTGTGCTTTGTCGTGGGGGATATCTAGGGTTTGTGTTTAGGGCATATGTTACTGACTTTCCTTTTTTGAGCAGCAATTTAGAAGGGGATTCGATCAAAAAAAAAAAAAAAATCTTAGAAGGGGATTGTTGAAGTACTATTTCCATCTGGAGTAAACGATTGGTTGAACTACACCGTTCATGTCTTTGTATGTATGTTCTTTTCGTTAGTTTGATATAAGATGGAGAAGGATTAAGATTTTGGTAATAGAAGTTTAGTGGGCGGCTGATTTGGACCAAAGGAGAACATTCAATGAACGTGCATTATTTACGTTGGACAAGTACGACAATAGTAGAATAATTGATTGAATTAGATTTCTCTGCCTCTCTAGATGAAAATGTGAACATAGATAGCTTAGTCTTCCATCCCATTTCCCATTTGATTTTGGTCATTGAAATGCAACATTATATCATGTCGAGACCTAATCACAAGTATAATGGCCCGCGTAGTGTTATCTATGAGAGCTCGGTTGATGTACTTCCATTGGACTTTGGATGATCTTTTGAAGAATGGTTTTCTTAGTTGCAACTGCGTCCTGAGTTTTGATTTTGTAGTAATTTCACGAACAAGTATTTAGAACATCATCAACAAATAACTTCGACCTACTTTTATCATTGAATGAGTACATCTCTCCGGAAAATAATTTCTCGAGTGACTGTACAAGCATTATCTTTGCTTTTGTCGATGCTGATTGTTTGTTCGGTTTTGGATAATTATCTTTGCTTTTGTCTCTAAAAACGCAAAGAAGAGGAGACACTGTCAATTTACCCATTTTCAAGAGCACAAGCAGTGCGCCCTCCCTCGATAAGGCAAGACAGTTCTTCCTACTATCACGATCATAGGGACAAATGCTGCTCAGGAAAGCTCAAGATATCATTTGTTATTTGTTATTTTTCGACTTTTCCTCGAAAACTAGGGAAATTAAAAAAAAATAGAAATGCTGTTTAATTTTGAAAAAATAATATACTGTAAACGATTATAATATCAATATTTGTACGTTGGAATAGGGTTTTGAAAGTTTCACGCCTAAAAAAGAAGAAATCAAATGTCAGTGTCACAAATTTGCAAGTAAAAATGAAAATAAACGTCCGAATTGACTTGTGCACAGAGTCATGTCTTCATCTGTTATTTCTCTTAATTACGCATGAACTATGAACATAGTAAGTTATAACCTTGCACGAGCTCAGTACCCGACGTTGTTAGGTATTTCGTTCAGTGAAATTACTAAAAACTGGATATGCATATTTCTCGTTATACTCAATTTTTATCGTGTTTTACAGTTAGTTACTATAAACATGTCCCAGTAATCAGCTATCGTGCAGGTCTATCCATAATTTTCCAGTTAAAAAACCATGCAACTTGTCGAGGCATACCACTTCAGACAGTTGATGTACTTCGATATCCACATATTCATAAACAATTGTTTTCCCTCTTTTGGCACGAGCATTGGTGTTATGGTGCATTTAAGTACGCAAAAACCAAAATAACAAGTTGCTATTCTTTATATTTTTATTTATAGTTAGGATTTTATTTATCACAGATATCTTATCAATCTTGGGAACTTTTACAGTGATCAACGTGGTTAAAGTAAGTCTTTGCACTCTGGGAGCATTTTCAGGTTTAGGTCAGCTCTATTTCAGGCACGTTTGATTAAATTATTCTCTGGTCAAAATTAATGGCGGGGTTTCTGCAAAATTAATTGGCGTATAGTCTCTCTCACCAATAGTCACGAGTAAATCTATCACCTTATTATATATAGAGAACCCATTTTTCCTGTCTTTCCCTTAAATATATATATGTGTGTGTGTGTGTGTAGATCATCATCATACAATAAGAAAATATATTCAAATTTGCATATTTATTTAAAAAAATGTTTCAATAATCTCCAATAACCTTAATCGTCCACATGTTCAACCCCGAAAAAAAATCAGGTGATTGAATATAGCTAACAAAAATCAAATACAGAGGATAAGAATAAAAGGTAAAGATAATAGCCACTAGCGCTAAGCTTATAAATATTCTACAGGAAAATTTATAAGTGAATCTATGCTACTGGCCAAACTGATAGGTTTCCAGTTACTATTTTGCCTCGAATAAATATAAAAAAAAAATGAATACAGAAATACAGAAACGATACGAGCTAGTCTTAAAAGAGTTCGTTTTCATTTCTAAGTTTATAAAACCTTTAAGAAATGTTCAAGTTGACAAATAAATTTTTCAATCATTGATATATATGTTAACCTATGTTCTTTCCATCCACGTCATCCTTCCTAAACACAGAGATAAGAACTCCCTCAGACTGAAACTAGCTTATATATATTAAGATGAACCCGCATCGGGGGGCGACAAATTTGTCCCCATAAGTTCATTAGAGGCGGCACCTTTTTGTCGTTCATCATTGTCTTTTTTTATTTTGGTCCGATGCCTGGTGGCACCATTGGAACATTGTCGCAAGTCACTATTTAGATGTAAACCTCGGGGAAAACTGGCCCAGCAACCCGCTGCCGGGACTTCCCGCCACTATTTAGACATAAATCTCAGGGGAGACTAGCCCAGCAACCCACTGCTGAGACCTTCCGCTTAAATCACGAAACTACTCTGGGAGTTGTGACAAACGAGAGTTGAACCCCTAACCTCGGGGTCAGGAGGCCAGTCCTCAACCAGCGTAGCCATGCATGGGTGGGTTGTTCATCATTGTCTTCTAGTGCTAGAGATTAGAGAGAACTAGGGAAACTTTTTGTGGTGCCCATCACAACCATACTTGGGACAGTCAGGTGATATCCCCAAAGATTTCACTTGGTCGTTCACCATTTTCCTGAATTAAAAACGTTCCATGAAAAAGGATTTATCGTAGATTCATTTTCCTACTCAATAGATTTGCATGGTTTGTTATCTCAACCGAGGTCTTTGTGATTGAATGTTTTTACCTCACTCTTCATAGTATAAAATGCATTTAGGTTTTTGACCATTCTCTATTGTTAACACACTCTTTGGTCATCTAAGGTCACACTAAGCCTTACTCTCTTTGGCCTCCGCATAATATATACTCAATCGTCGAAGATGAACAAAATTTTGGTGATATTAGAGACTAGTGAGCAATCGACTAATTACAGCTATGGTGCCTCTTCCTTCCATGCCAGCAGACAAACTAGACCATGAAAATCTTACGGAATGGTCTGTCAAGCACACTTTTATCACATTATCACTTTGTCTTGACCCATCATTGTTATAGTTTCACTTTGTCTTTCTTTTCGCTTTACTATGAAGAGTCTTAGATGTTGTTGACACATGAACATTTGGGCTGTCTACGATGCTGGTTTACTTTCAGAAACATTCCGTTTATAGTGAAAAAGTCAATCCAATTAGATGTTGACGAAATAGAATGCTCATTGAAAGAAAAGGTCATTATTATGCTTTGAGGCGAATCCAACGAACTACAACTCGTTGTATTCAGAAATCTACATTTAATTAAAGCCTATGGAGTGTCTAACATTTATATATTGTGAAAGTTTTGAGTGCCCCAGATTTATCTAAACATGCCCCCAATGATAACGAAGTGTACACGTGCTAATATGGAAACATATTCTATTTGTCCCACTATAGCAAGTTGACAAGATTTATGGGGAGATGTGCGCACGTTATCTATTTCTTTCCCGCCAAAAAGGCAGAGCACCTTAGCTTATGATGAAACAGCGGTAAAATAGTTGTTGGAGAGATGTTATTGTCACCATTTAAATATGTAGGATCCCCAGCTAAGAAATGATATGACAAATTCACCCACAACGAGAACTACATCTCGAATATAAGATATTTGAATAAACTATTTAAATATTCTTTTTTATTCGTTTCTATCATTGACTATTTAAAATATTATAATGTAAATGGTAGCGTTTGAAGCGTTTATAGCTATAATTTCACATGTTTTTTTAGGTTATTTTGTCTCTTTGGATAATCAAATATCTAAAATTTATATTTAAAATTGATTTACTTAACTTAAATTAAAACACATAATCCAGCATATGTTTTTTTCTTTTGCAATTCTTGTACATTGAAGGTGTTATCTCAAGCCAACTTTCATGTATCTCACTAGATCTTCATCCGGTCATGATAAGAAAGGTGTGTTATTCAGGTTGAGATTAAAGATGGCATGTGTTAGAATTATAAAATATCGAGCTACATGTTGGTAAAATATGGCTTCGAATTGGGTAGAACAATGAAGTCGGATCTTTAGAGTACTCAAGTCGGACTTTGAGGCGTGATATCACTTTTTTTAAGGATTTATTTGCCCCACTACGTTGCTAATGGTCATCGGCAAATTTCCTCCAGGATACAACAAAGTCTCAAGTGAGAATACTAGATAGTAATTCTAGTATTTCTCCAGGATCTTTCATGGGAAACAATTAAAAACAATAACTGTAGTTTCTCTCAAAAGAAAACGAAAAATTGAAGAAGATGTATGTTTGATCTCAAAACAAATGTACTTATCTTTGTCTTTCGAATAGAGACAACCATTCAAAAGGTTGTAAAAGAACAAAGACAACCTTTCGTAAATAAGTACGTCTCAAAGGTTACGTTGAAAAGACATAAAAAAATTCAGAATTAAATAAATAAAAAATAATCAAAACTTTTCATGAATAATCGTACTATTTCAACAAGACTCTATAGTTAATTTTAATAAAAATAAATCCGAATTTTTTTAATAAATAAAATTAATGATCGTCGGTTAGTGCCAAATCTCGTCCACATGCACACTCACATCTTTTCGATGTGGGACAAGGCACCTTTCAATTTGTTTTATAAACAAATTACCAACAATCCCCCACTTTTGTTTATAAAACAAAAACAATAAATAAAATGTTAGAAATATACAACCAAAATTTCTGTGAGATTAATATACATACATAAAGGTCTCTTTCGAGTTAAACCCTTACTTAGTGCAAGCATTTCAAGGCTCTATCGAAGTGACAAGTAGCTCGGCTTTAAACTTGTACTTTTATATAATAGAACCGGACATACTGCACATACACTAACCTCTTGTTTCAACGAGAAGTTTTATATTACTCCGCACTATTATGGTCTTGTGCTTAATCCTGTTTCATGAGCTCTCTAGAAAGCAACCCTAACTTTCATAAGAAACGGCACCACTTTTAAGCTCATATATGTGAAGTATCTACTATGTGTTTCTATTACTATCAACACATTACAAATTTGTATCATACTTCATTAAGAATTCAATTCAACCTACAAAACGTAACAGACGATACTGACTTCTCATATTAGGGCTACGTCAGTATCAAACAATCACATTCAATAACTTGTTCTTACACATTAAACCTTGTAACTAGTGATATTCTAGAAAAAAATGTCGGATTACCATTATTGGTGATTTCAATTAAAGGGTTTCAGACCCATTTCTTGTGAAGTCATTATTACCATGTCTCTCGATAAAGACTTCGTCAAAGCATCGGCAAGATTATTACTTAACCTCACATAGGCAATTGTTATGGTACCATTTTTAATCAATTGTCTCACATATTCATGTCTTAGACTTACCATTATAGATGCTATTATAGGCTCTTGCCAAAGTAGCCTAACTATCACAGTGGATAGAAATAGGAAGCATAGGATGAGGCCACAATTTGATGTCCAACAACAAATTCCTAATCCATTAGGCCTCTTTTCCGGTTGCCACTAAAGCAATAAATTCAAATTTTATAGTTGAGTGAATTATGCACATTTGTTCCTTGCTCGCCCAAGAAACAAAACATTCATGTAATATGGAAATTCATCCAGAAGTTTCATCTCCCATACTTGTAATCCAACTAATATCAGTGTATCTTTATAATACAACCAAATAATTATTATAGAACAATCACAAATTTTAGGTTCTCTTAAAATAACCAAAAAATTCTAATAATAGCCTTTCAATGTTCTATAATTGGATTACTAGTATATCTACTCAACTTGCATATATAAAAAGTAATATCAGGTCTAGTATAATGTATCGCATACATTAAAGACCCATAGCACTCACATTAAAAACTCTCCACTAGGAATCAAATGGAGTACTTATATATTTGAAAACAAGATGTTTAAATCTATACAACATCCTTTCCATGTAATCACTTTGGCTCAAAGGATAACCCCCACTATTTTTTTAATTTTAAGACCCAATAAGGTATCTACTTCACTCAAATCTTTCATTTAAAATGAAAGTTAGATACTTTTTTTTTTTCAAATGACTCCAATCACATTGGCTCCATAGTCCCCTTCAAATATCCCCACTTCAAGACTATTTTAAGAGGCATCCAATATGATAACGTACGTTTCATCATCATACCCAATTAATAATAAACCAAGTACAGAAATCCATACAAGGATGGGAAATAAGTAAATAGATAAATTCTAGCAATTTATACACCATCCCTAACAATCAAAAGCATGTGAGAACAGAAGCATACAACAAATAATTTTTCAATAGCTTCGCCAAGACAAACCGACGGTAGAACAAAAGATTGCCCCATTATTACGATGGTTCATCATTTCAATAAGATCTTTCGATTGTGTGTATCCAAATTCATCAACAGAAAAACTAAAAGAAATGTTTACGAATTTTAGATCACTAAGAGGACAGTCAATTGAATTCTCCAATTTCTCATTCTCAGAAAGATCAAACAATAGTTAAAAAAGAGAAAATTTTCCATAACGGGTCAACAACACCAATGCACGGAATGTGATATGATGCATTTCTCAATCAAATAATTTCCTCGCTCAAACTAGGAACTTAGATAGAGAATCACCAACCAACTTGCAGTGACCACGATAGAGATGAATGACACGGCTGACCAGATATGCATCGGGTTCTTGTCCTCGGGAAGTACTCACTTAGAGCTCCAATCTCGTAAACGTCCTTACGCACGGCCCCTAGAGCCTGCCCATGACGTATGAGTCCCTCCCGAAGTACTTGGGGGAGGAAGGAGTTCTCGTTGCCAAGAGTTTGCCACACGATGTCCCCACAACCCTTGGCCAACTTCACGCTCATCTCTGCCGCTCCTTTCGCGAATTCCTTCGCATGGTCCACCGCATTCTTGATCTCTCCGACACTGCTGTCTCCAAATTCAATCATTTTTTTTTTATAACTAAAACAATATCCCCATGAGTTCACATATTTTGCAGCCATTTAGACAAATCTAGAATGTGACTCCTCGAGGCGGTAAAAATAAAAATAAAAAAATCAAAATTGGGCCATACCTGCGAAAGTACCTTCTACTTGATATGGATCCAAAATGCCAATCAGCGAAAGAGATTAAAAGGTATCTTCAAAAAATTAAAAAAAAATAAAATGAATCCATCATGTAACTGCCCCTTGACGAGACCGAGTTATTGAAGTGTGCAGGGACCCGGGCAACACATTCTTGATAGTCATATCAAGGTAAACCTCAGGGTCTCACGCATCTTTGTGAGGAGGGTGGATGAAATTTCCTCCACAGCAAACTGCTTCTTTATGACCTTGAAATTGACGACAATCATGGGCTTGAGGCCGGGACCAGCAATGACCCTTGACGGCCAATGCCTCATGTTACTCTGGACTGAAGGATCGCTAAATCTCCTCCCGAACAAAGATTTTGCACTCGATCTCATGATCAGAGTCTCGACATCCTCGAAGTCGTTTTTACAAGATGAGATGCCATCTTGCATGATATTTCCATGATGGATTTCGCCGTAATTTAATATTCCACCATTCTTGTCTTCTCCATCACGATAGATGCCGTCAAGATTAGTAAGTCTTGAGTCCCAAACCGAACATCAAATACAAAGACAAGACATGGCATAGCATTGGGCGCACAAAAGACATAAAACACACCCTTATGACAGAACCAAAATGGACACAAATAAATAAATAAATAAATAGAGAGAGAGAGAGAGAGAGAGCCTGTAGATCTTCCTTGAAACTCTGGCCAACGGTGATGAGTGATGATTGCTGGCGTCGACTAGAAGCCATCGAGGAACAGACCTGTTGGCAAGTGAAAGAACCTGTCCACTTGCATGCGTCTGGTGCTCGCATCGCGCAATGGCGAACGTGGCCTCTTGCATCTTTATCCACGGTCAAACGTTGCCTCGAGATTTACGGCCACCCGTTGCCTCGAGATTTACTAATCGGCATTGGCAAGGGACTCGTTTCAACTGCTTCCTCAAGACAGCGTTCCACGACATGGATGCCAAATATGGACTATTGTCTTCTGCTAGGCGAATTTTTTTTTTTTTTTTTTTTTTTTTTTTTTTTTTGATGATCGGGGCCCCCGCAAGATATGGAACTTGTAACGTCAATTATAGCCGTTTGGTGGTTCCCCTTCTCACTTCTAATCAAACACATAGCGTTCCGGGCAGGAATCCCAGACAAATTCTGCATGGCGAGCATGTAAATCACAGACTGCGACTTGGGTTCCCTCATAGCAAAGATGAAGTGCTTCGTATGTTCGGGAACCGGAAGTTTAAGGACCAACTCATTTGAAACTTTCAGGTCATCGGATTACGGCTTGGAGAAGGGCCGTAGAGTACGTAAACTCCAAAGGAAAGAGCATGCCTTCAGGACCACATTGACTCCCTTCCACTTCTATCTAAAACTTAAGAAAATTCGTGAAGTTCATCCTCCCAATTTCTTGCATGGTTCACTCACAAGCCCAAAACAGAACTTCCTCGAAAGGATTCAGGGAATATATTCAGAGCAAAACTAAGAACAACAATCAACGTAGTCTTGGCATGACAATAGAAATGACAAGGGATCGGAACATAAGAAATATCAAATGATCAGCGCACACCGCATCAAATCACACAAGCAAAATTGTTGCCATAAAACCAGTGTAGTATCACCATGTCTTGAGTAATGACTTTGATTCTCTGACTTCATTGTAGCAAAAATAAATCCTTAAAATTGTTGGTAAAATATGGCTTCGAATTGGGTAGAACAATGAAGTCGGATTTTTAGAGTACTCAAGTCGGACTTTGAGGCGTGATATCACTTTCTTTAAGGATTTATTTGCCCCACTACGTTGCTAATGGTCACTGGCAAATTTTCTTCAGGATACAACAAAGTCTCAAGTGTGAATACTAGATAGCAATTCTAGTATTTCTCCAGGATCTTTCATGAGAAACAATTAGAAACAATGGCTGTAGTTTCTCTCAAAAGAAAACGAAAAATTGAAGAAGATATATGTTTGATCTCAAAACAAATGTACTTATCTTTGTCTTTCGAATAGAGACAACCATTCAAAAAGTTGCCAAAGAACAAAGGCAACCTTTCATAAATAAGTACGTCTCAAAGGTTACGTTGAAAAGACATAAAAAATTCGGAATTAAATAAATAAAAAATAATCGAAACTTTTCATGAACAATCATACTGTTTCAACAAAACTCTAGAGTTAATTTTAATAAAAGTAAATCCGAATTTTTTTTAATAAATAAAATTAATGATCATTGGTTAGTGCCAAATCTCGTCCACGTGCACACTCACATCTTTTCAATGTGGGACAAGGCACCTTTCAATTTGTTTTATAAACAAATTACCAACACTACATCTTTATTTAGCAGTTTAAGCTTTTAAAATAAATAATAGTAGCCACATGAAATTTTACATAATATCAAATCAAGAAATTCTAAATTCAATTCATTTAAAGCCCTTCTTTCCATATTATGTATATTCATGCTTAAATCTCAAGCAAAAGTCTAAGGTTTGATGAGGAGTATTATAACAATTGATGTTAAACCACAAAATCATTTACCGTTTAAATTTTTAGAACCGTCGACAATGGTCTTGCGCAACACTCAATCTGTCCTTTAATGTGTCTAACAAAAGTTTTGTATAGCAATTCAGTATTTTCTATATCTATATATTATGTAAATAATGGTTGCTTATTTGCTAGAATTTGCCCCCAAGATGATTTAACTTGCTTCTGATTTCTTATAGTACGACGGCTCGTCTCAACAACAAATTCTCCACCTTACCTTGGTTGCCCGTTTAAGTCCAACTCCATTATTCACTAATATCTTCGACATAATCTAGTTTACAAATTACTTGGGATTCGGATGATAATGAAGAGTGCTAGGGATAGTTGGATGAAGGAGTGTGATGTCCGAACTGGTTAGACCGTGTTCGGTCCAAGTTCATTTAAATCAATTAAATGCGAGAGTAAATTTGAAAATGTCACGATAAATGAAAAATTATTACATTTGGGAAGTGATAAATTCCTTCTTTTATCAAACACACAGACTTAACTTCGACGATACCAAGCTTTGAAATGCACGATTGACATAAAGATAGGCTTGGGCATGTGACTCCACAAGTTCAATCCCCTCCGTCCACGAGGTGCTACCAATTCCTTGTGGGCTACTTGTCCCGGCGAAGCTCACGACTTATTTGGCTCATAATCTGGCATGGAGTTCATAGACCCTGGGTATTAGAAGTTTGAAAAAATTGTTAGGGACTTGATACTAATCGTTTTGCGTTTTCTTGTTCTTTGCCACAATAAGTTTCAGATTAATATTTTACCTTCGAGTTCATCTTTCAATTACATGCAACCCATATGCACACCCATTTCGTGTAAGACATAAATAATTCATATGCGGAAGCCAAGATCGTTTATAGACAAACCTCCAGCCATTGTTTGCATTCACGTTCGTCGAATCTCCTGAAAAACAAGAAAGCAATAGGTGCACTCTACTAACCAAATTTCCTCACGTACTGATGGTGTATTCTAAATGTGAGGATTTTGTGTTAGACCTTGATCACCCGTCAGAAATGAACGTACGTCCCTATTTATACATCGTCTCCCATCAAGACGAACGGTTGTCAACGAAAAGGCACGAAGCGTGGAAAACTTCATGTCGAATAGTCGTATCTTTTAGGAGAAAATTTGGGTATAAATGTGGGATCACAAAAAAATAAATAACATTCTCCCACTTGATCCCATCATTTTCATCATACGAATCATTCAACTAATTCCACGAAAACTTTATGCTTAAAGAAAAGAAACAAAACACATGAATCATGGCGACATGTCCTCTAAGAGTGAGTAATACCTTCCATGTATCACAATGCATCTTATTTCTTTAATATCAGCCTATATGTGACAACATATCTTAATGAATAAACCTCATGTTTATTCCAGAATCAAGGATAAATGTTATTCTCATAAACAACAAAATGTGTACACAAAAATTGAGAATCAACATTACAACTGAATAAGAGTTCCATACAACAAAAATTGTTCATATGTCGACAAATCACATAATGGGACCTATTCCCATACTAGTTACATGATCCTTATACTTCATCGGTGGCATGCCTTTAGTTAAAGGATCGGCTATTATCAATTCAGTGCTAACGTGTTCAATGACCACTTTATTCTCCTTAACACGCTCCCTTATGGCTAAATACTTAATGTCGATATGCTTACTTCGACTGCCACTTTTGGCATTTTTAGCCATAAAAACTGCAGCTGAATTGTCACAATATATTCTTAATGGCCTAGAAATAGAATCAATAATTCTAAGCCCAGCAATGAAACTCTTCAACCATACACCATGCGAGGTAGCCTCAAAACAAGAAACGAACTCAGCCTCCATAGTGGAAGTAGCAGTCAAAGTCTGCTTGGCACTTCTCCATGACACGGCTCCGCCAGTTAACATGAAAATGTATCCAGATGTTGATTTTCGTGAATCAATGCAACCCGCGAAGTCCGCATCCGAATAACCGATCACTTCCAGGTTGTCAGTCCGTCTATACATAAGCATATAGTCTTTGGTACCTTAAAGGTATCTCAACACTTTCTTTGCAGCTCTCCAGTGGTCTAAACCTGGATTACTCTTATATCTTTCCAACATTCCAACAGCAAAAGCGATGTCAAGTCGAGTGCAAACCTGAGCATACATCAAGCTTCCAACAGCAGAAGCATATGGAATGTTGCACATTTGTTCCCTTTCTAGATCGTTCTTCGGGCATTGGTTCAAATTGAACCTGTCACCCTTCACAATGGGTGCTATACTTGGTGAACAATCTTTCATCCGAAATCTCTCTAGGACCTTATTGATATAGGTTTCTTGAGATAGTCCTAAAATTCCTCAAGATCTATCTCTATGGATCTTAATGCCAATGACATAAGATGCCTCACCCATATCCTTCATATCAAAACTCCTAGAGAGGAATTGTTTCACCTCATGTAGCAACCCCTTATCATTGGTTGCAAGTAGTATATCATCCACATACAGCACAAGGAAACAAATTTTGCTCCCACTAACCTTCTGGTATATACATTAATCCATGACATTCTCTATAAAAACCAAATGAAGAGATAACATCATGAAACCTTAAGTACCATTGGCGGGATGCTTGTTTCAAGCCATATATAGATTTCTTAAGCTTGCACACCAAATGCTCACCTTTATTAGAGGAGAATCCTTCAGGTTGTTTCATGTAAACCTCCTCCTCTAGTTCTCCATTGAGGAACGCCGTTTTCACATCCATCTGATGTAATTCCATATCAAAATGGGCAACCAATGCCAAAACAATACGAAGAGAATCTTTCTTAGATACAGGAGAAAAAGTCTCAGTATAATCGATTCCTTCTTTTTGAGTGAATCCTTTGGCAACAAGTCTAGCTTTATATCTTTCAATGTTACCCAATGAATCTTTCTTAGTTTTGAAGACCCATTTACAACCAATGGCCTTCGCACCATTAGGTAACTCAACCAAATCCCAGACTTTGTTAGATGCCATAGAACTCATCTCTTCCTTCATGGCATTGTACCACAAATTGGATTTATCACTATTCATGGCTTGTGAAAACGTTTCAGGATCATTCTCAGCTCCAATATTGTAGTCAGACTCTTGTAAATACACAATATAATCACTAGGAATAGCCAATTTCCTTGTTCTAGTAGATCTTCTCAATATTGGATCAACATTCTCTTGAGGAACATGTTGCTCAACTGGTTGTTCAACAGTTTCTGGTAATTGCTGAACAATTGGATCTACTGGATCAATATCAGCAGGTTGTGGAACTTCAACAATTGGTTGTTTAATAGCCGGCTGAACTGAAGGGGCATTATGAGCAATAACCAACCTTAAACTTGAGGTGGAAAGTTGAGTGTCTGAATGATCTTCCTTAGGAACATGATCCCTTGGTCGATCGCTCCCACTGATCAAGTCATTTTCAAGAAATTTAGCATTTCTTGATTCCACAATCCTAGTGGTATGAGATGGACAATAAAATCTGTATCCCTTAGACCTTTCGGCATATCCAATGAAATACCCACTTATGGTCCTTGGGTCCAACTTCTTTTCTTGTGGATTATAAATTATTACTTCAGACGAGCATCCCCAAACGCGCACATGATGCAAACTCGGTTTCCAACCCTTAAATAACTCAAAAGGTGTCCTTGGGACAGCCTTGGTCGGAACTCGGTTTCATATGTACACTGTCATCTTAAATGTTTCAGTCCATAAGAATTTAGGAAGTTTGGAGCTACTAAGCATACTACGCACCATGTCTAATAAGGTCCGATTTCTTCTTTCCGCTACACCATTTTGGTCCGGAGAACCAGGCATAGTATATTGGGCAACTATCCCATGCTCTTGAAGAAATCTTGCAAATGGACCAGGTGCTTGTCCATCTTCAGTGTATCTACCATAGAATTCTCCACCTCTATCCGATCTCACGATTTTAATTTGCTTATTGCATTGTTTCTCTACTTCCGCCTTAAATACTTTAAAGGCATCTAATGCTTCATATTTATTATGAATCAAGTAGAGATACATATAACGTGAATAATCATCTATAAAGGAGATGAAGTATTTCTGACCACATGAGTCCATATCTGGACTACAAATATCCGTATGTATGATTTCTAATATTTCTGTACTCCTCTTGGCACATTTCTTTGACTTGTTAGTCTGCTTTCCCTTTATGCAGTCCACACAAGTATCACAATCAATTAAATCTAATGTACCAAGTACTCCATCATTTACTAATCGCTTAATTCTTTCTATGGAGATATGTCCCAATCTCCGGTGCCACAACATAGAAGAATGTTCTTTCACAACACATCGTTTCATACCAACTTTATCATGAACATGCATCGCATCATAATAGGCATTGTCTTGTAAATTAATTCAAAAAAGACTATCAGACAAAATACCACTCCCAACAATTTCAGATTTAAATGATAAACAAAAGTTTGAATCTGAAAAGTTAAAAGAGTATCCCAAAGGTACAAGTCTTGAAACTGAAATTAAGTTTCTAGAAAAACTAGGAACATAAAAGGTCTTTTCCAAATCTAAAACAAAACCACTATTGAGAACTAGTCTATATATCCCAATAGCTTCCACATGCGAACGCATCTTGTTTCCTGAATAGATGCTTTGTTCACTTCCCACTGGCTTCCGGTGGTTTTAAAAACCCTGCAAGGAATTCGAAATATGGATTGTAGATCCAGAATCAATCCACCAAGTGTTGTGACTTACATCAGTCATATTAGATTCATAACAAACACAAGAGATTGGATTACCTTTCTTCTCGAGCCAAGCCTTAAATTTGACACAATCCTTCCTTATATGCCCCTTCTGTTTACAAAAGAAGCATTTGGATTCTTTCTTAATGTCAGCTTGGGGAGGTATTTTACCTTTTCCCTTATGCTTGCCATAGCCCTTATTCTTTCCTTGTGTTGCCAAATGAGCACTTTCTCCCAATTCCATAACCAGTCTTTCTTGCTCTTGAACACACATGGTCATGAGTTCATTAATAGACCATTTATTCTTATGTGTGTTATAAGAGATCTTGAAAGGTGCATACTGATGTGGGAGAGTGTTCAGAATATAATACACAATGAATGATTCAGATATCTCAACCTCAAGGTTCTTAAGCTGAGCCGCAATGTTCCTCATTTGCATGATGTGCTCACGAACACCTCTAACACTAGTGAGCTTCAATGATGAAAACTTCATAATCAGGGTCATGGCATGCGCCTTCTCAGAACTTTCAAACTGCGCATCTATAGCCTCCAATAAAGCCTTAGCATTGTTATGCTGAGCAACTGAACCACGAATACTTGGAGATATCTTAGCTCTTATAAACATGGCACAAACGCAGTTAGACCGCTCCCATTGGTTATAAAGAGCTATCTCAGCTGGAGTGCTCAAATCAGTAGGAGCAGGTGGTTCGTCTTTCCTTATAGCATAGTCAATGTCCATCCTGTGACATCCCGATTTTCCAATTCTATTTTCAATAAATTGAGACGGGCATTTCGTTGGCATGCATATAGTTCCTTTCCTTGAGTCGGCCATTCATGTGAAAACTAGTCTATCGGGTGAAGTTGTTAAGAAATTATAATGCATCAGACTCGAGAATTTGGTCAGGAAGCGACCTTTCGATCGAACTAATCTACAAGGGTCATTACGGCACAAATAAAAATCGATTAGAGACCGGAGATAGGTCAACTCGACAAAGGCATGTGATCGAGTGTGGGTCATTCCACCGGATCGCATAATCCTTATCGATCGACACTGAACCGACTTTTCTATCGATTGGGTACCCTGTGTTTGTATTTGAAACCTTGAGATTACCCCGACAACCGAAAGTCGCCAATGTTTCAAAGATGTACATTGTGGCTTGAGATGATCAACCACAGGTCAAATGCATGAAAATTTCTAAAGGCTACCCGGTAGGTTGGGCCGCGCTAGTATCGTGCCAAAGTTAAATTAACCGTGGAATTGAGATCGAATTCAGAAATTGGAAGTCTGGGTGTGTCACAAATCATTTTAGGAACATTGACTAATCTTCGGAAGATTTTTCATGTAAGCTGAGTTTTTCAGCAAAATAATCAGGGAATGGCTAATTTGGCTCAAGAAATTAGTAGGCTCGCCTTTGATTTTGCTTTTAAGACTTAAGTTGGTTCTATGGATAAGTGAAGATGTGAATTGAAGTGTGGTGACATTTGATTAATTTTATGGACTTCAATTTAATTCAATTGGGAGAGAATTGATTGGAATTGAAGGAATTGATGTACAAAGTTTTATGCCCCGGTGGAAAATGGAATTACACCTATTGAATATTGTTGTGGGAGGATTGAGTTAGTGGAGTGTGACATCACTTGGTGATGTCATGGTGTGGGGGCAAGAGTGGCTAGGATGTTGACAAGTGGAGGGTGAGGATTTGCTCTTGGAAAGGTGGCCTATCACCATCATCTTCTTCCTTGAATCAAGGGAGCTTGTTGGATTTTGAAAAAGAGGAGAGAGAGAGAGGGGTGGACGGAAACTAGCAGCTCGCCCAGCCCGCACGCACGCCCCCTCCGCTCGCTCGACGCCGCCGCACGTCGCCGGAGCCATCGCCGTTGCCGCCCGTTCGCACGCAAAGCCTCGCGTGTGCGTTCGCCGTTCCACCGTCGTGCCATCTTCCCTTCGTCCGCGCATCCCAGCCATCATCCTTCGTCGTCCCGAGCTGTCCGCCGTCGCCAAGACCGCCGAAAAGCCGCCGGAGCCACCGCTAGCAACCGCTCGAGCATCCATCGTCCTCCTTCACCGATTTCGCGCCCGAACCGCCACCGGACGGCCCTCCTTCGAGCTTGGACAGCAGCTGGTTTTAGTGGGTATGGCAGCCCGTGTTTGGCCCGTTTTGGCCTTCTTCCCGAGCCCGGATACTCGGCCCGCCTTGAGGAAAGTCGATCATCGCGTCGTCCTCGTCGTTTTGGTCCGCTCGGTTCGCTAATCCGGTGAGTTTAACTCACTAAATCTTGATTAGAGGGTTAATGATGCCCTAAGTGTGCTTAGTCTAAGTTAAGCAAGTTTAGGTGGTTAGATTAGTTTATTTGGTTGATGATTAGATTATGATGTTTAATTAAGTTAAAGTGTGTTTAGTTTAAAGTTAAGTATGTTTATTTTTAAAATAAAGCCTTGATGTGACATAATAGGGTTTTATTTTTGAATTATTTAAAGATTTCGAATTCTGGAAATTTACAATATTATATTAATTCCGAAATTATTAAAATATTATTATTTAAAAAAAACGGAAAAATTATTTTTGACCCCGGTTGCTCAGAATTTCGTGCCGATCGCTGCTGTGTATTCTGATTTTGAAATTGATGGTCAGATATTATAAATTGAATGTGGATTGCGAAAAATATGGATATTATTATTTAATTAATTTTCGGAATAAATTTAATTATTTATTAAAATTTGAAAATTTCATCGGGACCTTATACTCTCAGAATTTCGTGCCGATCGCTGCTGTGTATTTAGAATTTGAATTTGATGATTGATTGTGACAAATTGAGTGTTGATTGTGATAAATAAGGATTTTATTCATAAAAAACCCAAATGTCGGGTTTTGATGCAAAAATTGGATTTTAATGATTAATTAAATAGTGGGGTTCGAAAAAGTGAGATATTGGCTTTTTGATTCGAAATTAGCGTGTCCCCACACACGTGAATAATTTCTGGAATATTTTTAATATGGAGAAAAATGGCCGGGATCACTATTTTAAGTGTAAGCATTGATTGAATTATAAAGTGTCCTAGGGCCGAGTATGATTTGGCTGTGTGATGATTAAGAGGAATTGTCCTGGGCTGTTAAGCCGGACTTGCCCCTATATGGGATGCCCACGGGGTGGATGCGGGTCGCAGTTGATTCTGGGCCCATGCTCCTTCGGGAACGCCGTCGATGTACTGACGAAGCCGCGCTCCATGGGGGGAGGTGATGCCTGGCTATATGCCAGTAGATAGCCGAACTGCGAGTAGGCTATGCCCTTGTGCGGCAGTGAATAACAATTGGAATGCATGTTGGGTGTTATTGATGTGTCGGATTATGGGACGGAATTGTGTGGCATGGAATGGGACGTGTCATAACGATTTAGTCTTATAATCATGACCCCCGCGGTTGTTGGTTATATGAAAGAGAATGCGTTCCAGTTGTTAAGTTCATATTACTATCTGTGATTGAGTGATTTGAAATTGTGCTAACCTGCAGGAAGGAACTGAGGCGAGGTAAGTCTTCTGTGTGATGTGGCTAGGCCACCCGGGGTATTTTCTTTCTAATAGGGGTTTAGGGGATTGAACTTGCTGAGACATCGTCTCATCCCGGTTGTGGGATTAAAATTTCAGGTCCCTGGTGGACGGAGCGGCCAGATAGCTTTGGTTGGCCTTAAGAAGTTGCAGAGGTGAAGTCATAAGGATTGGAGAACGTGTCTGACTTGTGGGTCGTAGGACAGTTCTATTTTAAGAGTCGGTCTTTTGTAGATTGTTGGCCATAGACCTCTGTTTGTAATTCTGTTGAATTATGAAAGTGTTATGTTGTGATTTTGTTTCTCGCTTTCCTATCCCGTATGTTATTGTCAGGGGATTTGTTTCACTTCCGCATGCGTAAATAAATGAATGGGTCGGCGACGTGTCCTGGGATGTCACATATTTGATCGACCGCAGTGGGATGTGCGCGTGCTCGGGGTTCGGGGCGTGACACCTCCACCCCAATTGAAGAAGAACTGACTCCTTCCAAATTTTATAGTTCTCACCATTCAGTACGGGAACATCAAACTTAAATTCAGAGAAATTCACAGGTTGCGAAACTGCATATCAAATAATCATGCTTATGTCACAAAATTTGAGGCAAATATAAATAAATCATGTTTTACCAATGTAAACATGTCACAATATGAATCACATAACATAAAAACTACCTGTGGGCTAAGTTTTTAATTTAAATAGATTCATAATTACTTCATGAAGAAACTACCATATTATATGCATTTTCTTAATCCCTGTGGGTAAATTAAGAAAAATAATATGATATTTCATCCCAATTAATCATATTAATATAATGAAAATTCCTGTGGGATAAAATTCATCATATTAATATAATTAATTACAATCAATGTCCATTTCTAAATATGATCCGGAGGCTTTTAATATATAATTTAATTAATTAAAGATGCTGTGGCCACTCCCTAATTAATTAAATATATGGACCATTGGACATTTAATCTCATGCATAAAATATTCATAACAATGCATGAAATGATATAATAAATAAATACATCAAGGGCAGAACAGTAAATAAATAAATTGGCCAAGGGCAAGATTGCAAAAAATTTTAAAGATTTGGGGCAAAAGTGTAAAAAAGGATCGTACAATTTCTGAAATGGCAAAACGGAAATTTATGAATTTGCGTAGGGACAAAAACGTAAAAACAGCTCCGCGGCTGCGTCAGGCACGTGCTGAGCACGTGCGCGTCCAGCACACAGGCGCGTGCCCCGCACGCGCGCCGTTCAGCGCGCGGGCGCGTGCGTTGCACGCGCCTGGCAACTGCAGCGTGCGTATGGGCGCGTGGCGCGTGGGTCCACGAGCCTGCAAGTGCAGTGCACACGTGGAGCCCACGCGCCTTCTCCCTCGCGCGAACAGAGGCCTCTCCGTGTTTTTTCGCCATTTTCAGCCACCATTTCTTCTCCGTTTCTTCTCCGGCAGCCAATCTAAGACCAAAATAATTGATGGGTTTTGAAGAGAACGTCGGCACGACCACATGGGTACAAGTTTCAGCGAAAATGATAAAGAATTGGCCCCAAAATCAAACGAAAATTTCCCCAAAACTCAAATCCTCAACCACCGCGACTTCTGCCGCCGATTAGCCTCCGGCGAACACTGATATGCCGAAATAACTCATGGCTAATGTTCCTCATGGCGGTGCGAACGTATGGGTCCGAATTCGAGAGGGTGGGTCGCACGGATTTGCCGGGAATCGGCGAATCTCTCTTGGCCTCAAAACTTCAAGTTACTGTTCATCCTCATAAAATGGCCGAAAATTCACCGAAAACACACCGAAAATACACCAAAATTTAACAAAACAAGGCAGAGGCTATAAACATGCTATGATACCAAATGTAAGACATAAATAATTCATATGCGGAAGCCAAGATCGTTTATAGACATACCTCTAGCCATTGTTTGCATTCATGTTCGTCGAATCTCCTGAAAAACAAGAAAGCAATAGGCACACTCTACTAACCAAATTTCCTCACGTACTGATGGTGTATTCTAAATGTGAGGATTTTGTGTTAGACCTTGATCACCCGTCAGAAATGAACGTACGTCCCTATTTATGCATCGTCTCCCATCAAGACGAACGGTTGTCAACGAAAAGGCACGAAGTGTGGAAAACTTCATGTCGAATAGTCGTAATTTTTAGGAGAAAATTTGGGTATAAATGTGGGATCACAAAAAAATAAATAACATTTCGAGTATCGATATACCGAGAGTATTTAGTTCCATTTTGAACTTATAATTTGACTTTGGGAACCCGTTATTTCTCTAGGATATATATATATATATGAGATAATTAGAATTTTTTTTATTCTTCTTATCTATTAAAATCACATATATATTTTTAATCTATTTTGTATATCCTTAACTAATATTTTACCTTAGATAATTATCTAATAAAACCTATAAATAGGCTCATGCATTGCTCATTGTATAATAATATTAAAAAAATTCACATTTATATTTGCCGTATTATTTTTATCTGTATGTATGAATGAGTGAGTTGAGTGAACCCATCCATCCTCTCTTTTCATGTCTTAACATTTTGAAATTTTTACCTCGTGCAAGCGCCTGTCAATTAGCATTTCTTTTTCCTTTTTGGCTTGATGGTTAGGTGATGTCAAGACTAGCTTTCGCGCACATCAACTAGTCCCCTTCTCCCGCCCAACATTTCCTTATTAATGGGTCCAAAATGCTTAATACAATTTACCTAGATAGATTATACCCGTCCAGATGCCATATATATCTTTGTGTATTAGTTATTCATTTTAGTAAGGATTAAACTACATCTGAACCTCCATGGCTTTATCTAGATTAACAACATTACTTATTGGTTTAAGTAGCCACCCTTTTTAGTTTAAATATATTCAGGTTAACTTTCGAAAACGACGGTATGGGCATCTCCAACATCCCATTTCCGGGTTGAATTTAATCTTTGTCTTTTCGTGCGTGTGGAGAGTTAGACTGAATAGCAATTTATCATCTTAGATTTCGATTGTTCGTCCCCCAAGAGGACATCATTTCCTTTCCCAAAATTTTGTAAATATTTTATTGATCAACAACTCCCTCCGCCAATCACCAACCTCCTTGATGGTCGGCAGAGCTGGTTAGCTGCCAACAAGGGTGAGGATCGGAATGCCCTCGCCAGCTACAAGCAATGTCAGCCCTCACCTGCCTTTAGCAGGGGCTGGCGAGCATTAGGTAAGGCTGCCCCTAGCCATCACTAGAGGCCAACGAGGCCCCCCACTAGATCTAGCGAGGGGACTCTCGTCCAGGCGAGGGTGCCCTTGTCGAATTGAGGGAGAGGTGGCTTCATCCAATCCTTGCTAAAGGCCGGTGAAGCTGGCCTTGCTTGTGGCCAGCGAATGCGTCCCGGCCCTCACCCTTGCCAATAGCCAATGAACTTTGTTGGCTATAACAAGGGCTAGCAACTAGCGGAGGGAACTAAGTAAAAAAGAACAAAAAAAGTAAATATAAAAGAAAAGGTAAAAGAAAAAGAAAAGGAAAAAATATTTAAAATTTAAAAAATGTTCATGTTAGTGTTAACTGTGTCATGTAAGATGGTAGGCATCCAAATAAGTAATTTTCGGCTTAAATTGGTTGAATATACTCAATTGGTACCAATATGAAAGTATTTAGGATTAAATTGTCCTAATTGAAATGGTTGTAACTAAATTTGTACTAATACAATGGATTTAAGACTTTTTTTTAATGCTTCTCGAGTTTAAATTCCCCATGTAAATATAATCATGGAAAACCTGACTTGTTTCCATTAAAGTAGCGCTTGCTTGTCAAGTTTCAATGGCCTCTATGAGCTTAAACTTTTGGACTCTTTCGATTTTCTAACATGTTTCTAGCGTCTAATACTATTTGAACTTCAATTTAATTGATCCACATCGCATCACCAACGTAGGTTTTTTTTTTTTTTTGTAAATAATTTTTTTAAAAAAGTAGTTTAAGTGCATTACACACAAAAAAAAAAAAAATGGTGCAAATTACATTATATACCTTTCTCTCGGATGAGAGTGGGAAAAACTCGTCCAATAGCGAAGCGGCGGCTTAGTTTACGCCATTTCAATGGCTCTTTCCTTGAACATTTAGAATAATGCATGTTGCACGGCCTAACCTAAAAGGACTTAATCGTATAATAATCTGCATAAAAAAAATAAAAAAAATTACACAAGACCCTTAATATGTGTTATGTGAAGTCTGAAATTACCAAGGGACCAAATCAATATTCTATGTAGAAGCGTGTCTGGGAGTGAGTTCCTCCGATGAAACAAGTTGGAGAGCTAGAGAGTTTGGAAAGAAAAGAAGCATCAGCTTATATCTGACCATTGATCGATTTCAATGGTGGGACGTCCAGGAATTGACTACGATAATAACTCACTGAAAAGGGGCACTTGGAGTCCAGAAGAAGACCAAAAGCTAATCGCTTACATCAGGAGATATGGCATCTGGAACTGGACTCAGATGGCTAAACCTGCTGGTTAGATTTTATTTATAGTCCCTGAGGAAGTCTACGACTGGTTGTTTTGAGTTAAGATTAGATGCTAATGTGACTGACCCGAGTCTTGAATTTTAATTACTCACAGGTTTAGCAAGAACCGGGAAAAGTTGCCGACTTCGTTGGATGAACCACTAGAGGCCCAACGTCAAGCGTGGGAACATCACGAAAGAAGAGGAGGAAATCATCATCAGGTTACACCGAGTTCTGGGTAATCGGTAATCATACTAACACTCATAGCTGCAAGAGCAGTTTCTCTACCCGATAGATTGGCTCTCACATAATTTTGGCAAACCCTATGGCTATTTCATTTTGGAATGAAAACTGATGCACAAAGGTTTATCGATTCCAACAAATTTTTTCATCTCACCTCCGAGTCAAAGACTCCACGACTGCTACTGCTTTTCAGGCTAGAGCTTTCTCAATTGGTTATCGATGAAATTCCATTGGACCCAGAAATGATACATTGGAAGACCCTCTTAGACGGAAGTCAGTTCATGCTATCATCAGATCTTGTCTAGTAATCCATCCAAACAAGAGGATAAGATATGTGCTCGTTTTGTATGCTGAGTTTAAGCCGTCAGATAATTGATCTCAAGGACAGAACATTTTTCAGGTGCCTTTCATTTTTCCCGTTAGAGGTGGGCAGCCATAGCATCTAGACTTCATCGAAGAATTAAGAATTATTGGAACGCCCGCTTGATTAAACGCTTCTCCAAGAGTCAAACATGATGGCACCTGAGATCAAAGTTGATTCGCATGAGGACTATTTACTGCACTATGATTTAGCCATTATTCAAAGTATTGATGCCAAAACGGCAACAAACCATGGGCATTCTTATCAAACACTTAATGCAGAAGACTCTCAAGCTTTATTTGCAGTTGATGATGACAAAAAAAAAAAAAAACTTAACCAAAGTGAAGGGCAAGAACGCGTATCCAACCAGTTTCTACCTCCGAAAGATCTAAACGTTGTAGAGAGATTTGAGGGTATGTTCACTGAGTCTGGGGCTCCTATCCATTCATATGGGTGCATTCAGCCTGAGCTTGTATTCTCTGTTGAATCCTATGATGATTTCATTGTAGATTTATGGGCAAATTGATTATAGTTGAATGAACCCAACATGGATGAAGGGGTGACAGCATTCATGAATGCGACTTTGTTGTACTTAAGGTCAAGTGTTCCGTTGTAGTTGCTAGTCTTTGATTACACGTTTGATCATTATTAGCTAGTGACTTCTATATGTATTTCTTTTACAACCGTTCACGTCAAAACAAAACAAAAACACCACGCTCTGTTAAGATTGTATTACTAGTCTATCAGACATCAACCATCAGGTTATTTCTAACAAATGCCCCAATTATAACACAAATGCTTCTGATGGTCCAAATAAATGTTTTGCACAGCTTTACACGCAGTAACTCTGAACCTCAAACATCCAATTATTCTTGGCAACGTTAACAAGAGCCCAGCATAATGCAACCTATTATTCCTGGTATAACATAAGTTGGGGCCAAAAAATACAGCAGGAGATATTTTTCTTGAGGATGTCGCAAAATCCATTCAATCACTTCTTCCTAATCTGGAAAAGATTTAGCTTAGACTGTATGAGTGCAAGTCTATTTCGATGATAATTATAGTTGATTATATGCCATCACCATGAAGGAATGAGCAATATTGGAGCTTAAACACCCAATCAAGTGGCATTAGAGCTGTAACTGTCGTTCTTTGAAAAAAAAAATATACTGAGACAAAATTAATTTCAATAAATCTACGAACCCATCCATTGGCATTAGATTACATGCCGCCAATTTTGTAAATGGAGCATGAAATAACCCTAGATGTTAATGATGTCAATTTATAAATTTAACCGCAATACAATCAGCTGCAAAGAGATGAGTTATATCTTAACACAAGACAAGGGATTTATCACCATAGAAATGATCCTCAATTGTACAAGAACATTTATTACATTTCTCCTCTGTCACTGATATACATGCTATAATTCACAAAACTTCATTTTTAGACGAACTTGACTCCATAGCAGGAACATGCTAGCCTTACAAACTGATAACTGACCTTACAAAGGAAAACCACGAGGATCATCTATTGCAACAAAATTTTGAGCACATCAGCATCATCAATTTCCCCATAAATCTTTGACAATGTCCTCGTAGGATTCACCAAAATACACTGCCTCAGAGTATATACACTCAGAAGCAGGAGATGTAGTTCCTGAGTTTGAGCATGTGCCTTCAAAATCTTCTAATAAGCAAAGATCCCTCAGTGAAACCAATTGTTCCCAATCTACTTCGTCGATTTTGTCGCCCGGTGAGGTCAAGCCATTGACTAGGGTTTTGTCAAATGGATCAATTCCACAAGGAGATCCAAGGTTTTCTGCTTTTGTAGCATCAGTAAGGGCAATTGATGAATCTTGGCAAGATAAAGGATTATTGTGATTGCAGTTGACTTTCACATCGCATGCAGTTGGCATTTGCAAATTTTCCATGAGAAAACGTTTCTTCAAACGAGTATTCCAATAGTTCTTTATCTCATTGTCCGTCCTTCCCGGAAGTCTACTTGCTATGCTGGCCCAACTACAACAAGGAACTTGCGAATTAGATATCTAATTATTTCCAGAGAGCAATTATAATGTTTTCGTGCTTGTTAGTAGAATCATAGACTCAATAGTTAACGTACAGTTTTAGATTCTTGATTGTGGGGATTGCCCCACTTATGACTCAAGTTATTGTCCTTCTCTATATTACCATCCCAATTTTATTCCCCCATCATGCGCGTCATCAATATTGATCAAGAATCATGCAATACGAGTACATTTACTCACCGGTTACCAAGAACTAGGTGCAAGTTAATAATGATTTCTTCCTCTTCTTGGGTGATGTTTCCGTGCTTGATGTCGGGCCTCAGATAGTTCATCCATCGAAGCCAGCAACTCTTTCCTGTTCTCGCCAAACCTGAGCAAACGCCCATCCGATACTAGGGTTAGTGATCTATGTGGTGAAGCTTTCGATGTAAAAAACTTGATCCACCAAGACACGTTTTGATCCTTGTAGACAGTACTCAATCCTTTCTGCCGAATGATTGGCCTTAAATCGAGAAGACTCAAATTCACATTAAAACCCCGTTTCTTGAAATGATAACAGACAGGAAACAAAAGAGAGATAATAACGTAACACAAACACACACCTGCGGGTTCGGCCATGTGAGTCCAGTTCCAAATGCCATATCTCTTAATTTAAAGCCACCAGTTTCTGGTCTTCTTCCACACTCCAAGCACCCTTCGTCACTGTCTTCTTGCTGTTGCTCTTGTCAACCCTGGGAAACCTGGCCATTGATACTAGAGACTATGGGTGAGGGAGCTAATGTTTTTTCAGCTCTCTTGGCTTCGAATGAAGTTGCCCTCCTGCGGGTGACTTCTGTACTTATACTTGTCCTGCACGTCGCACATGCATTGAAGGGCTTTTTCCTGGAAAATCAGATCAGATAGTTCCAAGGAGGAAATGGGGTCTGCTCTTCTGGAAGCGGCATAAAAGTCTAAAACGTTTGGTGGTGGGTCTTTGCGCATCCTTAGCATCAAATTTTAAAGCGTGGACTGACCCCACGCTATTATGATATTCAGATACTGAAAGTCTCTTCCCATGGTAAAAAGCATACTGTAGTCCCAACAAATACGGTAGGCAGCTCTTATTTATGATAGATTGTCGTCTAAATTTTTAGCATTATTTTTTTTTTCAATTCAATTTTTTTTTCTATAGTTACTTTTAAACTTAAATAAAACTCAGATATGTCCATTAAATGGAACCAAATTATAAATTCTGTAAAATATGAAAATAATAATAGTTTTAGTAAAAATCACTCTAAGGCCTAACTCATCAGTTCTTTTTTTATTACCAACACCAATTTTTTATTAGTGAACGGTTATTTTTTAAGTGACATAGTACAATAGAAATCATAATCTACTTGCGTTTAACTCGCGTCTTCATAAGAATATGCTAAAGGGGAACATTAACGATGATAGGAGTATCAATAACGCAACGAATTAATTACTGTCTAGTTGTGACAGTGTAATGCTATTAAAAAGTGACCAATCTGTGAAACTACAAAGCAACATTGAATGAAAGAACAGATCCCACTTCGCCTAGCCCAAACTATAATTATATTAATTATGTATTAATTCTCTTGGGCCTGTGTCATCTTTGATTTCTGGTTTGATGAGAGTGTCCCCCTCCACACATTTAATCGATGGGGGTTCTTTAGGAAATTATGCACAGATAAATTTTATAAATATAAATGTAAAAAAATCATAGCTAAAGAAGCTATTTCCCTTGAATGTGTGCATCGTGAACTATGTTACTTGAAAAATTGTCTGCTTTGGTTCATCCCATACCAAATCTTATAGCTTTGTCTTTTGGCATACAAGTACACACTTTCCCACAAGATCGCCATCCAAGTAGCACTTTCACTTGGGCATGCTTAAAATTGAAATTCCAAATGTAAACATTGTCAAAAGTTCATTTTCAAAGTTACTTATATTTCAAAGTGGCATTCAGTCCTCCCTATCTCCACTTGCCATCCTAGAAGCTTGCTGAGAACCGGTTGTTATTCGAAACCTCTCTGTTAGTCATCACTTCTTGCCCTCATCGAACTAGGTTGTTACGAATTGACTTAGTGGCAAGGTTGATCCCATGCTTTCAACTCGATAACTAATGGATTTGAGTGATAAAACCTTATGTCTCAATTTCTCTTTCTCGCTTTTACTCTCTATTTTCTTGTTAGTGTGTGCCTAATCCTAACACTATACTAGTTCCCCTCTGTATGGCTAATTAGTTATGGTCATCCTTCTAGGTTGGGTTATCAAAAATAGAAAAAATAAATAAAAGAAGCTAATTGATAGTGTTGTATTTCATTTTCCATGGTTGCATTATTATGAAGAAGGTAAAAAAAATTCTATGCAAAAATATCCAAACTCATACAACTGCACATAAAAAAACCAGTTATTAATTCTAGTTTGAAATGTACTTAATGTGAGGTGATTCAGTTTAATTTCTGTCGATTGCAAATCACTTTTGACCCTAAGCGATAATGAATTCCAGATTGACATGTAATTAATTTGAGGTAATTCAATTCAAGCTTTTTAAGTGTATTTTTGGTGGTATTGAAGACATAAGGGTGCAATGGTGGTTTGCATCAGATCAAAGTTCACACAACTTTTCTGTTGTTACAAGCAGATCAATCGTGGGATGAGAGTCAATCGATGATCAAGTTGTGATTAGTAGTTTCTTTGGTGATAGAGTTCCATGTCAAAGGCTTAACAATGTGGAAGCAATGAAAATATGTGACTTGGAGGGGGCAGAAGTCTTTCATTCGTGCGTAGAATGCATAAAGACAGTAATTGGAGGGATGGATAATAACAGTGTGAAATCAGGAGAAGAAAATGAAATTCTAGAAGCAGATGAAGATAACCATAGCTTTCTCGATGCTCTTGAAACATGGGGAGAAAGGTAACCCACCAATTCCTCACAGCGTTTTGAAATTAGACAATGGGTTTTGCCTTTTCTCTATATTATTGTGACCCAACTTTCTCGGTTCGTGGTGGCCAATAATGGTCATAAACAAATGAAGTAAATGGAAAGTTAGCAACGAAGTCAAAAGCAATAACTACACAAGACAGCCGTGAAATAATGTAGAATAGCTTTAGCTTTTCCTTGGGTGGAACAAATCGGGATAGAAATAACCATGTAAATGCGACACTTCTGGTTTCTTTATGTTGGAATATCTCCTACATTGGATGCAACAAAATTTCATTGTCTTGAATTCAATGCGTTCGGAGTCTCTGAAAGATAGCCCTAGTCTGTTAAAGAGTGTGCTGTGTTCTGAGGAAAGACTAGTTGGCATTGAGTCTTGTATGGTAAGTGGGCCATGGCAAATGTATAGATATTACAGAGAAAGTTTTATGGCACTTATAATCCGTTGTTGAGGAGATAGATGATTTTAGTGATTTGGCCATTAAGCGCCGTCAAATTTAATGGAGTGCGCAAGAAAAGCATTTATCTTTTCGATCGTGTTACCAGTCTAGGGTTATTTTTATAGAATTTAGTTTTGTGAGTTCTTGCACGTGAAAGAAGATTATGCCTAGTGTTTTTTCAGTTTAAAGACTATAGTGCTTATTGATTTGTGGTTTATGGTGATTAATCAACATGCAGGGCAAATACTTTCTAGGCCAATTTATCATAATAACAATTAAGGTTTGTTGTATTCTTCTGATGTTTGACTTACCACTGCCCCCTTCTAGCAAAATACATGCATGTAATACAAACGTTAAGCACAAAAATGAAGTTCCCTATATAAATGAACTTGCAGCATGTTACTAGAAAAGTCCATTCTGTTAATACATTGGAAATTATAAACTTTTCACCGCATTTTGCAAGCTTGCTAACGAGAACGGAAGTTGTTCTAAACATTTTTCTCACCTTCATTGGTTCCCAAATAAATGAACGGGGATAAGAGAGCTCGAAAAGGCTACTTTACTTATTTACTTGATGGAAAGCACGTCAGTCAGATAAGCAAAACCCAGATGCATCCACTCATTTATGTTTAATGAGAGCTAAAGAGGACAAAAGCACCGAAACAAAACAAAAGAAAGAAAGTTAATCAAATAATGAAAGGTCCAAATTGTGCAATATTGACTCTTACTGGCCTTCAACACGTTCACACTATTGCCAACATAAACAATCTTGCTTCCCCTTTAGGGGGAACCCAAAGTCCAAGTTGTTCCCACGTGTTGGAGATAAGCAAGGATTGGACCTGAGATTGTGATTGGACCGAGAAGATTATGATTGATATCAATCCAAGATTGCAAGTGATTATAATTGACAGATTATATCAATCCGAGATTGGATTTGATTTAATGTATCTTCATTTATTTTTCCAAAGTTAAATATTCGTTGTACTACAAATAGGAGCTTGTATAATATAAAACATACAACTGAATACACAAAAATATATATATAAGTCGTTTCGCATTTTATTGGCCTATTCCTTGAACTCTGACACCACACAACTTCCCAATAGATGTGGTCAATATGCCAAGGCACACAGAACACGACACATGATTATATTTTTGTCTTTTCCTTTTGAAAACGTGGGTTCAATTCCCGCAGATACTCAAGATTCCGACCAGTAACGAACGACGCGATTCGCGGTCCCACGTACTAATCCGTGAAAACTCAGAAATTTTGAAAGAACAGTTCACAAGGAGACCACTACAGTTAATGAAGAGGTGTTGTTTCTTGCATATTTATACCTTTCATACTTCCCCAATAACTCAGAATCTGGAGCTTTAATTTTTTTTTTTTTTCCCTTTTTGGGTTTCTAGTACGTCAAATCTAGAAGGTCGACCAGAATATTGACTCATGGAGAGGGAGAGTACCTCAAGTACTAATACTCTCCAAACTGTTCATGTTTTGATGGTTGAGCGAGTTTTGAAATTCTTTTCCCATTTGTAATTTCTTTTATGTAAGTGCTCTTTTATGATGCAAACTAAAAAATACTGAAGAATAGAATGTAAAAAGAAACATAAAAGAAGAATATATTTTAAGATATAATGGAAGGTCCACAAGAAAAAATTTCAAGGTGGGAGATTACAACAAAAAGAAAAGTTAGTCTATTTGGAGAAATTTTAAAAATGCTAATCTGAGAACTAATACGGTTGCTGCTTGTGGAAGCTGGATACCTGTGGTATCTCCCAATGCAAGTTAGTCTACTCAGGTGCAATGGAGGGCGACTTCTTGAAAGAATTTTTATGTCAATAGTGCACGGAGCAGCGTTAGAACTCATGCAAGAAAGGTTCCTGGGCACAAGCTAATATGGATTACACCTAAGACACCCAAGCATAGCTTCATATGCCGGCTCGCTATCTTGAATAAGCTCCTAACTTAGAGATAGATTGAACAGATGGTAAATATGAAGGCAATTAATAATAGCGAATTCCCTTTAGGACACAAAGATAATTAAAAGGTCATGTGTTATCTTATTCCATATACAAAACTCCATCATTAAAGAGCGTGAAGATGTATCTTATTTTTAGATTTTATAATTGGAATTTCAGGTAAATCATTCTAAATCAATTACTTAAATATGTAAATTCGGAAGCATGAGCATGCAAACAACGCGTCTTGAGCCTTTGCATACATCACAGATAAGGATAAAGAACCGGAGTGCGAAGATGCTTCGGAGGAGTTGAATGTGGAAGCAAATCATTTTCAAACACAAGTCAAACGACTTCTGGTATGAAACGTGCTTGTTTTTCATGATGACGTTGGGCAAGAAATTCAAATTTGCGGGCGCCATCCATGTGTTCGTCAAGAGACTTAATTAATCACTAGTCAGGTCATCATTTCATATATTAAAGGCAACTATCTCTGCCATGCGTACGGCACGTTTGAAAGCGAACTCAACCTGTTTGCCCTATATGAAAATATAAGAAAGAAAACCTTTAGTCCCCACCCAACAACTTCGAGAGAGTACATGGTCAGAACTGGAAGCAATTATGTCATTTAAAAAAAAAAAAAGTGTATACGCATGAATTGCTATTTAATCGATAAATTAGGATCCTCTAACAATATGAGATAAAGTTACACCTTAGTATTTATTTTCTTGAGAGTTTAACACTTATGTTATGGACTGCTCAAATCTGTTAAAAGCATTCCATATCATTTGCCTACGATAATAGCTATAGCGGACAATTGCTTTGCCGACAGCTAAAGTAGAGTGTATAGCATCAACTAAGGCAATTAAGGAATCTATTTGGCTCACATGTTTGTTCGACGTTTGAGGATTATTGTAGTAGGAGATTGTTAATTACTGCAACAATCAGAGTGCAATACATTTGGTCAAAAATCAATTGTATCATTGGCAAACAACATACATTGATGTCAAGTACAATTTTATACCTGAGATTGCGTAGGAAAGATTTGCATCCATTGAGAAAGTGCAACACGGTAGTTAATTTGACAGACATGCCAGCGATCCTATGACATTGATCAAGTTCCAATACTATTCGGACTTGGTCAGTGTTTGAAGTGGATAAGAAGCGTAGATGGGCTTGGGAGAGACAATGACTGATCAATGATCGATAGGGATGAAGTTGGACTTCTCTATCATGGTAGAGGTTTGTTGACTACGGATCGAAGTTAATTTTGATTGCTTTGAACACTAACCCAAAATTGAATCGCGAGGAACATCGGCCACATTGGTAAAGTCCAAGACTGGACTCTTGCCAATGAGAACTTGGGTAATGGAAAAAGGGAAATTAATTTCTCACAAGATTTCTTTCTGTATTGAAGATGAAGTCCATGTTGATGTTGGATAAGGGCCCGTGTTTGTTTTCTTTGGTGCGTACCCACACACAAATATATATATATATATAAGTTCGGTCTCCAGTGCTATATTGAGTATGCTTACTGTGTTTTAAAACTATAAAGAAAGGATTAAGAGAGGTTTGTGATTAATTCTTGTGGGTTTAGAGTTAATTTAGGATTGTGAAGTAGTTGTGAGTGGGTGCAACTAAGCGATTCTAGTCTCATCTCTATAGATTATAGTGGAACCATCTCATCAATCTCTCCATTAGTAGTATGCACACCTCTGAACCACACAATCCTTTGCATTTAAGTTTTATTTCTGCAATTTATATCTTAATCAAATCATTTAATTTGTTCATGCTTCCATGTTATTTGTGATAAATCACATATAGAAATATAAAGACTTGATATGATTCCCACATAAAAGTTCAAGTTTTCATGCCCATGCATTTCTTAGTTGTGATTGATTTTGATCATTTGACATTCATACAATGAGTTTATCGTATCACACTTTCTCAATAATTTGCAACATATACTAATGGAATTCTCAAGTTCTATCTTTTTCACATCCAACCTTCTGTATCATGATAAGTCAATTCAAAGTTGGCTTTCAAAGACTAGATGTTGAAAGCAAAATCGCTCATGTTTGGGAATAACTTTTACTGAGTGTTGATTTGGCATTTTTTTTAATAGAGTATTTGACTTCCATTTAGTTCTGCGACTGCACCAGTCTTTATACAATTCTTCAATCCATCCATGTGAAACATGGATCAGCCAGCTGGAGAATTTCGTCCCATATTGTCAATTCGTAATTCAATGTTTTTAGTCAATCTTGTCCAAAGAATTATGTTGAGAATTCAATGAATTTGTGGTTTCAATGAACTAGAAAGAAGCTTCGAGGTAAGAGTTGCTAGTGGGAAGAGACGGGGGATGTTTCGAAAGAACGTTAATTTATAGTTTTTGCCACCTAAGTACAAATAACGACAACATAGATAGGACATGCACACGGGCGTTGAAATTAGTTGGGAATCAAAGTGATTGACCGAGCACCACATTCACATCAATGAAGTTTCCGATGAAGGAGACAAAACAGCAGAGAGAGAGAGAGAGAAAGAGAGCGAGCGACGTTCAAAGTTCATGCATTTTGCTGAGAACTCAAAAGCAAGTGTGGGAAAGTAGGGTTTTAGGTAATCGTCATCGCTGATGTCATCATTTATTGATTATTGTAGTGACAGTGCTGCATGAACTTGTCAAACAAAATATTGTAATTGAGATTAATACGCTGCTAGTAGTTTTTTTTTTTTTTTTCCTTCATTACTCTTCAAGGTGTATAGGTAGGGTTGGGCCTTTTTATAAAGAGTTGCGTCTTTCATTCAAGTAATATGTCTATCCATACAAGAGACTATTCATTAAAAAAATTATGTTCTTGAATTTATTTTAGACAAACAGTAATGCTCTAATAAAAAAATCATAATCTTTATTACTTGTAATGCGTGTGGGTACCTACTAGTAACATTGAATTGATATAGATAAAGAATAATTGTTAAGACTCATTGTGCTAGACAATGCTAATCAATCAAATGAATCGGTCCATACTTGTTATCTCAAAAATAATAATTAAGCCATTTCTAATTATTAAAAAAAAAAAAAAAAACTCGAGCTAGTCCCAACTCGACCAGCCTAGACCGATTAATTCAATTCGAGCCTTTTCTTGTACAATTTAGACTAGCATGGAAATTCTAGGCCTGGCCCATTCGGGCCGAGCCAAAAGAGTACCTTGACGCCCCACTTGCTTGAACCATGCTCATGTACATGTCCTTTACAATTAATTCACGACACATTATATTGGAAAGAAATATTAACGAGTTTTACAAATTCTAGTGTGAATCTGATTTTATTTTCAAGGATTCTTGAAATGTAAAGCTTGATTGAGTAGAATGAATCTAGGCAATATTTACTTTTGAAAATATTAAGCTCGGGACGCTAACCTATTACTATAGCGAATGAAAATTTATTCAATGAAATTTTCTTGCATGAATTCCAGGACATACATACACTGATGGTTCATTTTAGTCATTAGATCATGCCATTGCCACAAGGAGCCAAAGTTATTTAAGGAATGCGGTACGGTGATCTAGATCCATATATACACTGAATTCATGCAGTAACGCCTCTATGTCAGCAGGGTGCTCGAAATTACTTGGTGGAGGATAAAAAAAGTTACTAAAGTTGAGGATCAAAGCAAATATCTTGGAGATAGATACATAGTTGGAGGTTTGTTAGGATTAAAGGTGAACCTAAAAAGTACATCATTGGATAAAACTCGTACATGAGCATACGACATTGCTCAACCTCATGCAAGCTTTACCTAAATACGAAAAATGTACATTCAGAATTGATAGTGTGTTCATGTAAAAGCAAGCTTTTAGATATTATGTTTGTAGGTTGGAGTAAGCGCTGCAAAATGGTGAAGTAAGGCTTTGGGATATTAAGAAGTAGAGTGTAAAGCAACACGTTTTATTTCAATACTACACCTACATTGTATTTGTTGAGAGATAGTTATGGTTTTATTAAGTACATATCTCTTCAAATTCAGCATTGTAAACATCAATGAGAGAACAATGTATTGTACTAGTATAGCACGTATTTTGATTGGTTTGTTAAAGTGGTATTAGAGCTCAAATGCCCAACTAGTGGCATTAAAGCTCAAATGCCATAGTTGCATGGAAAGTAGTATGCTCACCAAAAAAGGACGGAGAACTAGGCTTGCTTGATCAAAAACTTTGGAATAAATTATTGATGGGTTGCATGCTTTGAAGCCTCATCAATCTTCCATCATCATCCCTATGGAGTACTTGGGTTCATCATATTAAATGTAGAGGTACTTGCATCATGCAACTCGACATAAAAGGCTGTATGACTTGGAGTTGGCAATGTATTCTCAAGCTAAAACTTGCTCTAATGCCTATTATCTCCAGCCAAACATACTGTTGCAAAGAGATATACAAGGAATTCAAACAAGAGGAACCGGCCATGGACTGGTATCAATTAATTTGAACCATTAGTATTAGTAAGCATAATATTATTAGTTGGCTTGTTTGTAGAGATAAACTACCAACAACAGTAGTCACATCATCTTTACCAAAAAAAAAAAACAGTAGTCACATCACGGTGGTTATCTTTAGTAGATACTAAGTGTAACTTTTCTATGATTGGTATAGAAGATAGAAACCACTTATTCTTTGAGTACACTTGGACAAGTAGTGTATGGCATGGTATTTTGGCATGAAATGGAATTTGGCGTTATATAGGAGGTTGGAACTTAGAAATTCAATGGATGATCGGGGAAACAAAGGGCAAAACTTGGAGGCGAGACTCCTCAAGCTATCTTTTTTAGCGGCAATCTATTGCATCTAGATGGAACACAACCATGGACCATCTCGAAACACATCAATTGAGCCTCATCTTTTGTTGACTAGGATTCAAAAGGTTGTAAGAGGTAGGCGCCACTCTACAAAAAGTGTAGGCCTTCCAAGGCAAATATTTTATTGGCTACTATACGGAGGCTTCCTTCCTCAATCTTCTCGCATATAGTTTTTGTGAAATGCTAGGAGATTCCCTTAAGCTTTTGTACCTCATCTAATTAAAATATTCACATATTTACACCAACTAAAAAAGCTCAAAACGCCATAGTAAAAGGTAAAAGAAATGAATAATATACAAAGAACAGGCTAGAAATTTAGATTACATATTCTTCACATCTTTCTGATAAAGCATGAAGCTCCACTATAAAAATCATACATGATTAATAGAGAAGAGTTTATCTCTAAGTAAAAGTAAGTATTATCACCATAGAACAGATTTTCGAGTGGTACAACATTTATTTCATTTTGTCCACGATCACTGATTGACATGCTACGCTATAACTCACGACAGTGTAGAAACCATTTTTAATAAATGCACAACAAAGTTTACTCCATAGGGGAAAAAGGCTAGCCTTATGAAAACAAAGGAAAACTGACATTACAAATGAGTTCCACGATGATCACATATTGCAGCAATACTTGACCATGTTAGCTCCAGTTTCCCCATAAATCTATGGTGAAGTTGTCTTGCGAATCACGGAAATACACACCATCTGAGTACATACACTCAGAAGAAGGCAATAAACTTCCCGAGTTCGGGCACATACCCTCCAAATCTTCTATTGCACTAAAATCATTCAGAGAGTGCAATTGTTCCCACAAGTTTGCATCTTCTCCCACCGTATTGCATCGTGAATGCCAGTGATTCACTAGAATTTTGTCATCATGATAAACTTCATGAGATGGGCACAACCTGCTTGCATGTAGTACTGGAATATCCCGAGGAGATCCAAGATTTGTTGCTTCTGTAGGATGAAGAATGGCAATAGATGGATATTGGTGGGTTAAATTATTATTTGGATTTGAGTTAACTTTTACATCACATGCAATTGGCATTTCCAACTTTTCCTGGGCGCAGCGTTTCTTCAAGTGAGTATTCCAGTAGTTCTTTATCTCATTGTCTGTTCTTCCGGGAAGTCGACTTGCAATTGTAGCCCAACTACAACAAGAAAAACTATAAATTAAAAATCTAGCTTGTTATGAAAAGCAATGACAATGTGTTCTTGATTGTTAGTAGAATCAGATATATACAAACAATATGAAATGCCTTGAGTTGTGTTATGATGACAATACAAAGTTATTTTCATGCCCTAGCAGAAATACAGGTACTTCCCTCATTTTATTTGCTGTATCTGTGGTATCTGTAAGTTAGGAAAAGCAGATGGTTTGAAGTTGCATGTCAATTAGGTTAATTGCAAATAAACTGAGGAAAATGACTTAATCATGAGAATCGAACATATTCTGAAGCACAACTTGCCTGAAGTCGATATATGTCGTACAATATCAACCAAGAATCATCCTGCATATTCCAAATTGACTTACCGTTTACCAAGAACTTGGTGCAAGTTGATAATGATTTCCTCCTCTTCTTTGGTGATGTTGCCATGCTTGATGTTGGGCCTTAGATAGTTCATCCACCGAAGTCGGCAACTCTTTCCGGTTCTTGCTAAGCCTGATGATAATATGAAATTCAAAATTAGGGTTAGTGACTAGCGGTGCAATTTTTCAATAAATTCTTGATCCACCACTGCCCTGGGGTTTAGATCCATATATAGGCCACTCAGTTACTTGACTCTTCAAGATGATATACTCTTGAATCGGGAAGATCCAAATCCACATCGAACTCGTTCAATGAAAACAATTAGATCTAGAAAATAAAAGATTTCAATGCATCACGCACTCACCAGCAGGTTCGGCCATGTGAGTCCAGTTCCAAATGCCATATCGCATGATATAAGCCACCAGTTTCCTACTTCCTCAGCACTCCAAGCACCCTTCTTCACTGTCTTCTTGCCGTTGCTGATTTTGCCAACCCTGGGATACCTGGCCATCGACACCAGAGATTGCGCAGTTTCCAACCCCCGTCGGCTTTGAATGAAAATATTCCTCTCCAAAGAGGGTTCACGTGGATTTATACTCGTTCTGTAGCTCGCACGTGCCCTTAAAGCGTATTGCTATGAATAATTAAAGCAGATAACAAGGGCAAATGGCTACTTGTTCTTCCAGGAAACAGCATGTATTTGTGCATATTTAGCACCATAGTAAAGTGGGTGTGGACCTCACTATTATTGGATATTCAAAATATAAATGCTCACTGTTCCCATTGGAGGATTTCAACTCTATGGTTACTCTTTATCTATTGGGGTTTTTGTTGCTCAATGCTTTAGCTAGCTCGAACCTTCTTGGCTTCTTCCAATCAATTGTCTTTCCAAGAAGTGGAAATTTGGCAAAGGTCGACTCGTATTATGGCCGATACTAAATTTTTTTAGAGAAAGATGAGTCATGACTATCGTTTTAGTATTCATTATCCCTAGATAATGACTATAGAGGACCCCAAAAATTTACTTATGATTAATCCAAATGTCTCGTGTTGATGATCAACAACACGAGCATCATCCTAATTGGTTAGTGGGGATGGAGAACACTTCTAACTAAAAGAGTGATTTAGCAGGAAAATAAAATATCATAACACTGTTTTTTCATAGATAATCAACGAGCAGATAATTCCAATTAAATTGGGAACTTGCTCTTCCTAGAAACACAATAAGTTGTGCACATTTAGCATTAATGGTAAAGTGTGGACTGACCCCACTATTGGACACACAAGTATAAAAGGTCACTTTCTATTGGAGACATACTCAAGTTACAACTATAAGCAAAAAAGCCCTAAACTTAATTAGGATAATCCATTGCTATAATAATTTTATGAAAAATTACATAAAAGTCATAAACCTATTACAATTGTGTCAATTTAGTCTTAAACCTTCTTTTTTTTTTTTTTTTTGTTAATGTAGTCATAAACATTTTGTAATTATGCTAACTCAATACATTCATTCAATTTTAACCAACCAATGCTAACTTGGATGTTGCCCAACCTTGTCAACCATTGTTGCCCAACCGACAATTATGCTAACTCACCGGTGGTTGGCGAGGGCTTCATGGCCGTCGCCCAACCTTGTCAACCATTGTTGCGCAACCTTGTCAACCACTATGGGGGGGAAAAGAAAAAGGAGGAAGAAGAGGAATAACAACAAGAAAAAAAAATATAAAATATAAAATATTCAAAAAATTATTATTAAAATTGTCCATGTCATTATCGGCCAAAAAGCTGGTATTAATGTCAATGCGGACTAGCCAAATGGACTAAATTGGCCACAAAAAAAAAAATGGTTTCAAATTGAATTATCATAATTACAATATGTTTAAGATTTTTTTTGATAATTTTCCCAAAAGTTTTAGCATTTCATCTGTCCAATTAATTTTTTCCTCTCCAGCATTAAATGAGCATGTTTCCTTGAACTTAATGGAACGTACTTTTTCCTATTTCATTTACTTTCCCTCCAAGAATTTAAAATGAAAGGTACTATTATAATTTTAGAAAAGTAAAAATCAAATCAAATACAATGAATGGGGAGCATAATTTATTCGTCTGAATCCAAGTATAAGAGAGTATGCCTAGTGTGAAACAGATCCATGTTGATTTTGGCAAGTGAAGTAAAGCTGCCAATGTCATTGGTGAGATCAGCGGATGATAATAAATTCCACAAACGAATGAAAATTGATGAGAAAAGGCGACCCAACACCGGTTCATCAAGTTTGAAATTAGACGAAACTTTGCCATTCTTTATGTGGTGACGAAGAACTTTTTTAGTAGGGGAGGCAAAAATAATGATAAAAAAATAATTAATTAAATGAACTAAATGGAAAGCTTGCTGCGAAGTCAAAAGCACATCGTGCAAAGTAACACCTGCTCGAGAGTGCCATACAACTTTGTAGAGCATCTTCCGATTTCTAACGTTTCAACGAGTCAGGCAAGAAAATATCCAGTTAACTAATGTCAACTATTGATCAGTGTTGGAGTGATTTATATTCATGTCATTATCCTTAAATTTCATTCCCTAAATGCACCAACTTTCATTTGTATCAATGTTCTACCCAAAAAAATATGATGTGCTAGTATTTTATACTGCATTGTCGAGTCTTCCAAAGTAAAACGCTGCAAGTTATGGATCCGGGGGCGATATGTGACATATTATGGTTTTGTGGTGCAAGTATTATACGAAGTACATCTGGACATTGATTGGACCATGGAAGCATATAAAACGTATGAACATGTGTGCTTTCAAGTTAATTAAGGGTTGCGTTACCTCCCCCAGATAAGTACAACCTAGATGCAATTGCCAACGCTGATTTGTGATTGATCAGAGACCTAGGAAAAGACAAAATTTTGCAATAGACTATTGTTGTAGTGCATCTTAGACCCAAGATACATTGCGCCTTTGTCAGCAGTGACGTTAAATAATACATCTTCTCCACTAGTCATGAAATACACCACATACAATAGGAAACTTCCCTTCTGATGAAGGCTCCAAATTCTGAAAGATTGACTATCCCAATCCTTCAACACGCTTGTACTCTGGATGTGGTCAACGTGCAATGCTGGAACGACATTACTATATTACTCTCTTTGGTACTTTTCAAACACGTGCGTTTAATTTCCAGGACAAACGAACGTTCAGTGGACCATCCTATTCTTGAAAATATTCAGAATTCTTGAAACGACGGGCTAGGTTTGCCCACTGATGGAAATAATCAAGAACATAAAGAGGCGAGTCTGTTCTGGGGCATGATGAAGACTTTCATGTTTACTATTTTGACTTCCGTAATTCAGCAGACGATTTTTCAGAGTCCCAACAGATGTAAGTAGCCAGCCCATGCAAACCTTAACTGTGCAAAACATCTGCCTCGCAATCAAAGTGAAACATTTGGAGGTTTTGTCATGCATCATCTTCACCGTACCTTTTGAAATTATGATTCGTAAGTAAATCTTCTATTTTCGAGTTTAGTGGAAGCGAGATTGGTTTGGTTGGTGATGGGGGGAACCGTACAACAATCCAACAAGATCTCACTCAATTCAAGATTGATTTCTTCCTCAAAATTAAACCAACCTAGAATTTGCTTAATCCCATATAATATATTCCTTTCACACAATTATCAAAATACGTAGATATAATGCTAAAATAATAAGGAGATAATAATAACACCACTACCAAAAAAAAAAAAAAAACCTAATGCAGAAAAAAATCACAAGCTCTCAAAATCTTTCATTAATTATCAAGAAATAGAATGATAAACAAAGATTCTTCTGTAATAACACACTAAAGCTAAATATCAATCATACAATAATATTTTATCACCACAATGATGAATTTTCACATATAAAGCAAGAACCGTAATCGAGATTAGAGAAGACTAGAGGTGACTTGGAGAAGGCTTTTAACTCACAAAATTAATCAATTCCTAGCTCTTAGTCCCATGAATAACATACTGAAACTTGGCTCAACCAATTTGGACAATTTTTCGCCTTCAAATTGGACAGCAAAGCCGCACACCCCGTTTCTTCTTTTCCCCGTTCCATCTCAGGAAGAAATCTCCCTCCTCTCTTCTTTTCACTCTCACACGAACGAGCAGCTCCCTCCTTTTCATCTTTTGATTTTTGACCTTATTTCTAATTTGATGTGTTAGCTGGGCCCCACAGAAGCTAGCTACCCTTATATCAAATCCGTCTGGCAAGAATGCTTTTGTACTAAAACCAATCCCAAATATGTATCGAGTCTGAAGGCGGTACCTTTAATCAGTCTCAAGAAACGATTGAATATATAAACAAGTGGGTAGGTCAAAGAACCCGTATCATGACCTATGTTTTTCTTTATTTTCGTCGATCATGCACATTACCCAAGGATTTCCTAAGATCTGTAGAGCGATTGGTGGGGAATCCAGGCAAAAGATTTGCTCTAACCAGTCGAAATAGCACCGTCCACCACCTCTCTCTCTCTCTCTCTCTCTCTCTCTCTCTCTCTCTACTTTTTCATTCCGAAGTGCGACCTTGCCATCGTACCACCAATTTGCATCTCTGTCAGATTTCTCTTCACTATCATCCTGTGGGAACAGTACCTTCATAAAGAATAAATGACTATTTTTTTCGGTTCCCCAGGATATAGGTACTCTTAAGGGAGAATTTTATTTTGTCCAGCTGATGGATGAAGCCCCCCGTTTTGCACCGCGAGGATGGAAAGTAGGGCTGCATACTAAGGATTTAAAGAAGTCGAAAAGAAGCATATGATATACAATCTTCATAAGCTTTTCTATGGTCTCAAATAAGCATCACGTCAATGGTACTTGAAATTTGATAAGGTTGTGAGATCATTTGGTT
Source organism: Eucalyptus shirleyi (assembly GCA_017140165.1). NCBI lineage: Eukaryota > Viridiplantae > Streptophyta > Magnoliopsida > Myrtales > Myrtaceae > Eucalyptus > Eucalyptus shirleyi. The sequence goes on from CM029454.1 coordinate 27,343,654, forward strand.
TTGAAGAAAACAATTTTGATTAATACATCTATATGAAAGTAAGTGAGAGTAAATATATTTTCTTAATACTTTATGTAGATGACATTTTGCTTGCTAGTAAAAATGTTGATTTATTGAATAATACAAAAAAATTTCTATCTACAAAGTTTGATATGAAACACTTTGGGGAAGCTTTTTGTTCTAAGCATTGAGATTTATCATAACAAATCTAAGAAGTTTTGGGGTTATTTTAGAAAAGTTATATAGATCGTATTTTTAAAAAATTCAATATGCAAACCTGCAAGTTTGGTGAAGCTCCTATTGTGAAAGATGATAAATTTTGCATAGAATAATACTCCAAAAATGATATTGAAAAAGAAGTAATGAAGAATATTCTATATGTTAGCGCATTGGCAATCTTATATATACACAAATATGTACTAGACCTAATATTGATTTTATTGTGGATACTCTTGAGAGATATCTATCAAATTTAGGTTATGAACATTAAGTTGTAGTTAAAAAAGTAATGAGAATCTATAATGCACAAAAGATTCCATGCTTGTATATAGTAAAGTAGATGACCTAAAAGGGATTGGATATTTAGATGCTAATCTTGTTAGTTGTTCTGATGATAGAAAATCAACTTATGGATAAATTTTTATGATAGCTAGAATTATGTTTGGTATCGTGCTCATTGATTCTGTTCCAAATCAATTTCTTTTAATTTTTAAATAATTTTTTTTACTTTTTTATTTTATTATTTTTTCTTTTTTTCTTTTTTTCCTTTTTTCTTTTCCTTTTTTTTTTTCCTTTTTCTCCTATTCTTCTTCTTCTTCTTGTGGCCGGTCGCCGAAGCGTCACCGGCCCTCGGCAAGGCCGGCCCTCATCAGCCGAGCCTCGCCGACAACTAGGCAAGGCTCACCCAGCCTCGCTGGTGGCCAGGCCAGCCTTGCTGAGGCTGGGCAAGGCCTGCTTGGCCACTAGCGGGGCTGGGCGAGACTTGCCAAATGGCCAGGCGAGTCTCGCCAGGGCTAGGCGAGGCTCGCCTGGCCACCGGCGGGGCTAGGCGTTACGAGGCTTGCCCAGCCCTTGTGAGGCTCGGCCTCGCTAGTGGTTGGGCTTGCCTCTGGCAAGCTCGGCGGTGGCTGGGCTTGCCTCTGGCGAGCTCGCTGAACCTCGCCCTAGCTTGGCAAGCCTCCAACGAGCTCGCCGGACCAGTAGACGGCAACCGTCGGCGACGGACAGCGAATGGCAGTAGAAGGCGACGGCAGGCGGCAATGAGCGAGCGTGGATGGTGGTTGCGAGATGGCCAAAGGAAAGAAGAAGAAGAGTTAGTTTTTTATTCTCAAATTTGTTCCTAGAACAAAAATCAACTTTTTTTTTATTCTTGATTCCACTCCCAATCTGTTCCGAGAACAAATTTGTTCCCAGAAACAAAAATTTTACCAAATGCAATTATCGGCCCAAACTGATTCTGGGAACAAAAAACCAGAATTTGGCCATGTTTGGATGGTTACCAAATAGGGCCTTAGAATTGCGAGTTGTGGACTCTATTGCTAGATCTATAGTGATCTACTATGATAATACTGCAATTATGATTTATTCCAAGAATGACAAGATTAGCAATACATTCAAACACATGGAGATCAAATATTATACTATTAAGGACTTGGTCAAAAAAGGACATATTGTGATCGAGAATATTATAACTGAATCCATTTTGGTTGATTTATAAATAAATAAAAAAGGTTTACAACCCATTTTGTTTAAAAAAACATGTAAAGATTATGGGTGTTTTAGATTCTTTTGATCTATTTTGTTGCTGGAAGCTATATAATTTGTAATTCTGGATATTATAGTTATATGCAAACTGATAATGCTTTTATGATGTCTATTAAAGCATTTACTTTTGATAATCATTGTCGTTGATTCTATTGTTATCATTTCTCCTATCGACTGAGAAATAAAAGTATAAAATAATATCTTTAAACAAATTTTAGTTTAAAGACGACTAGGTGTCATTAATGTGAGATCTCATATTGAATTGTGACATAATCATGCAATTTCATGTAGTTTAGAAATCACACCGAAGCACTTTCATGTTGTTTAGAAATGGGGCTAATGTAGTTTCATATCGTTAAGAAATTGCATTGATTGCATTGAGGACCAATAAAAAATAGTATACATTTTGATTACATGTTGGCATTATTTTTTACTACACTACTAGGCCCATGATCCATGATAATATAACGCTTATTATATGTGATTATGGAATGTCATGTGTTGCGGTAATTTATTAATATATTGATCCACATAGTTTTATACTGAAGTTATATAGGATTTGATTGGTTTTGAGATGCCATTATTAGAATATTATATATATATATATATATATATATATTTTAAATAGTAGCCACATAAAACAAGTTTTCAATTATTAACCCGAGAGTGTTGTTTTTAATATAAAATCATTTTCAAAATAAAAATAAGTTAATTAATGAGCCCAAGTGGGAGAATGTTGGAAATTTCTTATAATACGAGCTTACATTAATTAATTAATTTTCTATTTTAAATAATCGGGTTAATGGATATTCCAATATATATTAAACCCTTAAGTGATCTTATTGAATTGGGTTATGGCATCTATTAATAACGGGTCTAGTTAAGCAACAAAGTGTAGGCAATTATGTTTAACTGAAACTCATAATGGGAGAGGCGACACACTATTGATTATGGTTTACTAGATCTTCTTTCTAACCTATAAAATGGTAGGTTATACCTATTAGTTGCTTAATCATATTAAAAAACTGTTATACTAAAATAGATCATAAAAAGAAGATCTGGCATTTCAATAGATCGCTAATTATAATTAGACTGATCTATTTTTCTTCGAATGAAGGAATGATTCAAACAAGTACGCTTTAATTTCGTTATGCATATCGATTTCGATGGTTTACAATTATATATGGATCTAATTGTTCTTGATTAATTACTTGTTTATGTGAATAATTTCTACACATCCAGTTCGAGAAGGGGACCGTCATGATCCCCTAGCTTCAAATCCACGATAGGACAAGGTCGCTCTTCCTCAACTTGATAGCCTTCGAGCAGTCTCACTTTGGCTGTGGCAAATACGTTGCCTCGTATGTAATCTTCATGGACAATTTGATCAGATCCCCCGAGGATGTCAGGTATCTCTACCAATGCAAAATCATCAAGAACTGGCTTGGGAGCAAGGCTGAGGTCACTGCCCTCTTTCACCAGCTTTCCCTGGGTGTGGTCCTCGACGCCGACGACCATTATTTAGCTGGATTGTGGGAGGAGGTGGATGTATTCTATAGCTACAGTTGGAATCCTTGGGAAGCCAACCTCATGCTCAAGTTTAATGCCTGGAGAGCCCAACTCAACCACAAGTGCATTGACTGGGCAAGCATTCTCAAGCAAAATTACTTAAGCAATCCCTGGTCATTCATTTCGTTGGTTGCTGCTTGCATTTTGCTTGTGCTTACTTGCATACAGACCTTCTATATAGTCTATGGCTACTACAAGCCGTGTTTTTGATTTCCCACATAGTGGATCGCTTTAGGAGGGCTAAACTTCCGGTGATAATCTAGGAATTAGAATTGTGGCCAGCAGCCCATCTGCAGAATTGCTACAGATGTGGAGGTCTCATCTCCTGGTGGAAAGAAAACGTGATGGTCATTAGGCTGGGTGAATTGCAACCTTTAATTTTATGGAATCCATATGGATCCCACATGTAACCCTCACAAGATCAACGGCTGCTTTTATTATTATTAGTATTAGTATTATTATTTGGTCCATTGGACTTGGGTCGTGACAAGTATTTCTCTCTTCCTAGTATAAGAAGCATTTTCCTTGAGCTACTCTCACTAATTCTTTAAGTTTCGTTTCTGATTTATAACATATAAGAAAAGGTACAATTAATTGGAGTTTGAAGCTTAGGGTGTGCATGACAACATCTTTGCTTTAGAAATCAACTTTTGGCAAGAAATAAATTTATCAATTTCTATTTCCTAGGCGAGTTTCTAAATAAAGAAACTCGTTTGATAATGACTCAAAAATTTTATTTCAAGAATAATAATTTATTTTATAAAAGAATTCCAGAGGCTGACAATAGGCGTCCAGGGACTGGCGGTCAGTGGCGAGCGTCCAGCGTCCCGCGGGTGGTGGGTGGGCGACGGGCAATGACAAAAGTGAACAACAAAAAGAGTTTTCATTTCTCACTTTTATCCCATAAATTGAAAAGGTAATTTTTTTTTTCTGATTTCTACTATAAATCTATTTATAGAATAGAAATCTATTTAGAAATAGAAAATTGAAATTACGTTATTAAATGGACTTTTTGTTCCAAACTTATTCTAAAGAATAAAAAGAATAAAGAAATAAAGAAATATAAATTTTGTCATGCATGTCTTTAAATGTCTAAAGCTAAGATTGATGTGAAAGGGGGCATTTTGTAGTAAGCTGAGGGGAATTTATTGTCCATATCTGCAACGATTCCTTCTGGGTCTTCCACCACCACAATTCATTTTTGTGGTAATAATAATTTAATATATCTAAAAACCTAGTGGAAAATTAGAGCAAGTAGCGACTGCGTGGCCATTACGACCGTCGTGCCCGTTGAGTGCTTCCTGCCTTGTTTTTTTTTTTTTTTTTTTGGTCGAAATAGAATATATATTAGATGAACGAGGATATACAACCAGCAAGAAGTGCATCACTAAGTACAATATTTAGGAAAGCAGGAGGAGGGAAGATCATCCAATTGCCTGTTGAACCATGGGCCCTATGGGCTTTAGCAGCCCAATCTGCAGTGAGGTTAGCTTCTCGACTAATATGATTGATCGACGCATTAGGGTACTGAGAAAGCAAATCGTCAAGAGCGGCAAAAAGGTGTTGCTCTCGCCAGGGCCGCGACTGCTTCCGTTGAAGAACCTCCACCAGTCTGAGACAGTCGGATTCGATCGTTACACATTGAAGCTGCAGACCCTGCTTGATGAGATGCTGGAGAGCCCTGATCATGGCGTAGATCTCTGCTTGAAACGCCGATTGCACAGGTACAGTACTGGTAAACATGTCTGTTAGTTCTCCTTTACAGTTTCGATAGATACAGGCTATTGCCCCTTGTGAAGTTCCCGGTACAAAAGCCCCATCGATGTTGCATTTGATTGTGCCGGCATCTGGTGGTTTCGAACGATAATCCATACTAACATGTGATTTTGGAACCCTAGATTTTGGGGGTTGAAGACTATTGAAGATTTTCCACTGGGTTATAGCATTCTCAACCGCTTGGATGGAATTCGGAGCTTGCTGGCGGAAGATGGCGTTGTTCCGTTGGCACCATATCTCCCACAAAAGGTTAGCAATCACTTCGAAATTGGGGGAAGAGCGAGGATGCGTCGCTCGGTTAGCCAACCAGGCGTCCAACCTTTTAACTGAGGTAAGAGTAACTGGTATACTGATCTTAGAGTTTTTCCAAATGCCTCGTGTCCATGTGCAATAGAAAAATAAGTGTTCAACAGTTTCTGGAGTTTTCTGTTCACAAAGATGACAGTAGGGGTTGGGAATGAGATGTCTGATATAGAGATTGGCTTTTGTTGCGAGGGCATTTTTGCAGGCCAACCACAGAAAAACTCTGATCTTGGGAGCTGTGTGCATATGCCATATCCGTTTCCACAATTGATCCGGAGGTTGATAGGAAGATGAGGCCGTTGCAGGTAGGGCGTGATGAAGTGACAGTAAGTGGTGATAGCAACTCTTTACTGTGAATGATCCTGATGTTGTGGCTGTCCATACTAATTGATCAGAGTCAAGGGAGGGATTTATAGGAGTGTTATAGATAGCTGCACTAACCTGTGCAGTAAAGAAATTGGAAATAATCTCCTGTTTCCAAGTTGCTGATGAAGAATCTAAGATATCTGCGACTGTAATTGGTTCCCCTTCATCTGTACTTCCTCCTAATTTACCAATAGGAAGCCAATAATCGTTTCTGATATTTATGTTGGCTCCATCTTTCACGAGCCATCGAGTTGTAGGAAGAATAGCATCCCTACCCTTTAAAATGCTTTTCCACCCCCATGAAGGCCTATAACCCAAAGTAGCAGTTTGAAAAGAAGAGTGTTTAAAATATAGACCTTTGAACAACCTGCTCCAAATTGCATTAGGGTGCTGAAGTAGACGCCACGCTTGTTTGCCGAGCATCGCAAGATTAAAAGTAATCAGATCTCTGAAACCCATGCCCCCATTTGTTTTCGATTGCTTGACATCCAACCATTTCATCCAGTGTATGCCTGATTCATTATGCTGTTTACTCCACCAGAAAGTTGATATCTTACGTTCCATTGATCTGCAGAGGGATAGAGGGAGCATAAAAAGGGACATGGCGTACTGGGGTAAGGCCTGGATGACCGCCTTTAATAGAATCTCCTTTCCCCTTTTGGATAAAAATTTTTCCTTCCAGCCAGCTAATTTAGCATCTATTCTTGCCAAAATCCAGGAAAACATCTCGCATTTTGAACGGCCCCAATCCGAGGGTATACCCAGGTATTTACCGAATCTGCTCACCACAGGTATTCGAAGTTCTCTTTGTAAAGTATCCTGTAGTGGTATAGGACAATTGTGGCTGAAAAATATGGCAGATTTGTTTCGGTTTAGAAGTTGACCTGTGGCCTGGCAGTACTGATTTATAAGATTATTGATATTTTGGCATTCAGATAATGAAGCTTTGAGAAAGAAAACTGCATCATCTGCATAGAAAAGATGGGAAAGCTGAGGGCATGCTCTGTTGAATTGAATCCCCCGTAAGTGGCCGATATTAATTGCTTGTTTGATAACTGTCGATAAAGCATTGGCCATTAAGATAAAAATATAAGGAGAAAGGGGATCTCCTTGACGGATTCCTCTGGTAGGTGTAAAATATGGAAGCTGTTCTCCATTAAAACGGATGCTAAAGGAAACTGTTGTGATGCATGCCATAACCATCCTTACCCATTTATGCGAGAAACCTAGTTGTGTTAAATAAGCTTCAAGGAAATCCCATTCCACACGATCATATGCTTTCTGCATGTCTGTCTTGAGTATAAGGTTGAACTGTTTTGTTTTGGATCGAACCTTAAACTGATGGAGTACTTCCTGAATAACCATAATGTTATCTTGAATGCTTGCCACTTACAAACGCTGCTTGTTCTTGATTGATCAGTGTGGGGAGCCAACACTTTAATCTGTTTGCCATGACCTTTGCTATGATCTTATATGCAAAGTTACAGAGACTGATAGGACGATACTGGTCAATGCTTTCAGGGCGATGAACTTTTGGGACCAAGGTTAGTACCGTGCGATTTAAATTTGGATGCATATGGCCAGATTCAAAAAAGTCTTGCACATGCTTGACAATTGTAGTTTTGATTATGGTCCAGTGATGCCTATAGAAGAGGCCATGGAGGCCGTCGGGACCAGGGGCCTTGGAAGGACCCAGTTGAAAGGTAGCTTGAGAAACCTCCTCTTCTGTTACTGCCCTGATAAGATGTTCATTCATTTGTGAAGTTACTATTGCTGGACATTGGCGGAGGAAGGGATGAAAATCTCTATGGCCTACTGATTGATAGAGTTGGGTAAAAAAACCCATTGTCATAGATTTAAGCTGATCAGGCTCTCTATGCCAGTTCTGGTCTGCATCTTTAAGTAAGCAAATTTTGTTTCGCTGTCTCCTTTGCACTGTACAAGCATGAAAAAATTTTGAATTCTTGTCTCCCCATGCTAACCAGTTGAGCCTTGAACGCAGCGCCCAAAATTGTTCCTCCTGATGCCACAGTTGCTGAATTTCATGTCTAATAGAAGTGGCTAACTCTTTAGCTCCCCTTCGATAGGATGTTTCATTTGTAATATTCTGAAGTTGTTGCTTGAGTTGCATAATACGTTGCCCGGCATTACTGAAGCGAGATCGACTCCAGGTAGTGAGCTTATGAGATACTGCCTGTAATTTAGAGGGTAAGGAGGAATGGTTTCTTTCCCATGCTGCTTGAACTATTTCAGCACATTCTACATGGTGACTCCAATAAGCTTCATAATGAAATCTCTTCTGTGGCTTATTAGGCAGATAATGAGTGTGCAAGACAAGTGGGCAGTGATCAGAACCGATCGATGGTAAGGCGAAGACCATGGAAGAAGGATAAGTAAAATTCCAGTCCGAAGAGCAAAAAGCATGATCCAGCTTCTCCTTCACTAGCTGATCCCCATCTCGATTGTTTGACCAAGTGAACTCACATCCTTTACTTGCTAACTCTATTAAAGCACAATCATCAAGTAATTTCCGAAAAGATGTCATTCTGGAATAATGAGCTGGTCTTTTTCCCGTCTTCTCCCAGGGATATTGGAAGTCATTGAAGTCTCCAATACATATCCAGGGTAAGTTTGTGGAGGCATGAATTATCCGGATCATATTCCAAAAATCCTGCCTAGGATGGAAAGAAGCTGGAGCATGGAGACAGGTAACTTGCATAGATATAGAAGTCTGGGTATCCAAAACTAACATATTTACATAATACTGATTCGACGAAAGAACTGTAATGTCAAACAGGTCATTCCAAAAAACTGCAAGACCTCCAGATAAGCCGACAGGATTCCTCAAAAAGGAGTGAGAGAAAGGAAAACGCCGCTGTAAGTTCTGTAACACTGAAGCTGTATTTTTCGTTTCCATTAAAAACACTATATCGGGCCTTTCAGAGGCTACCAAAGCCCTTAATGCTTGGATTGTCAGGGGAGTGCCCAACCCCTGACAATTCCAACTTAATAGTTTCATTTTGATTGTGGGGGCTGTTTAGGGCCAGCCGCCAAAGCCCATGAGGAATGATCATCAGCCTCGAAAACAGGGGTATCCAGTAAATGAGATTCATCCAACTCTGAAAGAGGATTTGCTCGGACTTCATAAGGGGAGTATCTTTTAGTTTTCTTACTGGATCCTAGTCCTAGTTGAGTTCTAGGAGATTTATGTTTTTTCTGATGCGAAGAGTCAGAAGATAAAAGTTGAGTACCCTTTAACTTTGTTTCTGCAGGGACCAAATCAGTGGTTCTGGGAGTTATCTCGGCAGGTACTGGTGGGATGACAGAGGACGGGATGGGAAACTCAGGAGCAGGACCTGTTGGAGGCGGAGCTGGAAGAGGGAGGTGAAGAGATGGGGGAGTTTCAGGTATGGTCTCTTCCATAGATTCTGAATGTGAGAGAGGATTGTAAAAGGCATCCCAATAAGGACTGTGCTGTTTGATTTCTGCTCTTAGCCAAGGGCCATATACCATTGTATCACGTCCCTCGAATTGAGATTCCTCATACTGGAAATCCTTGCATGAAGTTGCATAATGGCCTAATTTCCCACAAGAGTAACAATAATGTGATAGTCTCTCATACCGGAAATCAAGCCAGAGAGGTTTTCCAGCGATACTAATAAGCTTCCCTGATTTTAATGGTTGATGCAGGTCTATTTCAATGCGAATTCTCCCAGATGTATCGTGTTTAACTTCTAACACACGCCCCATTTGTTGTACTGCTCTACTTAAGAGTTGTGGAGTGTTCCATTCCAGAGGTAATCCTGTGACATGAACCCAGAAGGGGCATTTGGAGAAATCGTAACAATGTAATGGTGTATTTGGTTTCCAGGGTCGCAAGTTAACCAGATGACCCGAGAACAACCAGGGGGTTCCATCTAATGCTCTGCGTTTTTCAGTTTCAGAACGAAATTTGAAGATATAGATCCCACCATCCCGAGAAGAAATATCAACATGATCCACTCGCCAGGCCTTCGTCATTGCAACTTGAAAAGCAGGTAAATTAATGGTGGGGTTTGTAAAGATATTACCAATCAAGATGAGGCGACACTCTTTGATATTGTCTGTTGTTGGAATATCTTCCCAGACCTCCAATTCTTGTTCCGCACAGAGCCGTCCAAGTCGGTGACACAATGAAGCGATACGAGAGGAATCATCATTCTCTTCCGTAGCCATGAAGGAAATGGTAAGCAAGAGAAAGATTAGCGAAGAGGGACTCAGACCAGAACAACAAGTTTCAAGGGTTGCATGTGAAGGATCGGCGACATGCAGAACGAAAAAACGGAGAATTGAGTGGAGACGGTTGAAAAGGAAGCATCCGAAAGCTAAGATGATAGAAAGTGAAGCAGAGAGAAGATGAAGATGGTCGAAGAGAAGGCAAAGTTGTTTTGTGGGGAATCTGGAAAAAGAGGAAGTAGGAGAAACTCGAACATAGCGCGAGAGAGAAACTCGAACATAGCGAGAGAATTTGCTGGGTTTCTGCCTTGTTGGATGAGTGATTCTCAAAAAACAAATCGTTGTCAATATCCGGATTTGTCGCCAAAAAATTTTACTTTGATTTTAATTACTCGTGCACACAATTCTCCGGATTATAATTACACGTGTACATGAATTGTTGCCAGCCCACTTCATTGGCTCCGACCATCGTCGCAGCCTTGTCATCCTATTTCGATCCCCATTCGCATTCTACATTTACACTTCCAAGAGGATCTCGCATTCGGCCAAAGGAAGGGGCGGCTCGGTCACAAAAACAGAGCATGATTTCGAGAGCTCATCAAATATTTTCCCCGATTTCTCTCATTCACAGGTCTTCTTCGTCGTTCTCAATTGCCGGAAAGCCGCCGTCTCCGTCAAATTTCCGCCACTCCCGCCCCCACACCGAAACTCTTCTTTTCTTCCCTGTTCTCTGGGCGGGAAGTTTGAAGTACTTCTATTTCATGATTGCCAGACAATCGATTGTGATTGAAGTTCTTTTAATGTCTTGAACCTGCGTAGTTATTGTTATGTCTTGAAGCTGTGTTGATGTTATTATGATAATATGGACGTGAATTGTCCCTTTATATATGTGTATAAGGTCCTTGATCGAAATGCATATAACTTGTTTCATGAAATGCTGGAAATAATCAGGATGTGCTTCTATTCGATTCTTGAACCGAAAATCCTAATACCTCAATCCAATCTGTTCTCGACTCATTGAGAGTAGTTTTGTGCTGAAATACGGTATTCATTTGTAATGGAATTGGTGTTATGATTCTCGTCATCATCAGTGTGCTTAACGTATGACATGAAAATTGCGTGTTGAGGCTGCTGATCTCTCAAACAGAATCAAGTGATCCAGTAGGTTGCTTATAAACTGGTCCTGATATGCTCTCCCGCTGTGATGTTTCTTTTTTATGTCATCGACATGAGCGTTTTTTGGACGTGTTTGTGCGGTGACCGGCGAGTGTGGATGTGAGTCCCGTGGTGGTCGGTCGGAGGCCTATGGGCGATGGAGTAAGCGTGTTTGCGCTGTGCTGTTCTTGGCATAAACTGGGGCCTGTTGTTCTCCAGCGGAGTTCAGGTATGCTTAATTGATTAACATGTAGAATCTGTGTCAATGAAGATCCTGGCGTGATTGATCAGAAGAAGTATAAAGGAAAGCACAAAGAGTTTTGAGCGGTTTGTAAATTAGAGACGATGTACTGATAAAGGGAGAGAAAAAGAAATGGATAAAATTAAATAAATAATAAATAAATAAATGAGTGAAAATTAAAATGGTGGAAAAATACATGTCTTAATTAGGTAGTGAAGTTGTCAACAAAAAAAAAAAAATAGGTAGTGAAGTCTTCAGAGTAGTTTTAATTGAATTTCATTTAGTTCATGATCTAGTTTAGGGAGTTACAGTTACAATTCAAGATTTTTAGGATAAAATGATTTTTCTGTCATTTAACTTTAGATTAAATAAATAGAGGACAAGATAAATAAAATAATATTGTTAAAAATAATAAAAAGAAAATTGATAAAATTATTTCAATCGCGTTTATGTTCGGATTACATTTAGTGATTACCTTTTTAGTTATGCATCTCTCTCTGGTTTAGAATTAGATGTAGGCTTGAATTTCGATCAAGCTCGAGTTATTTTATTGCACTTTAGATTTTGTTGTTCTTTTTATCACATTTTAGTGATGTGAGGTTATAATGTGGCTTCCGAGATTCTTGTCGGAAAAAAACAGTGCGATCAATAAATTGATAGAGATATTAAAACATTCCAATTATATGAAATTACAAAACAGTGTGATCGATATTAAGCATGTCCGACAATATGTGATATAATTAACAATATAAGATATAATGGACAATTTTACCGGTATTGTTCTTTCAAAAAAAATTAAGACGAGCAAAAGATATTACAGGTTTTGACCATAAATAATAAGTGGCACAAACTAAAAAACAATGGATATTATGATTCCAGTGCTTGACTTTACAAATAGAAACAAACAGACTAAATTCTATTTCCATAGTACATAAATTAAAGTTAGCAATGTCATGATATATGGACTAATTATTTTAATATTCATGGTGAAAAGTAAAATTTATAGATAAACTTAGGTAATTATTCATATCCTTCAAAACTTCAGCACAGTTTGCGCAATAGCTCTCGAACTTTGAGAAGTTACCGAGTACTTCTTAAATTTTCTGAGGGGGTAATCTATCCCATTGACAAAAAAATATAACATAACTTTGTTATTAAGCCCTAGAATAACAATCCCCATGAGCTTGATTTTAAAGACTTCCCTATCTTAAAATGGATAAAATGGGCACTTAAAACTTTCGGGGAAGCGAGAAATCCGAGGGTGGTGCCTTGTCATCCTAAGTTGGGGGAGATCATAGCTCTCACCACTGTGAGCTCTCCTCTACCTCTCTGGTAGCTTTTTTTTCCTCAAAAACCCTAAATCCTAAAGTTGATTTCAACACCCGACATTACTTTCTATCTTCATAAGACCTAATGAGACCCATCACCAAAAACCTAGAAATCTTCCTTCCGTTTGTTTCTTTGCAATTCTAAGATGTCTCGAACAATGGCACAGTACTGGTTTTTCCTTTCCGAAGAACTCAATCCAAGCTGGGTGATCTTGAAGCTCAGGCCTCGCAACAGGTGGGATTCTATCGCTCTCCCATGATTCTATACTGGGAATCTGGTTTTCTTCGATGTTGTTGAATGGAAGACGAAGTTATACACTAGATGTGGTAATAATCCTAAGTTCGATGTCATTAGTTTCCGCATATGGGTACTGATTGTCACAATATGATCGGGAGAAATCAAGGAGTGCATGGTTTTTTTGATGAGTGTGGGTCTCTTTATTTGCCTTGAATCGCATCCTTTAATAGTTCCCCTATTGACAGAAGAGATAAATTATCAAACTTGGGGTCATGTCTGGTAGTCTAGCTGCGGAGCAATCTTCACTGTTCAAACCTTCGTATCCCTTCAAGTAATTTTGTGCCCCTGTTTCTACTATATTTATCATAGAGCTCCCTTCAATCTATTACCCATATACTTTCACCTCCAAAGTACTTCAAAAACCCACTCGGAGAACCTATAGCTAGCATTCTTGTGGAAAAGACAATATGGAATGTAAAGAAGAGAATGAACTGCGATGGGCTGCATTATGTAAAAGTCTGGGTCATCTGTGGTCTGAGAATGATATAGTAGAAGTGTCCACAGAAATCCCTCCACAAAAGGGGGATGAATGCAATCATACTCTATTTGGGAAATTATTTTCTAGACCTAATGTCAATTTCCCAGCTTTTCTTAACACAATGAAGAAAGCTTGGAAATCAGAATTTGTGGCCTGCTCCCAAAAAGAATCAGGATTATTCACTTTCATTTTTCAATCGGAGGGGGAAAAAGAGAGAATTTTGCAAACTGCACCTTGGTCTTTTGCCAGTAACCTATTGGTTCTTAAACAATGCGAACCTGAAATCCCGGAGCACTGCTACAACTTTTCTAGGAACACTTTCTGGGGGCGTATTGGAGGGATCCCCCCTAGCTGGAGATTAGAAGAAGTTTCCAACGACCTGGCAAAAAAATAGGCCATGTATTAGAAATCCAAGTGGATTCAAAAGGCAATGGACCACAAAAAGGAGGAAGAGTGAGAGTGGAAATAGATTTGACAGCTCCGCTAAAATTAGGGGCTATACTGGATATCGGCAACAAGTGGTTATGGGTGGAATTAAATATGAGCATCTACCACACTACTGTTATTCGTGTGGAAAAATTGGTCACTATGCCACTAACTGTGAAGACATTTCATATGATCAATCACCATGGGCAGCAAACAAACCTGGAAAACATGGCCCATGGTTGAAGGTAGAAGTGCGACCATAACCCCCACTGGGAAGCGTTTTATGGCAAATTAGAAGAAGAGACTATAGTGGAAGAAACAGTACCAAGCATCACCCTTCCAGCACTGGAAATGGATATAGTCGCCAAAGAAGAAGTGGATACAAGGAGAGTTACAACCTGCACCAAGAAAAGGGCAAACAGTTTTCATGAGCAAGAGGCAATAGAAGAACCAGTTGCTTGTTTTACGAAAAATCCAGATCACGACAAACAGATAATATGTTCTGAAGCTCCTAAGCTGATCCTATCGAAAGTTGGAAAATGCAGTAAGAAGAATATGAAGGTGTAGAGGGCAAAAAAAACATAAATGCATAAAAGAGAAAGTTCCTCTCTTAATCGATGACACGGACCTTTTGGAGACCCCAATCAAGTTGATCAAAGATGGTAACGAGTGGGCTTTGGTGGCTAGTCCTAATAAGCCACTAACGATGATATGAAAATTATAAGCTAGAATTGTCAGGGGCTGAGCAATCCCCTGACATTCTAGGAACTAAGAGCCTTAGTAGCTCTTGAAAGGCCCAACCTAATTTTTCTTATGGAAACAAAAAACAAAGCAACGATGGTGGAGGGAGTTAGCAAGAGACTTAAATTCCAAAATCTGTTCATAGAAAACCCAGAAGGAATAGTGGGGGGCTTAGCTATTTTGTGGAATGAGGAAGTAGTGCTAAAGGTGAATGACAGCTCTAAAGAGTTCATCGATTTGGAGTGTACTAATCCAGACACCGGCTATCAAATGAGGATAACTTTTATTCATGCACCAACAAATTTCGGAGATCGGTTGCAGTTATGGCAAAAGTTGAAGGACTTTCAGTCAACTAATTTTTTACCGTGGATTTGCATGGGAGATTTTAACGAAATATTATATGTATGGGAGAATGTGGGGAAACGAGAAGCAGATAATTGCCGAATACCAACTTTCAAAGATCTGTTAATGAGTGTTCCCTAATGAACATGGACATCAAAGGGTGTGCATACACGTGGGTGAATAATAGGAAAGGGGAGGCTCTTGTCAAAAAAAAAGACTAGACAGAGTTCTCTGTACTATGGAATGGAGAATTACCTTTCATGACGTTGAATTACAAGCCCTTCCAGCAATTGGCTCGGATCATAGCCCTCTCCTCCTTATGTTGCATCCTGAAAGCAAGAAAAGAAAAAGAGATTTTAAGCTTGAAGCATTCTGGACAGAAAATGAAGAGTATGGTGAGCTCATCCAGCAAATATGGAACAAAACACCCCTAAGCCAGACAAGCTTCTCCACGAAAATCAATGAAACATCCAAAGTGTTTACTAAGTGGAGTAAAGAGAAGTGTGCCAATGCACCAAGTCAGATTAGGGAGCTTAACAAGGCATTAACAGAGTTAACCAATAAACAATCCCAACATGCCAGCAGGAAGGAAGTCCACAACATTGTCAACCAGACATAACAATTATGGAAACAAAAAGAAAAATTATGGGGTATGAGATCACGCATTAAATGGCTACAATGGGGTGATAAAAACACCAAGTTCTTCCATGCAACTACAGTACAACGAAGGCAAAGAAACAAGATCACTATGCTGCAAATGGAAGGTCAAAGTTGGTGTAGAGACCCCTTAGCTCTCAAAGATCACATCGGGTCCTTCTACAGGAACCTATACAAAGCAGAGGGTCCCAGAAACTATCAACCAATTCTAAATCAGTGCCCTAGCCTAGTGGGAGAGGAAATTAATGCAAATCTGATGGCCAGCATTACTATGGAAGAGGTTAAAGTAGCAGTTTTTTAAATGGGGTCATTAAAAGCCCCTAGACCTAATGGTTTCAATGGCCTCTTTTATCAACAATCATAGGAGGATATAAAGCTAGATTTGTTCCAGTTAGTGCGGGACTTTTTCGAAACAGGTACCCTTGATCCTCATCTCAACAAAACGCATATATCTTTGATACCAAAAGTAAAAACTCCATAAAACATTAGCCAATTTAGACCTATCAGCCTGTGCAATTTCAGCTACAAAATCATCCCAAAAGTCCTGGCTAATAGGCTAAAGATTTGGCTTCCAGAGATTATAGAGCCTGAACAAAGTGCCTTTGTCCAAGGTAGGCAAATTCAGGATAATATACTAATTGTTCCGGAAGTATTACATTAGCTGCAAATTACAAAAAGAAAGAAAAAATTCCAGGCAATCTTGAACCTGGACATGCAGAAGGCCTATGACAAAATCGAATGGGATTTTCTAAAGGATTGTATGCTGAAAATGGGTTTTTGTGAGAGGTGGGTATCTTTAATTATACAATGTGTCTCAACGGTGTCCCTAAGTGTGAAGATCAACGGGGAACCAACTCAATATTTCACCCCCTCGAGAGGACTTAAACAAGGAGACCCCCTTTCTCCTTATTTATTCATCTTAATAGCAAACATTTTAACATGGCTAATGAACAAAGCTATTGAAGAGGGAAGCATCAAGGGGATAACATTAAACAGGTTTTGTCCTACACTGTCTCATTTACTTTTTGCCGATGATGCTATATTTTTTCTGGATGGGACTATTGTCAAATGCCAAAACCTAGCAAATATCCTTAATCAGTACTACTATGCATCGGGGCAAGCTAAAAATTTAAACAAATCAAGGGTATTCTTTAGCAGTAAGAGCCCTCTATCTTTGAAAAGAAACCTAGCTCATGAGCTCAGAGTTCCCATCATAGAAAAAATAGGGAAATATCTCAGTATTCCAACAGAATGGGGTCATTCAAAGAAAGAGATGTTTGCATGGATCTTAGCAAGAGTAAACTTGAAGCTCGAGGGATGGAAAGAAAAGCTACTCACTAAAGCAAGCAAAGAAATTCTGATTAAGAGTGTTGTGCAGGCCATCCCCACTTATGCAATGTCAATTTTTAAACTTCCTATTTCCATATGTAGAGCCATAGAAAGAAGGATTGCGTCATTTTGGTGGCAGAAAGGTGATTCAAAAAGAGGTTTGCATTGGAAAAAATGGGAAGTTTTAAAAACTAGAAAGGATGAGGGAGGTTTGGGATTCAAAGATCTGATTAATTTTAATCAAGCAATGCTTGGAAAGCAACCCTGGCGATTATCCAACTCTCCTTCAGCTTTGTGGAGCAGAATACTAAAAGGAATCTACTTCCCAAATGGTGATTTATGGAAGGCAAGTAAGGGGCAACAACCATCTTAGGGATGGCAAAGTATGTTAACAGGAAGAGAAGCTATAAAAGCATATGTTAAGTGGTCAGTGAGGGATGGCAAATCCATTAAAATACGGGAAGACAGATGGCTAAAGTATGGTGTGATCGGAGGACCGGCTAATCAATATGAACCTATTCTGGTGTCAGAACTAATTGATGCATAATCGAGAGTTTGGGAGGAACATCAAATTCTTAACCTTTTTGAAGAAAAAATCGCTAATGAGATTCTTGCGATACCTTTGAGTTCAAATACAAAGAAGGATAGCCTCGTATGGACAGGGAATCAGTCAGGGAAATACACCGTGAAGAGCGAATACAACCGAGCCTACCCTAAAACCATCAGAACTGACCTAAACAGGGCATCCTGTTCTTTTAAGTCCCCACTAACCCTATGGACTCAAATATGGAGTCTTGCAATACCTCCGAAAATGTGTACGTTTCTATGCAGCCTCTGTCAAAACACCATATCCACACGGGAGAATCTCTATAAAAGAAAACTGTTACCCCACCCCTTATGCCCATTTTGCTTCACAAATATGGAAACCACAGAACATCTATTTCTGTTGTGCAAGTGGACAAAAACAATATGGGCAAATCCACGGATCAACATCATCAGCAACCAAAGCAACATCAAGAGATTCGATCAGTGGCTAATGGAGGCATTCGAAGAAAAGGAAGGCTTACCCAAACAAGAACTCACTACGGTGGTGTTGTGGAACATATGGAAGTCTGAAACAAACTTACTTTTAGAGCAAAGCCTCCGCAACCAATCGATCTCGTGGATCTTGCACAAGAATAGCAAAGAAACTTCAGCAGATGGCATAATCGAAAAAGACCATCCCCCCCAAATCGAAGCGTACCTGTTCGGTGGAAGCCGCCAAACAAAGACGAGCTGAAGATCAACGTTGATGCTTCATGGTGTCTAGGCGAATTCCTCTTCTCAATCGCTGGAATAGTTCGAGATCCATCAAGGAAGGTGGTCGAGGGTTTCGCATCTGAAGTTAGGGCTTCCTCTTCTCTGCAAGCCAAAGCACTTTCTCTCTTGCACGGGCTCTCGTATTTGAGGGAACTTGATACATGGCACATGGGAAGAGAGAAAAGTCAAAGAGTTAGCTGGGCGTGTGAAAGTGATTGTTCGACTATAGTTGATATTGTAATGGGCCGAGCCGATTCTCCATGGGACTTAGAAGAAATTATGGAGAGATGCAAAGCAGAGTTAGCGTTGTGTAAATCAGCAGGGGTGGTCTACTGCCCACACGAAGCAAACCGAGCGGCGGATTGGTTGGCTAGAACACATCGAGCCCAAAAAGCTTCCTTTAAATTGGGTGAGTTACCCTCCTTTATCCCTCTCGGAAATTCTATGTTTGGAATTTTATCCATCGTTGTCTTGTAAGACTTGTTTATTTCCATGAATGAATGCAACATCTATTTTTGACCAAAAAAAAAAAAATCCTAAGTTGGGGTCATAGTCTGACTTTAGAATAGTAGGCCCTCGTTAGTCCTTTTCAAGCCTCTCCTAAGTTATGTAACTTTCCATGTTGCCTATTTAATTATTGGGTTAATGCCCTAAAAAACTCCAAATTGATACACATGTGATAAATTTACCCCAAATTATTTTTTTTTACCACCAAAAACTCTAAACTAATATACTTTTGACAAATTTACCCCAAACTGGTACACTTGTGACAAATTTACCCTCTCTTAGTTTTCATTAAATTTTACAATTTAAATTAAATGACATGTGATAATTGACCGGTATACCAATTTGGAATTTTATGCTCCGTTTGTCACAATTTACAATTTTTTTGATTTTTTTGTGGTATTAATCCAATTTAATGGATGGTATATTTATCACAAACTTACCAGTTTGAGATTTTTTGCAGTCTAATTGATAAATTTGTCCAATTTATGATTTTTTATGGTCAGTCAAGATAAATTTGTCACAGGTATATTAGTTTAAAGTTTTTTATAGTCAAAAAATGATTTGGGGTAAATTTGTCACATGTGTACCAATTTGGGTTTTTCAGGATATTAACCCTTTAATTATTTGAGGCGAGTTTTGAATTCAACTAAGCTTTTTACTACAATTTGTATCATTTAAAGTGATGTTTCTAAACTACTATTTTTTTTTTCCATTAGATTTCTTCAAACTAAATCTACTTTTTATTCATTAGGACTAATTAGCTAAACTAATTCTAACTTATCCTAATCTAAGCTAGGAATCCTAAATCTAATCGGTAATGAGCACGCAAATCATCAATCGATCATATAAAACTATGAATTACACTAAAAATCTAGGAATTGAACTTTCCCAACTATATGAAATCTAATCAAAGGAAACTAAACTAAATTTAATATCAAGGGACAAGATACTCAGTTGGATAAGGCGTACTCGCCAAAAGATGTGTGCGCTCCACTGTCGTTCAATTATTACTTTGAAGAGAAGACTACACTGTCGTTTGTCCCCTTTTTAGATTACGACTTATGAGCACTACCTACATGAAAACTAATTAATTATCATTATGAATTATATTCATATTTATAACCTATCTTAGAAGAGTATTTAGAAAAGGGTGGAGCAAAACACGACTCCTAAATAAGAAAAATATCATATGCATTGGTGATTTGGTACACAACTGAGATGACATATATCAACTATTATACTCCTCACGTGATATTGTCGCATCTAATCAATGTTGGATATTATAAAATAGGTCGACAAAATTTATGGCATATCGATAGTGGGCAGTCAAGCAAGTTAGGCCATTTTCAACACCTAATAACAGTTTTCCTTGTTACTTGGTATATCAATTCAGTAGCCTAAACATGGTGAATATAGCATTTTTCACTTAATTACAATCAACCCGATCCATAAATTTGAATTCTCATTCTTTATCAACCAGCTTTTTTACATGTTAATGTCAGATTATATGAATATTATGCAAAATACCTTCTCAACAAAGTAAGGAAGAAAGTATTTCAGCATGAGTTATATGAACACCTTAAGAAAATCCTTTTCAAATTTTACAGTTGATTTTTTGTTTCGATTAAGCATTCAATAAAGGTTCGATCCTCTACAGATCTAAAACGATTTGATATTTGGGCCTATCAATTGTATTCATAAATTAGATAATGATATATCATGAGGTCATAACCTTTGCTTGCCCAACATGCACATTTTCGGCGTGGAGAGAAGGAAACTTAGAAATATAGAAAGCGCGACTGACGATATAGAAAGCACGACTGGGAATTATCTAGCATATCTCAAATGTGTAAAAAAGAAGAAGAAGGCTTCCAGGCACAAGGCAAACCATGGAAGGCGGAGCAATATATTAATAAGTTACAAAAGCTCCTCCAAGAAGGAAAGAAGTTAATATTCTCTCTTTTTTGGAGAGGCGAGTACGAGAGCGTATTTATTGCAGGCATGCAATCAAATATCTCAATTATTGGGGTTGGATTTAGTCCTTGAGGTGATGGCAATGGGACTCGCTTCATTTGTAGCGTAATTAATCAATTGGGGAAATTAAAGGAGGGTGGCCACCCTTCTCACATAAGAAGAAGTGAGAGATTCGAATCTCTATCTTCTTAAAGAAATTGGGATAAGGATGATTACTTTTAGGTATAGGTTTTGACTCTCACACTTCCAAAGAAATAAGACGAAAATTTGAGAATAAGTTGAAAAATAAAGTAAGACTGACAAAAAAATAGAAAAATTAGTCGGGGAAAAATATGCTAAACCAGTATGCCAAATAGATGATATATTTTTTCAACCCCTTGTTCAAGTCTATATACAACAAGCCAAACATCTAGTGGTCGAGGAATGAGCACATGCATCATATTAATTAGAATTGTGAATGGTCTGGTTCGGTTCGATTTTCCTGTAAAACAAAAACGAACTGTTATAGTAAACAACTGAACCAAACCAAATGTAACCAAATCGAATACAAACCAAACTGAAATCCCAGTTCAGTTCAGCTCAGATTTTCGATTCACTTTTCACTTTTCCTAAGGGAACGGCACGGGAAAGAGAGAGCAAAGGATCAGACAGTTGGCTCTCTGGCGCAATACAATCAACACCTTCCCCAACTAGGAACAAGAAAAAAACAGAACTTGGTGGAGCTGGGACTTAATCAAAATCCTCCCATCTCTAATTTGGTTGATAGCCGATTCAAGGGCAGATGAATGGCAACGAAGCCCGTCTAAAGATCAAGAAATGGCAGTGCTAAGCAACACAAGGCATGGCTTCAGCATCATTCCGAGTAGCTGCGTTGGCAAGTGGAGGAGGCGGAGGGCGAGGAGGAGGAGGAGGAGGAGGAATGAAAGAAGCAGGGCACACGTGGCAGCGAAAGTTACAGTTGCTGTTGTGGTGGCGGCGGCAGCGGCGGCGAGGACACAGTAACAGGTGTTGGCGGTTGTGGTGGTGCAAAGAGACGAGAGGCAAGGGTTGTCTGGCTTCGTGGATCTGGATTGAAGGAGACGGGAGATGAAAGCAATTTTCACTTTTTGCTTTTTGGAGCCTCTAGTTCTAGGGATGGTTCAATTCGGTTAACCTAACCGAATCAATAAAATATAAATCAATAAAAACAAATTTGGCTTTTTTAAAATAAAATCTTAGCCCTTTTTTAGAATTTTTTTTGTCTAATTTGAATGAGATTTGAAGAGGAAAACAATTTTCAAAAAGCCAAATAGAAGAGCGAAATTAATTTAAAAATTTCATGTAAGCATTTTCTATTAGAAAAATTGATGATGTTTATAAAACTTGATTCCACCAATTTGATAAGTTTTAGAATTTTTAAAAAAATTTATAACCCAATTATACTCTCACAATAAATTTTAGGATTCTAAATATACTTATCCCTTCTATATGTTTTTGAAAGACACAACACTAAGATGTGCACATACACACGTTATGGTGATAAAAAGCCAGTCCAAATAATTGGAAAGAGAGAATCGCAGAAATCAAAACTTACCCAACAAGCTTCCCAGAGAAAGGTTAGATGGGCATTATAGTGTGATCTAATCCTCACACTAACCTTTTAACTTTTTTCTTGAGTGGAGTGAGGCATTATCACCAATTTGTGGATGCAGAATGGTGCTATATTTGACCATCTATTTCTCCCATTAATAATTAGATTCTTCTGGACTACGAAAATCTAATTGAAAGGCTAAGCAGGGCGAGAAAAAAATCCAACCATTCTCTGTGATGCGAACCAGCGCATCATACGTACATGTGTTTCACGTGGGAGCATGAGATGTCCTATTCCTTCTGGGCAGATAAAAAGCTAGTCCAAATAATTGGACCACTTGTGGGAGTAAGCTGGGGGCATGTTGTTTTTCACCCTTTTTACATTATTACTAGGACGACGAAATCAATGTGACGTCGGAAAAGATAAAGCTCGTTTGAAATCTCGACATTGGAAAAACCTCTCCTCTGTATCAATGTCCATGGACATTATTAAAGTACTATACTCTGCTCTTCATTTTTTTTGGGCTTAGAAAGCATCAATTCGCAGAACAAAAACCGAAGAAAGGCAGGCAAAAGGCATAGAAACACACAGGCCAATTCTTCATAAAGAAATGGTTGCTGTTTCCAGTAAGGAGCTCTTGACTTATTATCTAATCACTCTCCAACTCGGAGAGACCGTGCAATCTGGACTTCCGAAGAGATCAGCCTCCACTGCATCCACAGAGTCAATAAATATCCGCCACCAACGACAACCGTCTCAGGACCACCAGCTTCACGATCTACAGCAAGAACCATCCGAAGGCAAAGACGTCCCCAAAGGTGAGCCGAGGCCGCCCAAGTCTGAGTGGGTCGTCTACATCAAAGAGCTTCAACGAGCTCGCAAGGACGATGTGGCTTGGGCAAGGGCAAAGCCCTCCATTTACCAGATCCCGAGTTATCTCAAGGATGCCGAGAAGGACGCCTACGTCCCCCAGATCGTCTCCCTCGGGCCGTATCACCACGGTGATAAGCGCCTCAGCCAGATGGAACAGCACAAGTGGCGCTGCCTCCGCCACATCCTCGAGCGCACCAATCACCGGATGGACTACTATCTAGGCTCAGTGAAGGCGGTCGAGGAGAGAGCTCGCACCTGCTATGACGAAAAATTCCCATCCATGAGCAGCGAAGAGTTTGTGAAGATGATGGTTCTTGACGGGTGCTTTGTGATCGAGCTGTTCCAGGGAGTCAAGGGAGGGTTCAAGGCACTCGGCTACCCTCGCGATGACCCCGTCTTCTCCTCGATGGGGGGATTGATGCACAGGATCCAGCAGGACATGATCATGCTCGAGAATCAGATCCCACTCTTCATACTCGACCGGCTGCTTGGCCTCCAACACGGCAACCCCAACCAGAAGGGACTCGTGGCCAAGCGGGCCGTCCGGTTCTTCGAACCTCTGATGCAGACAGACGAGCATAGCCGCACCAGGCTGAAGTACGACCCACTTTTCTACGAGGGTGGGCTCCACTGCCTCGAAGTGTACAGGCGGAGCCTCCTGCGCTTGGGCACGATGCCAGAGGCGAGGACGTGGACTAAGCGGGGGTCACGGAGGCGGCAACAGCACATCCGCTCTGTGGTGGAGCTCCGGGAAGCTGGGATCAATTTCAAGCAAAGGAAGACGGACAGGTTCTGGGACATCAAGTTTAAGTGCGGGACCCTCCGGATCCCCCGGCTTCGGATCCACAGCGGGACGAGGTCGCTCTTCCTCAACTTGATAGCCTTTGAGCAGTCTCACTTTGATTGCAGCAACGCCATATCCTCGTACGCAACCTTCATGGACAACTTGATCAACTCTCCCGAGGACGTTGGGTACCTTCACTACTGTGGAATCATTGAGCACTGGCTTGGTAGCGACGCAGAGGTCGCTGACCTCTTCAACCGGCTTTGCCAGGAGGTGGCCTTTAACATCAACGACAGTTATCTCTCTGAACTGTCTGCCGACTTGAACAAATACTACAGCCTTAAGTGGAATAACTGGAGAGCCAGTCTCAAGCACAATTACTTCAACAATCCCTGGACAATCATTTCGGTCATGGCTGCCTTTGTGTTGCTTGTGCTTACTTTCACACAGACCTTCTATGGAGTCTATGGCTACTACAGGCCTGGTTTTTGATTTCTCATAAAGTGGAAATCATCTGATGAGGGCTTTACAAATGATAAAGTTCTAGTGAAAATCTGGGAATTAGGATTGTGGCTAATTGCCTGTTTGCAGCCAATTTGCTAATGAATGCTCAATATGTGGTGGTCTCGCCTCTAAAAAGAATATGTGGTGGTGGTTATACTCAGACCGCATAAATTATATTCGATCAGGTAGTTTTGTGTTCAATATAGTTAAACTCAACTAATAGTGTCTGTTAAGATGAGATTTAGGATCAAGTGGTGTGCCTTAATGTTGTGTTTAGTCATTGGATTTCATGGATTTTGATATATTATATATTCATTGTTTGTTGAATCACAGTAATAAAATTGAATATTTTCATATATTATCTTGTCCATTATTTGATATGGACGACATATCAATGTAAATGACCTCAAAATTGCACAAATGGATTTAGTAAGAATTTCTCACGAAACTCTGGCCTACTTCATTTTTATTTGCTTATTTCTTATTATTTTTCCCCTCCTTTTTATTTTTTTCCCTTCCATCTTTCACTAATAAATTTATCGAATACTAACCTATAATAATGTACCTAAAATACTAAAATATGTAATGAATATACACTCTTAGTATGTGTGTGTATATATATATTAAATCTGAATATATAAATAAAAATAAGAATAAATATAAAAGAAATTATTGTTATTTTTTATTTTGAATTTTTATATTAGAATTCAAATATTAATTATTTTCAAATATCATTTTAATTTATTAATTTAAGAAGTTTTTTATTCAATAAAAATAACTTTTATATTGTTATGAAAGTGCAATTAAATTCTATAACTTACTAAAAAAATAATTAAATCCTAAAACTTGTCAAATTGGTGTAATAAAGATCTTTCCTTAACGCCATCTAACTTGGTTAACAGAAAATGCTAACATAACTTTTTAAAGAGTTTATATCTTTTACGTGGCGTTAAGGTAAACTAAAAAACTAAAACGACACTATTTTGATCAAAATTTCAATTTCTTAACCTAAATTTTAGTTAATTTAGATTTAAAGAAAGAAAGCTAAAAGCTTTTAAAAAGGAAAAAAAAAAATGTAGGCAAGAGGGGCGAGAGCCTATGGCCGCCACCCCATCCCTTGCGGAGTGTTGGCGATACTTGACGACCCTCACCCATGATTGGCAAAGGTTGCCAACCTCGTGGAGGTATGAGTGACCTCACCCACCATTGCCAACACCCCACGAGCAATGTGGCGGCGGCCACAAGCGAAGAGCCTAAGTTTTGTGTATGTGTTTTTTTATCATTTTTTTTCAACTTTTAGCCTTTTTTTTTAGTTTGTCTTTTTTTTTGGAAAAAACATTTTGATTCTTTAACCTAATTTAATTAAGATTTGGTGCAAAAATTAGGATTTAGATTAGAATGACGATGTATTAGTGCATTAATTAACCTTATGCCACACGTAGGATAAGAAAAATATTTTAAAAAGCCATGTCAGCATTTTTCATTAGTCAAATTGAATAGAAGTAATAAAAGAACTTGATTGCACCAATCTGACATGTTTTAAGACCTAATTGTTCTTTTTTGAAAGTTTTAAGACTCAATAATAATTTCACAATAAATTTTAAGACTTTGACTATACTTATCTTTTTATATTATAGATATTAGAATCATATCCACATTTATCCCACATACTTTATAAGATGTTTTTATTCAAGTCATTTCCTTTTTTATATTCGACTTTATCTTATTTTCAATAGGAATCAAACATAAGATTTATCCTATCCTGACTATGAATTGTAGCCTAATGAGTCATCAACCACCTTCTGACCCAAGCTTAAGAAGCAAAAACGATAATTAATTATACCAACCTCAACTTCTTTTTCTTTTTCTTTTTTCTTTTTTTAACTTTTAAACCCAGCTAAGAGATTGGTACAATCATATCCTCAGAGAGTGAAGTGTGTCAAAAATACCCGAAACCAACCACCTACGCAAAAAATTTTGGGTGTTTTCGATTCAGGTAATGAGTAAAATAATTAGAGTATTTAGACGGTTGGGTTCGGTTCGTTTCAAGTATTTGACCCAAATCAAATCGAACCAATCTTTATTAAATCCCTCAGGTTCTGTGGTCCTCTTCTTCGTTTGGGCGTCATGTGTCAACAAGGGCTCGGTTAGAAACCAAATTAGAGCACTTACAGTCCTCCAATAGTTAAAATGAGTATGGCGATTAAAGCCTGACCTCCATTGATTCCCGTCTGTGGGTCTTTTCTCGCTGCTGTATTCATCTGACTCCCCCAGCCTCCGTGGTCAACAGCGCCTCCTCCAGATCCAAGCTAACAGCTCACCATCAAGTTCGCCGGAGCCGTCGTCCAGTGATCGTTTAGCTCTTCATGGCAATCCAGAGCTGGATTAGTCCATGGTTGTCCATAGTCGAGCTTTGTTTCTCTTCTCCACGACCGTCCAGATCTCAACGAGAGCGGTGGTCATGGAGCCTCATCGTCTCCAGATCTGGAGGAGACACGTCGCTGGTGAAGAGTGTCCCGTCGATGGCGTTAAGAAGCTCTCGTCCCATCTCAGGATCTGTCCATGGCGTTGTGTTTGACCTTGGAGCTTGCAAACTTGCTGTAATAGAGGGACTCTGGAGCTTGCTGTAACGGACGAACAGAGAGGCATGCGAAGGGAGAAAATGAAGAAAAAGGCCCCAACAAAAAAAAACAAGAGGAAAAACAGATCCCCGAAACGAACCAACTCGAATCTTTCTTCCTTTCAGACATGCGGTTCAGGTCTCGGTTCGGGTCCAGATGGCATTTTTCCTTTGTGTTCGGTGAGGGCATTGTGGTGATCCGAACAAAACTGAACTGTTGACAATGATGAGTTCTAGATCATAAAAACTCCCTTCCAGGCAACTTGCAACCAGGAATGATTATTGAGAAGTGGATTAGAAAAATATTTGTCATGACCCTCCCAAAGCAGGGTTGGGTAAAATCAGTTTAGCGGATTGTCGAGCGAAATGTCACCTCTCGTTGAAGGTTTATTCAATCTTGCCCAATAAAGATTATTCCAAACTCTTATTTTACGCAACATTGAAAATTTCATTAAATTCAAAATATTTAAAGATGAGGAATTATATCCTATGAAAGAGACTTGCCACTAACTTATTGGAGCTGACTAGAAGCCAGATAAAACGCAAAATGATGTTCTATTTTCTATGAACAAAAGATCCTAAGTTTGGGGTTTTGATTAGGTAAACGTGTGATGAACGCCTTTTTGGTACTTAAATTTTTATATGAGAATGATCCATGCAGTCTTATCAAATTATGGTATTGGAGATTCTTTTTCATTGAGCATCCATGAACGGTTGTTTGTATTGATAGAGAAAAATTTTAAGGTGCCATCTGATCATCAAACAAAATCTAAGGAAATCAAAACATCAGACACATGTAAAGAAATCAAACAAATCACAATAAAACAAAGTTATAAAGACCATAAAGGAAAATATGGGAAACTAAACCTAATACGAGTCGGATAAATAATATTATATTATCCTGTTATAAAGTCTGGAGACATGATTTCATGAGTTAAAAATGAAACCTCACGTCACTCAAGAGCCGTGAAAGAATGGCTAAAAGTAAAAGTGGAAAAAAGTAACCCAATACAAGTTGAGAAAAGAATATACACTGCCTCATTGTTGAGCCACGGGAGATGAACTCACGTCAGCTTAATTCTCAAAGATGTAGTTAAAGTCTGCGTTCTGTTAAAAGAGTAGCTTACTACTAAAAATCACATAATATTAAAATGAAGGGTTAATATCAAAAAAAAAATCTAAATTGATATATTTATGACTAACTTATCACAAACTAATTTTTTTTATCGCAAAAAAACTCTAAACTAGTATATTTATGATAAATTTACTCCAAACCAGTTTTTAATCGACAAAAACCCAAAACGATACATTTGTAACAAATATATCCTCCACTAGTTTCTGTTAAATTTGATTAATACCACAAACAATAAAAAAATAATTATGACAAATAGAAGATAAAATCCCCAACTAGTGTAGCCATCAACTGCTACATTTCATCTAATTTAGCAATTATAAAGTAAAATTTAATGGAAACTAATGAATGGTAAATTTATCATGGGAGTATTAATTTGGGATTTGATTATAATTAGTTTTAAATAAATGTGCTACAGGTGTACCAGTTTAAGATTTTTTTTTGTGGTATTAATCCTAAAATGAAGATGAATTAATTAACCCCTAATAATTATTTTAATATAAGCGACATGAAAAGAGATTTTACCATTCTTTTTATTATTTCATATTTTTTATTCATTTTATTTTGTTATTTAATTCACCTAGAACAAATCTATCTAAAATTCATTTTTAACCTAAAATTAAAAACAACAAAATGGAACCTTCTAAATTGTAAGAACATGAACTAATTGAAACACAACTAAATCTACGCTTAAGATCTAGCTATCTAAATGAGACTCTCATTTTCCTATTATTTTTTATTTTCGTATACATATTGTGCCTTTGCCTCCAGAAAGCACGAGCTTTTCGCCTCTCTTTATGCTTTCCTCTTTTCATTCCTTTACTCATTTTTATACACAGAACATCCTAATTCTAAAACAACTTGAGGGTTTGTTTGTTTTGCAAAAAATATGTCATTTCTAGAAAAGATTTTTCAGGAAGTCTTTTTGTAGGAAACTAACTTTATTTTCTAGTGTCTAAGACCTAAAAAAGACACAAATTATTTTTCATAGTTCGGTAAGGAAAATCTTATCAGAAAAATTATGAAAATAGATTGTATTTCTAATTTTTGTATGTTTATATATTCTTGTATTTTATGTTTCTTTACTTTTTATTTTCTTTATTTTCTTTTTCTTCTTTATCAAGCAAGCCCCCGAGAGGGCTTAGTTAATCCATGACGATCGATGACCAGCAAGGCTCGAGGCCTCACCACAACCTCACCAGATTGATGAGCGCCTTAGGCAAGTTCAACCTTGGCAGCTTGTGGCAAGCTCAAAACTCACCCACCTAGCAAGGCCTCAAGATCTCCAGGTTGCTGGCCTTGGCAAGTTCAAGCTCACTCATGGCCAGTCGCTAGAAAGAAGCAAAAAGAAAAACAAAACAAAACAAAACAAATACATAAAATAAAATTTTAAAAATAACTATAAATTTGAATTTTTTAAAATATTTTTGTAAGAACAAACAATTCACTAACCAAGAACCAAAGCCCAAATGTTGAGAATCTACGCACGGCCTTTGTGGACCCAAGCCTAAGGGTTGGGATTAAAGCTCAAACATCAAGGATCCGAGCACGAGTACTACCACCAAGGGTTTAGCTCGGCCTGGATGGACCTAGCATGGGTGCCAAGGGCCTAGGCCCGAGCACCAAGGTCCCAGGCCTAGCCTCAATTGATCTAGGTTTGGCTGCTAGAGAACTGATCCTAAACGTGGTGATCTAAGAACAAACGTTGGGGTTTCCGTGCCCCGAGTGTAGAGTTCGGGTCCAAGAACCAATATCTAGTCATATTTTGGAAAAAGTGTTCTGGTTTTCTCAAAAAGGAAATCAATTTCCTAAATTTAAGCTTTGGTACAAACACATTTTCCATTAACTAGTAATCTAGTTTTCCAAGCAAACCAAACACTAAAAATGAGAAAAATGTTTTCCCCAAAACAAACCGACCTTAAGCCTAACATTGAAGTGAACTAATTCATCTTG
This sequence comes from Eucalyptus shirleyi, assembly GCA_017140165.1. Taxonomy (NCBI): domain Eukaryota; kingdom Viridiplantae; phylum Streptophyta; class Magnoliopsida; order Myrtales; family Myrtaceae; genus Eucalyptus; species Eucalyptus shirleyi. Next base: position 27,373,858 of record CM029454.1, read on the forward strand.
GTCGCCATTTTTCAGTAACGACTAAACTATCCAAGCTTCTGCTCACTATACACCATTGATGTCCATCCTTCGTCTTAAGCAACATATCACGCGAACTCCGCGCGAGAGAACGAAATTCATAAGCTTCTGTGCGTATACAGAATACGAATGCAGAAAAGGGAAGCTAGACCGTGCCAAAGCATGGCAGAACCGAATACATACGCAGCAACTTGATTAATCGAATCCGTTCATGGTGATTCGCAAACAGCGTGAATCATAGACCAATTCGAGCATGACTGGCTATGGTCAGCCATCAACGAGTTGAGTTCTAATTTTGGCCAGCAAAGATTATAAGGCAATCAGATCAATATATCAGTCAAGAGCGTTCAAATCGTGTGAATATTACTTTCAGGTTGACCAATAATGAAAGCAAACCCATAATGAGCTAACTCAGACGGACGTATCATCAGACTAGTTGAGGAATAGGACGATGACACATCAATGGACTCAGATTATAAAATGTGACGCTTTGGATTTAACTAAAGTTATCATCCCCTTTGACAAAGCCAATTTTATATTGAGCCTCATGATTTTGTCTTTTCGTACATGTGAGCACATTTCCAAGAGGTTACATATCTTGAAAGTGCTCCACCTGAGTATGCTTAGCTTTGAAACTTATTGCCATTAGTCAAAAGGTGCTTTCACTAATTAATTTCAATTTTCGCACTCGTGCATGCACACACACACACACATATTTATATCTCATATCGCCCTCTTATATTCGGTACACAATTTGGTTCATTCTTGCCCCTTTATCATCTTAGAAACCTGTCAAGAGCCACTCCTTATCTAAACCCTCTAACCCCAGTGACCACTCCCGCTCTCATTGGACTAGGTCATTACATAAAATCGTTCTGGATATTTAGAATCAATGACATAGTCTCGAGTAAAGCCAGTCCTGATCTAAACAGAGACGAGTATATCATGATGGTCTCTTGTTTGTAAAAATAGAGCGTGAGCTGTTGCATTGTCCGTGAAGCAAATTGAAGCCGCGGTTGGCGACCAAATCAGTAAAAGGGGCTTTGGGAAGTGTCAACTAATGAAATCAGAGCCGGCCAAGGAGACCGAGCTTCGTGCACTTCGAGCTTCCCGACCGGAAAACATAGTGGAACAGAGAGAAGATCGACGCGGTGGAACGGCGGACCGCGTCGACCAGCGGTGGTTACGACAGCCTGGAATCGATGAAGAAAGCTTTCCAATTCAAATAAGCTTGTGGGCTCAGTTGATATTAATGGGCCTGGGGCTACCAACCAAGCTTGGAGTCTGGTCGAATGGGCTAGTGGGCTGCTCCAATTCCATCAGGGCCATGAAATCATGTTAAGGCTTTCCAATTTGACCGAAATAGACCCCCTTTTTTTTTCTTTTTTTTTCTCTCTTTCTTTTTTCCTTCTAATAATTCTATTTTTATCTTCACTATTATTATTCCTTCTTTTTAGAAATGCAGGTTTGGTTTATTTTTTTAAAAAAAGGGGGTAAGAAATTTGCAAAAGTTTGCGTGCCAACAATATTCTATTGAAGGACAATTGCAAAGAACCTCGAGAAATAATTCAAAAAAAAAAAAAAGGAGGCGCTCTTGAAAGTTGTAGACTATATTTGGTTGTAAAATAATGATTAAGATATGATAAAAAAAGATAGAAAAAAAATGAGAAATTTGTATAACTTATTTTTTGTTTGGCAAAATATAGGATATCATCTCCGATGTAGTTATAAAAATAAAAATAATAATATTCAAGAGAATCACTTAAAAATGCTATAAAAAATTACAAAAAAAAAAAAATTGGGAGAGGAGATTGTGGGCGGCTGACAATATCGAGATTTGTTGCAATGATCACCTCAGTTACAAATATTGGTATAACCGCACAACATTCAATAACATGTATGTAAAACAAATTATAATCATGTATTTGTGTGATATAAGATTGTATTGACATTCCACATTATGTTTAAACAAAATTTAGATACCGAGGGGTCAGTACTTCAAAGAAATTGTCATATACTTTTCTTTTGTCGAAAATGCCATACTTAAGATGCAATTCTTTTATAATATTATGTATTGTGACTTTTTTTGTCTAGGGCAAAATGTACTTCCAAAATCATTATATACAAAATTTATTTATTTCACACAAATGTCTATAACCAGCTATATTGTAAAGTAACTAAGATTTTAATTTTCTTACACATATGTCCGAGTTGCATTTCATAGATGAGCTCTAAAATCTGGATATATAAGTCATCCGGTTCTCAAGGCAAAACATGAGGCTAATGACGGAACCCAACCCCCCCCCCCCTCCTAATCCTCCAGAAAGCGGCGAATGAGCCGAGTAAGCAATTTCTCTTTCCCTTCCTTATCAAAAGGACCTCAAACTTTGTTTTATGGTAATAATCACGTCATAGATCTGGAAACCTAGAGGAAAAAGTCAGTGTTGCGTGGGTTCTTTTGATGTTGCCGAACTTTGAATCAAAATTGAGCCCTCTAAATCTCACGACCCTCCCCACCTAATATTTAACATGACCCCATCATTTTCATTTTACGTAATTGAACTGGCGACGGCCAATAATGATGGCTTGCATGGGGTAAGGTGGGGCATGCTGATCATGGATGAGCCTTCGCACCACCTCCTTTCTATGCATATTGCATGTGCAACATGTTGAATTTTCCATTGGGTGTTTGGTCAAATTAATACCAATTATCACTATTATCACCACAATATTCCCAGACCCACAGAGCATATCGACGCATGATGGAGATGGTGGCTTTCACGAACTCAAGAGAATAAGATCTGAGGAATTGACCATTGGGTTTCGATTGAAAAACTGAATTCCTTTATCTGATGAGATTCATCTATAAGAATCAATAAAGAAAAAGTAAGCATCAAGCTCCTTTTGAATCTCGATGTTGGAAAAATCTCTCCTTTGTTCCAGTTTCCCTGGTCATTAAAAAACCACTTCTGCTTTCTTCTTTTGCGCGTGTGGGGCGGGGCTTAGAAAGCATCAATATAAAGATCAAAACCCAGGAAAGGCAAAGGCAGAGAAACGTTAGGCAAAAGAAATGGTTGCCGTTTACAACAGAGAGCTCTTGAGTTGGTACTTAATCACCCCCAAGCTCAGAGAGACTGTGGAATCTGGGCTCCCCAAGAAATCAACCTCAAATGCATCCAGAGACCTAATAGATCACCCCAACCAGCAACAACAACAGCCTCAGGAACACCAGGTTCTCAAGCTACAGCAAGAACCATCCGAGGCTCTACAGGTCGTGGTTGAGAACAAAGGGGGCGAAAGCATCTCAGAAGCTGAGCCGAGGCTGCCTGAGTCCGAATGGGTCATCTCCATCAGAGAGAAGCTCGAGCAAGCTTGCCAGGACGACGAGGCCTGCTCATGGGCAAAGCTCTCCATTTATCGGATCCCGCAATATCTCAAAGATGGTGAGGACAATGCCTACATCCCCCAGATTGTCTCGCTCGGGCCATACCACCATGGTAAGAAGCGCCTCCGTCAGATGGACCGGCACAAGTGGCGCTGCCTCCACCGCATCCTCAGGCGCACTGGTCATGAGATAAGCCACTATCTAGATGCGGTGAAGGTGGTCGAGGAGAAAGCTCATGCCTGCTACGAGGGGACGATATCCATGAGCAGTAACGAGTTTGTGGAGATGATGGTTCTTGATGGGTGTTTCGTGATCGAGCTGTTCCGGGGAGTTGCTGAGGGGTTCAAGGAACTTGGCTACCCTCGCAATGACCCCATCTTCTGGATGCGGGGATCGATGCACACAATCCAGCGGGACATGATCATGCTTGAGAATCAGATCCCTCTTTTCATACTAGATCAGCTGCTCGGCCTTCAGCTTGGCGACCCCAACCAGAAGGGGCTTGTTGCCAAGCTGGCACTCCGCTTCTTCGACCCTCTGATGCCAACAGACGAGCCTTTGACCAAGCTTAGACGCAACAGGCTGGAGTCTCTCGGCTACACCACTGCCTTCGACCCATTATCCGACCAGGGGGAGCTCCGTTGCCTCGAAGTGTTCCGGCGAAGCCTTCTCTGCTCGGGCCCGCAGCCAGAGCCAAGGACATGGATCAAGCGATGGTCACACTCAAACCGGGTCGCTGAGAAGAGACGGCAACAGCTCATCCACTGCGTGACAGAGCTCCGGGAAGCTGGGATCAAGTTCAAAAAGAGGAAGACGGATAGGTTCTGGAACATCCAGTTCGAGGATGGCATCCTCTGGATTCCACGACTTCTGATCCACGATGGGACGAGGTCGCTTTTCCTCAACTTGATAGCCTTCGAGCAATCTCACTTCGATTGCAGCAACAACATCACCTCGTACGTAATCTTCATGGACAACTTGATCAACTCACCCGAGGATGTCGGGTACCTCCACTACTGCGGGATCATCGAGCACTGGCTTGGGAGCGACGCAGAGGTCGCTGACCTCTTCAACCGGCTCTGCCAGGAGGTGGTCTTCGACATCAATGACAGTTACCTCTCTACACTGTCTGTGGAGGTGAACAGGTATTACAACCATAGGTGGAATGCCTGGAGAGCCAGTCTCAAGCACAATTACTTCAGCAGTCCATGGGCAATCATTTCTGTCATTGCTGCTTTCATTTGACTTGTGCTTACCTTGACACAGACCTTCTATGGAGTCTATGCCTACTACAGGCCGGGCTCTTGATCTTTACACTTTTTCAGATTAGTTCTCGCTCGGTTTTCCTCCCAGGGAACATGCCCCTGAAAGATTTTACACAAAATTTCATTCAAATCTGTTGTTTTTTCTTTTTTTAATTATTTTCCTTGTATTGCAATTTGAAACAGAGTTGTAAGCTACAGAAAGGGAAGCAACAAGTATGCAGTTTGTACAAGTATCAGTTTTGGCTGAGATGCGAGTCCTGCCGGAATGTCCTAACGGTTTGTATGCAAATTGATTTGTTCTACCAATTCCTAAAAGCCTCATGCCATTAGAACAAAACTCCAAGCCTCCTAACAACACCACAAGCATCTTTAAATCAGCTTTCTGGCAACCCCTCTCATCTTAAATCAGAAAAGATCATTGCGGACAGTATACATAATGTGAACTCATGAAAGGCAAACAGGAGAGGGACTCCGAGCTGGCCAAGGCTGACACTTTCATTGTCTACCCGAGAGCATAAACAATCTTAGCTTCCAGCAAAAGGTGTCATCTAAAACAACACCATTACCAATTAATGCTATGGAATCCTTGCTCAATGAACCTGCAAGTACAGACATCCGACACAGATGATCATCCTCCTTCAAGCACCAAGAGGATTTTGAAGCTAATCCATGTTACAAGGGTAAATCGTCTCATAAATCGGCCATGAACCAAAATGTGAAAGGGACAGTTAATAAAAGACAAACGGAGACAAAGACAGAATAGGTGACAAGAGAACTAAGAACGTCAGCTTTATTAAAATGACATGTCTAAGGAACAAATTGGGACTACCCCTTTCTAAAGCTAAGACAGAAAATTTACATTAAATTCACTCCTCTTGAGAAGTTTCCATGATGGTTTCTGTAGGCTTATCTATAAGATCTCTTTCAGAAGGGTGGAGTATCAGGCAACATGACAAAATAATCTTTGAGCCAATCTTTCGCTTTGTGAAAGCTCCATCTGCTGCAATGACACCAGGGACAAGAGAAGCCTACTTGAGAACTATAGATAGATCAAACTCGAAATATTTAATCCCTTGGAAGGCTCGCACTATCAGTTGAAGATGCTCTCTTTCCATCGTAGTGCTGATGCAAAAGAAGTAGAGTCAAAAGGCAAAATAAGCAACATACCAAAGAATTGCAGAAGCATACATGCAGGAAAAAGAGAGAACATAAGGTTCAGGATACCCATTTGCTTGGACATATTTGTATTTGACCATAAGCATTATCTGCCTCCTCATTGTAAGCGTAAACAACATGACCCAGTAGAAAAGGAGTATGGGCCAGAAGACAGGTACATCGAACACTCTGAAGAACATCATCACGAAAGCAATCACGAATGCCCAAGTGATTTGTAACCTTCCATTGAGAGACAAGAAGAATATGTTCAATAAGCAACCATCCAATCTAAGCAGGAAGTGAATGTATAAAACCATAAGCTCTCTCAATGGAACCAATGCAATCAGCAGATCAAAATCCGAATGTTCAAAAGCATAAGCTAATAAGACTATCTATAGAGACTGATGAGTTGAACAATTATTGTATGACATTCTCGATTCAGTGCGGAACATCGTTTGGTTTTGAATCAATTAAATGACAAGAATATTGCCAATCAAAGATTGTTAAAAGGAAGGCTATACATCTGAAAGGACATAAAACAAACATATCATCACAGGGGGCATCTGAGCTTCTCAATTCACTGCTGGAGTCAACTTTAGATTGTCAGTTTCAATTACGCCTCATGAATAAACTCAAACATCCGCATGTAATTGGAAAGAAAGAATGTATACAAAGCAGATCAAGAATGCTGGAACAGTAAGATCACATCAAAAGGGCATTTTTACATCATGGCAAGCATTTTTAAAACCAGTCTCAAGTCGAGAACAAGCGACCGCTCTGTGATAACAAAATGAAAACGCAAAACGGAGAAACCATGATGCTTCCACATCATTCAACTTCTTCAGTTGCCAGATTTTGAATCTAGTCATGACACCTCCAGCGCCTCTTTTTCTCCCCAACCCAGCAAAAAACACTTAATAAACACCAATTTCACCAATCTCTCATAAATTTAAAACTATTCCATTTCCTCCAAGAAATCCAAATTAAAGGCAAAAATCATCACGCCAATTGAATCCTCCCACTTGAAATCAGAACACAGAATTCCATCTTTCTCCTCCGAAATGAAGTAGATCAATTCCAACAAAATCCAATCAAGAGCAAAAGGTAATAACCAACACCAAACTGCCCCCAAAATGAACTCCCCCTGAGAAACACTAGGATCAGTCTTCAATTGAAAAGCATCACAACACACTCCCCAAACGTTTACAACACGTACTTCACCAATCTCTCACAAATTCAATCTACACCGTCTGCCTCCCAAGTTATCCAAACTTGAAGGCACAAATCGTCAACTACAACGAGTCTTTCCACCCCAAAAATACCTTGAATTCAGAATATTAGGAAAACACAATTGCATCTTTCACCCCTGAAATGACGCAGATCAAGTCCACCAAATCCAATTGATACGCAATTGCAATTACCAATCGAGAAAATAGTAATGCGAAGCGATCCCAACCGCGAACCTACCAACGCTTGAACTCGGGGAGGCGGCGGACGAAGGGCCTGAACTTGTCGGAGCCGCCGGTGGGGAGGGACCCGCCGCCGCCGTCGGCGACTTCCTGGAGCTCCGGGTCGACCCGAGGGTAGAAGAAGCCGACGAGCCGGTTCAGCATGTAGATGCCCCTCACGAAGTAGCCCCGGACGAGCTACGCGCACGACGCCGCCAGCGTCGCGGCGACGGCACCGATTTGTCCGGGAGGTGCTGGTATCCTCTTCGGGACGGCGAACGCCCACCGCGACGCGGCGGAGGCGGCGGCGGGAGTCGGTCGTGACCGGTATGATCAGTTGATGGGCTCGAGCCGGGCCCACAGAGATGGGGCCTAATTTTTTGCCAAGGCTTGCCCAATAAGTTTTGTGCCCAGATCCGGCGAGTGCCTTTGCGCCCTCACCCCGTGATAGGTGAGGGCCAAAGAAAAAAGAAAGAAAAGAAAAGAATTAAATAAATATTCAAAATGATTTTAATGTATTATTAAAAAAAATCAATATCAATAATGACAATACTACTTAGAACAATCAGCATCCACATCATGCAATTTCTGGCTAGAATTGATTAGAAGCACTCAATTAGCACCACTCAATTAGCATAATTGAAGGTTTTATGATTGAATCGACACAATTGCGATAGGTTTATGACTTTTTTGTTACTTTTTCCCTTAAAAATCAAAATAAAACTTTGAGGATGCATTTGACCATCTAGATTTCTATATGGATAGGATATGATGTAAAAGTCAAGAATCTTGTTATATCTTATCAATTGTTTGATGAACCATACTAATAAAGTGGAATATTTCTCATATCCATCCTATCCATTTTTTTATATGAATGATATATCAGTGTAAATGAACCTGAAAATTATACAAATAGAAATGATAAAAATCTTTCACAACACCCTTGCCTACTTTATTTTTTTCTATTTTTAATTATTTTTCCCTCTTTTTAATTCTTTTCCCCTTTCATAGTTCTCTAATAAATTTTATTATATATTAAACTACACTAATATACCTAAAATAAGTAAATTACGTAATAAATATAAATAGGAAATATATATTAAATTTATACTATAAGATAAAAATAAATTCAAATACATAAATGAAAATAGGAACAAATAAAAAAATTATAGTTATTTTGAATTTTTATATTAGAATTCAAATATTATGTATACTCAAATATTATTTTAATTTTATTAATTTAAGAAGTTTGTTATTTGATAAAAATAACTTTTATATTTTGTATATTGGAAATCTTATCTACCTTTATCCCACCTCCCCCATGGGTCAATATTATTCAAACTATATCCATTTTATATCTGACTTTATCCTATATTGGGCAAGAACCAAATGCAAGTTATGATAAATTTTATCCTAACTACAAACATAGCTTGAGGAGTTAGGTCTTCAAAATTCGCGGTTGATGTTGGTTTTCTGGATGAGTCATAATTACAAGCTTAAACATGAAAAAGGGAAAATTTCAAATAAAGAGCATGAAATGCCTTCATTAACTCAAATAAGAGCCTAAAGTAAATATTATTTTTAAAAAAGAACCTAAAATATCCTTATTCACTCAAATAAGGGCCTAAAGTGAATTTTTATTTCAAATAAGAGTCTAAAGTGACTATATCAATCTCAAAGAAGTACCTAAACTCATTATTTGGTGAAGTGCAATTTCGTCTTCTAAATTTTTTAATTTGTTCCTTTTTTCTTTCTTCTTCTTTCCATAAAAACAAACTAAAAAAACTAAAACTAAAAAAATAAAATAAAATAAAGAAACACAAAGGAGGAAGGGCTCCCTCTCACCTATGACCACCACCCATTGCTAATGGGGGAGCGAGGTCACCGGCGCTTGGGTAAGAGCCAATGACCCTCACCGACCAAAGGCAAGGGCCAACAGGCCCTCACCAGAAATGGGAGAGAGCTGTGAACCTCTCCTAAATCTGGGCAACGCTCACCGACCCTCGCCCCACCCTCATCCATAAGTCCAAGGGCCGTCAACCCTCCCCCAAATCGGGGCAAGGGTCAATGGGGTGACGATAATGGCTAGTAGGGTCGTCAAGTACTAGACAAGGGCCAACAACCCTCGCCGACTAGAGGTGAGGGCCAATAGGCCCTTGCCAGGAACAAGAGAGGACAACGACCTTCTCTCTTATTTGGGCTCCTTGGTTTAGGCGAGGGTTGCCAACCCTCACGTGATTTAGTGCCCCTCTTATCAAGCGCCCCTAGATTGGGGCAAGGGCAAGCGGCCCTCACTCAAATTTGGGAGAGGGTTGAGGGTGATGATCATAGGCTAGAGGGAGCCTCTAGCCTATTTTTTCAATTTTATTAAAAAAACATTTACCTTTTTTTAAAATTTTAATTTAATTTAATTTAATTTAATTTAATTTTAATTAAAAATATTTTTGGATGAATAGGCAAAGGCAGAGAAACGTTAGGCAGAAGAAATGGTTGCTGTTTTCAACAAAGAGCTCTTGAGCTGGTACTTGATCACCCTCAAGCTCAGAGAAACTATGGAATCTGGACTGCCCAAGAATCAACCTCCAATGCATCCACGGAAATAATAGATCGCCACCACCACCAGCAACAACCTCAGGAACACCAGGTTCTTAAGCTACAGCAAGGACTATCCGAGGCGCTCCAGGTCATGGTTGAGAACAAAGGGGGTGAAAACATCTCAGAAGATGAGTTGAGGCCGGCTGAGTCCGAATGGGTCATCTCCGTCAGAGAGAAGCTTGAGCAAGCTTGCCAAGAAGACGAGGCCTGCTCATGGACAAGGCTCTCCATTTATCGGATCCCCCAATTTCTCCAGGATGGCGAGGACAAGGCCTACATCCCCCAAATTGTCTCCCTTGGGCCATACCACCACGATAAGAAGCGCCTCCGCCAAATGGACCGGCACAAGTGGCGCTGCCTCCACCGCATCCTCAGGCGCACCGGTCATGAGATAGGCCTCTATCTAGATGCAGTGAGGGGAATTGAGGAGAAAGCTCATGCGTGCTACGAGGGGACGATATCCATGAGCAGCAACGAGTTTGTGGAGATGATGGTTCTTGATGGGTGCTTTGTCAGCGAGCTCTTATAAGGAGTCGTTGAGGGGTTCGAGGAACTCGGCTACCCTAGCAAAGACCCCATCTTCTCGATGCGGGGATCGATGCACATGATCTAGCAGGACATGATCATGCTCGAGAATCAGATCCCTCTTTTCATACTTACTGGTTGCTCGGCCTCCAGGTCAACGATCCCAACCAAGAGGGGCTAGTGGCCAAGCTGGCACTCCGGTTCTTTGACCCTCCGATGCCAACAGACAAGCCTTTGACCGAGCTTAGCTGCAACAGGCTGGAGTCTCTCAACTACACCACCGCCTTCGACCCGTTATTCGACCAAGGCGAGCTCCATTGCCTCGAAGTGTTCCGGCAGAGCCTTCTCCTCTTAGGCCCGAAACCAGAGCCAAGGGCGTGGGTCAAGCGACGGTTGCACTCTGACTGAGTTGCCGACAAGAGTCAGCAGCAACGCATCCACTGCGTGAGGGAGCTCTAAGAAGCTGGGATCAAGTTTAGAAAGAGGAAGATGGACAAGTTCTGGAACATCCAGTTCAAGGACGGGATCCTTGAGATCCCACAGCTTCTGATCGACGCTGGGATTAGCTCACTCTTCCTCAACTTGATAGCCTTCGAGTAGTCCCACTTTAATTGCAGCAACAACATCACCTCGTACATAATCTTTATGGACAACTTAATCAAATCCCCCAAGGACGTCGGGTACCTCCACTACTGCCGGATCATCAAGCACTGGCTTGGGAGCGATGCGGAGGTCATTGACCTCTTCAACTGGCTTTGCCAGGAGGCGGTCTTCGACATCAATGACAGTTACCTCTCTACACTGTCTGTGGAGGTGAACAGATATTACAACCAAAGGTGGAATGCCTAGAGAGCCAGTCTCAAGCACAATTACTTCAGGAGTCCCTGGCAATCATTTCTATCTTTGCTGCTTTTGTTTTCCTTGTGCTTACTTTGACACAGACCTCTATGGAGTCTATGGCTACTGCAGGCCGGGCCCTTGATATTTGCAGTTTTTCAGATTCGTTCTCGCTTGGTTTTCCTCCCAGGGAACATGCCCCCGAAAGATTTTACGCAAAATTTCATTCAAATCTGTTGTTTTTTCCTTTTGTTATTTTCCTTGTATTGAAATTTGAAACAGAGTTGTAAACTACAGAAAGGGAAGCAACAAGTATGCAGTTTGTACAAGTATCAGTTTTGGCTGAGATGCGAGTCCTGCCGGAACGTCCTAACGGTTTGTATCTAAATTGATTTGTTCTAACAATTCCTAAAAGCCTCATGCCATTAGAACAAAACTCCAAACCTCCTAACAGATCCACAGGCATCGTTAAATCAGCTTTATTATAACCCCTCCCATCTTAAATTAGAACAAATCATCGCTGACAGTATATGTAATGTGAACTCATGAAAGGCAAACAAGAGAGGGACTCTGAGCTGGCAAAGGCTGACACTTTCATTGTCTACCCATAAGCAGAAACAATCTTAGCTTCCAGCAGAAGGTCATCGTCTAAAACAACACCATTACCAATAAATGTTATGGAATCCTCGCTCAATGAACCTGCAAGTACAGACATCCAGCACTGATAATCATCCTCCTTAAAGCACCAAGACAAACTCAATAATAGTGATTGAATACAGAAATCATGAGGATTTCGAAGCTAATCCATATTGCAACAGTTCATCCTCTCGTAAATCGGCCATGCAACCAAAATGGGAAAGGGACAGCTAATAAAAGACAAGTGGAGACAAACACATAATAGGTAACAAAAAGGGAACTAAGAACTTCAGCTATATTTTTTTGGTAAGGAGGAACTTCAGCTATATTAAAATGACAGCAATACAAAAAATGCCATGTCTAAAGAACAAATTGGGACTACCCCTCACTAAAGCTAAGATAGAGAAAGTACATTAACTTCACTCCTCTTGAGGAGTTTCCACGATGGTTTCAGTAGGCTTATCTATAAAATTTCTTTCAGAAAGGTGGAGTATCAGGCAACATGCCAAAATAATCTTTGAGCCAATCTTTTGCTGTGAGAAAGCTCCATCTGCTGCCATGACACCAGGATAAGAGAAGCCTACTCGAGAACTATAAATAGATCATACTCAAAATATTTAATCCCTCGGAAGGCTTGCACTATCAGTTGAAGATGCTCCCTTTCCATAGCGCTGATGGAAAAGAAGTAGAGTCAAAAGGCAAAGTAAGTATACATACCAAAGAATTGCAGAAGCAGACATGCAGAAAGAGAGAACATAAAGTTCAGCATACCCGTTTGCCGAAAGTAAATGGGACATATTTATATTTGACCATAAGCATTATCTGTCTCCTCATTGTAAGCGTAAACAACATGACCCAGTAGAAAAGGAGTACTGGCCAGAAGACAGGTACATCGAACACGCTGAAGAACGTCACCACGAAAGCAATCACAAATGCCCATGTGATTTGTAACCTTCCATCGAAAGACAAGAAGAACATGTTAAATAAGTAACCATCCAATCTTAGCAGGAAATGAATTTTTATATCCAAAAGCTTTCCCAATGGAACCAATGGAATCAGCAGATCAAAATTTGAATCTTCAAAAGCATAAGCATTAGACCTTCTATAGAGACTGATGAGTCGAACAATTATTGTATGACATTCTCGATTTAGTGCAAAACATTGTTTGGTTTTAAATCAATCAAATGACAAGAATATTGCCAGTCAAAGATTGTTATAAAAAAAAGGCTATACATCTGAAAGGACATAAAAGAAGGAAACATATCATCACGGGGAATCTCAGCTTCTCAATTGGCTCCCAGAGTTGACTTTAGATTGTCAATTTCAATTGCCCCTCATAAATAAACTCAAGCATCCACATGTAATTTGACAGAAAAAACCGTATGCGGAGCAGATCAAGAATGCTGGAACAGTAAAATCATATCAAAAGGCATTTTTACATCATGGCAAGCATTTTTAAAACCAGTCTCAAGTCAAGAACAAGTGACCACCTGTGATAACAAAATTCAAACACGAAACTGAGACGCCATGATGGTTCCACACCATTCAACTTCTTCAGTTGCCAAATTTTGAATCTAGTCATGAGACCTCCGGTGCCTCTTTATCACCCCAACCCAGCAAAAGACATCACATTCTAAAAACATAATCAAGACCAATTTCACTGATCTCTCACAAATTAAAAACTGTTCGGTTTCCTCCAAGAAATCCAAACTGAAGGCAAAAATCATCACACCAATCAAATCCTTCCACTTGAAGTCGGAATACCCAGAACACACAATCACATCTTTCTCCTTCAAAATGAAAGAGATCAATTCCACCAAATCCAATCAATAGCAAATCATAATAACCAATACCAAAGTGCCCCCAAAATCAACTCCCACTGAGAAAACCTGGGATCGGTCTTCAACTGAAAAGCGTCACAAAACACTCCCTCAACGTTAAAACATGAACTTTACCGATCTCTTACAAATTCAATCTATACCGTCTGCCCACAAGTTATCCAAACTAGAAGGCACAAATCGGCAACTACAACGAGCCTTTCCACCCACAAAATACCTCGAATTCAGAGTATTAGGAACACACAATTCCATCTTTCGCCCCCGAAGTGACGCAGATCAAATCCACCGAATCTAATTAAGGCAGCCGATCGCAATCACCAATCGAAAACAACAATACTGCGAAGCGATCCCAACCCATAAACCTACCAGCACTTGAACTCGGGGAGGCGGCGGACGAAGGGCCTGAACTCGTCGGAGCCGCGGGTGGGGAGGGACCCCCCGCCGCCGCCGCCGGCGAGCTCCTGGAGCTCCGGGTCGACCTGAGGGGAGAGGAACCCGATGAGCAGGTTCAGCATGTAGATGCCCAGCGCGTACGTCACGATGTAGAAGCCCTCCACGAAGTAGACCCGGACGAGGTACACGCACGCCACCGCCAGCGTCGCGAGCCACCGCCGCGGCGCGTGCGGCACCGACCTGTCCAGCAGGTGCTGGTACCGCTGCGAGACGGCGAACGCCCACCGCGACACGGCGGGGGAGGCGGGGGACGCGGCGGCGGAGGGGGCGGCGGCGGCGGGGGCGGAGGTGGAGGTGCCGGGATCCATCATGGTCGCGTTTTTCTTCTTCTTTCTTTCTTTTTTTTTTTTTGCTCCCTCGATTATGTCGTGCGTGGTTTGGAGCGTTTCGAGGATCTGGTCTCTCTGTTTTTTACTTTTTATGTCGGGGGTGTCTGGTTTCTGTGCATCGCAGATTCTTCAATGGTGCTGGTTTGGAGCGGGTATGGACGACGCAGCCCGATTGCGCCGACCCGACGGGTTCGGGTCGTGGGTCCGGGCCGGGTCGTCATCACTTGTCTTCGCTCTTTCCTGTGAATCTGTCCAATTTTGGGAATCACATCCTTCGGATCTGTTTGGCGGTTATGATGATGGCATGTGGCATTGATGTTTTTTTCCTTTTTTGAACGATGATGGTAGTGGTGGGAGAGGAAAGAATATGACTGCACTAATAGAAAGAATTCGAAAGGAATCATGTGATGAAATTATAAAGGAATATAAACTATAGGTGCTCGGATTGAGAATAGTAGCTTTCTTTTTTATATGTTTTTGGAAGGTTGATTGCCACGTATTGTAGATGGGCAAAAACCGTTATCAATAGGTGAAAATACATTGTTGGTTCTCTAATTTTATGATGTCATTTTTACATGATCTTTGAAATTGTGATTTGGATGATTGTCATTGAACTTGTAAGTTGTGTTTGGTTGCTACACAAGAGGTAGAATAGGCTATCCCATCTCTTGATGGGATCACCTCTCTCATTTTTTGAAAGAAAAATATATAGATTCAATAATTAATAAATATAACATACTCAAATTACTTTAAGTATAATTAAGAAATATCATCATTATACCATTAGCTAAGATGTATAAATTAATAGACTACTTCACTTACAAGTATACCCTACTTTAACTAGCATTGATTCTGCATCAATTTCGATGAATAAAAAATTAAAGGATTTAACTTGAAGAATTTTGGAAAAATAACAAGTCCAAGGTACTATATATTGAAAAGGGATAGGTGCACTAGAAATCTTAAATAGTTATGGAAGTATAAATTATAATTAAATCTTAAAACTTGTCAAATTGATACAATCAAATCGTTTAGTTAACTCTATCCAACTTAACTAGTGAAAATATTGACATACATTTTTTTTAATATTTTATCTCTCCTATATAGTAATGACATGGCTAAATATGTAACATGAGGCTAAAATGATGTTGTTTTGGTCTAAATTTGATTTTTAAATTAAATTAAAATAAAGCTAAATTAAGAAGAAAAGAAGAAGAAGAAGAAGAAGAAGAAGAAGAATGAGGAGGAGGAGGGTGAGACTAGGTGACAAGGACTTGCGGTCTTTCCACGGCTCACTATCGTTGAGAAGGCCAAGCAAAAGTGAGGATGGGCAACGAGGGTTGCCGATCCCTAGCTAGTGAGGCTAGTGGCTATCCACCCGATCTAGGCGACAGCCGCAACCCTCGCCTAGATTTGGGTGAGGGCTTGCAAAACCTCACCTGCGGTTGGCAAGGATTGCTGACCCTTAGCCAGTCGGAACCCACCATCCCTACAATGGTGGGGTGGCTACAAGCCCTCGTCTTTTGCCTTGCTTTCTCTTTTATATTTAGATTTAAAAATTATATTTAAACCAAAACAACCTTATTTTAGACTTATCTTTCATGTTTTAATGAGGTTAACATCATGTTGCAAAGAGAAAAATAATAAAAAGAAATCGTGTCAGCATTTTTCACTAGTGAAATCAGAACAGAATGACTCGATTGCACTAATTTGATAAATTTATTTACTCAATTACACTTTTTATAAGATATAAGACTCAATTGAATTTTCATAATAAATTTTAATCGGTACACTTATCCCTTTCAAAAAAGAACGCAAGTTAAAAGATGAGCATGCGCTTTCTCAATCTCCAATTAAAGGAGTGCCAACTAAGAATGTGCACTGTTTCTATTTTCAATTTAACTTGGATTTGATCTATGTAACGCATAACCTTTTTTTGGCATCATTGTTTTTCTTTAATTATAAGAAAATTCCCGGGAAAAAATGGCTTAAACTGGGAGTGACCAGACTTGAAGTCCGCCATTTCTTCGGGCCTGCATTTCCTCGGGAAAGACAAAGCTCTCTCGCTCGCTCGCTGGTTCGTTTCAGTGGATCTCAGCATCTCTTAGAGTTAAAGTAATCTGCACGTAATCATCGTTCTTGTGTCTCTATCTCTATACCCATTTGCTCAATGTGCATAGATTCTTGATCTGTATGTATTAATGTGCGTGCCCCTTTAGCCATCTTGCCCAGATCTCTCTTTCTCTGTTCTTGTTCGTCTCTGAAGACCGTCGATAGACATAGTTACCAATGCTTCACAGGATCAAATTGGTTGGGCTTGGCCTCAACCAGATAATTGGCGAAAACCCGTGTTTATGCAGACATTTTTCCTTTATATGCTTGATAATTTGGCTGGGAGATTTCCCAAGATTTGTTGTTTCTCATGCCCAGATTATCGAATGCTTGTTAGTCAATGAGGAAGGCCTCTTTTGACTGTGTTGATGTATGCTATTGAGGTTAATCTGAATACCCACAAATGAAGTTTCGATTGTAACAAAGATTGGTTGTTTGATCTTTGCTGTCGTATGGAAGAGCTGCTTCTAATTTCTGAATAGGAAGGCTAGATCTCTGGTGATGTAATCTTATCAATGAATTGTTTGTGATGTGATGCGCTAATCACACGACAGAAGTTTGTTGCACAAGTGTCACTGCACAATTTTTACTTTGGCACGATCTTGTGGCATAGCTGCTTATGAGCATCACTTGTAATTACGACCTTGAAAGCCAACTAATACATCCACGATGTTTTGTTGGCTCTGAGAGGTAATGCTGATCGCGACGCAAGTCCAGCTTCCTTGAACTCTCTTCTCTTCAATTACCTCTGTATGTTGTTCCATGGTGACTCTTAACTAGCCATCTGAAATTGACTGTCTTTTTCCATGAATCTTTTTCTGCCAATTATATTGGTTGATGTTTCGGTCAGATGATGGTGAAGGCCCTATGAGTAGCTTGTGAGATTCAAACAATACATGCTTCAAATTGCTGGTCTAACTTGGATGAGTTACAGCTTTTGATCATTGCATTGGGTGGCAAAATGGATGCCCAACCAGTGGACTCATCATCTCAATCTCCTTCCACTTCTGAAGATAAACCCACCGTCCCTAGCATTTCTCAGACAGGGACCCCTTCCTATGAATTGCCATCTTTCTTATCTACCTCTGGCATATCATCTTGGACAAGAAATTTGAAACTTCCGCAGCCTCTAGCAACTTCAAAGGACAGTTCACAGAGTCCAAATTCAGGGATTGGGACACTATCAAGATTTGCCAATGGCATGGGATTTCGATTACCCACAGGAACTCCTACAACAAAAGAGGCTGATCAAGGCACCTCAGAAAATGCTCAATCTGGTGGCCTCGGATCAGTGGCAAAAGGGTTGCTTGACTCATCTCGCAATGCTGTGAAGGCTGTGCAGGTCAAGGCACGTCATGTTGTCTCACAAAATAAGAGGAGATACCAGGTAACACTAATATGTTTTATGGACCATTTCGAAATCATATAGACCTTGTAGGAAATGAACAACTAGCATGACATGGAGGGGTACAAGTGGGTCCTTGCACTTAGGTCTAATTCTTGGAAAACCCTGTCCAAGGGATCTATGCAACAGCCCCAATCATAGGTGTTAATCTTGCAATGTTTGTATTTCACGGATGCAAATTAAATCTTCAATCTTAATATCTAAAGGAATGAGTTGAGTTAATACTGACCAGCTGTTTTGAAATATGCATTTGCAAACACAAAGGTTGAGTAGTAATCACTTTTCAGAAGAGGCTGGGCATAGGTATTTTGAATGGAGGTCTTGTGTAAACTGTCGCACGTAAAGCTGGTGGAGAAGAGCTATGGATACTCCATATGCATATTCTCCAATACTTATGCTCATCATTCTCTTCTATGAATTCATAATTCTGTTATAAATTGGCAGTTGCTTTATTGAGCATAACTTCGTGTTATTTTCAATTCTAATGCTGTCACGTACATTCCTTTTATCTCTTTACACTCCTATTTGTCTGGTAATAGCTCTTTTATATGCTCATTCGGTAGTATGCTTAGTCTTTCAATTGTGCTAATCATGCCATGTACTTAATAGGAAGGAGGATTCGATTTGGATATGACATATATCACTGAGAATGTAATTGCAATGGGATTCCCAGCTGGAGACATAAGCTCAGGTCTATTTGGGTATTTTGAGGTGAAAAGCTCTGCCAAAATTTAATATTTGTTCGACCTCAGACTATCCAACAATATAGTAACTGAAGCTTATTTTCCAGGGCTTTTATCGTAATCATATGGAAGAGGTGATTAATTTTTTTGAGACACACCATCAGGTAATGTTATCTTTCAAACAAGTGATTCCTATGAGTTATTTGTTTATTTATTTTTTTATGCTCTTCCCCCCCCCCCCCCTTACAACGCACTTTCTAGTAATCCGTGTGTTGATCTACACTGGGATCTGTAAATCTGCGCATATTTTATGTTAAGACATGTTATTGAGGAGTCAGATGAGTTAGATAACATTTGCTGAGTTTGCAGATAGTTCTGTTGCAATCTTTCAAAATTTAGCCATGGCATAACAAAGCTTATATGTGAACATAGGTCTGTTCTGTTACATCAAACTTTTCCTTTCTAACAAAATGATATGGAATCCAGAAATGAGATGATGTCCCCAAAATTTGTCCATTAGTACTAAGCAACTATTTTTTTAGCTTCAATATCTAACAGGAAAAAAACAGACAGATTGTCACTTTCCATTTTTTGCACTTCTTATCCATGACCAAGTCAGGGTGGCTGCTTCTTTTTCCAAGATGTGAGGAATTGCATTATTTCGTCTTAATGGTAGATATAGTAGATCCACTCTGTTTCAAATTCCTGCTAAACAACACTGTCTACTCCTTTTCTATGATTTCATATGTTTACTGGATCAGTGTTTTCTGCAAGATAGCATTTTATTTGGGCAACTTAAGTAAGCAGATTAAATTGTTGAGAATCTTGAGAAGAGTTCAGTTTGCTTGTGTGCTTCATTCCCACAAAAATGTCATTGCTGTCTAATTTGCTCCCGTGCTGAACTAGTTTAGCAACTGATCTCACCTTTCCTTCATTAAGAGATGGTGCTTGGGAAGATTCGTTTGACATTCTGATTGCATTGTTTCCTATTACCACCTTTGTCATTGTCTTAACTACTGCTTCATACAAGCATTTTATCTGCAGGGAAAATACAAAGTCTGTAATCTCTGTTCAGAAAGGCTATATGATGCATCACTTTTTGGTGGAAAGGTAATATTTATACTCTCTCGTATAATTCTGTGGGTGGGGGAGGTTTTGACCTCTCAAAGTCAAAGTTGATCATTTGTTAGTGCCATGATCATTATGGCTTTCTGCTAATTCCCAAGTATGGGCTTTTTGACTTTTTGGATGCATCATAGGTTGCGACCTTTCCATTTGCTGATCACAATTGCCCACCTATGCCACTTTTACTATCCTTTTGTCAAAGTGCATCCTCATGGTTGAAGGAGGACATAGAAAATGTTGTGGCAGTTCACTGTAAAGCTGGGATGGGTAGGACGGGGTTGATGATCTGTAGCCTTCTCTTGTTCATGAAGGTAATCAGATACAGAGACATACGGTTCATCTGCTGGGCACTCGTATTTGTTTATGGAACTGGTCTATGTTTAGTATTTACTTGACTTCCTTTGTTCCTCTGTTTTGTATTTGCCACATGATGCAGATCTTCCCTACAGCTGATGAGGCCGTTGCTTACTACAATCAGAAAAGATGTATAGATGGCAAGGCTCTAGTTCTTCCAAGTCAAATTGTCAGTCAATATCACATGCACAACAATTTCTAATGCAAGGTGTCGATCACCATTCACCATCACATCTTTCTCACAATTTTTTAATTCTGTGAACAGAGGTATGTCCAGTACTTTGAGCGTGTTTTAACTGGCTTCAGTAGAGAAATCCCAGCTGGACGTAGGTATGCTCCTTTGAATCAGTTATAGAATAACGTTGATTGGTGTCACACCATCCTAAATTTGGAAATTCATCAGATGCATGCTTAGAGGATTCCGGCTTCACAGATGTCCCTCCTGGATAAGGCCAGCGATTACGATATCTGATCATAATGGTATGTTTTGCATCTCTTTGCAGATTGTACTGTTCATATTGTCTCCATATGTTTTGCCAATTGGAGACAAACATTTTTGTCTCTGGCTTGTATTCAAGTTACTTGTGGATGCTCTTAATAACGTACCTTGCTCATCAGAATCTGGTCCAATATCAATACATATATCTCTACCATATAAGGATATTTTGTTATTTTCACCCATGAAAATTAGTGGCCAATATGACTCATCTTAATACGTAGTAATGTTTCAGCCAAAAAAAAAAAAAAAAGGGAATAATGTAGCCATCCCTAAAGTATTTATAACAGGTGTCGTTTGCTCGAGGACTTTTATGCCTATGTTACATGCTCTCCTCCATAATCTTAAGTAAACACATTCTCAATTGGGAGAGTTTTCTTTGCTTATACAAGTTTTTGAAGCTCTGCTACTTTCTCGAAAGAAAAGGAGAACCAAAAGAATAATTAGGCACTATGTAATCCAAACTATTATTTAAAACAGAAATACTAATAACTGGACTGAAAGAACTAGGATGGTCAAATTAAGTTCGAAATGATTATAAACCCAATATGCAATCTAAAAGTCAGGAGCTGGATAGTTTCACGTTTAAGTAAGTGAACTTCAGCCAAAAAATTGGATTTTAAGCTACTTTTGAATTTTCAAATTGGCTTTCTCTGGATTTCTTGAGATCTGATATGAGTAGTCATGCCTGTTTGCTTTTCTTTTGATGCTTAAAATTCTGATGCTTCTGACATATAGTAGAGAAGACTATGTAAGTCCAAATGTCCATGGCATCAGGATGTCAATAAAAGAGTTTGCTTGGAAGGATACCGTAGCTTCATTTTGCGTACTAAATGAACAAAGATGTCAGAAAGAAACATAGCGTTCTCTTCAGCTGAAGCATTATCTTATTTAGGAGTTCATGTCAAACCTCATAAAGTCTATCGTCTTTAGTTTCCATTGAATTTTTTTTGTTTGCTTAATTCCCCATATATTGCACCCTCATCACTTAACTTAGGACCAGCTTGATGCTTATTTGGAGCACCCTAATGTTTGGTAATGTCAGGCTTTCTCCATTCAAGTGCCTTTCCCCCCCTTAAAAAGCAGCCTGACGATTGAAACATGTCTTTTTACCATTTCATTTGTACTCTCTGTCTACAAAACTTTTGTGTCTCATCGCATCTGTATGGAGCAGCATAGATTTCCTGTCCATAGGTACCATCATTGTTCTCGAGGCATTTGATGTTTAGTGAGGTCTTCAGTGTCAAGTTGAATAAATCAAATTTCCTGCACTTCATTTATGTCAATTGCGCAAGACTCGAAATAGGAAAATCTTCAGCCTCTGAAATTCTGTCTTGGCTGTTCACGTTTCTTGTTTGCTTCTAACCAATTACCATTATCACATGCTACAAGAAAGACTACTTATGGATGTCTCTCAAATTGATAGGTGTTCTCTTCTCCTCCAAAAAGCATCCCAAGACTAAAGATCTAATGGTAAAGCCTATATTTGAAAAGTCTTTATTTGAACAACTTGGCAACTTCATCTACATCAGCCTCTATGGACATTTCTTCTTTGTGGAGTCATATTAACCTGAGCTTTTATGCGTTTGAAGCCACAAGATTTCTGGATCAAACCACCCAAGAAGGGAGTGGTCGTTTTTGCTGTACCAGGAGAGCCTGGCCTTACAGAGTTGAAGGGGGACTTTAAAATCCACTTTCATGAGTACCAAGGAGATTTTTACTGGTTTGCTAATTACTTTATTCTTCTCCATATGTTTTTCTATTGGACCATAGTGCACTTGGATTGGAAATGATGATGGCTCAATATTGTAGCCAAGACCACATAATTATTATAATGACTCAATGAATAAATAAAGCAAAAAGATGACTCAATACAATACTGTGTAAACAATAACTACTAGGGTAGACTCAAATCTCAAAGTAGTATTTCGGTTATACAGCTTGCTTTACTTTTCCATGCTTATTTCTGTCCATGAAGATGTGACGGAAATTGAGGTCAACAACAAAAAAAAAAAGCTTATGAACCACCTGCTAAAATTAAGCATGTCTGCAATACCTGGTTTATCGGATACTATTTGAAAGATTTTTGTAAATTCATTGATCATGGACAGACTTTCCTTATTTTCTTGTGTTGGCTTAGGGCATATGCATCATTTTAATTACCTCATTCGTTGTTCTCTTTCAGTTGGTTAAATACGACAATGATGGAAAACAGAACACTTCTAAGCTCATCTGATCTTGATGGCTTTGACAAGGTAAAAGTAGTTATTGCCTGTGTGCTACTTTGAGCATATGTAAGTTTCTCTATAACTTTATTCTTCCCTCATTTAAGAACTACTGCTAATCACCACGCAGAGAAATGTTCCTTCTCCTGGATTCCACGTGGAAGTTGTAATGATAGATTATGATGGCACCATGCCAGCAAAGGCCAATACTGACTCCACTGGCAAGGAGCCTGATACAATGTCAAGAAGTTCAGATCCAAATGGCAGAGCCACAAGCAAATCAACCGGCACAAAGGCATCTCAAAAAAATGACAATGATGATGATGTTTTCTCCGACAGTGAAGGAGAGGAGACCCGTCCCTCAAATAACAAGCAAGTACGGCGTGGTGATGAGCCGGCTCTTGTTCCTGATACCAGGAGTTCATCAGTGAAGCAAATGGAGATTTTGACGCAAAGTGCTGATAAGCTGTCAATAGGCAGTGAGCAACATTCACAGGGTGACGCTAATAAGGAAGTGCATAGTGATGGAGCTGAGAAATCTGCTTCTGGCCTGGAGATGCCTAAGCCTGACTCTGGTGGAGTCAGTGACTTTAAAGCCATAGCAGCTGATGCCTCGGTTTTTACATTCGGAGATGAAGAAGATTATGAGAGCGAATGACGCGTTACAGTCCATTGTTGTTTGACCTTGAACACTACAAAGAATCCCAAGACGTAGATTGGAAGAGTACAGGAGCATCTAAACTTGAGAAGAGTTGGTTAACAGGCTTTCATGCATATTTATCACATTCATATATTTCTCGTCCCTGTCGGGTTCAATTCCTATTCTTCTCAATTGGTTACGGTTCAGTTTCAGATGTCACATTGAAATCATCTTCCTGCTTTCCTTTCATTTTTTCTCTTTCTTATAATGTAACCATAACTTCCATCTCCTTAGAAAGGCTGTGAAAAATATTTCGCTGCAATGGTCATAATAAAATCAGAAGGCCAGGAGTCGAATGCTTCACATTTCAGTGATGTTTAGAAAACAAACTGCGAATGCTGAAATTTGTCATGCACATGTCAAAGCGCGTGTGATGAACTTGCTCATGTCTTAGGCATTCGCCATTTCTGAAAGGCATAATAATGCATTGAATACCAGTCGACAGATGAATTTCTAAGACTTCAAACCGTGCAAATCGTATAGGTTCTTCCATCTTGATTGACCATCACTTTCTAAATGAAGCATAGCTCAAGAACCAGCAGAGTGAAAAGATCAGCCCGGTGCCCACGTAATTTAATACGCTCTTTACATTAGGAGTGATGAAACAACACAGTTGTAAGTATGTCTTTTGATACATACTACTTCAGAAATACAAACTCCATTGAAAGTTTTCTATGAAAAAATAGAAAAACCAAAATGCAGAAATCAGCTCTGAGAGGCAACTAATTTCCATCGTCAAAGCAGTAGCAGCATCCAGATGATTTCCAAAGCCTGAAGAACAAAATGCGGGCCAAAAAAACCACCTAACTTATCTATGAATTAAATAATCCACACAGTTCCGTCATTACCCAAAATTGGAATCTCTGCACCATTCTGGTGCAAAGGCAAAATTCGTCATTGTGTTTGCCAAATTGGTAGGAGAACAATTAATCATGCGCGTAAGCCATCGACTTTTTCTTTGTCAGATCCTTGATTTAGAACTTATTTGATTTTCTCCGCAGCTCTTTTTCCTTGTGTTGTTGCACAATCTTGTGGAGAACAGAGATCTCAAGATCCTTTTGGGATAACTCATGCTTCAATCTTTCAATCTCTTTTGAGTGGTCTTCACACCGATTTACTACTTGAAGATCCTTTTGCCTCAGCTCCTCCTTCAATCTCTCGATCTCTTCCAAGTGATCAGTGCACTGATTAACAGCTGCCACCTCAATCTCTCCAATCTTGCTCGCCTTCAGTTTTTTCAATTCCCCAGAATCCAACATCTCGGCTGCTCTCTTCTTTAACAACTGGCCGAGGGAGTTGTCGTGCATTGTTTCACGGACGCATAAATTAGCCTCAGTACCAGTACTGAGATGAAATGTAATTACTTTCTGAGACCGTCCAAATGAGTCCTTTAAGGAACCCAACAAAATATTTCAATTAGTTTCGGAAATTAAGAGCGAAATGAGCAAAATTATCAAGAGCCTCCATCAAGAAAAGAATAGAAAGAAAGCAATCCTCTCATAATTATAGGTTAAGGGGAAAAAAATTTACCTTCTCTAAAGTGCCCTCTAAACTTTCATAGACTCGATGTGCCTCTTCCATACTGCTGAAAACAGCCAAAGCTGAATATGTATCCCCACGAGCATTCTTAGATGGCTGCAGGAAGAAATGATCCACCACTGAACAAACATAATGAAAGCGTATGGCATAATAGCATGTCAAGCCACACATCTAGATACTCAGCGATATACCAGTTCTTCTCATTAACTCCCAGATCACTTCAGCAAACCATCGAATGTAGCAAGCTTAAAAAGATAGTTAATTAAAGGCTAAAATTAAAGTATAAAGATTGAAATCTTGCTGTATAGATTTAATGCCCTTTATCCAATAGCCTATCACCGAAGAACTTTAACTTATGCAAAGTGCAAAATTCTTACATCCCAACTTCATTTTTTTCCTGAGATGACAGTACCATTTAGAGAATATTTTCAAGTTGACAAGTTTGTCATAATAAATAATAAATACACGCAAGCATGAATGCACTGTTCTTTCATCAGTCATATACAAAATTTCCTATGTCTGTAGAGAATAAAATGAATTGGCCGAAAATAACAATATAGGAACAGTTTAGCTTGCCAAGTAAAACTCGTAACATGTCTCAACATTTAGTAGGGATAAGACAGGCCGTGCTATTTTCTCTAACTAATCCACAGAAAACAAGCAAGAAGAGAAAGCATACACAGCTAAAACTCCCAAGAAAGCATCACCAATAACCAACAAGGTGGGTTTAACTACTACATTAGATGGCGCAGATAATATAACCATATCAACTACGTATTACAGTGTTTCAAATTTTCAAACCTTTGGTTCAACTCTAAATTCCCCAGGCATTGCTCTATGTAATTCTCCAATGGGCACAATTCTAGGTATCCTGTGAAGCAGCAGCTTGGCCACTTCGGAATCAGGTACCTAGAAAATGAGAAAATCAAGAGATCAAGAAAGGAAGGTTAATGATTCACAGAAACTCGAGTAGCAGGCAAAGAAACTCACAACATCATGGAGACACGGAATATTTGTATTGCATCCACGCTCAACAACAGCAAGAACAAGCTTCATTGCAGCACAAGCGTCATCTAGACAATTATGTGGTGCACCCTTCTCTCTAACTTCATAGCCCAGAACAGACTGCCAAAATGACACATTAAACTCATCAATAATACACAGAATGCATCTTCTGCTTGCTATAATTCTGCCAAAGGGATGTCCAACGTAAGAGTGGAGAAGTAAGATTTGTAAGGGCTACCACATCCAAAAGGCAGAAAACTCAGATGTAAGCATTTGAGGGGAAACTTCAAAATAAATAGATGCTTTGGCTTTAAAACACTAGAAAGTAAATTATTACTGTATTGGCAAAGAAAGTGGACACGATACATCAAAATTTCGAGTTACTTGCCTTACACAGATTATTTAAAGATGGCTTTCTTTGAAAAGGTGCATCAGAATACTTGAAGATGTAAGAGGTATCAATTACTCTCGCATGATCCAGCTTCAGTGCTGAAACCAAAGATACAGAATGAAGAGTATAAACAAGGATGTATTCAACCAAATGGAAAACTACCAATTCTAAATGATTTCTCAAAGTTCTAGAACTGGCAGAGAGAAAAATTTAATGTATCAAATCAAAAAGCTCAATTACCTTGCAAATCATTGTTCAAACTGTGGCCAACTAGAATAGTTCCATGTGATAATAGCTTCTTCATAGATTTCTGCAAAATAAGCCAACTTTGTCCCAGTGAAGTAGCACTCAACTATATAGACTAAGCATTAAGTTTAAAAGGCCATTCAGAGAATGCACCTGTACATCTGATAATGAGCATTTAACTCCATCCAAATCAGCTGCAGCAATTCCCGTAATCTCAGTTCTGTAATCTGCAATTGCTTTACCAGGATTCACAAACTCATTAAGTTTGACCTGCAACAACAAAGGTCTCAATGAAGGTCAAAATGTACAACAACAAATCTTGGAAAGGAGCAGAAGCTGTTGAACCTTCTGTTTTTGGAGAACATTTTTTTTTTCTTCAAATGATATTATTTCTAGTGTGGAAATTGCGTCTCTCTCCCTCCACCACAAAAGCTCCACAACCAACACCCACCAATTCCACCCCCACCAAAAAAAAAGGATATAAAAAAGAGAGCAAAAATTGCAGCAAGTTAAAACTAAAAGGAGAAATACAGCATGGTTTTATGTATCCTTCCTTCTTCAAAGGTCCTTCAACCATCATACTACATCATCGAATGTGGCCATGAACAAACAAGTACCTTCAGATTGCGATCCACAACACATACTCTCACACAAGCTTCAGTGCCATCTTCACATAGCACCATCTCACAGTCGACAGCAACCAAATTGGTTGATCTCATCACCTTGGACTTTTTCTTGAGCTTTATAACCACCCATTCCTGCTTCACCATCTAACCATATTAGGGGAAAAAACAATGCAGAAAAGCATAATGCACATATCCATTGTGCAGCACATTTAGCAACAAAGTTGCACACTCAAGATCATTTAGGGAATGAAAAACAACTGAAGTGAAACTTCATTGATCTTATCAGCACCCAGTACGAACTTGACAATACGAAACCACACATTAGGCCATACAAACTAATTGATCAAAATAGCATATTACTAAAATTTCTGGCTTCCTAAAAAGAAAAAGAAAAAAGCCAAATAATCTGCTGTTCCTTCTAAAACTCACATTAAACTTAAGTTGCTAACTTTATCTTAGTTGCAGATAAGTGCTACAACAGTGAATTTCTAGTAACTTACGCTTAGTAATCCTCATGATGAAAATTAGGCTACACACTGAAAGTGCCCTTTGACAGGACTTAACCCAAACAAGGCACTCTTTTCCTCACCATTGGCGGTCCTGCACTTAGATTAATTGTGGAATATCTTCATCCACAAAATTGATACCTATCAGAAACTTTTACATTGGAATTTGGAGCACAGAGTAAGCTCTGCCTAAATAGGATCTCGATCCCAGCAGCCTATCAAAATATAGCTAATTTCATAGGCATTACCCAGTTTGAAGGATGCAAGGATGACCATGAGGATGGCAATCCGCATCACTGCAATTTCATTGCCTTAGCTCACGCGACTATGGTAAAACATCAATAAATTAAGGAACAGCAGTTAGCTATCTCATCATTTTTGTCTCCGAAATTTGCAAATAACAAATTAGCCTTTAATATTTCAAATATGTCTGTATTTTAGACAACATTATATCATACAGAATGGTTCTTGATTCTCATTGCAACTATAGCATGAAAAGCATCAAAAGAAGGTTGTTCCGCATTAGATTTGATGCAAGTTTCATTCTTAAATTTGGACAGATAAATGAGAAAATGCATGATTGACAGGGGTAGAGGAGATCCCACCAACCCATCTGCATATCAGCATCACTCTATTTCTTTAAATAGATAGTCCTATAGTTCAAGTTTATATTTACTAACTGAAAGGCCCACAAGGGCACACTTGACAAGATGCCCTGGACAAATTAATCCTGCAACTTACAGTGATTATGTTATGACATCCTCAGTGAACACATGCTCAACCCCATTCTCTAAGCCACATTCAACTGGGAGCTCCAAATCAAGGGATTAACACTGCAGACGTGCTAACTTATAGTGATTTTTTGCAGATCTTCCAAATCTAAAACTAGTTGGATTTTTTATTTCCCTTGTCATACCTTGAGCTGAAGAAAGAATGAGGAGAACTAAAATATAAAAAGCCACTGCTGCTACCATCCATAATGGTCGACCTAGATTTTAATTACATCAACTGAGCCTTTGATGTCAATGGAGCCTTCCTTACCACAGTATAACTGGTTGTTGCAGACTATGTAGCCCTGAATAAAACCGAGGTTTGACACTTAAGACAGGATTTCTGCAGATTCAAGTATTAAACTAGGAAACTAATTCAATGAAAAACCTCACTGAACATCTCACAAGTCAATATTCTATACCACTACACATAATTCATTATATTGCAGCAACAAATGATAATGTGAACTTCAGAACATTTGTTGCCAAGTAGCACTAAAAAGAAAACCGGCAGTTCTGATAACAAACCTCTTCATATGATGGGAAAGAATATTCCGATGGGTATTGCGGATGTTCCAAAGTGAGACGAACTAATCTCTGCACTGCCACCATCCCAATTAACAAGTATTACAACATTTCTTACTGGAGGCCATGCAGGAGATGAAAGGCTAAAGGATGTATAGCAGAAGGAGTTATCAACACTAGACATAAGAAAAAGAGTATATCAAGATTCACAATATTTCACTAAGCAATAGCAATTAGCATGAAAGATGTAATCGTACAAAGTCACAAGTTTAGCTTACCACAGACAACAGTAGAACCAATGAAGCAAAACAAAACAAAGAAAAAAAAAATTGTAACTTTATTTATATACATTAGACACAGGAAAAAGAACAAATAGAATTGCCTAAGAATGAATAAGTGAAGTACTGCGTTTGACATGGATGGAGACGTTTGTAACCATACATGTGTAAGCATACTTGAAAGAAAGAAAATTATCAAACCATTAAGGAGAATCTAGATACTTACCAAAAAAAAAAAAAAAAGGAGAATCTATATGAATAGCAACATCACCAACCCTAAACCAATAGGTGCACATCATTCCACAGCAAAGTAGATTACAATCGAGCAGAGTTAGAAGAAATAGAACGAGAGAGAAAATTCACTTCTTGCATGCAATTTGAGAATATAAGTTCATCTTTTCAAACAAAAGTGCAATTACTTTATCACCTAAAAGAAAGATCCAGGGAAAATGTACATAAAGAGAAAAACAATTGTAACCTTGGTCAAGATGGAAAACCTAATAAAGCTACAGTAGGCGGAATCCAACAATTGTCAGGAATAAGGAAAACAAACATAATAGCGTAACTTCTACTGCTAGCCAAAACAGATGCAGTGGCTCAATGGCACATTACCTACCAGTTAGGACTACGATCATAGAGTCTTCCATCAAAGTAGCATTCATCTTCTGATGAGAGTAAAGCACTAAAAACCAAAATTACCAAATCATACCTGCTCCGGGGACTTATGCTGTGGAGATTCCTCTTTGAATAGCTCCGTTAGGGCACGGTTCGAATGGCACTGAATAACTTTCGCAAAAAGCTGCAACAACCAAATGACAATCAGCAGCCATCTTAATCGTTCACTATACTACGGAGAACTAAATTAAGCCTAAATAAACCGATTCTCCAAAATTAATTACCTTCAAATCGTTCTCATCAGTGAAAGTCTTCAAGAAAGCAACCAAAACCTCCTTGGACCTCCTCGAGGGATCACTCAAAGAGGCCCCTAATTGCTTGTCATAACTGTTCAAAAAATCCTTCCACACTCCTTTAGCACCGCTCATTCCCCGTTTCTGGGCCATTTTCACCACTTCAACAAGAACCTGCCAACAGTAGAAAAACCAAGAAACTTGACACTTCCAGGATACAGAAGTCTGGTCACTCTAAATTAACCGACCCAAGAATGATTTAAGCATGCTAATTCATTCTTTTAGACGAAATTCTTCGAACAACCCGCAAAGACACGCCTTCCACAGAGCCAGACACCGCTAGAACTGGTGAATTCGGTCACGCTATTAATTTCAACACCCATTTTTTTTCCGGGTAAAGTACGTTTATCTAGAACTGCAAATATAGTATACCCAAAAAACCCGCGAAAGACCTAGTCCGTGTTCCAAATTACAGTTTAACGGGTCAAGACTCAAGAGGGGCGCAAAAAAAGAGAACCCAGATGAATTCACGCGGAGGCACGGCAACGGACGGCCGCAAAAGAGCTGCAGGTGCAGTCAGAACCAGCGCAACATGGAGGAAGAAGGGCAAAGCTTACTTTTTTCTCTGCCATGTCCAGCTGGTCTTCCATTGCTGGCTGCGAGCGAGCGAGCGAGCGAGAGAGGCGCCAAAGGAGAGAAAGGACCGTGGCAAAGGCAAGAGATTCAAGTAGGGGTTGCAAAACGCGAACTGCGGAGGCCCAAGGGGCTTTAGACCAGTCGACCTTGTCTTCAAACATTTTCATATCCGTTTCGTGTTTTTTTTTTTTTCTTTGGCAGATTTCATCATACATACGATTGATTTTATTTAATGCGAAAATTATAACATCCATAAATTTTCTAAATAATTGAATGTCGATTATAAAACTTTATGTTTGTTTCATGGATTTTTCAAAACTCAATATGTTTTTCAATTTCATATTTTAGGGGAATATCAGGAGTAAGTCAAGCATCAACTCATCGAAAATAAATTGTCCCGACATATGATAAGATCTCTTTTTTTTTTCTGTCGCTCCTTATTATCGGGACATTTGTAATTTATATTTATCACCTAGATAATATGAGCGCCGAGTGGCGCGCTTTGTCGACCCTGTTGATGGGTAAAAATTGGTCCGCGAAACCCTAAACGAATTATATTTTCTTCATAAAGTGATTGGGCCTAGTTGGGCTGACTAGGCTTAAGTGGGTAGGCCCCGGCCACAGGAGAATATGCTTATGCAAGCCCCACGTGAATCATACTTCAAGCCCAGTAGTCCTAGGCAGGCCCAGTAAGCTCTTGGTTAGGCCTACGCGCGTTGAATCGCGAGGAGAAAAAAAAAAAAAAACCTTTCATTCGACAGAAGATAAAAGACTCACATTCTTAGGACAAATACTACAAAAATAAAAAATCACAAATCACAAATCACAAATTATTCCTGAAAAACCTTAAAGTCATTCACCGTTCACAAATACTCCCAACTTTTTATATATCATCTATCTCGAATTCATCCAAGATATATTTGTTGTGTTGGTATAGATTCTATAATTTTTTATGACAAAAAAAAGTTCGGATATTTGTATCACAATGGACAAGTTCAGAGTTTTTGATGACACAAAATGAGGTTCCCGGTATTGTGTCACAGTAGACATAGTTTAGAGTTTTTTGCGATATTAACCCCAAAATTAAGACAAAATATTGTTGCCAATACACAAGTTATGTCCGTATACAAGTCATCGGCTTCAAGCTCAGGTGCTTCAAGCCTTTATGCAAGGGTACTAGCCTTTGCTCAAGGGAGGGCATTCGAAAATAGGGGAGAACATCATTGTATATTTCATTGTTACCATTTGGCTTTTATGATGACAAAGAAAACAACCGAGGTGAAGCAAGACTTAGTTTAAGGAGAGAAAATGTGCAATCATCAATAGGTCAAGGACCAACCCTTCATAGATTGGGCTAAAACATAATACTGATGGAGCCACTAAGAGCAATCCAAGATGTGCAACAGCTGGTGGGTGGGAAATGTATCAAAAAAGTCATAAACCTATTGTAAAGTTTAGGAGTAAATTAGCATAATCGAAAGATTTTAGACAGTGTACTAAAATTTCCCTCGAGCCAGACAACGGGCTTGATGGAGAGGTGAGTGCTTTATTTGGGCCATGTATCATGGGGGCCCAATAAATTGAATCAAATGGGCCCCGCTAAGATTCAAATGGAAGCCAACTAGTTTAGTATCCTCCATGCGTTCATCCATGGATCATCAGGATCGCCTCCTTTGCAAAACACATTAGCAAATTCTTGGTTTGTACATTGTTTCATTGTTTTAGTCTAGTCTACTTTTGGAGTGAGGTCTATAGATAGAGTAAGGTATGTGCAAATCTTATGATATTTTGTGTTTCCAACTTAACTCACATTGGCAAAACTTTGTATTGGATCATGATGAAATGAACATGTTATCAATCAACGCAAGTTACACTTACCAATTTGATAATCAAATTAAGTGTGATTGAAAAGAAAAATGATTGAGAGACAGTTTTTAATCTATTATGAAATAATAATCTGTTCCAAACCACAAAATACCAAACAACAAATAATTATAAATTATTGGGAGTTAACTATTTCAAGAATTTATGACTTATAACAAGCTATTATTTTTACAGTAGCCCAAATATTGTTATTCTAGCAGAGCCCAATTGAAAATTCAGAATAAATTAAAGTTTGTTTATTGATCTTTATTGACATTCACTTGAAATTTAGTCAGACGTCCACTTAATTTGACGAATAAGGGAAGGGGCTACTTAATTTACTAAACTGAAAAAATAATTGATACCAGTGGGAATCTTACCAAATAAACTGCTTAAACCTATCAATAATGATGGCCATTCTACCTTGGTGAGAAATTAATAATGTTCGACTATCAATTTTCAATCATCGAACAGCCTTTTATTAGTATTTATAGGTAATTGAGATTATCAATAATTAAAATTTAGTAAATAAGTTTCGGCATTTATTTTCTTAGAGCCTTACCGGACACAAACTGAGCTCCTCTCATCAATGAGTAATACCTAGGGTATTCAATTTGGGTTGTCCTATTGTAATGTGTCATGTCAAAATTTAGATTTATCTTGGGCATAACATAGGTATTCATTGTGCCATATTTTTGAAACCCTGATAAACATGTAATTAAAAGGTTGTTCAAGACATACGAGTCATTTATAGACATGTAAAAATGTAACGAGATGTATGTTATAGGCATATAATATATCTAGATGTGTTCCCTCGTTAATGGGAGTAAATAAGTTGAAAGGCTTAACCTGCGAATGACATGTTTATTAAGCGTATATAAATGGTTTGTCATTTGATGCAATGAACATGATTAAACTCAATCAAAACATGCTTAACCACATGTCCTTTCTAGATTTGCCGCCACTAAATGTACCATAAGCTCCCCATTTTTCTTTTATCTATGTGGCATAATAAATTTTTCTAATTGCCAAAAGATAAAGGAAATGTTACGAAAAAAAATGCCCATCTCCATAAGCATTTAGATGTTCCCTAGCAAATATCCGCACCCCTTATGTACTATTTGACTTGTATAAATAATGCAAAGAAATTATTAATAGTAATACACAATAAGAAAAAGCGCAACAGGCCGAAAAAGGAAAAAAAATTGGAGAATCAACAAAAAAAAAAAAAAAGCCCCCAAAAAATGCACTTTCCTGGAGACAGAAAATGCAGCGCCGGGGGAGTGGGGCTTGCTGCTGCCCTCGCTGGCAAGCGGCAACGTGGGGGCCTGTCCTTCCCTCTCTCTCTCTCTCTCTCTCTCTCTCTCTTCCAATTTTGTTTTTTGTTTCATTTTTTTGTTTTGTTTTGCTTTTTTTTTTTTTTCACGTTTTTAAATTTGCTTTACCTATTTTCAACGAGATGCCGCACTAGCTCAAAAAACTAAAAAATGTCAGGTGGGATTTCCAGCATGTCATGTCCACAAAATTTTGTTAAGTGGTAATCGTAAGGACTTAATTGCACCGAATTCAAAAGATTTGAGGCTTAATTGCACATTTTTCAAATATTCTGAGCATCGGAAAAAAATTTAAAACCGTTGATGCAATTTTCCTTGGATAAAAATATTACAAAGATGTCCGCACATCCGCATTGACCTAAGCACAAATGCTAATGTTCAATCCAGATACAATCTAAAAAACACCAGATTAATTGGATAAAGTAAAAATACATTAGAAGTGGACTACAAGCACAAAAAACCTCGCATTGCAAAATATATATACATGACATTCGAAGAATAAATCAGATGGACAATCTTATTGATAAGTAAGATTCCCGCTGATTAAATCACCTTATAAGGAGCTTCTTTGAGACCAAAAAGAAAGAGAAAGAAAGAAAGGTCCCCGTTGGTGGCTATCTAGCACGGACGGTCAAAAGTATTTATTAGGTGCTCGGCTCTTATGAATTGTATCAGGGCAAGGCCACCCTTAGCAAACGTGCATTTTGCAGACCAATTAACTCCAGCTAACTACCAATCGAAGATCCAACCCAATCGAGATCACCTCTTGGGGTCATTGGGAATATTCATTTTTTTGACAACTCGGCACGTGAAGTGGATTGGATCCTTACAGACAGGTTGAGAATCAATTATTGCACTTCGAAGTCCCAAGCGTTAGCATCATCGGCAGATTGATTGCAGACAAAGCCAATACATGAGTCCAAATTCGAGAGTGATCCATCAAGCTCTTTTTAGATTGGCTAAACAGCACGCAACGCCCCAGCTAGAGAGCTGCTGGCTTTCGTTCGTTCGGCTCTGCAGAGGGGAGCTACGAGACAACGGAGGGGGGAGGCCCAGGAGGGACGACCGCGAGGAGGCGCACGGCCCTGCGATTCCACCTGCCACGGGCGGCGCGAAATAATGAGATTGCGAGAGGGAGACAAGCTTGCCCTCGATAGCCTCCCCGCCCCAGCTGTGCTCGTGTGTGGCCCCTCCTCTCCCGGGGATCATCTCCAAGATCCTTTCATGGGCCACGCTTGGTTGGCGGGACTAGCACGGGAGGGAACGGGAACGAGATTCTCCATCGGGCGTTTTCGGTAACATCAAATGAAGGGTAATGGATATCAAAGCTAGGAAGCTTTTTCGAGAAGAAATCTTTGATATGACGGGTGCATCTCTCTCAAGTCGGTTGATCATAAAGTTTAATTTCAAAGTGATGGCATAATTGCTATTGCAATACCCATGTCTTTTCTCTCTCTCGTTCCAATTCCTTTATTAGACTCCCCCCTACTCATTTCAATTAATCTCAAACCGATAGATAGGTATTTTCCAAATAACCCGTGACCGCCCATCAAAATCAACCGCTGAATGTTAAAATGATATCACAATGTGATCAACTCCACCCGCGAGGAAAAAACACCAAAAACGATTTCTATAATTCCACTCAGTTTTTAGGTGCTGCAATATTGAAATATGCATTACCGAAATGCACAGATCATGGTACTGCACAAAATGGGCGAATTATGGCACGGTTGTATAGTGCAGTCACATCTATGGAGGATTCAAAACACGTGAGAAACTCGCGGTAGAAAGATCCAGAGGTTATTTTTGGGTAACCGAGGTCGTTTTGGCTGCATATCTGGTTTTCTTGCTCCACCTTTCCCATCCGATCGTACCTTCCTCTGCTACTTCCCACACCCCCATGACCAGTGCCTTTCGGGCCACTCTAATTTTCCGTACATTTTTGTCCTCGTGGCGTGTTATCTTGCACAAAAATCGTGAACGAGGGATACGAATGAAAGAGAATATTAAGTGTTTGTTTGGTAACGTCTTTATTCCAACAACACGGTTTCTTTTTAAAAATAACATTTTTGTATTTTCCAAAATAATTTCTTAGTAAAAAGAACACATCTGGTAACCTCATAAAATTTATATTCTCGAAATAAAATAAAATAAATATGAATGCATTTGGTACGATTCATAAATTTTTTTAACGTAAAATTTCTTTTAATTTTTAATAAATTTTTAAGTTTTTTCTTTTTTCTTTTCTTATTCTTCCTTGCCATCGCCTATCGCCACCACC
Organism: Eucalyptus shirleyi; assembly: GCA_017140165.1. NCBI lineage: Eukaryota > Viridiplantae > Streptophyta > Magnoliopsida > Myrtales > Myrtaceae > Eucalyptus > Eucalyptus shirleyi. Next base: position 27,410,350 of record CM029454.1, read on the forward strand.
GGTTGCCGAGGGCCAAGGAGGAAGAAAAGAAAAATAACTTATTTATAGAAATTGTTTCCAATATTAAGAAGCTACTTTTTTTTACTTATTGTTTCTATTTAAAATCTATTTCTTGGCCACTTTTCTATTCCGGGGAATAAAAAAATTAGTTGACGCTGTCAAACGGATTTTTGTTCATTCTTTGTTCCAGAGAATAAAAGAATGGAAATTTGGAGAAATAGAAACGTTACCAAACGGAGTGTAAATGTACATCAATCTTTACATTATTTCTCTCCTCGAGTAAAAAATAAAAGTAAAGATCATCATGTGACAAATCGATCCAATGATTGACATAAGTGACCCAATGGTTAAGTCGCAAAAACGATAGGAATACCTGAATTAAGAATTCGGTTACCAAGTAAACTCATAGACCGAACAAGAAATGGATTTATTGCTATACGAGACCACAACCCTATTGAAAAATTTAAACAATTCATCTTTTCAATTTACGCTTGCTAAAGATTCGGAGATACATATAAAATAAAACTTGATTCGGAGATACATATAAAATAAAACTTAGGAAATTTAGCTTTTGTGTGCGATTCTTAATCCTAGATTGTTTTTCAATGCCAAAAAAGGTTTATTGAAATCATAACCTAAATCGTAAGTAAGAGAAAAAAAGTCCTTCAAGCGCACCTGTCTAGTTTTGCCTGTTTAATCCATGTCAGGGGCACCTAGGTACAGGTACGGGGTGGATAGGATGTTTTCCCTATCACGAAACCTAACTTACCGATACTAAATTTTTGAAATTCAGAATCTATCTAGTAGGATCTTGCAACATCCTGAAACTTGGAAATATTAATTTCGCAAAAATGTAGGTTATTTTATTCATTTTGGAATTATAAATGTTGCAATTCTAATAATTTAGACATTCAACACAAAATGACAAGCCCATTCATAATAAGGTATATATATTCATATCTGATAGTAAACATTATCCTCCGACATAATAACTTAAAAAGCAAAATTCAAATCCTAAATAAGATTCCTCCCATGTCCATATATTTAAACATGAATAATCTGTGAAGAAAAAGAAGAATCCTGACGATAAGTATGTGCGTATACTTAATTAAATAGATCGATTTCATAAGAATGGTGGAGAGTAACAAGATGGGCATGAACCCTAGGCCCGAAATTTGCCTATATTCACCAATAATGAAAATTTGAAAGCCAAAACTTACCCCCACAACCTTTAATACTCACTCTTGAACCAACATGATCCTAGACATGAGGTCACCTATGGAGGATTCGCTCTCACGATGGCCACCCCAAGCCCTTATTCGTTTTGTTGACAAAGGGGATGACAGAGCGTAACGTGACGATAGGGATGACTTATGAGCGACAGTTGCTAGCTATGATGGCAACGTGATGTTACATCATTAGAGAGGTCGACTGGTAGTAGGTGGGGAAGAGAGTGAGATTTTCGATAGTCAAGGATTAGAGTGGACATTTTCGAGTAAGTTCCACAAAGAAATAAGACAATAGCATAATTTTACATGATAAAATTACCATTTTTCTTTATAGGATCCCAATACTTTAAACTCGTCCAGGCGTATTCACCTGTGACTCTTTCATTCGACACTTCATAACCATAACGAAGCACGTGAGTTCAAACTCCTTGGAGCAATCCCAAGAAAGAACACAAATAGAGGGATTCACATCTTAGATTCAAACGAAGAAGATGAACATGCTCGGGTGCTCAATGAACATGAGATTAGCCTCAAGAATATAGTTCAGTTCAATGACTTTTTCTTTATTGGTGTTTGATCCAAAGGTTTTAATATGGTCATACCACAACAAAATAGTTAGGGCACTGCTAATTTGCCCATCATATTGCTTTCAAGGTCCCAAGATAAAAACTAAAAAAGAACAATTAATTCAAACTCAGTTGCCTCAATAGTCGGGATCGATCTCATGCCAAATTTCATATGTCACCTCTTGTTAGAGATAATAGTTTAAATGTCCTAAATTTATTGTACAACGGTTACTTCAGTCCTAAATATTTCAATTGTGTCAATTTAGTTTTAAAGCTTTTGACGATTTGCCAATTTAATTCTAAGCTTTCTAATTATGTCAATTTAGTTATAAGTCTTTTGAAGATTTACCAATTAAATCCTAAACCTATTATTTCAATAATTATCCGAAATGATTATATTAATAAATCGTCCAAAGGCCTATGATTAAATTGACAAATTATTAAAAGAATTTAGAACTAAATTGACACAATCGAAAGATTTAAGACTGAATTAGTCATTAAATTTATAATTTTTTGGATAATTTTTTCTCTCTTTATGTAAATTTAATCCTATTGAACACTTTTCCAAATATAATTTCAAGATCAATGACTATTTTCAAAATCAGGGAGGGGGAGCTCTCGAGAGGCTCTCGTGACAATGCACTACATCCCCGCTGTCATCATCGGGGCTCCTTCTGCGTAGTTGCTTCGTGTTTTCTCTCGTGTCTTGTTTTCCTTCCTTTCCAAAAGTTTTGTCCTTCACGTCTTTTTCACTTTTCAGAAACTTCCCCCCCACGAATACGAAACAGGGGGGGACGGATTCCAAGTTTAATAAGCTATTTAAGGATGCGTTTATTAACATTTTCACTTTTAAGAAAAAAATTATTTACAAATAATTCTTCTTATTTTTATTTTTGCGAATAAAAAATAGATTGTTATCTCTTATTTATGTGATAAATATATTCCATAACTACTTTTTTATTTTGAAGAATAAAAAAATTAACTGACATTACTAATCGGAATTTTATTCTCGAGAACAAAAAATAAAAAATAAAAAAATATCATGGTTACCAAAAAAACTCTAATTTTCCTATTCCAAGGGCCACAATCTGACTCGATTGTATTATTTGTAGCTAATTAGGAGTTTTCCTTGAGCAAAACTTTTTGGGATTGACACATCTTTGTTTATGGAGACGGGGAGGTTGTAGATGGTGATATCACAAGGAGAAAACTGTGCATATTGCGGTTCATTTGGAGAATTTGAAGGACTTGTGGGTGTGAATCAAATGCGCTTTTATAGATGATGTTGAGTGACCGTTCTCTACTAATTGAAGCTTCACAACTAACAATTTCCACACTCACTCAAAAGAGATATTTATGATGGAATTGACAAAAGTAACAATTTCCAAACTCATTCAAAAGAGAGATTTCTAATTGAATTGACAAAAGTAACAATTTCCACACTCATTCTAAAGAGAGATTTATGATTGAATTGATAAAAGCGCGATAAGCTTTGAAATTTTTGGATAATTTTTCCAATTTTCTACTCGTCGTGTCATCCTTCTCGTTGGGAGCAAGCTAGAGTTTTGGATCTCAATTTCTCACATGCCTTGGTACTCGTTTGTATACATTTTTCTTTGTTTACATTTCTTGGATTTCTCCGCTTTTCTTCAATCCGTGTTTATTGGGTTCATAGTAGTGTGAGGGGGCCTATCAAGATGTAGAACAAATTTTTGTCGTCACACTTTGATAGTCTAACTTTTAGATACTTGCGCACTTGACTTTTACAAATAGAATAAAACATTGCAATTGCCATCGATCTTGCTTGGCAAATGGTACTTAACATTTGCATCCTAAATTTGGAATAATTAAAGATCAATTGGATATCTATGAGAAAATCAATCGTGATCAATTTGGAGTCCCCCGTCAATATGGTCTTCGATGCTTGATGTAACTTGCCTTCCTCCATCAATTTGGAGTCCCCTTTCAATACGGTCTTAGATGCTCGATGTGACTTGCCATCCCCCCTTGCATGACATCGGCTGCAACTTTGACTACTAAAGGATAGCAATAGAAATGATTCAACAGAATAATCTCGTAAAGACTAAACTTAATCTCTTAAAGACTAAACTTAAGACCACTTCGTCAATGGGAGGCATTTAAAAGTATAAACTATTATGAAAGAAATTGACCGGAAATAAAGCACTAGTTGATCAACAGCTTTAATCCCTTTCTATGTGTAATTATTTTTAATTCCTTAGACAAGAGAAGTTTCACTTTAATAAGAAGTGTCTTCGTAATTTTTACATGTAGTATTGCTATTGTAATTTAACAAAATCAAGGAATGCCATAATACCTAATTTACCAACAAAGTGAGAAAATCATTTTTAATTTAAAAATTATTAATATTCATATAGGTTTGTGGTGTTCGAACTAAACATAATCTCAAACTTAAAAAAAAATAAAAAATTGAAGTAAAACTTATGTGTTGTCAATGAAAATCCAAGAAAATCATGTACCTAATGCCAACATTTGAGGATGAACAGGATACTTGACTTACGCTTTGCACAGCATTTTGTAGTTGCAACCCTAACCACCTAAATAGAACAAATGAATTTCTAATAATGGTTTTGGTAATGTCAAATTAAGGCAAGGTTCAAGAAAAAAAATAAGGAGTTGTGAAATTGAGAAAGTTAAATAGAGCGTAGAAAAGTAAAAACAGAGTGGTAAAAATAAATCCATAGCTTTTCTGGGTGATGGGACAAAACTACCCCTTGAAATAATTGTGAGATTCTGGCTTGAAAGATTAAGAGCCTGTTTGGTAATCATCCAAACAGTACCTGATTTTGATTTTTTGTTCTCAAAAGCAATTTGAGAATAGAATCGTATTTGGTAAAATTTTTGTTCTCGGGAACAAATTTCTATTTTTTTTGTTCCCGGAAGTGGATTTGGAATAGATTCAAGAATAAAAAAAATAAATTAATTCTTGTTCCCGCGAATAAATCTAAGAATCAAGCCCGTATTTTCTTCTTCTTCCATTTTCTCTTCTTCTTCTTCATCTACCATCACCGTTGCGTCCGCCATCTGCCGTCCGCCTCCGCCGAATCTGCCGTCCGCCTCCGCCGATTGTCGGCAATCAGTTCGGCGAGCTCGCCAGACTAGGGTGAGGTCCAGCGAGCTCGTCGGAGGGTGGCCAGGCAGGCCTCGTCCACTCTCGGCAAGGGCTACCTGGCCCCACCAGAAACAAAAGAATAGAAAAATATTATGGTTACCAAACAAATTCTAATTTTCCTATTCCAATGGCCACAATCCGACTCGATGGTATTATCTGTAGCTAATTAGGAGTTTTCCTAGAGTAGAACTTTTTGGGATGGACACATCTTTGTCGATGGTGATTGGGAGCAGATTGTAGATGGTGATGTCATGAGGAGAGAGCTGTGCATATTGCGGTTCAATTGGAGAATTTGGAGGACTTGCGGGTGTGAATCAAATGTGATTTTATAAATGATGCTGACTGACCGTTCGCTACTAACTAAAGCTTCAAAACCAACAATTTTCGCACTCTTTCAAAAAAGAAATTTATGATTGAATTGACAAAAGTGCGATAAGTTTTAAAATTTTTGAATAATTTTCCCGATTTTCTTCTCGTCATGTCATTTTTCTTGTCGGGAGTAAGCCAAAGTTTTGGACCTCTCTCCACTTTTCTTTCATCCGTGTTTATTGGGTTCATAGTAGTGTGAGGGGGCCTATCAAGATGTAGAACGAATTTTTGTCGTCACACTTTGATAGTCTAATTTTTAGATACTTGTGCACCTTTTACAAATAGAATAAAACATTGCAATTGCCATCAATCTTGCTTGGCAATTGGTACTTAACATTTGCATCGTGAATTTGGAATAATTAAAGATCAATTGGAGATCTATGAGAAAATCAATCGTGATCAATTTGGAGTCCCCTTTCAATACGGTCTTAGATGCTCAATGTGAATTGCCTTCCCCCATTGCACGACGTCGGCTGCAACTTTGACTACTAAAGGATATCAATAGAAATGATTGAACATAATAATCTCGTAAAGACTAAACTTACGACCACTTCGTCAATGGTAGGCATTTGAAAGTATAAACTATTATGAAAGAAATTGACCGGAAATAAAGCACATTTGCTCGTTGATCAACAGCTTTAATTCCTTTCTATGTGTAATCATTATTTTTAATTCATTAGACAAGAGAAGTTTCGCTTTAATAAGAAGTGTCTTCGTAATTTTTACATATAGTATTGCTATTGTAATTTAACAAAATCAAGGAATGCCATAATACCTAATTTACCAACAAAGTGAGAAAATCATTTTTAATTTAAAACTTATTAATATTCATATAGGTTTGTGGTGTTCGAACTAAACATAATCTCAAACTCAAAAAAAAAAAATTGAAGTAAAATTTATGTGTTGTCAATGAAAATCCAAGAAAATCATGTACCTAATGCCAACATTTGAGGATGAACAGGAGACTTGACTTTCGCTCTGCAAAGCATTTTGTAGTTGCAACCCTAACCACCTAAATAGAACAAATGAATTTCTAATAATGGTTTTGGTATAGATATAGTTATAGGTAATGTCAAATTAAGGCAAGATTCAAGAAAAAATAAGGAGTTGGAAAATTGAGAAAATTAAATAGAGGGCAGAAAAGTAAAAACAGAGTGGTAAAAATAAATCCACAGCTTTTCTGGGTGATGGGACAAAAACTACCCTTGAAATAACTGTGAAATTCTGCCCCCCCCCCCCCCCCCCAAAAAAAAAAAAAAAAAAAACACTTGGCTTTCCTTTCTTGCATCATGTCGAAACAGAAAATCATGTAAAAAAAAAAGGTAAATAATGTAAACATGTGTTGGGGAGTAGGGGACTGCCGAAAACTTTTCAATTAAAAAACACGTCGAATTTTTCAATTGACCTTTGGTCATTTGCCATCGTTTTTGCGCAAATTACTAAAAGTCGAAGGAAAAAGGACAAGATTAACAGGAAATCAAACATGATAGACATTATGAGTAAAATATTTATTTAATACTGCATAAATGTATAGTACACATATAAAATGGCCTAATACCTTAAAAAATCCAAACTCTAGATCATATCCCAATTTTATCACAATTTTTTTTTATCTAATAAAGAACTACAAACTTTTACTAAAGTTTCAAATCTATCCCCACTAGCCCTTGATCCAAAATTTCTCGTAATAACAGAGTAATAAAAAATTCCTAAGCATGGTTGTTCGAGCATCTTGAATGCGAGTTCTCTAATCGCGAGAGATTGAAAACTCTCAAGCATGAGAAATTGAGATCCCCAAACAAGATTCAATGAAAACTCTCATAAAAGTAAGAGCAATCGAAGAAAGCCAACCATAATTGTATAGTTTTTACCTAAATTTTAGGTTGAAGAAGAGCGTGATTTGAGTCGATGTGGAAAATTGATCTCCAAAAGATGTCTTCTTGGATTTGGAATTTGTGAAAAAACTAGACATGCCACATTACTAAGTGCAATTTTAGATAGAGTGATAATAGAATGAGAATCGAGTAAAAATTAGTGGTGTTTTATGAGACAAAAAAAGTTTAGGGTAGAATTAGGACTTGACATAAACTTAGTGGTTTTTTACGGGACGAAAAAAAAAAGGTTAAGGTAGGATTGTGATTAGACCAAAAGTTGAGCATTTTTAATGAAAAAATAAAAATAAATATTAGGTAGAATTGGAACTTAACTGAAATTTGAGGAATTTTTAGGGTATTAGGGTCACATAAAACACATAACATAATTATATCCTAGAAAAAGTACTTCAATTTTTAGCTTGCATATCATCTTTTATTTAGCCAATTAGTGATGTAATAAGTAAATTATCACTTGTATGCCGAAAAATATCTATTATAATATGTCATCTTCACAGAGATAAATGTAATAATTATTTGATTTCTCTTTAAAAGGATCAAATTAGTAATAAACTCAGTCATTAAATGCGGCATGTATATAAAATTTTGTAGTTATAGTGATCCTATATAAATGTGCAATTTTTTCTTGTTTATAACACAGTTGATTTGATAAACTCGTGATAATATGAAGCTTAGATTATATAATAGTAATGTCGAATTTCTGTTGCGTATTTTTTCATCCCTCATCCCACATAATAAAATTTCAGTCTTCTATGTTACCAACAAAGGGTATAAAAAAACTCATCGACATCGAGTTAAAAGGTTGTTTGCTAACGTTTGCATAGCAATTTCTTTTTATTTTTGAAAGCAAACAAAAAAATTATTGAAAAACATTGTTTGGGTGGTTACAAATAAAATTAGTTGTGTATAAACAAAAGAAAAAATGATACAAATAATTACTCTTGCCAAGTCTCGATCTTCTGACCTTAAACAATGCAAAGCCTTTACTACTGGGCTACCGTGTTAGGTGGTGCATTTTAGATACAAGGATATCACAAGATATTTTTTATTCCATGCCCTTTAGATATCAATTCACACTTATTGATTTGAGATTTTTTGTATGCACAACATTCTTATGTTCTGTGACCATATTTACTATTGTCATAGTGTTGTAACTAAATTATACAATTCACTTGGTTTTCTTCTTTTATGTTGAGCGTGCTAATACACTAGTTCCCTAACTTGATTAAAAGAGCATACATAAGATCTTGAGGACAGTGGAGACATAAAGATTTTAACTTTGAGGGTGGTTAAAGAGATTACATGGAATATTTTAAATTTAAATAACTATTGATACTCACATGGTAGGTTAGGAAAGACAATTAACTTTCTAAATAAGATAGTGGCAAGCGATTTTATTCAACAAGTATCAAATGCAAAGTCCTCACCGAATCTGGGGTTTATAATAGTTGAGTCACCTTGGTTTGTCCATATAAGGATTCTAGTCCTTTACCTAATAGGTTCTTTCAAGGTTTATGCGATGTGATGGGCTTGCCCATCTTGTTGAAAACTGCAAGATTTTTGTCGGTAAGCTCGATTCACCTCAATTTAATCTAATCTATAGCGAGATAGGCTTTACAATAGTCTCTATATAACTGGACTGATTAAGACCCGACTAAACTAAATGATATATAGACGATATACCGATAATCTAAAGTCCAACTCAACAATCGGCCTAGATATCAAAGTCTGATCTACTCCATTAATCTGATCGTCTTTATTAGACAAGTGACTGGGTAGTATGTGAAAAGAGATATCACCCAATCGATGCACTTTGGATTAAGGGTTTTAAACTTACATATTGATAACACTATTAAGAAAAATTCGTGAATTTGATTTATAAAATGATACGATAGACTCTTTATTAAATACTAACGCGACACATTTACTACCCACTCATAATATATATATCATGCTATTTTATAAGTCAATTATATAAAGTCTAGAGAGGCCACGCCTCATCTCTTGCCTTTGGTCTAACCCAGCTTTGACCACCCCCCCCCCCCACCCCCCCCAAACCCCCCCCTCAAAAAAAAAAAAAAAAAAAAAAAAAAAAAAAAAAGCAAAAAAATCTTTCCGAGGAAAAATTACACAAATTCTACATTAAACTTTTTCGCAGATATGAACAAAACTTTTTTTTTTTTCTCGAAAATCTTCCAAGACAAAAGGCGAGGAGGCCCCTTCATCTCCTTCCTCACGCAATCGCTTGGAGCGCCCTCTCTCCCTTACTCCTCCCTCCTTCTCTCTCTCTCTCTCTCTATCCCACATTCCTGAGAAGTTGAGAGGGACACATCAGAAGCGCAGACATGAATCTGGGCACCGGCTCGTTCTCTTTCCTGCTCCATCTATAATGAGCAAAGCCTTTCGCTCTCTTCTTCGCAGAAGGGCATGGCTCTGCAGGAGGAGGACACCCGCCGCCAGTACCCGAACGCTCCTCCGTTCTCGCCCGACGGCCTCTACTGCGAGGACGAGACCTTCGGTGAAGATCTGGCCGACAATGCCTGCGAATACGCCGGCGGGGGAGCCCGGGATGGCCTCCGTGAGATAAAGGACTCGACTTTGCCTGCGTCGTTGCTCGGGCAGGACTTGTTTTGGGAAGATGGGGAGCTCGCCTCCCTGGTTTCGCGAGAAACCGGGACGCATCCCTGCTGGGACGAGCTAATCTCTGATGGGTCGGTGGCGCTTGCTCGGAAGGATGCGGTTGGGTGGATTTTGAGGGTCCATGGGCATTACGGGTTCCGTCCGTTGACTGCTATGTTGGCCGTGAACTACTTGGACAGGTTCTTTTTGAGCCGGAGTTACCAGAGGGACAGGCCTTGGATAAGCCAGCTCGTAGCTGTGGCTTGTCTCTCCGTTGCTGCCAAAGTGGAGGAAACCCAAGTGCCTATTCTCCTTGACCTGCAAGTATGCACATTGCGTCGTTGTGTTTTAAATGTTTGGGAAAATGTCTGACTGAAAAGTTCTGGGACACTTCCTGTTGCATTTGTGTTGAAAGAGCTAGCTTTGGTGTGCTTTTGTAGGTGGCTGATGCGAAATATGTGTTTGAATCGAGGACGATTCAGAGAATGGAGCTCTTGCTGATGTCTACACTTGATTGGAGAATGAACTCGGTGACTCCGATTTCGTTCTTTGATCACATCCTTAGGAGGTTTGGCTTGACGACTAATTTGCACAGGCAGTTTTTCTGGATGTGCGAGCGTTTACTTCTCTCTCTGGTTGCAGGTAAGCAGTGAATTAGCTCCTTTTCTCATTAGTCAGCAAGTGCATAGACGATATGTATCGTTTTCTGATGATCCCACTCAGTGTGAGAGTACCGATTAACACTGAATTTTGTTTCCAGATGTGAGGCTTGCAAGTTTTCTTCCGTCAGTTGTTGCCACAGCTGCAATGTTGTATGTTAACAAGGAGATAGAACCGTGTATATGCAGTGAATTCCTGGAACAGTTGCTGAGCCTGCTCAAGATCAATGAGGTCTGATTTTGTGTGTATATCTACCGTCGTCCCCTGTATCCACATGCTCTAATATTGTCTCCTGCAATTAGTTCTAGCTATTTCATCGATGATGGCTTGTTAGTTATGTTTTCTCGTTGTGCTTGCTCTTGAACAGGACCGAGTAAATGAGTGCTATGAACTCATTCTTGAATTGTCAATTGACCATCCTGAGATCCTCAACTACAAGCACAAGCGTAAGAGGGGATCAGTACCCAGTAGCCCCAGTGGTGTGATTGATGCTTCTTTCAGCTGTGACAGTTCAAATGATTCGTGGGGTGTGGCATCGTCTGTTTCTTCTTCACTGGAGCCTCGGTTCAAGAGGAGCAGATTCCAGGATCAACAGATGGGCCTGCCATCTGTGAATGTTTCATCCATGGGTGTGCTTAATAGTTCTTATTAGTTTTAGCTTATTATCTTTGATTGGACATGCTATAAAGCAGTCTTTCCCCTGCTTCTATCTTGCGGCATCTAATCTTGTGGACTATCATCTAATTGTTTGGATTTTGATTGCCTCACCTTCTTCGATAGGTATGCAATGCATAATGATAAGCTGAAAAAGGGTGGACTTGGAATTTCCTCCTTGATTCAAGACAGGGTTATTGAGACTCTTTTGAAAGAGAGGTGAGAAGTGATGGTAGTTCTTGCTTTGCAAAAGCACATGTTTCCCCTAATATATCTTTTTCAATTAATTTGGTTGTCATTTTGAAAAATTGGCATCACTGTGGGAGAATGAAGGTATATATGAATGGCAAGGGGGTCTTTAGATGTTAACTTTGAATGAATAGATTAATGTCTTGGGTTTCCCGAATGGATGACAGTTGCATAGTTAACATTTAAATCTCTGTTAGAGAGGGAGGGAGGGAGGGAGGGAGGGAGGGGGGGGGAGTGAAAGAGAGAGAGAGAGAGAGAGATGTTGAAGTTCTCATACTCTTATTAGACCTATGTGTTGTATTTTAGAGATAGATTAGGTAATTGATGTGGAAGAGCTCTTTCATCAAGGTCAAACAACGAGGCAAAGTCCTTGCTAGGGACAACAGAATTCCCGCTGGCCGACAAGCTCATCCTGTCCTCAGGACATCTCTCCGCATCTCTAGAGCTAACTTAAATGTGATTAGTTCTTTTAACTTAATCCTCTTGGACTATGCACATCTCAAGTTGCCCGAATACTTTTTCAGCCTTTCTAGGATGTTGCACTTAGTCGTTGCCCTTTCTTTTTTTTTTTCGAATTTAATTTTTTTGTTCTTTTTTATTTTCGCCTTAGCAGATCTGTTAAAGGCAGATTGGATGACTGGTTCAATCCTCTCTTTCACACTTATCAGGAAGAAAAGAGGGGGACAAAAGTTGGAAAACAACCCCTCTTTTTTCTTGAAAGCAAGGTGAGAAGCATGTCCATGAGTTGCATCGATCGAGATGAATAAATAACGATGCTTAATATTATAAGCAAGCATCTCATTCCCTAGACAGATGGTAGTTGTGACTTGTTTGAAAATGTAGGTTCTCTAGGTTCCAATTTTCCACACAAAGTCAGCTAAGTTAAGAGCAGCTGGGGAGTCTTACACTTAGCACCCCACCAGTTGTCATGTGGGTCTATATATATGTATATAATAAATATATTGTCGGATTTGCAGAGAGTCGGTTATTCACAAAACTCTCTCTCTCTCTCTCTAAAGTTAGACTTTCGTCCACTGATTCCAGACATGTCGACAACTTTCTTGACTAAATGAAGATTGTTGGTGTTGGTGATGACTAATTTGATGTGTTCTAAGTTGGTGATGTCTAGTTGCTATTTGGGTAAATGCTTATGCTTCTATAGCATGTGCCACTGATGCTTGAGAATTTGGCACTCCCTCTCTCTCCAAGTTCCTAAGGATACGCCATTGATTTCCTTGGGGGTGATTGTGTGTCATTCGAGACTTCAATGCCCCCTGTATAAACTGAAGGAGCATACGAGATTTGTGATTGAATTACCTTTCGAATCATCGTGCTTCTGAACGTGCCATGTCGTTGCCAACATTAAAATAATAGGAGCCGGTGTTGATCGAATGTTTGTGGTCTTGAGAAGTCCTGACCTTGGGCTTCGTATCAGAAGCCATAGACCGTAGTTCCTCTGTAGGAGAAGTAAAAATAAGCACGGGTTTATGGAGAGGGACACTACGAGCAATTTTTGAGCCATCATTGCTCGAGATGAAAACCGCTTCTCTGTTGTTTCTCGATCTTTTGAAAGCGGGAGCAGGCAAAATCTGTGAGAAGTTTGATGGCGGTAAATCATTCCATCGTCTTGCCTCCACAGAGGAAAGAACTCTTTTCAGGCCTTAGGCCAGTGTGAAAAGCAGAAGTATATAATTCAGTTTTACTTCATCACCAATATTATCATCAAAGAAGTCAGATTGCAGATTCTGTGTAATCGCTAATGACTATCATATTTGGCACTTGAGTGGAGCGTAAGTTTGAATGGTTCAATCCTTTGGGATTGATATAGAGACTTGAAAATCCGGTTCTAGTGAATTTCTGCGGCTAGATTGATAGATGGTGTCCATGACAAGAATCTCTCGTTGGTGTTTTTATATCAAACTTCCCGGTCAATGTTATCGAAATTCTTTTTATGAAATGTCGCATTACTCCTTCAGGGGTTGTCGATTGAGAGATGGGAATGACCATCTAATTTGTACCAGCTGAGTTTTTCCTGGCACACTGTTTTGAACCAAAAATGTCTGGATTGATCGAGTTCTCTATGGCGCCTCAGAGCTTCAGAGCACCGTGCCCTGAGGTCTAGAGGCACGGCTATGTCCAATGGAGACATTTCTAATTTTTTATTTCGTCGAATGCGTTCTTTGGGCAAACATGTGCCTTTAGTAATAAGTTAAGAAAGGAGATTGATATTGGATGAAAAGCAAGATTACAGTCTTTCAAATAGCCGATCAAATTTAGATTTTTCCGGAAGTACCAAATCTGAAAATGCACAGGAATAGATTAAGATCAATTTTAGATCATTTGAACAAATACCATCTTACCCAGAAGTACAAGAGAGGTTCCTATGCGTTTGATTCATGCGTAATGTTTATAAGGAATGAGTAAATCAACTCTTAACATGAGATGATTATGTCTGTTTCTATCTGTCCTGGAACCAAGTCTAATGACGACCACGACAATGAATTAATTACCTTTGGAGATAAAGCTGTGCTGCAATTGTTTTGTGTAGCGTTGCAAGTTACGTGTTTGGTAATACATGGTTGAAAGTTAAAGAACTCAAAACTGACATAATTTCTTGAAAGTTGCAACAAATAACTACAGTTACGAGGGCGCCACAGTTGTGAGGAGCTTGTCAAACACCTCCACAACCATGACTACTGCGAAAAAGAGGCAGATGTGCTGACAAAACGAACAAGCGGCATTAACGGAGCATAAGAGATGGTCGGAAGCAGCTGGGCAGCCTTGTTTTCTATACCCATCTTGGAAAAAAAATGGCAAGACTCAAAACTGTTCTTTCTCATTTGCTGAATCTGAAACGGGGAAGAACCAAAGACTGTATAGCTATGGCCAGTAGGTGAAATTTTCTCGTGAAATCTCACAGCATTCCCTCAATCAGAGGGAAATTGCTAAAATATGAAAACCGAGAAAGGCAAAAGCTTGATATGGTCAATGGGCCAAATGCATTGTAGGGAGACAAAGAGTGCAGGTGTCTTTGAATCTCTCGGCGCAGCACTTATTTTTTAATATGGGCAAGTGTCTGAATTGTACATCGGGAGGTTTCATCATGTTCTGCAGCAGCAGTGTTTGGCTCAAACTATGAAGAGCTCTCTCTTATGGACCCCATTTACCATTAGGTTTCACCTACTAATGTCATGTTCTGGAAAATGGTCCAATTTTTTAATTTCCAGCATGGTACAATTTTCGAATTCTTTGTCACGGTTTGTTTTTTCGATTTTCCTGTAGCTTGGTAGGGTCAGGGATGACTACTGTACTTCTCCCATCTAAGATGATACAGCCTGATTACTGGAGGCAAAATTTATCATCTGTGAAATTTAGGGCAGACATGAGATCGCTGTATCCCGCGATGGAGCGGGTAAAAATGGATCGAGTCACATTTGTCGCATAATCCTTTATCTATCCAATCATTTGTTGAAATGAAGATTTTAGGATGTTATTCCCCGGCTTTTTCACCAATAGCGGCTGCTATCTTCAACTTTTGAAAATGTACACTTTGCTGTCCAGTCAAAACACTATCAAGCCAAAACGGTTGGTTTAGCCCTCGGTGCAAACCCAAATCCTTAACCCTTTCCCCCTCTCTCTCCCCCCTCTGACGAACTACCCTATTGGTCCAACCACCTCCACGCCACCATTGTTGAGGTGGTTGTTAAATATGAAAAGAGGTATTTATTGACTTGAAGAGAAGTGAGGTTTGATTATAAAAAGTGATTGTGGTGGTGTAGATAAGATACCTATTCTCAAAAGATGTGTAGACTGGTTGTCTATAAATATGATAAAATCATGCATTGTTAATCACAATTATTCATAAAAACAACTCTCTCTTTTTTTTTTTTTTTTTTCCGTAATATTCTTTCTTCTTCTCTTTTCATACATAGGTGTAATAACATATTCAAGATGATATTCCAAGAGAGTCTTTGTGACTTTATTGTATATCCCGGAGGTATATTCATCACAATCGTTCATAACAACAACTCTTCCTTCTTCATAATATTCTCTCTTATACTCTTTTCACACATAGGTTTCATAACACATTTAAGATGAAATTTCAAGAGAGAAATTGAGTAATTATTGAACTTGTTTCTCTACCACTCTGGTGTTCATTTTGGAAGTATATTTGTTTTAACCCCGCTAGTAACAATAGTTGGGTAAATAATACTTCAAGGAGAGCGATCATTATTGCGTATCAATGTATCAAAGATCTATAACCATTGCTATATTTTCATCAGCAATTGAATTTCCTCAACAATATTAAGGTATCATGATTATGGAGATGGATAAAATGGATATACATCAAGTGCTTGCAATCTTGATAGTTAAATATTTATGAAATTTTTATTGTGGTTTATATGCTTGAGTTGTCTTCCATGTGACAAGATTGATTATCTCATGTTGCTAATGTACTTTAAATATAATTTTATGTAATAATCTAGTTAAGAAGGATTATGAAATATGCTTACAAATAAAGATGACTAAAAATTCATTCTCAAAAATAGAAATTCTACTAAAGTCCTTTTATTGGTGCATTACGATATTTATGAAGAAAATGGTATCATGGATCAAATAAATGACCTTACATACAACAATAAAATTGATTGATAGAAAGAAAATTTTTAATTTTTGCTAGATATGGTTAATTCCACAATCTTACAAGCAAAAGTGCTAATTAATTATGGAGAGATATACTTCTTGCTGCATGTCATGTTCACACCAAAATTTCTTCAATAAATTGAAGATATCTCTATAGGAATTATGGAAATGAAGGGTACTAAATATCCAATACTTTAAAGTATGAGGATGCCTAGTGTATTATAGTATTTCTAATCCTAAGCGAACCAAATTAAGACTTAGGGCATTAAGAATCATGTTCGTTAGATATGCTGAAAATCCAAAAGCTTATCAATGATTAGATTTTGAATAGAATATTATTATAGAATCACAAAAAGTTGAATTTCTTGATTACAATTTTCCAGAAGATTTAAGTTATACCTCAACATATTCACAAACACCAATTAATGCAAGCAATCCTTCATCAAGTAAAAGAAAATTGTTTTGATTCTCCAAGTGAGCAGATAAGAAGTCAAAGAGTGACAAAAATAAAAGATTTCTATTGTCATTTTGTAACTTTCTTGGTAGAAGGAGATAGGAAATATATTATAAATAAATTACCCATGTTATTTTACTTAATGTAGATCCAAGAACAGTGAGACAATTACATTTAGAGATGCATCATTTTGAAAGAATCAATCGATAATGAAAGGAGCCCAAGGAAGGATTCTCAATGCTTTGTCACATCGTTTATATGAAAATTTTCGATTTTGCACAAATCTTAGAGGCATTTGGGATGCATTGGAGATCAAATGCAATATTGACAAACAATGTATGGATAGATTTATTGTTTGAAATTATTTTCAATTCACTATGATTTATGGAAATATTGTCTCTAAGTAAGTGGAAAAACTCCAAATATATATTGCCAAATTGAAAAACCTTATGATTGAAGTTGCTATAACCTCTTCAAGTTGTTGCAATTATTTTAAAATTGCCTTAAAATTGAAATGATTATTGAAAGAAACTTCTCCACATGTCTAAGAACCTAATTGTGGACGATTTCATAGAACCCATTTGAATTGAAGATGGTTCTCGAGATCGCGAGACTAATTATGTAATAAAAGTTACAAATAATGTTTAATTTGTTGAGAATGACAACATAACTAGAGACAAAGAAATAAGAAGTAAACAAATTATTAAATGGTCTGAAGCATGCATCGAAACAATGGCCAAAAAAAAATAAAATGTAGTGATATTATCATGTGGATTTAAGCATAACAATGCTAATTAGTGTGTTTATTCAAAGTTTATCAAAGAATGTGGAGTTAAAATCTACTTATATGTAGATGATAAAATGATTGTTGGTACAAATATGCATGGTATAGATGAAACTAAAAAGTGCATAAGTTCTCATTTTAAAATGAAAGATTTGGGAGACATGACTACAATTTTAGGTATCAAAGTGATCAACGATAGTAAAGGTCATGCTTTAAGTCATCCCACTATGTGGAGAAAATATTAGAAAATATTAGATATGGAAATTAAAGAATCAAATATACTATGTGATGCATCAATTAAATTGATGAAAAATACTAGTTAACCTTTAGCATAATTAGAATATGCTAGTGCAATTAGAAAATTGATGCATTGCACTGTATTGGATATATCTTTTATTGTGTGTCAATTGTCTATTATCCAAATTTACTAGTTATTATAGTGCCATGCATTGGGAAGCTATAAATAGAATTCATGGTTAGTTAAAGAAAACAATGGATTATGGTCTATTTTATGGAAGACGACCAATAGTACTAGAAGGATATTTAGATGCTAGTTTGATAACTAGCACAATCTGATATGTATGGGTCCAAATGATAACTAGCACTTGGATGGGTTCAATCTTGTAAATGGTGCAATCTCAGGGGCATCAAAGAAGCAAATATGTATAATTCATTTAATGAATGAAAATGAATTTATAGCATCGTCTAGGGTTGGAAAAGAGGCTAAATGGTTAAAGAAATTTGCTATCGGATAAAAAGTTATAACCACAACCAATGATAGCCTTATCTTTATGTTGCGACGGTGAGGTAACAATATCTAAGTTATATATTAAAATATACAATAGAAAATCTAGATATTGACTTGTGATATGAGTATGTTTGACAATTAATTACCAATGGAATCATTTCAATAATTTATGTTCGAACAATTTATAACTTGATCGATTCATTCATTAAGGGACTTTTGAGAGGTTTAGGTAGCAGTATTGCCATATGAATTGATCTTAGACCAATCGATAATAGTCAAGCATGTGGAAACCCAAATTTACAATTTCTAACAAAACTGTCAAAGTTAATGAGTAACAGCAAGCTTTTGTATCTTGATAATGATTGAGTATTGGGGTGCAATGTTAATACTCACGGAAAGTTAGAGGGGTGAGTTTAAGAAAGCACTCTTAATAAAATTCAAGGTTTTAGCAAAGCAAGGCTAAGGCAATAATTTAGGAATTTCACCTATATGAACGCAAGAAGTGGTGCCGCTCATAACGAAAGTTGGAGGAAATTTTGTAAATGTTCATGCATGTAGAGGGAGCACAAGATTATAAAAGTGCTAAGGCATAGGTAATTTCTAACTGAATATGTATAAATTCATATGTGTGATAATTTGATTAACAAATGGAGTTATGGTTAAAAGCTTTATCTATTTGGTTAATGGAATTGTTTACGCTAATTGAAGGTTCAAATTTCCATGGATACCTTCATGTATGTATGAATTTATGTAAATTAGTACATATAACAAACTAAGCGGATGATTTTTAATATAGTTTATTATCATGTAAAGAAGTGATTGTTGGACATGAAAAGATGTGATCATTGGATATGAAAAGAAATATTTGTTGATATTAAGAGAAGTGATGGTTGATCATAAAAAAGCAATGATGATAGGGAAAATGTACGAGAGATGTGTTGATTGATTGTCTATAAATATGACCAAATCATACATTGTTTATCCCAATTGTTCATAATAACAACGAGTCTCTCTTCTTTCTCTCCTTTTTAAGCTTGATAATACCTTCAAAGTGAAATTTCAAGAGAGAGATTGAGTAATTGTTAAATTAGTTTTTATGTGATTTTAGTGTATATCCCGAGGATACATTAGTTTTAAACTCGACAACGATAATAATGGAGATTAATAATACTTCAATAACAATGATTGTCGTTACGCATCAAAGTATCGAAGATCTATAACTATCTCTCTATTTTCATTGGTAATCAAATTTCCTTAATACTATAAGCTTTCAAGAATGATATTCGTTGACCACAGGTTAAAGGATAGGAGTGTTATCCGGTCAAACCTTGCCCACTGCCATTGCCAATGCCACCACACCATGATCTGGTATGGGTAGCCGCAGAACTCAGTTTAATTTAAGCCTGGAAAGCTGAACATCTTATTAAATCGGGTCGGATCGCAAACCCATAAAACTGTGTCCTCACATGGGCTCGGCCCAATTTTTGTACTTCCATCTTGAAAATTTCAACCTCGTTTCTCTTTTCTTCTCTCATCAAGTAACAAAATTGGGCCCAACTTGTCAACATTTAATTCCTTTTAGCACTCCTGATTTGAGTCAACGGGAATAGCTATTCCTAATGCAACCGGGAGCATCTTCCATTTCATACTTTAATAACGACCTAAGGTTTTTATTAATTAATTGTGTCTACAATAAACCAGTATTACTAAATATAATTCTTATTATCAATAGTAGAAATCCCATTTTCGTTCGGTACAAATTGATTAATATTAGAAATCATTAAATAATGATTCTTTACAATCAGATAGTAATTCACAAAAAATAAAATATAATTAAGAAATTAAATTGAGTTAATTATAACAGCGAGTTAAATTATACTTTAAATAAAAGCATAGACATAGTAATTAATAATATAAATTGAATTAATTATAACACTTCCAGTCATTTTTAGGGCTTAACCAATGACGGAGCCAGGTGTTGAAGGTAGGGAGGGAGGGAGGCGAAAGTCGTTAATGAAATATGGAGTAAAAAAAAATCATAACATGGTAATTTTGAATAAACCTGCACACTATTCAATATATTGCAGTTAATAATTATCCAAAATATAGTTCCATTTTTTGTAAATTTTGTTTTTGAATTTTTCATATGAAACTAAATTAGTATTTGAACAAGAAAAGTATTCTTTTTGTGGTGACTCTCGATTATAATTATACAAGTTTTTAAAATTTATTTTTTACTAAGAACTTCCAACTAAAATATTCAATTAATATTGCTTCATAATAGTTTAATAGTACTTATCATAAATAAAATCTTACGAAAACAACATAGATTGCCATAAAGGCGTGTGCATATGTAGCGTCAATAAGAATTGTAATTTCTTTAAAATTATAAAAAAGAAGAAGAAGAAATAATCCGCCAAGCATGAGACTTAAAGTTTGGAGGGGAGAGAATGATTTGGAGATCAAGTTTGGCGGGCATAAGCACTTAACACATATTTGCTAGTTGCACAAATATTGCCTAATTTGAAACTCTCCCGTCTTATTGTCGCACAAATATTGCTAGTCTCATCTTCTTTTTCTTTTTATTTTTTGCTCGATTCCCTTTTTAGGAAAAATAAATAAATTATGGTTTTGTTTTAATATGTAGAGAGGTTATATAGTTCCAAAAAAAAAAAAATTACTTTTATCTAGTGTGATCACATAATGTTTAAGTTGATTTTCATATACGTTTGCTCATCATTTAGACTTTAAGCTATTCCCTTAATGCATTATCTTAATGCATTACTATATAGAATCGGAAGATTTTATCTTTTATGAAAAAAGTTTTATCACATTATACCTACATACATGCAGGTCGAAAAGCTAATTCACCCTCATGTCTCATTATCAACGATGAAATCATCATAGTCATGGATATTGACATTGACGGAGAAAATTGTCTAAAAAGTCCTAAACCAATTGCACTTTTGCCAATTGAGTCATAAACTTTTTAATTTTGCCAATTGAGTTCTAAACTTTTTCACTTTTTACCGATTCAGTTCATCCGGCCAATTGTGGCCGGAAAATGCTAATGTGGATGCTGGCGGTGCCATGTAGGATTGCCGGCGCTAACGTGGACAATTTTAAATAATATTTTAATAATATTTATTTTTTGATTTTGATTTTTTGATTTTATGTTTTTTTTCCTTTTTTTTTTTTTGGCTTTTTCCTTGGCCTTTTTTAGTGGCCGGCCATCAGCCACAGCCGGCTGGCTGGCCTCACCCGCCACAGGCGAGGTCCGGCCGGGTGAGGAGGAGCACTGGCAAGGGAAGCCTCGATGAGGCTAACCCTCCCCTAGGCCAGGGTGGCCTCGCTGGGCATTGGCCAAGCGACGGCGAGGCTGGGCGAGGCCGCCCTAGCCCTAGTGAGGGCCGGCCTCGCCAGATCTGGCGAGGCTCGCCCTCGTCGGGGCTTGCCCTCGCCGGGGCTCGTCGGCCTCGTTAGATCTGGTTTAGGCGAGGCTGACGCTCACCTAGGCGAGGGCTCCCCTCGCTAGATTTGGTGAGGCCGGCCCTTGTTGGGGCCAGGACGGCCTCGCCTGGCGTCGCTGTCGCTTGGTCGATGCTCGGCGAGGCCACCTTGGCTTGGGGGAGGGTTAGCCTTGCCCAGGCTTCCCTCGTTGGTGCTCCTCCTCGCCCGGCCGGTTGTGGCCGGTGGTCGGCCGTCCCCTGTGGCTGGTGGCTGGCCTCCAAAAAAGGCCAAGGAAAAAGCCAAAAAGAAAAAAAAGAAAAAAAAGGAAAAAAAGGGAAAAAACAGAAAATATAAAAATAAAAATAAAAAATTCAAAAAAATTAAAAATTGTCCACGTCAGTGCTGGCAGTCCTATGTGGCACCGCCGGCGTTCACGTCAGCATTTTCTGGCCAAACTTGATCGGATGGACTGAATTGGCAAAAAGTGAAAAGGTTTAGGACTCAATTAGCAAAATTAAAAGATTTATGACTCAATTGGCAAAAGTGCAATAGGTTTAGGACTTTTTGGACAATTTTCCGGATATTGACATATAATATAAGTGAAATCTAAGAAATCTTCAAATAGATACCATCCAATACAAGAAACTATCGGATCTGCGTTCTTGAAGATTTACTAAAGGGAATTATTTCTCTCCGAATCTTAATAGGATGGATTAAATGTTTCCGATTAGGATGGATCTGCTAATCCCTACAGCGTAATCCGAATATCTCTTGATTTCTTCACGCACAACTTTCCAATATATTTGCATATCAGCAAGTGACCCCAAGAATTGCCCGCTTGTCTATCCTTTGTTTATCGCCACGTCTGGCCTCTCTCTCTCTCTCTCTCATAGCAACGTATATATTGAAATCCCCTGCGGCTTCGTTCTTTCCTTGGCTCTTGCTCTCTGAAAACCCTCCATCATCATAAACCCTAACTCCCAAATTGCTGATAGAGGTAGAAAGAAGTACTGAGTAGGGGAATCAAAGTTTCTGGAAGGCGATGGTCCGTTTTCGGTTTACAAATCGTCTTTCAATGGGGGAGCGAGAGATGGGATTCGATCTCTCATCTCTTCGTCTCTTGCCGGACACAGCTGCTTCGGTCTCCGAGGGAAAGCTCAGTCTGACTCCTTCCACCGAAATCCGAGAAACGGGCATTATACCCAAGAAAACTAAGGAGACAGGTCTCGCGACCCTAATCGGACCAAGCGAATTGCCGATAGACTACAAGGACAAGATACAAGAGATATGTGGTCGGGATGTGACGCTCGTGGTGGAGAAGAAACTTACTGCGACCGACATGAGCCGGGGCCAAATTAGGCTCTCTATACCCAAGAAGCAGATAAGGGAAGCTTTCTTGAGCGAAGAAGAGATTCGAATGCTAGACAGGAAGGAGGGCATTAAGGTTTCCCTCATTGAGCCGTGTCTCGAAGTTGTTCACGGTTTGCATCTGAAGAAGTGGAATTGCACGAGTAAAAATTTTTCTTATATGTTGACGGGGAGGTGGAATTCGGTTGCGCATCCCTACGATCGGAACGAACTCATAACGGATGTTGTCATCCAACTTTGGTCCTTTAGATTGGATAGCAACCTTTGCTTTTGCCTCGTGAAGGTTAAAACACCAGGCAGTGGAAAATATAGCTACTCATGATTGATTGTCATTCTTATTCATGAAGATATTTAATTACATTTCTTTGAGTTAAAGTAACTTTACAGATCTAGTCAAATTTACGTTATTTTATGGGATAGAGATATCACAAGTGGCATTACTTTCGTACAACACTCACTAAAATGCTATAATTTTTTTTATTAATCACTTGAATGCCATAATTTTCATACGATCCATTTAAGTGCTATAACTTTTCAATTAATCACTTGAACATCATAATTTTAAAAAAATGTCCATTGTAGGTACCAAAAATTTGACGTGGCATGGCATGGCACTTGTTATAAAGTTATCACGCTTAAATTATAACACTCAATTGAATGATTTTTAAGTGATCAATTAAAAAGTTATAGTATTCAAGTGAATGATTTTTAAAAGCCATGAACTCAAGCGATAATTAGAAAAATTATGACACTCAAACGAACGCTATACAAATTTTATGGCACTTGCAATGTCCTTTTTCCTTCTTTTTACATTTCTTAAAATTTTAATGTTTAGGTCATTTCATATTATTTGGTTATTGAGGATAGCTGTTGGAGTCTCGATTAAGTTAGGAAGTACTCGTGGTCGTGGAAGTTTAATTTCATGGATCAATTGTGGTCCTCGACTTTTTGATGGAGGATTTTGCCACTCTTATAGTTTTTTTTTTCCTGATGAATTATGCATTCGATATGTTCAAATGGCAAGTGTATATGGTGCTTTATAGTTAATGATCATTGCAACAGACAGAGACACTAATGTGTCAGTTTTTGTTCAGATTAGTTGAGTCCATAAGTGTACTCAGGAATTTTCTGCACCCAATATATGCAGTGAACTTCCAAATTCTTCTGTTTTCCAAAAGCGAAAGTAGCTCACAAAATCCAAAAGGAATTATTTGGTCATAATTTCTTACGATGCATAACTTGTGGGTGTAGTCTCCCTACAACTCTATTTTTTTTGGTCTCCAGAGAAAGCTTATCAATGCATGCTCAAAGCTCATCTTCTGAGCAATAATCGGTAGCGAGCCATTTATCTCGATGAATTAAAAGAACATTAATAAAAAACCCGGTCAAGTTTGAGGCTTGTTTTGTTTTACGGAAAATGCATGATTTGAAAAATAATTTTCCTAAAAACGATTGTTGTATTGCATATAAAAATGAATAAATAAAAACTATTTTAATTGTTCACGAAACTATTGAAACATAATTTGTTGTCGATAATAAAAAATTTTCTTGTTGACTAATTATTTCAATTGATATGGCTAATCATTTTAAGGAAAATATTTTTCAAATTATTCATTTTTCGGGAAAGAAAATTTACATGGATGCATAAGGTGAGACCGAGAGAATGATTTGATTGATCTTTGGATGGCTTGAAAGAGACTAATACCTATATGCATACGAGTAAATGAAAATTTCATGGTTCTGCTCACTTCCAAGAGAAACGCACGAAAAAAGGTCGCCAAAGATGGATACATAAGATAAGACGGACATTGCGTGATGTATTTACGGCGATTTCCTTATGAATTTTCATGATTAGTTTAGTTAAATGGAGCTCATTAGGAGGGAGAGCTTCCAAAAGCTTGGGCTGCATATAGGCCAACAAATCCCAGTCAACTGTTTGCTAGAACCCTTTAAAACTATATATTTCGGACATACTTTAGAGTTGTTCGAATATTTATGGAGAAGGAAGCATAAATATGTGAGATTTATGTGAGACCATTGTGGATTATTCTAAAAACTTAAACTATTACTTGATTGCACGGTTTAATATTTAATGATTCTATCACTGCTCTTCATGTTTAGTCCGGTCTTTTTTTTGTCTAGTAATAAGTATGGAAATTTAATTGGGGAGATGAATGTGGCCTGAAAAGATGTGAACCCATGACCTCCGATTCTAATAAACTTCTGGAACAGTCGACAGTAATTCCACAAAAATCTCAAATAATATCATAGTAGGAAATTCTATGTACGAATTTTTCTAGACCTTGAATTACCTCTCCAATTATATATTTCCACTCTTTAGGTTTAGTCTGAAGTCCAGGTTAAACTTAAGCTTCAGTTTTTATTTAATAGTTTAAACTTAAGTTTTAGAATAGTTGATAATGACCCTACAAAATCTCATAAAACAAATGAGTTTCCAAGCTTATGGAGCAAAGAACTAATGCACCCCTAAAAATGGAGAAACCAGTAAGTAATGAGAGATGCTAGCAGCAGCAACAACATCAAAATTTCGAGTTTATAATGCTTTTCCTTTTCCAAGTATCCGAGCTTGTTCTTTCTTTGGCAACCTCGACATTAGGACTCGGCAACTCCGCTTCTGTCTGGAGCAGCAGCTTGGTGGCTTGTGCTTCTCCAGCGACGGGCGCATCATCATCTGCTGCATGCTCCCGCAATCTGGCGAAATTGAAAGTAACATGAGAAAAAGTATTTTATTTCGGGATAATAGCACAGGATCTCAATTTCCCTGGATTTTTGCCAAGTAGAAATCCCCCCTCTTCTCCTTACTATCCACTCATAGCTTCGACTTTGTTTACTACATTATAAGTTTCCTTGACTTTATCGGAAATCATACCACTAAATAACTAAAATATTAATAATAGAAAAAAATAAATCTAGCCCAGAGTCAACCCATAAAAAGCAAAGTCGACGGATTTTGGAATTTTTTTTTTTGGATCAAAATTTAAAGTGTCAACATATATTCCTATATTATATGAAATTTTTTGACTTAAGTGGATAAGTATATTGATTTTTTTAGTTATATGCTTAGATGGAATACTTTTATTCTAAATTGAGAGAAACTTAAACTTTGGAAAAAGGATATATAAATTATAAGGAAAATACTGTTCCGGCAAGTCCTTTTTTTTTTTTTTTCAATATTTCGAACAGATTTTGTCAATTTCATTTTTTTATATGTGTTAATCGAATTCAAAACTATTGTAAACAAGACCACTTATGTTATAAATAATTATACCACTAAATAACTAAAATATTGATAATAGAAAAAATGAATCTAGCCCACAGTCAGCCCATAAAAAGCAAAGTCGACGGATTTTGGATTTTTTTTTTGGATCAAAATTTAAAGTGTCAACATATATTCCTATATTATATGAATTTTTTTTGACTTAAGTGGATAAGTATACTGATTTTTTTTTTTAGTTATATGCTTGGATGGAATACTTTTATTCTAAATTGAGCGAAACTTAAATTTTGGAAAAATAATATATAAATTATAAGGAAAATACTGTTCCAGCAAGTTCTTTTTTTTTTTCAACATTTCGAACAGATTTTGTCAATTTCATTTTTTTATGTGTTAATCCAATTCAAAACTATTGGAAACAAGACCACTTATGTTATAAATAATTTATAGATTTTCCTTCGTTCCTTTTGATTCTTAATTACTTCAACTTTAATTAATTGAGTTTTCTGACTCCGTGAAACTTTTTCATTCGCTGAAACAAATTGCTTAAATGAAAGTGATCAAACTCAAATGCTCATCTCTTCTTTTCAAAATTTATATTATATTTATATTTAATTAAAAAATAAAATAATTTTTTTTAGTATATGGAATTGTCCACGTGGTCAAACATACTATACTTTTAAGTTTGATTCATTACATTTTCTTATCATGTGATATACTTTCCAGTAAGAAACTTATTCAGTATGCACCTCGCACATAAAGAACTGTATATCAGCCAATTTTATTTGTCGATACTACGTCAATACTTAAACCATCCACAAAATCGTGCTATGCAAAATAAATTGGGCAAGCTAAAGCTACAATTGAGTCATTTATTGATGTAATCTCGATGTCTGATCTCACGAAGCCAGTTGACATTTGAGTCAGTTATGTTTTTGAACGAGTTAAGACAATATAAATAAGATTAACATCTCAATTAAGTTTGAATTTTGTTTCATAATGAACATTATGGGTGCGTTTGAATCAAAAGATTTATTTTTCAACTGGTGTATTGCATGGATTCCTTTTCCTCCAACGGATTGCATGGGTTGACATTACGTTATTTGACTAAATTCTTTAATTTTCACATTTGGCACATAAGTTGCAACTACTGTGCTAAGCTGTAGAATGGCGAAATTCAATAATTTTTTTTAAAAGAAAAATCAAAATTTATAGTATTTTTAAAACATTAAGCCACATGAAATTAAATCTAGAGAATTGTGTTCACGCATGTTAAAATCACATACAATTTTTTTGTGACAAATTAGGAGACCGACAACGATCTGTGTTAAATTCGGAGATTGACAACAGATTCTTTAATAAAATCACTTGTCCAACTTTCCTAGGAGGACAACAATTCGGCGTCAGCACTTAACCGTCATAACGGTCATACAGTTACCAGTTGCACAAATATTTCCTAATTCGAAACTCTCGTACAACTCTCGTACCTCACTGATGATACGACGGTTGCATTGAGAACAATGATGACTAGAAATTTTACGAGGGCAATTTCCATTTCCTTTTGTTGCTTTACCACTCTGTTTTTGTAAATTGAGGAAATATATTCTGAAGCCGTTGCCTGCAATCTTTGATGTGATGCAGAGAAAGCATTTGATAAGATGAC
Source organism: Eucalyptus shirleyi (assembly GCA_017140165.1). Classification (NCBI taxonomy): domain Eukaryota; kingdom Viridiplantae; phylum Streptophyta; class Magnoliopsida; order Myrtales; family Myrtaceae; genus Eucalyptus; species Eucalyptus shirleyi. The sequence continues at coordinate 27,438,085 of CM029454.1, forward strand.
CGAGAGAAGTAATATAAAGATGTATTTTGCCGTGAGTAGCGTGCGTGAATTAGTGAATGTACGTGTGAATTGCATGAGTGAATTGTGCTTGTTGTGTACGTGTTGTGTGCTTGATGGACCGCTCAACACGTGTGTGTGGGTTCCATTTACTGGCGTGGTCTTCCTACCCGAAATATGTTACTGATGAATGCATGTGTGATAGTGGAGGAAAGGATATCATAAATATCATAATTTTCATACAGCACTAATTTAAGTGCCAGCATTTTTTTTTTTCTGATCACTTGAATGCAATAACTTACATACAATACTTAATTGAGTGTTACAACTTTTGTTTTTCAGTCACATAAGTGACATATAACTTTTCAATCAATTATTTAAGCATTATAATTTTTTAAAAATGCCTAAGCCATGTCGAATTTCAGGCACTTGGGTAAACTGTTTAAAATTTTTTTGATATTCAAATGATTGAAAAAAAAGTTATGGTTGTTAAATAAGTGCCATATGAAAATTATGGCACATGTGATGTCCACATCCCTGTGAAGTGATGTGCCGTAAAGTGCATGAGTGCAAGAAACATGTCATTTTGTATTTAACTCTGTCAACTCATTGTACAAGGCTCCTTCTCTAATAGCATAAAAATGACACATGCTGAACTCTTCCTACTCATCATCCCAAAGAACCAGTGTAATCTTAATTCCTTTCATGGTACTTATGCAAAGAGAACAGAAGGTAAATAAATGGAATTGACTCTTGATGTTGTTCAGCCGGTGAATTAGCAGAGTACTTCAGTAAAATTCTCTCTTGTGTATTTTGCTAATTTTAGTTTTCCCTATCGTGTACTTGAAACAGCAACAGTACATCCGCTGTGTGTTAGTTAAGTGAGCCGCATAAGTTCGTATATTCTAGTTGCTTTGGAATTGTACTCGTGGTTCCAAAGCTATCAATATGTTTTTTGTCACTCTAAAGAGAATTACGAGGGTAGGCCTAGGTAAGATTTTCATGGAAATTATAGCCTGGGTAATTTTTTTTTTTTTACTTGTGGTTGCTTGTTACATGTTGGTATCAGTCAAAACAATGCCTTCGAGGTTGCTGGTCCGTTCATCTTTTGTGTGTCCTTTCCGAATAGATTGTCGTCTATGGCCGATCTGTTCGTCGTGTGCATCTCCACTTCGAAGGTGTTTTGAGTGAATTGTTCGCTGGTCCTATGCGCTGCTTGCTTATCATGCGTGTGCGTTAGGTGAGTGGGAGTGAGCTGAGAATGGTATGAGCGAATGTAAAGATAAGTGCGTGCTATGTGTTTGCAAAGTATGCGTTTGCTTTCTTTTTTGGCTTGGAGTCATTACTAAACTTGTGGTTTCTTCAGAAAATTATGATGTATGTAAGGTAATACAAGTGATTTCATCACTGGTTTGAGTTGGTCTATTTCGCCATTAACGTTGAATTGCCCCGTTATCAGGTCTGTTCCGCTATTGATAATTTAGTTGTTTTACCTTTTAAACAACTCAATCTAGTTGGTTCTTTCCGGTGATTTTCTAGCCTAAGTAAGTTTAAGTAGGTATATTAGCCTTTTTAGGGAAAATTAGATTTAAATGAATTAGCTCATGAGATTGCTATCCCGGGGTTTAATAATGAGGCTGTATTATTTGCCGGATTTATATCAGGTTATTTTACTACAGTTTACTTTTTACTTGTTCTTTCATTACTATCCTTGATGAATTGATTGTAATTCTTTTATATTGCTTTTTTGTGTTGGGATTTGCTTATTTAACTGAATCTTTAGGTTACATTTTAGGACAATAGTAAACACAAAAACATTACATGGAGTCTTAATAGACGAGAACTCTAGAATTCGTAATTGGATAAAAAGTCTGCATGCGATACTTAGTTGATAATGTTGGGGCTAACAATATAATCTAGAGGGGGTGAATATGTTCTTTGAGTACTATAATTTTTTTTTTGGGAATATAATAAGTTAAACTTCAAACGTCTGTGGAAACAAATTGTAAAAATCAGGTATGTGTGCTGCTGTTTAACAGATGGCAATAATAATGAACAAATGATGTTAATAGTGAAGAGATAGAAGGGTGGTTTGGTTTTATCCCCAAGCCTATATCCACTCTCAATAGTAACAACCAATAAAAGGTTGGACTACAAGTAATCTTCAAGACAAGTTACAAACAACAAGCACCGCGTTTCCAATAGATCACACTATTGGGACTTATGAATTGTTATTACTCTTGTACACTTGCTCTTATCACTGAATACAAACATTAGCACAACCCATACATTGACATGAGGAGTATAGAGTGACTATCAATAAAAATAGAGCAAAGGACTCTCAAATCTTGTGACCCATTTTGTTTGTATCCACCCAACCCAACTACTTTTTTCGGACTCAATATATAGTCATTTATCCTTAAATAACTATTATCCTTTGCAATCTTTAAGTAGCTGTTGGTTCTACCGTTGCCAGCAATAGGCCGTTCCTAGAAATTGTCAGAATCGCCCTTTGTCAGTCTTCCTAGTTATTGTCATAAGTGTTCCTTCTCAATTCTGGTGATCTTTTTTTGGATTCAAAACCTATGTAACGGCTATTTTATCTAGATTGATGTTCTAATTAGGTGATAAAGTGACTAGTACCTTCCAATACTAAATATCAGCAAAATCCCTCATCTATAATTAGGATGTGAAAATTATTACTAGTCTGTCCATGTTGTCTGTTGATAAGTCATGAGAAATGACTTGTGATCTATCATCCACTGATCCTTTTAAGTATATCAGCTTGCAAAGACGTCACTTTGATGAAAGATTGACCATGATACCTCCAAATCATCATGAACACCTTGTCATCTTTGACTTGTTTACCTCCCTATCAAGATGCTCATCCTTGTACCTAGTCTTCGCTAAACTCACATAGGTCATTGATATTTTCACAATCTTCCATCTCACTTATATAAGGTAGTTGCTCTTTACCAATAATATGCTACTTCGATACAATCCGCTGCACTCGATAACAATGCTAATCTTTCTTATCCTTCCAAGCATATTAGCAATTTTGACTCTACCAAGTTGTTCATTTTCATGGTTCTTCCAAGCTTTACCAAACATTCTTGTTATAGGCTTGTTCACCATCACTAGGTCCATTTAATTGTTTACCCAATCTTTGTTCCTCCATGCCATCACTAACATTTCCATTTTTCTCATCTTGTTTACCTTTGATCAAGGTCCTTGTTCATCTTATCTAATGATTCTTCTAGCTCGTAGACATCTTCAATGCTCGATATCTTGTTCACTTCAGATATTGACAATGCAATCTTGACAATGGTAAAGTACTCCTCATATCAGAATATTCGGTGCTGATTATTGTCATACTGCACTTTGGCTCATGTGTATACCACATGATACTACTCAATCAATATACACAATGGTAGCCTTTGATTGTTTTTGTCATTGTCAAAACCATAAGGGAATTTTCCAACAATCACCACATTGGTGATTTTCCCAACAGATAAGCAATTAAGTTTAAGTATTGAAAGAGCATTAGTTAAATAACTAGTGTAACCAAATCCCTGAATCTAAATTTCTAGTTGTGTACAAAGTGTTTCGTGTCTCACTTGGCTTCTAACTAACCATAATAGGCTAGTGACAACTCCCTCATATAGAACTCTCATAGGGTTAATCGAATTAGAATGAAAATCCCAAATCTAGATCTTTGGTTGCGACTCTCTTGAATTTATTAAAATGTGAACTAATAAAGTCACTTAAAAAATAAATAAAAAGGGAAATGTCCTTAATAATAAAATGATCCAATGTCAAAAATTGATTACTCATTATGTATATTTAAAAATTTAGTTAAATAAAGATTGACTAATAAAATACATTTAAAAACAATTATGAAAGGAAGTGATGACCTCAACTGATAAAAGGAAATATAAGGCAATGTTTTTTAAATATGTTCTATTGAAAAATCATCCTTGCATTAATTAACCATTTTTTTTTTTGGTGGTCAGTGCGTTAATTAACCATTTACAAATGCATTATGAGTATCTAATTTTTTAATTTGACATTTTTCTTATTGAGACCTTTTTTTCCATTTTATTTAATTGTGCTATTTTTTCTATTTTATTAGCTCTATTAATTTTTTCTTCAAATCTTAACAGTTTTAGTTTTCTAATATTATTAGTAATAATTACTTTTTAGTATTGATGTTTAAGTTTATTTATTTTCTCCACTTTCTTTTTTTTTTTTTTTTCCATTTTTATGGAAATCAAGGGTAAACGAGAGACCCACCGATGGGCAGCTGAGTTGGTTTGGCTTTGGACACTTCATCGCAGAAGTCCCAAAGTTGAAAGGGATCATGGTGGTGGGGTCTTGTGCTAGCTTCCCCCCAGGTATTGACGCTTGGTTCGGGGAGCACTGCGCACTCTACAAGCCGTGGGTTGGCTAGCGTAAATGAGTCGGGCCTGGCATATCTTGGGTTACCAAAAAAAAGGGTAAACGAGAGATTCTCTTTTAAAATTTGAGATGATTTTTATTTTTATTTTTTTATCTCTTAAGTGTCATGTACATTACACACACCAATGTAAAAAGAATGGAGGGTTAATGCGTCTAACAAGATGAAAGTTCAAAGGGTAATGCGTAACATAACTAAGTTTATGGACAAAAGTGTACTACCCCTAAAATTCGGGGGAGATATAATTTTCCTTAAATTAAATCGCGTGACACACATAGCAAAATAGAAAGTAACCAGGAAGTTCGGATTTCCACTAAAACAAAAAATTCTTTAACTAAATAACACCTATAACCAACACCTCCTTAAATTTACTGGGTGGATTCTTACCAAAAGAAATTTGCTATGGCTGACTCTATTGTCTAGACGACAACTGTTACGATATATTATTTTTATTTAATGACGTATAAATTATATTATAAACCATTTTTTATTGGTTAAAGCCAAAAGAAGGGGTTAGAAATAGCAGACCATATTAAAAATAGGGAGATTTTCACTTAAAGTCCTAAATTTATTACAAAAGTGCAATTAAATCCGAAAACATTCAGAAGGTGTAATTAAGTTTTAAAGCTTGTTGAATTGATGCAATCAAGTCATTAAGTTAATAATGTTCAATTTGGTCAATGGAAAATGTTGACGTGGTTTTTATTTATTTATTACTTTCTCTCTTCTACATGGCGTTGACGTGACTTAAACAAGCAAGATAAGTCTAAAACAACATTGTTTTGGTTGAAATTTAATTTTAATAATAATATTAATAAATTAAATTAAAAATAAAGAAGGGAAAGTAGCAAGGGCTTGTGAGGCCTCGCCATTGCTACACTGCCATCGTTGGGAAGGGTTAGCTATGGTGGGGCGAGAGTTGACTGGGGTTGCTCGGCCTCCGCAAGTGGCTGGCAACCCTTGTCAATTGTAGGTGAGGGCCTGCATTTGGGGCAACGGTTGCTAGCCCTCTCCTAAATAGGCCCGAGGGCCACCGTTGGTTAGGGTGGGGTCATTGGCCACTGGCCCCACCATAGCTAGCAATGGCCCTTGCCTTGATCGGCCTTCACCTCACCTAGATCTAGGCGAGGGCCTATGTTGGCCAAGGTCGTCGATCACTGGCCAGGGCCTGGCAACCTCGGCCAACTCTTGCCGCACCGTCATTGGCCCTTCCTAGAGATGGTGGAGTGGCAATGGCGGGTTTGCCTTTATTTTATTTATTATAAATTTAATCTTATTATTATTAGTATTATTATAAAAAAAATCAAATTTAGACCACAACAATGTTATTTTGGACTTATTTTACTTGTTTAAACCATGTCAACGCCACGTAGTAGAGAGAAAGTAATAAAAAAACCACGTTAGCATTTTTCCGATAGTTAAATTGGACAATGTTAACGAAAGGATTTGATTGCTTCAATTTGACAAGTTTTATGAATTGATTATATTTTTTGCAAGTTTTAGAATTTAATTGGACTTTCGTAACAAGTTTTGAGACTTTTAGGGAACATATCTTAAAAATATAGTCAGCTGATGGATCATGGTCAACAAATATAAAAAATCATGCTGAAAGAATATTAATATATGGTTCTTTTCAACATTTAAAAAAATATATATATCTATTTTTTTTAAGTTCTAGGACACATGCAAAGGTTCACTGGATGTCAACCCATGGAACATCCTACAACACTCATAAACGAATTAAATTCAGGCCACAATCCTCATAAACCAATTGAATTCAGGCCATTAACTCGGGCAAGTTGGCCAAATCCGGAGCAATTTAAATGCAAATGGTGAGAAACGATAGGATTATATAAAATATAAAATGTTATTTTAATATTAAAGAATTACGTGGGGAAGGTCATGAGAGGGCTCAATTTTGATTCCACGTGTAGTAGAAGACAAAAATCACGCAAACACTTACTTTTCTTGCTAGGTTTTCATATCTATTAAATTATTATCACTACGAAAAGGAAAGTTATTGTTTTTCCATTAGAGAGGGAAGAAAGAAACAGAAAGCTCGAGATTGTTGTAATTATTATTTTATTATTATCAATTAATTTTGGGTGGAAGATTTGATACCTCTTAAGGTACGCCACTTGGACATTAGTCTCATCTTTAAGGGAAATTTTTGATAAATCCTATTTCACCATTATTCCACTGATGTCATCTGTTGTCGCTTGTTATAAGCACTTGGGTCCATATCTGTTGCACATGTGATCACTTTATTCCTATGCTTTTGACCAAAATTAGGGTCCGTTTGGTAACGCTTCTATTAAGGGAAATAATTTCTTTTCATAAATAATCTTTTTCTATTTTTATTTCCAAGAACAATTTTTGAGTAAAAGAAAGTGGTGGTAGAACAATTTTTGAGTAAAAGAATATGATTGGTAACAGTACAAAATTTCTATTCACAAAATGGAAAAATAACAAGAATGCTTTTGGTATGATCTGCATTTTTTTTAATAATGTAGAATTTCTTTTAATTTTTTTAATAATTTTGTAAGATTTTTTTTCTTTTTTCTTTTCTTATTCTTCCTTGCCATCGCCACCGGCCACCGGACACTAGGGGGCAGTGGGGGCCAAGGAGGAAGAAAATAAAGAAAGAAAAGAAAATTAACTTATATCTAAAAATTGTTCTTAGGATCAAGAAGATACTTTTTTCTACTTTTTATTTTTGTTCCAAATCTATTCTCCAGCCACTTTTCTATTCCAAGGAATAGAAAAATTAATTGGCGTTATCAAATGGATTTATGCTTTTATTCTATTTCGGGGAGCAAAAGAACAGAAAAATAAAAGAATAGAAACATTGCCAAATAGACCCTTATCTACCCTAGAACATTTCCACATAATAAAGGCAAGCCTCGGATAAGATCTCAAGGTGTAGTGCCCTACACAAATTGTTCTAAACTCTAAAGGCACAATTTGAGATTTATTAATTCGAGGTGGGGGAGGTGTGTCCACGACTGATATGGGGATTGGGATTAGCTAAAAAGGGGGTTAACTCGTATCATAATCACTTGATTCTAATTTCTCCATTTCTTTTTAAAAGTATAGCTTTTTCTAAATGTTTAGCCAAATCTTCTGTATATATAACCTGCCTGATATACATTAGCAAGATCATATCACTTTATGAAATCGTGTGCTGTGACTTCAATCTGGAAAAAGGTTTAGAAGAATGGAACCTAGTCTAACTCAATGCACCGAAGATATATAATCATCGCACTTTGACCGAGTTATTATATTTTACCTTTTAAAAAGAAAGTTTAATGAAAATACTTAATATCAAAGAACAAAAGAAATTGCCCCACATTATTTAATTAATCAGATTCGACATTTACATAACCAATCATATATCTACACTATCTGTTTTTAATATCATCAAAAATTTAACAGTACTTTGAAGGATCATTTATCTTGTCACCCATAAGCTTTTCTAATATCATTCTCACATCATGCACATTGCGTGTATAAGGAGATGGAGTGGAGTTTCATTTAGGTCAATTTGTTGGGAAAAGAACTAGAGGGAATTGTTGTAGATCCCCTTACTAAGGAATGCCCTCTTTTAAATCCATTTTATATAGGTAAGCTTCGAAATCAAATTAATTAAACTTCTTTCTTTTAAGTGATACATTAGAATATATTTTAGAATCGGAGAGAGTAGCTCACAGGCTTCGGTAGATAAGTGAAGTGTCTCTAGAGGCCCAAGGCACGCCAAAATTAATTGTACTTGACATTGCGGGAAAATGCTTCTTTTGATAAGAAGAGAGGAACATACCTATCCAGATTCAAGTCACTGTTGATCCTGTGAGATCCACATGAGGGATTCACATGGGGTCCATAAAATCAATTGTTGTAATTTAACTCGTCTAATGCACACAAGTCCGAGCAAGAAATTGACGAGGGAAAGGGGTAGTTCTCCAAACTTTTTGCCCATTGTTCGAACTCTATCAGGAAAGAGGAGGCCGCTCATAATTCACGTAGGTTACCGCCTTAGAGGTTCTTTTTGGCCTAGCAAAAAGGCCAATTTTTTTATTTTTCTTTTGATCAGTTGTCTTTTACTTTTTTCGCAGCCTTATTTATCACCTCTAAGGAATGCTTTACAACTTTTGCTCAATTTCATCTGGAAACATCGGAAAACATTAGATTCGTTATGTAATTTAACTATTTAACCCAAGCAAAATAAATGTAGAAAGATTCACGAGTGGAAAGTTGTGGTTTTCAAAAATTATAAGATAGTTTTTGGAAATTATATCGCCGTATTGAACTCAAAGTTTTGTGACAAATATAGTTCATGCAGTATGAGTTTGACCACCATCACACTATTCTTTTCATTAGGAGGTGAGACCCCCACATCTCAAGCATTTATCTGCAAATTGGCCGCAATTAGTCAATTAGCCACAATCCTAATTACCAGATTTTCACCAGAATTTTAACATTCGTAAAGCGCTCAGTAGATGATTTCCACTATATGAGAAATCAAGATCCCGGCTTATGATAGCTATAGACTGCATAGAAGGTTTGTGTGAAAGTAAGCAAAAGCAAGACCAAAGCAGCAATGAAGGAAATGATTGACCAGGGATTGCCAAAGTACTTGTGCTTGAGAAGGAACGTCCAGCCATACCGCCTATGGCCAGAGTATTCTGTCACCTTCGCAGACACTGCAGAAAGATAACTCCTGTTGATGTCGAAGACCACCTCCTGGCAAAGCCCGTTGAAGAGGTCAGCGACCTCAGTGTTGCTCCCAAGCCAGTGCTCGATGATCCCGCGGTCATGGAGGTGCCTGATGTCCTTTGAGGAGTTGATCAAGTTGTCCATGAAGATTACGTAGGAGGTGATTTCGTTGCCGCATTTGAAGTGACATTGCTCGAAGGCTATCAAGTTGAGGAAGAGCGACCTTGTCCCATCATGGATCACAAGCTGGGGGATCTGGAGGCTCCCGCCCTCGAACTGGATGTCCAAGAACTTGTCTGTCTCCCTCCTGCTGAACTTGATCCCGGCTTCTCGGAGCTCTGTCACGCAGTGGATGAGTTGTTGCTGCTTCTGCGACGAGTCCTCCCTGGGTTCTTCCTCCTTGGGCTTCACCTGGATCACGTTTGAGTGCAGGAGGCTCTGCCGGAACAACGCAAGGCAATGGAGCTCACTCTGGTTGGGTAACGGGAATTCCAACTTGTTACTGTAATCGTTGGTTGCATCTGTTGGCCTCATATGGTCGAAGAACAGGAGCGCCAGTGTGGCCAAGTCCTCGTTGAGTTCAGGGTGGCCGAGCTGGAGGCAGTACAGCCGGTCGAGTATGAAAAAAGGGATCTGATTCTCGAGCATGATCATGTCCCGCTGAATCGTGTGCATTGATCCCTGCATCGAGAAGACTGGGTCATTGCTAGGGTAGCCGAGTGTCTCAAACTCGACTTGGACTCCCCGAAACAGCTCAATCACAAAGCACCCATCTAGAACCATCATCTCCACAAACTCGTCGCTGCTCATGGATATTGGCCCCTCATAGCAGGCGCGAGCTCTCTCCTCGACCTCCTTCACCGAGTCTAGATAGAGGCCTATCTGGTGATTGGTACGCGTGAGGATGTGGTGGAGGCAGCGCAACTTGTGCTGGTCCATCTGGCGGAGGCGCTTCTTACCATGGTGATACGGCCCCAGGGAGACGATTTGAGGGACGTAGGCCTTGTTTTCGCCATCCTTGAGATAGTGTGGGATCCGGTATATGGTGAGCTTTGCCCATGAGCGTTCCGCGTTGCAAGCTTGCTTAAGTTTCTTTTTGATGGAGATGACCTGTTTGGGCTCGGACTCGGGTGGCCTCAGCTCATCTTCAGGGTCGGCCCCATCGTTCTTGACCACGATCTGGAGAGCCTCGGATGGTCCTTGCTGTAGCGGCAGAACGTGGTGGTCTTGAGGCTGGTGTTGTTGGCGGCGGTGCTCCGATATTTCTGGGGATGCATCGGAGATTATTCTGTTCCTCCGCCCTGATCGCCCAGCTCCTCTGATCATGCGAGTAAAAGCATACACACGGAGATTGACGCGCCAGCGCCTTGCCTTGCGAATAAAAGCCATTTTCTCGGGAAGAATCGATTCTAAGCAACAATAAGGAGAGATTCTAATGTCTAGGGATATTGGATCGAAGAAGATATCTTTCCAACATCGTGATTCGAAACGAGCTTTATAAGATCCAAGCTCTTATGAGGTCACGTCGATTTCGCTCTAATAGAAAATTAAATATTTTGTACGAGTGAAGGCTTGTCAATTCTTTGGTGGGGGAGAGGAAACATGCCCACCTAACCCACGCAAGGTATACTAATTATTGCACCGCCTTTAATCTGCCCAAAAGGAGCAGGAGACCTCGTGTTCCATGCGAAGCGTACCTAGAGGTTCAAGACACACCAAAATAATTACAACGGAAAAATGCATCTTCTGATTAAAAGAGAAGGAAATACTTTTACGGACTCAAGTCAAACGGATCAAGTGAATCGCCATTGTTGATTTTATGCATTCCTTGTGCAGTATAGATGCACCTTAGAGAATAAACTTATGAAGGAGAGGGAGTGATCCAAACTCCTAAACCCATCACCTTTTTGCCTATTATTTCAACTTTCATCCCACGCGGCTTTGTCTACACCGTGGTCAAGTCAATTACGTCTTTTGAAGCAAAAAAAAAATATATATATATATATATTCATGTAAAATAAAGAAGAGATCTTATTTTTCATAAGTTATTTTGTAAAAACTATATTAATAGATACCCACTAGTGGGCAGCTGAGTTGGTTCGGTTTTATGCACTTTATTGCAGAGATCGCAAGGTCGAAACTTTGCGGTTGCTAACACTAGCTTCCCCCTAGATATTGACGCTTGGTCCGAGGTGCATCGTACACTGCATGGGCCGTGGTCCGAGGTGCATCGCACATTGTATGGGCCGTGGGTTGTTGATTAGCGTAGGCAAAAGGCGGGCCTGGCGGATCCTAGGTCACAAAAAAAAAAAAAAAACTCTATCAATAGATAAATGTATTTATCTCATATCTAACATATTTCAATTTAAAATTTTAAATGTTTTTTATCTCATAAAAGGCCAAACAAAAATATCAAGATAATGTTTCTTTCCACACGTATGTGTGCAATCGCTTCAATTATGTTGAAAAGTTTGTTCTATCAACTAATGATTCAAATATTTCGTGCAAAGACGATTTTGTGAAATTTTTTTATGTTAACCTTTTGCTGACAAATCTTGTGTCTGTATGCTTTTGCTATTAATAATAGTAACAAAAGATATTCGTCTCTTAATTGTCTTTGAATCTCAGACAAAGAATTCAACAAAGGTGGCTCGAGAAATAGTTTGTCCTTGTGGTGATTCACGTAAGCTTAGTACTATGACCATAAATTTTTCTGGATCAGCAGTCAGAACTTGGGATAAATAAAAACCAGTATGTCTTTTTTTAGGTCAACGGGACAACTGTTAGAACCTAAAATCTTAGAATAAACAAAGACCAAAAAGTCTTTTTCTAGATCAACAAGACAACTGTCCGAACTTGAAATCTTGGAATAAACAAAGACCAAGAAGTCTTTTTCTAGATCAATTCATATGATGGTTCACGAAAACCTAGTAATGAAATGATAGTCAAAAGTTGAAATCTTGGAATTGGAATAAACAAAGACTAGAAAGTCTTCTTGCATAATTAATCTTTTTGAAATATTAGAGAATTTCTCTAAATTTTTATTTCTCGTCTATTTAATGACATTCACATATTTACACAACGAAAGTCTTTTTCTAGATCAATTCATATTCTTTTTTTTTTTATAAAGAAATCCAATTAAAATAATCATAGGAATATTGGAATAAACAAAGACCAGAAAGTACTTTTTTTTTTTTCATATCGATTCATACTATATTCATAAAAAATAAACAATCAATCAATCTCATTTATGTTCTTCTTTTTTCTTAATGCTAAAAGACAAATTGCTTAGCTATTCCTTATTAATTGTTCATCCATCGTGCAAACTAGCAACCTTAGATTTACTTAATACGCAAGCAATCTCTTAGGCATAATCACAGCCGAGTGTGGAAATTCATCACAAATAAAAAATATATAAAGAGTTTGTAGAAATTTGAACATTACAAGATCTAACAACTTAAGATGTTAGAACAAACTGATACCCTCTTTAATTTCCTCTTCCCGATATCATCTCTCTTAAGATAAACATGTTTGGCAAAATAAATTAATTAAAAGTGTGAGAAGTCTTAACCTTTTTACACTTCAACTCTTTTATTAGTCCCCCGAAAATTTAATTTTAGTAATTAGCTTAATTTACCCCTAAGAGTTGGTTGAAATTAATTGCCTTCATATCTCACACACACAAATTTCAACATACGTATGAAGTGGCTCGAGCAAGTATTGATGGCTTATGGAAGCTTGACAACATGGCAGCGATCGGATCTTGGAAACTTGGACTAAACAAAGACCATAAAGTCTTTTTCTAGGTCAATTCATATTCTATTCATAAAGAATAAGCAATTAATCAGCCTCCTTTGCCTTTCTGTTTTGTTTTCTTTTTCTTAATTCTCAAGGTCAAATTGATCAGTTCTTCATTATTAATTGTTCATCCATCGTGCCCAGCACACTAGCAACCTTAGAAACCATCTCGAGCATAGTAGAGGGATGATCACAAAAAAGTCATAAACTAATCGTATTTATGTTAATTCAATTCTAAAAATTTTGATTTCACCAATTTAATCCTAAATATTTTCATGTTTTGCCAGTTGAGTTCATTCAACCAAATTTAATTAGAAATCGCTGATGTGGATGCTAGTTATCTAGCATAATGATGCCACCATGGACATTTTCTATAATACTTAATAATTTGAATTTTTCAATCTTTTTTATTCCTATTTTTTGTTTTTTTAAAGGGCTAGAGAGGGTCATAGAACAACCCTCAATTGCACTATGGCCAGTAAGGGCATGACGGCCCTCTCCCAAAACCCTTGCTGATTGTAGCAAGGGCATTGTGGCTCCCGCCTAGATCAACAAAGGCTTTGCAACCCTCGTTAGTCACCTATGGTTGTGAGGGTTGGCCCTTAGCCAAAAAAGCTAAATAAAAAACCAAAAAAAAAAATCATTAAAATATTATTAAAAATGTCCATGTTAGTTTCGGTTATGTCATGTAAGCTAGTTGGCTTCCACATCAACGATTTTTGGCCAAAATTGATTGGATGGGTTCAATTGATAAAATGTGAAAATATTTAGAACCAAATTGGCATAAGTGCATGGGTTTCAGAACTTTTTCTAGTAATTTTTCTTGTAGTAGCAGCCAAGATTCAATCTAAAGTTGGAGTGTGGAAATTAGTACAAAACAAAAATAATTAAAGAGTACACAAAAGTTTGAATGTTCAAATATTTAACGGCTTAAATTGTTAAAAAAAACCCCGTTGCCCTCTATAATATTCTCTACTTGATTTCATCTCTCTTCATTTTTACAATGCTCAATAAGTTAAATATGTTTGGCAAAAGAAATTAGTTAAAAATGTGACATGTCTTAATATATTTTATAGTTCCACTCTATCTTCTACTCTTTTTTTTTCCTCTTTTCTTATTGAAAATTCAATTAGAGCATTTAGGTTGTAGCTGCGCAAGTAGCTGAATTTGCACGTAAGAGTTTGTTGAGATTAATTGTCCTCGTCTTGGTTGTTCATGAAAGCCTAATAATGAACTTGGAATAAAAAAAGAAGGGACCAGTAAGTCTTTTTTTAGATTTTCGCATGACTAGCGCGTATGAATTCAATGGCTAAGATCTATTCTAATTCATTATTTTTTTTGTCTTCTTGTTGGTTTTTCTTTTCCTTTTTCCCAATTTCACTCTTCTACTTCTGTCAAGTTGTGCAGGTGTGCCACCTAATCGCTACGACCTTTCATTCCCAACAAAACACTGCATGAGAAGGCGAGATTGTAGATGCATTTAATAAGAGCTTAAATTATCTACGGATTTGACCCTTAACTTTCATGAAATACAAATGAGACTTTTGAGGCAAATAAAATTTAGATGTCACTTTAAAGAAGAGCTGGAGAAGGTTTTCTTCAAAGTCCGATGATACTTAAATTCGGAAAAAATCATCCAAAAAATCATTTGTCAATTTAGGTAAAAATTATTTACGTCAGCGTTGGCTATCCTAATGATATGGTTGGTGTTCACATTAATGATTTCAGGTAAAAATTGGCCAGATGGATTCAAATTAGCAATAAACGAAAATGTTTAGAACTTGATTGGGAAAATTGAAAGGTTTAGAATTGAATTGGTAAAAGTGTAATAGGTTTAGAACTTTTTGTACAATTCTCCCCTTAACTTCATCCCAAAACTCATAAATGTGGATGCAATGAATGTGGTGATTCCGAACTCCAATTTAATTGCAAATAATGGACTACTCGCCTCAGGATTTAACAAGAGAATATGGGCTCCATGAAAGCACCTCCAATTCAAAATGGACTGCTCCGAGTTACAAAAGCACTTCTGGCAGAAGGTGGTGAAACGCTCCATGCTACAAATAGCACCGTCGGACGGAAAGGACGAGGTGCTCAAACCCCCAACTAGCACTTCGTGGCAAAATGTGGTGAAACGTAGTGAGCTGCAAACAGCACTTCCCGACAGAAAGGAGATTATACTCGGGCCTACGAATAGCACTTCCTAGCAAAAGGCGGTAAAACTCTCCGGCCTACAAATAGCACTTTCAAGATAGAAGGATAGGATGCTAAGGGCTACGAACAATACTTCCTGGCAAAAGATGTTGCGTGCCCATCAGAGAACTCCGAGATGTCATCCAAAAGTCTAGCTATTTTTAGCCATGAGCATCCCTTTACGGTAGTCAAGATTTGAGGTAGCACCTCTAGAGTACTTCGAAAGGGAGTTCTTCGAAAGGGACCTAATATTAACGGATTCGATGTCACATTTGAGGTTCTTTCGACCAAGGACCTGACATCAAGCATTTGTTGTGACCCTTTTGGAGTTCTTCCAAGCAAGGACCTGATTTAATAGTTCTTCCACTCGCAATTCCTCATTAGAGGGTATGAGTCCACAAATGCTCGGTCTAGGTCCCTTGAGACTCGACAATGCTAGGGTCATTGGCGTTCATGAATGAATACCTTGCTCTTCCACCCAAGTTACCTAGGGTGCGCATGACAAAATTTCTGAAATAGAAATTGATTTCTGGTCAGAAATTAATTTCTCAATTTCTATTTCAGAAACTGAGAAGCTAAAAATTTCAACTTATGATTTCTTCTTCAAATCTATTTCTGGAATAGAAATCTGTTTCAGAAATAGAGAAATCAAATTGCATTATCAAGCGGATTTCTGTTCCAAACATGTTCTGGGGAACAGAGAAACAGACAAATCAAGAAATAAAAATTTTATCATGCGCAGCCCTAGTTTCTAGCAATTGTGCTCATATTCCCACCTACTAGATCTGAGAAAACTGGGCTTCTACGATTGGAGCCCTAGTGACTATACTTGGGGACTCCAACGGGCCTGAATCCCCCAAGACTAGGCCTATACCTAAAGCACAAACTGAGATCTTAGGCACTGGGGTCTAGGACCCCTGTAGGCGAGCCCAAGGCCTTGGCGACTATGCTCGAGTCTTTGATGATTGTGCCCAAGTCTGTGGAACCATGACAGCGAAGTTTGGGATTAAAACGAGAAGTCTTTCAATATCATAGTGTTTCATTAGAAATACTTAACAAGTATATTTCTAATGAAATAATCTAGCCATATATGACACGGTCACTTTTGAGTATGTAGAAATTATTTTTGGGAGATTTGGAAATTTCAAAATTCTAAAATTGTGTGCCTCGAGAGTTGTACCCTTAATCTATTGGTGGATTTGAATATATTTCTTTGCTTTGAAATACTTCAAGTTTCAAAGAAATCGTGCCATTCACGCGTAAATCTTTATGTGATTTTTCTAAAGAGATGAGGACAATATGGTAATATTGGCTTGTCAACGTGCCGATTTTCTACCATTTCTTCGCACGCCCCTCATGATCGAAAATGGCGGGCCCGGTAGAACGCTGTTCTTTCGGATGGTGAATTTTGTCATTCGTTACCGATTTCCATTCTCCCTCCACACTGTCTTTTTAAATGGAGCAAAGTGGGTGTGCGAGAGAGAATTAAGGAGAAATAAATGATGTTTTACATTCATGGAAAATAAATCATTTAAAAATTATATATACATATATATATATTTATTTAAAATTAAATATTTGTATTGCTTAAAATAATTAATTGATGATTGTTTTTTATTATTATCAACAACAATTTATGTCTGAAAAATTTCATGAACGATTAAGTATTCTTTATTCATTCATTTTATTGGCGATCCAAGAAATCATTTTTGAAAAAAATACTTTTCAATTTAATTATTTTTGGTTAAACAATAGGAGTGAAAGGTAAATAAAAACTATAGTAAAATACGCGTGACAACATAGCAAATAATGAGAAATTCAATAGAATCTACACATTCTTTCACTAGATAACATATGAGGATCATCGCCTATTCAACATTGTGAGGTAGATTCCTATCAAAGGATTTTACGGCATATACTACTATCTAGTTAACACTTGTGACAAAAAAAAAGTTAATTAAAATAAATGAGAAATTACATAAACACCCCCCCCCCCCCCCCCGGGGGAATTGTGGAGGTAGTACACATTTATCCCCAAAATTTTTAACTATTATGCAATCCTCCCTGTAACTTTCGTTTTTTACAACCATTAACTTTCCATTATTTTTTTTTCTAGTTAATAAGAGCAATGCATATGACTTTTAAGAGACGACAATATATTTTCATTTCACTTTTTTAGGAAAATTATTTACTTTTAATTATTGGAAAAATGAAAAATATAAAGAATTGGAGAAAAATAAACTAACTAAAATGCTAATAATAGAAAGAAAATAAATCTAGCCCGGAGTCAGTTCATAAAAGTCAAAGTCGATTAACCCTTACTTTCGGTGTTTTTTTACGAATCAAAGTTTGACGTGTCAACACATCCCTTATCTGTTATATCATATAAGAAATTTTTAGCTAAGGGGATACGTGCAATGGTTTCTTTTAGTTAAAATAGATATGCTGAATTGAATAATTTTATCTAGATTAAGTGAACAAATATATGCAAATTACGAAGAAGCTACTTTTCAAGCAAGCACTAGCCTTTCAACTTTTCAAACTTCTTCAATTTCATTGTTTATTTATTTTAATCGAATTTGAAAAAAAAAGGAAATAAAATGTGGATGAGTTATAAATAATTTATAGGCAGTAATATATACTTCTTCTTCCTTATGATTTTTAATTATTTTCACTTTAATATATTGAATTTTCTTATTTTGTGATTTTTTTATTCGCTATATCAAATTGCTTGAATGAAAGTAATAAACTCAAGAGCTTGTCTCTTCTCTATTTTCAAAAATCATTTTTAAAGTTATCACCCAGTTTTTTTCTAGTAAATGGAATTATTCACGCAATCAAATGATTGCATAGTTACATAACTTTAAATTTCACTAAATTACATGATCATATTATATGATGTACTTTTTAGTAAGAACTTATCTAGTACGCCTCTCACAAACAAGAACGGTATATCAACCAATTTCATATACCGACAATATGTGAAGATTTCAAAATTAAAACCATCCACGCACATGGCTTGTGTCCTAACTTATTGATATAGATACCGAAAATAGGTATATTCGATACTAGTCAAATTGTTCAATAGAACAGAAACTAGGCAAGCAAAAGCTACGATTCAATTCTTCATGATATTGTCACGGCCCTAGTAATGGGGGAAAACGAGTTTAGAGCCGAATTGGAGATGCACACATGGAAAGTTCTATTGGTTTATCCATCTGCGAGAATTCTTTCCTGATTTGGGGTTGCTACTAGCCTATTTGGGTCGATTGGAAGCCAAGTGAGATACGAGAGTATATTTTATTTTCTATGCAACCAGGGATGATCGATGGCTTCATTTCACTAATCGTTTAACTAAAGTGATTTCGATACCTAAACTTGATTTGTTAACTAAGTGTCCTTATAATCTCTTATTCAATTATGAATCCTAAAGTTCTTGTCTACTAAGCGTCCATGTAATGTTTTTGGTGTTTATTATGATTCTAAAATGAAACTTAACCATTTAATTGAAAGAAACAAATCACGGCATAAAATCAATATAAAAGAATCACAACCACTTCATAAAAATAGTATTAAAAGAATGAGTAAAAAATAAAGTATAGTAAAGGAATTCGATACGAGTCGAGCAAGCATCATATAGCCACAAGATAGTAATCCCTCTGAGCTTTTTCCAAATCGAATTCAACTAACTCTTTAAAAGATTATTCAACCTAAAGCTAAACTATCTCAAAGGTATATCAAATCCCTGAAACTATATGTATACTAACTAAATTAAACTAAGCTAAATTTAATACTAAATTCTAATTACCAAAGTTTCATTTGTTTCACATAAAATAAATGATTTAAAAAACATTTTCTAAAAAATAATTGTATATATCGCTTGAAATAATTGGTCAATGAGAAATATTTTTATTATTTATAACACTATATTTCTAAATAATTTCACGAGATATGAAAATGTTTTTTGTTCATTCATTTTTTATTAGCGACATAAGCGATCATTTTTAGAAAAATATATCCCAAAATTACTTATTTTTCGGGAAACAATTGAAACCTAACCACAACCAACTTTTTTTTAACCATTTTTCCAATCTTTTGTATTTTATTTTTATTTTTGGCAAGAAAAGGAAAAGAGATTGTTCAAGCAATCCAATTTATAGCTCAACTAGAATGATCCAGTTCGCTGCATCCACAATTTGCTTTGGTTCCACAAAAAGAATCCGTGTCAAAGTTGTATTCCACTGTCGAAGTCATAAAAGCTGATAAGTGATGAAAAAGCCAAAATTGGATCATTTTTCTAACTTATTTTTATTCTGCTTTCTGCCCACTGCTTGGATTGACTTGACATTGGGTTATTATTTTAACTTTCAATAATCATATATATACACACACACACACTACGTTTCACAGTTCACATTACAACATTGCGTAACTTCGATTAATGTACTATAAATTTAATAGAGTGTTAGACATATAAAGTGTCAAAACTTGACATGAGGAGACATTCAAGGACCAAATATTATGAAAGTGACACTTAAGTGTCAATTGTTTTTGGAAAATGGGACAGTTGGATGCCAAATTCATTATAGGTGGCCATAAATCCTACGTGGCAATTTTTTAATAATATAACTCACGTGATATACCGGAGAGCTAAGTCAGCAATGAAGAACAAAAAAGATGTCGTTTTGTCTTTTTCTTGAATTTTAATAAAATATTAATTAAAATAAAATATTTATTTTTACAAAAATTAAGAGAGAGATAGAGAGAGAGAGGAGGAGGAGGAGGAGGAGGAGGAGGAGGGCTCAACCCTCAGCTGGTGATGGCAAGGAGGTAGTGGCAAGGGCTTAGCCCTTAACCGCCCACCTCCTCCTCCTCCTCTCTCTCTCTCTCTCTCTCTCTTAATACAAAATTCATGTATAAATAAATTTATTTTTAAATTAAGTTTAATTAATGTTTATATTAATTATTTAGCCACGTCAGTAAAATGACATTGTTTTTGTATTTGTCTGGCCATGTCAGCATGCAAGGTGACGTTGTTTTGCACATGTTTTGTCGGAAAATCGCCACATCAATATTTTCGCCGAATTTTCTTGTTGTTAGCGCTTAACTAATCAATTTTGTTCTGATTTTGATACTTAAGTATCACTTTCGTAACTTTTGACGCTTAGGTATCCATTAGTGCTAAGTTTTGACACTTTAGATGTACTTTTGCCGATTTAATGTAGAAGTTAGTCTATTTCTTTCTATATGTAAAGTGTGTAACGACCTTCTTGGAGGTAAACCACTTGAGGGGAAAGTTAATAGCTTACTAAATGAGAACGAAGGTCCCTCTCACGAGGCTATCGCTCTTGTTTAGCGCGGATTCTCCCAAACCCTACCAATTGCAACTTGGTAACTAATTCAACATGCATTAAAACTTACCTTTTAGAGCTGCCACTAATCATTTTTGGGTTGATTAAATACCCGAGTAAAATGTAGCCCTTGCCCTAATCGACCCTTGCCCCACCCAGATCTAGGCAAGGGCTTGCTATCGGTCAAGGTCGTAGGCCACTGGTTGGGGCTCGGCGACTCTGGCCGACTCTTGCCCCACCAGCATCGGCCCTTTATGGAGATGGTGGAGCAGCAATGGTTGGTTTGCTTTTTTAATTATAAATTTAATATTGTTAGTATTATAGTTAAAAAAATCAAATTTAGACCACAACAACATCATTTTGGACTTATTTTACTTGTTTAAACCACGTCAACGCCACATAGTAGAGAGAGTAATAAAAAAGCCATGTTAGCATTTTTCTATTAGTTAAATTGGACAATGTTAACCGAAGGACTCGATGGCACCAATTTAATAAGTTTTAAGAATTGATTATACTTTTTGCAAGTTTAGAACTTAATTGCACTTTTATGACAAGTGAACATATCTTAAAAATATAGTTAGCTAATGGATTCTGGTCAACAAATATAAAAAATCATGCTGAAAGAATATTAATATATGGTTCTTTTCAACTTTTAAGAATATATATATATATATATATATATATATATATATATATATATATATATATATATATATATATTAATTCAAGGAGGTCCAGTGGATGTAAACCCATGGAACAACCTACAATACTCATAAACCAATTAAGATCAGGCCAACAATCCTCACAAACCAATTGAATTCAGGCCATTAACTTGGGCAAGTTGGCCAAATCCGGGGCAATTTAAACGCAAATGGTGAGAAACGATAGGATAATATAAAATATAAAATGTTATCTTAATATTAAAGAATTACGTGGGGAAGGTCATGAGAGGGCTCAATTTGGATTCCACGTTTAGCAGAAAACAAAAAACACGCAAACACTTACTTTTCCTGCTAGGTTTTCATATCTGTTAAATTATTATCACTACGAAAAGGAAAGTTATCGTTTTTCCATTAAAGAGGGAAGAAAGAAGAAGAAAACTTGAGATTGTTGTAATTATTGTTTTTTTTCTTATTAATTAATTTTGGGTGGAAGATTCGATGCCTCTTAAGGTGCACCACGTGGTCATCAGTCTCATCTCCAAGGGAAATTTCTGATAAATCCAATTCCACCATTATTCCACTGATGTCATCTGTTGTCGCTTGTTACAAGCACTTGGGTCCATCTCCATTGCACGTGTGATCACTTTATTCGTATGCTTTGGACCATCGCGGTAAATTATCTACACTAGAACATTTCCACACGATAAAGGCAGGCCCGGGATCAGATCTCAAGGTGTTGTGCCCTATACAAATCGTTCTAAACTCTAAAGGCACAATTTGAGATATATTAATTGGAGCTAGGGGAAAAAGTGTGTCCACGGTTGAGCGTATCCCTTTTCTCTCTCTCTATCTCTCTCTCTCTCTATAAATAGAGAGGGCAAGGCTTCGTGTCACTGGGGGGAAGAAATTAAAAAAGTGCTGGTGGAGTTTCATTTGAAAGGGGTGAAGATTTTGACAAAGGTGCTCGTATGATTTCATTTTTTTTTTTTTTTTTTTTTTTTTTTTTTTGGGGGGGGGGTGCGGTGGGGGCGGCGCGCGCAAAAAAATTGCAAAGCGTTGGTGAGGCTTCGTTTAAGGTGGGGTGTGGTTGAAGGGAAGGAAGAAAGAAATTTGCAAGTGCTCATGAGTGACACAGAGAGAGAATGAGATAAGGAGAGAGAGAGAGAGAGAGAGAGAGAGAAAGAAATTTGCAGCCAAAACCAGTGAGATTCCAAGCGTGTTGCAGCCTTCCCCCTGCAGCCACCAAATTTCCAGCACAACTCGTAACTCCAGCGACGCTTCCATTCCTTGTTTTGCATGGCCCGATTCTGGTGAAGACCTTTTTTCGGCCACGCCGACGAGTTTTCCCGGCATTCTTGCATTCTTGTTCGACACACCAGTCGCGCCCCCAGTCATCACCGAATTTATTCTTGCGCTTCCGGTTGCGGTGCCACATGTTCTCGAAGCCCACACCTTCATGAATATCATCATCACGTTTCTTCGACGCCTCTGACCGACGCTGTAAAACATCCTCGAGCCATCCAGAATTCTCATAGTCAATTGTGAATTCAGCCATGTGAGCTTGGCATTTTTCCTTCCTGGTCTCATTCTCGGAGATAATTTCTCCGAGCTAGGCAATCCTTTTTAACCGAATTTAATTTGGTCATTTTGATATTTTGTTGTTTAGTTTACAATTATTTATTTCTAATTGTGATTTGTGATTTTGTTAGACATTATCTGATTAAGAAGGTTGTTGTGTCGAGAATCACAATGATAAGAAATACTGAGCCGAGAGATGTCGAATTAGATTTTTGATTATTGTGATTTTTCGTCTTGAGTTGGGGTGAATTATTTTTTATGTGGCTAATTAAATTTCTCATGTTAATTTTTAGTAAATTTTCTTAAAAATATTTTTATAAAAATCGCATTACATAATAGGTTAGATTGCATTCCATGTTAAAACCCCCTTTTTTTTAAAGGATAATATAGGAACGTAGGAAATTTCGTGGTTAAGATAGATTTAGTTATTCCTTAGTTTAGATGATAATAAACTAAATGTGATTCTAATAGAAAATTTATAAAAAACAGAAAATTAAAAATCATAAAAAATGCATATGGAATTACCATGTCAGCTATTACATATCATGTAGCACATGCATATTTAGGATTATGTAAATTGGATTGCATATATATATTGTGATGGTTCAAGGTATGTTAGGTGAATTGCACCTCACATGTCATTAGAGTAAAAATCATGCATATTAAATTTAAATTAAGATTGCATATAATTAATATTTTAAAAAAAGAAGAAAAATTAGGTGTCATGTCATTTAGAAATCATGTTTAGGGCATGCATTTTTTATCAACATTTTTGTAAGTTTTTTTTTAAGAGAGTAGACCTTAATAAAAGTTGTAGTTTATAATTTCTTACAACTATCACTTCGGTTTATTGAATGTTATTTTATTGATTGTGCATCCGCATGACTAGCCTTTGCATGTTAGTAGCTTATGTTAAAATTAATCAAGATTGCTTGCACAAATATTTTTGAAATTAAAATGAAAAGGTACTGAGAGGGCGTTAGATTAATCTAGTGTAACCATGTCTCCGGACCTATTGAATCTTTGGTTCACAAAAGTAAAGTATTTTCTCATACTTTACTTGGGTTTCTAATCAACCCTAATTAGTTAGTGGCAGCTTCAAATTGAGTATAATTGCACATTTAAATGGATTAATTTCTTAGTGTCAAGTTGTGATTGATATGAGTTGGGGGGGTCCGCGCTAAATCTTCAAACTTAGTAATCCATTAGCTTTCTTTTGGGTAATTCACATTCGGAAAGGTCGCAACGCTTATATATAACCTGCTTGATATAGATTAGCAAGATCATATCGCTATATATTACCGCATGCTATGGCTTGAATCTGAAAATGGGATTAGAAGAATGGAAGCTATTCTATCACAATGCACCGGAGATATATAATTAGGACACTTCAACCGAGTTATTATATTTTAGCTTTTAGAAAGAAAGTTGAATGAAAATACTTAATATCAAAGAACAAAAGAAATTGCCCCGCATTGTTTAATTAATCTGATTCGACATTTGCATAACCAATCATATGTCTACACTATTTGTTTTTATATCATCAAAAATTTAACAGTACTTTGAAAGATCATTCATCTTGTCCACCCATAAGCTTTTCTAATATCATTCTCATATCATGCACATGGTGTGTATAAGGAGATGGAGTGAAGTTTCATTTAGCTCAATTTGTTGGGAAAAGAACTAGAGAGAATTGTTGTAGATCCCCTTACTAAGGAATGCCTTCTTTTAAATCCATTTTACATAGGTAAGATTCGAAGTCAAATTAATTAAACTTCTTTCTTTTAAGTGATACTTTAGGATAAATTTTAGAATAGCAGAGCGTAGCTCACAGGCTTGGGTAGATAGGTGAAGTGTATCTAGAGGCCCAAGGCACGCCAAAATTAATTGTACTTGATATTGCGGGAAAATGCTTCTTTTGATAGGAAGAGAGGAACATACTTATCCAGATTCAAGTATAATAGATTAAGGGAATCACCACCTTTGATCTTATGAGATCCACATAAGGGATTCACATGTGGTCTATAAAATCAATGGTTGCAATTCACCTTGTCTGATGCACGCAAGTCCGAGCAAGAAATAGGCGAGGGAAAGGGGCTAGTCCTCCAAACTTCTAAAATCTTCTGATTTTTTGCCAATTGTTCGAACTTTATCAGGAAAGAGGAGGCCGCTCAGAATTCACGTAGATTACCGCCAAAAAATAAAAGAGAGAGAGAGAGGTTTAGAGTTTCTTTTTGGCCTAGCAAAAAGGCAAATTTTTTTATTTATTTTTTCTTTTGATCAATTGTCTTTTACTTTTTTCGTAGTCTCATTTATCACCTCTAAGGAATGCATTACAACTTTTGCTCAATTTCATCTAGAAACAGCGGAAAACATTAGATTTGTTATGTAATTTAAATATTTAACAGAAGCAAAATAAAGGTAGAAAGATTCACGAGTGGAAAGTTGTGGTTTACAAAGATTATAAGCTAGTTCTTGGAAATTATATTGCCATATTGAACTCAAAGTTTTGTGACAAATATAGTTCACGCAGTCTGAGTTTGACCACCATCACATTGTTCTCTTCATTAGGTGGTGAGACCCCCGCATCTCAAGCATTCATATGCAAATTGGCTGCTAATAGTCAATTAGCGACAATCTTAATTATTTGCATTTCACCAGAATTTTAACATAATGTAAAGCGCTCAACAGATGATTTCCACTATATGAGAAATCAAGATCCTGGCCTGTGGTAGCTATAGACTGCATAGAAGGTCTGTGTGAAAGTAAGCAAAAGCAAAGACAAAGCAGCAATGAAGGAAATAATTGACCAGGGATTGCCAAAGTAGTCTTCCTTGAGAAGGAACGCCCAGCGATACCAACTGTGGCTGGAGTATTTGTTCACCTGCTCAGATAGCGTAGAAAGATAACTGCCCTCGGCTTCGAAGACCACCTCTTGGCAAAGCCGGTTGAAGAGGTCAGCAACCTCGGTGTTGCTCCCAAGCCAGTGCTCGATGATCCCGCGGTTGTGGAGGTGCTTGATGTCCTTTGGGGAGTTGATCAAGTTGTCCATGAAGATTACATAGGAGGTGATGTCATTGTTGCATTGGAAGTGACACTGTTCGAAGGCTATCAAGTTGAGGAAGAGCGACCTTGTCCCATCATGGATCACAAGCTTGGGGATCTGGAGGCTCCCGTCCTCGAAATGGATGTCCCAGAACTTGTTTGTCTTCCTCTCGCTGAACTTGATTCCGGCTTTTCGGAGCTCTGTCACGCAGTGGATAAGTTGTTGCTGTGGCCTTTGCGACGGGTCCTTAGGCTCCTTCCAGTTCACACCCGGGTGCAAGAGGCTCCGCCAGAACAATGTGAGGCAATGGAGCTCACCCTGGTTTGATAACGGGAACTCCAACCTGTTGCTGCTATGCTTGGTCGCATCTGTTGGTGCCTTCCCGCTCACGCCCGGGTGCAGGATGCTCTGTCGGAACAATGCGAGGCAATGGAGCTCACCCTGGTCGGGTAACGGGAACTCCAACCTATTGCTGCTATGGTTGGTCGCATCTGTTGGCTTCATATATTGGGTCGTCTCTGTTGGCTTCATATGGTCGAAGAATAGGAGCGCTAGCTGGGCCAAGTCCTCCTCCAAGTCGGGGTGGGGGAGCTGGAGGCAATACAGCCGGTGGAGTATGAAAAAAGGGATCTGATTCTCGAGCATGATCATGTCCCGCTGAATCGTGTGCATTGGTCCTCGCATCGAGAAGATGGGGTCATTGCTAGGGTAGCCAAGTTTCTCAAACTGCTCCTTGTAAAATCCCTGAAACAGGTCGATCATAAAGCAACCATCTAGAACCATTATCATCACAAACTCGTCACTGCTCATGGATATCGTCCCCTCATAGCAGGCGCGAGCTCTCTTTTCGACCTCCTTCACCGAGTCTAGATAAAGGTGTATCTGGTGACCGGTACGCATGAGGATGCGGTGGAGGCAGCGCCACTTGTGCTGGTCCATCTGGCATAGGTGCTCCTTACCATGGTGATACGGCCCGAGGGAGACGATCTGAGGGACGTAGGCCTTGTCCTTATCCTTGCCATCCTTGAGATAGTGCGGGATCCGGTATATGGAGAGCTTTTCCCATGAGCATCCCTCGTTGTCCTCGCAAGCTTGCTTAAGTTTCTCTTTGATGGGGATCCCAGGGTGGTTTTCAGCGCCATCGTTCTCGACCACGATCTGGAGAGCCCCGGATGGTCCTTGCTGTAGCGGCAGAACGTGGTGGTCTTGAGGCTGGTGTTGTTGGTGGCGGTGCTCCGATATTTCTGGGGATGCATTGGGGATTGTTCTGTTCCTGCGCCCTAATCGCAAAGCTCCTCTGATCATGCGAGTAAATGAATACACATGGAGATTGACGTGCCAGCGCCGGCGCTGGCGCGGGCGCGTTGCCTTGCGAATAAAAGCCATTTTCTCAGGAAAAATCGATTCTAAGCAACAAAAAGGAGAGATTCCAATGTATAGGAATATTGGATCAAAGAAGATATTTTTCCAACATGGAGATTCGAAACGAGCTTTATAAGATCCAAGCTCTTATGAGGTCACGTCGATTTCGCTCTAATAGAAAATTAAATACTTTGTACGAGTGAAGGCTTGTCAATGCTTTGGTGGGGAAGAGGAAACAGGCCCACCTAACCCATGCAAGGTATAATAATTATTGCACCGCCTTGATCTGTGCCCACAGGAGCAGGAGACCTCATGTTCCATGCGGAGCGTACGTAGAGGTTCAAGACACAAAAATTAATTACAACGGAAAAATGCATTCTTTGTGCAGTATATATGCACCTTAGCCGATATATTCAAGTTTTAGAGAATAAACTTGTGAAGGAGAGGGAGTGATCCAAACTCCTAAACCCATGACCTTTTTGCCTGTTATTTCAACTTTCATCCCATGTGGCTTTGTTTACACTGTGGTCAAGTCAATTACGTCTTTTGAAGCAAAAAATTAATTATTCATGTAAAATAAAGAAGACTTCTTATTTTTCATGAGTTATTTTGTAAAAATTCTATCAATAGATAAATGTATTTATTATAACTTTATCTCATATCTAACATATTTCAATTTAAAATTTTGAATCCTTTATCTCATAAACGGCCAAACAAAAATATCAAGATAATTTCTCTTTCCGTACATATGTGTGCAATCGCTTCAATTACGTTGAAAAGTTTGTTCTATCAACTAATGATTCAAATATTTCGTGCAAAGAAGATTTTGTGAAATTTTTTTTATGTTAACCTTTTGCTGACAAATCTTGTGTCCATACGCTTTTGCTAGTAATAATAGTAACAAAAGATATTGATCTCTTAATTGTCCTTAAATCTCAACAAAGAATTCAACGAAGGTGGCTTGAGAAATAGTTTGTCCTTGTGGTAATTCACGTAAGCTTAGTAATATGACCAAAAACTTTTCTGGATCAGCAGTCAGAACTTGGATTAAATAAAAACCAGTACGTCTTTTTTTAGGTCAACGGAACAACTGTTAGAACTTAAAATCTTAGCATAAACAAAGACCAAAAAGTCTTTTTCTAGATCAATAGGACAACTCTCCGAACTTGAAATCTTAGAATAAACAAAGACCAAGAAGTCTTTTTCTAGATCAATTCATATGATGGTTCACGCAAACGGCTTAAATTGTTAAAAGAAAAAAACTCGTTGCCCTCTTGAATATTCTCTACTTGATTTCATCTCTCTTCATTTTTACAATGCTCAATAAGTTAAATATGTTTGGCAAAAGAAATTAGTTAAAAATGTGACATGTCTTAATATATTTTATAGTTCCACTCTATCTTCTACTCTTTTTTTTTTTTTTTTTCTCTTTTCTTCTTGAAAATTCAATTAGAGCATTTAGGTTGCAGCTGCGCAAGTAGCTGAATTTGCACCTAAGAGTTTGTTGAGATTAATTGTCCTCATCTTGGTTGTTCATGAAAGCCTAATAATGAACTCGGAATAAAAAAAAGGGGACCAGTAAGTCTTTTTTTAGATTTTCGCATGACTAGCACATATGAATTCAATGGCTAAGATGTATTCTAATTCATTATTTTTTTTTTTTTGTCTTCTTGTTGGTTTTTCTTTTCCTTTTTCCCAATTTCACTCTTCTTCTTCTGTCAAGTTGTGCAGGTGTGCCACCTAATCGCTACGACCTTTCATCCCCAGCAAAACACTGCATGAGAATGCGA
Source organism: Eucalyptus shirleyi (assembly GCA_017140165.1). NCBI lineage: Eukaryota > Viridiplantae > Streptophyta > Magnoliopsida > Myrtales > Myrtaceae > Eucalyptus > Eucalyptus shirleyi. Next base: position 27,467,031 of record CM029454.1, read on the forward strand.
GACTATAAATGCATTTAATAAGAGCTTAAATTATCTACGGATTTGACCCTTAACTTTCATGAAATGCAAATGAGACTTTTGAGGCAAATAAAATTTAGATGTCACTTTAAAGAAGAGCTGGAGAAGGTTTTCTTCAAAGTCCGATGATACTTTCATCCCCAGCAAAACACTGCATGAGAATGCGAAACTGTAAATGCATTTAATAAGAGCTTAAATATCTACGAATTTGACCCTTAACTTTCATGAAATGCAAATGAGACTTTAAGGCAAATAAAATTTAGATGTCAATTTAAAGAAGAGCTGGAGAAGGTTTTCTTCAAAGTCAGATGATACTTTCATCCCCAGCAAAACACTGCATGAGAATGCGAGACTATAAATGCATTTAACAAGAGCTTAAATTATCTACGGATTTGACCCTTAACTTTCATGAAATGCAAATGAGACTTTTGAGGCAAATAAAATTTAGATGTCAATTTAAAGAAGAGCTGGAGGAGGTTTTCTTCAAAGTCAGTTGATACTTAAATTTGGGAAAAATTATCCAAAAAGTTATTTGTCAATTTAGTCATAAACCTTTTAATTTTGCCAATTAAGTCCTAATTTTTTTTTTGCCAATTAAAAATATTCAACCAATTTTACCTAGAAATTACTGACGTATACACTTGCTATCCTGCATGGCACAACTGGCTCTAATGTGGACACTTTCAAATAATATTTTGATATATATTTTTATTAATATTAATATATATATATATATATATATATATATATATATATATATATATATATATATATATATTTCTTTTTCCCTTTGCTGGCCACCATTGTGGCTGGACCTCATTGGTGGCCAACGTTGGTTAGCAGTCTTAGGTGAGGGTTGCCCTTGTAGGATTAGGCGACCCTTGCCCTTGCCCATGCGAGGGTTGCTCTCACTTGAGCTGGAGAGGGTAGCCCTATCCTTGCCTAAGATGAGGGAGGGAAAAAAAAGAAAAAGAAAAGAAGAGAAAAGGAAAAAAGGAAAAAGAGAAAAGAAAAATATGAAAAATAAACAATAACAAACGTTTGAAAATGTATGAAAATATTATGGAAAATTGTTTACTTTAGCATTGGCTATCCTACGTGATACGGTTGGTGTTTACATTAATGATTTTGGGTAAAAATTGACCGGATGGATTCAAATTAGCAAAAAGCAAAAATGTTTAGAACTTGATTGGGAAAATTGAAAGGTTTAGAATTGAAAGTGTAATAGGTTTAGAACTTTTTGAACAAATTTTCCGTTGACTTCATCCGAAAACTCATAAATGTGGATGCAATGAATGTGGTGATCCTGAACTCCAATTTAATTGCAAATAATAGACTATATACTGGGACTACTCGCCTCAGGATTTAACAAGACAATATGGGATCCATGAAAGTACCTCCAATTCGAAATGGACTGCTCCGACTTACAAAAGCACTTCTGGCAGAAGGTGGTGAAACGCTCCATGCTACAAATAGCACCGTCGGGCGTAAAGGACGGGGTGCTCAAACCCCCAACTAGCACTTCGTGGCAAAATGTGGTGAAACGTTGCGAGCTACAAACAGCACTTCCCGACAGAAAGGAGAGGATACTCGGGCCTACGAATAGCACTTCCTAGGAAAAGGCGGTAAAACTCTCCGGCCTACAAATAGCACTTTCAAGATAGAAGGATAGGATGCTAAGGGCTACGAACAATAGTTCCTGGCAAAAGATGTTGCGTGCCCATCAGAGAACTCCGAGATGTCATCCAAAAGTCTAGCTAATTTTAGCCATGACCATCCCTTTACGGCAGTCAAGATTTGAGGTAGCACCTCTTGCGTTCTTCGAAAGGGACCTAATATTAACGGATTCGATGCACATTTGAGGTGCTTTTGACCAAGGACCTGACGTCAACCATTTGATGTGACCCTTTTGGAGTTCTTCCAAGAGTTCTTCCAAGCAAGGACCTGATTTAATAGTTCTTCTACACCCAAGTCCTCATTGGAGGGTCTGAGTCCACAAATACTTGGTCTTGATCCCTTGAGACTTGACAATGCTAAAGTCACTGGTGGCCATGAATGAGTACCTGCCCCTTCCACCCAAATCATCTAGTTCCTAGCAATTGTGCTCATATTCCCATCTACTAGGTCTAAGAAAACTGGGCTTCTACGATTGGAACCCTAGTGCCTAGACTTGGGGAGTCCAGTGGCAGGGCCTGAGTCCCCCAAGACTAGGCCTATACCTAAAGCACAAGTTGAGATCCTAGGCATTGGGGTCTAGGACCCCCAGTCCCCCAAGACTAGGCCTATACCTAAAACACAAGTTGAGATCCTGGGCACTGGGATCTAGGACCCCCTTAGGCAAGCCCAAGGATTTGGCGACTATGCTCGAGTCTTTGACAATTGTGCCCAAGTTTGTGGAGCCATGACAATGAAGTTTGGGATTAAAATGAGAAGTCCTTCAATATTAGAGTGTTTCATTAGAAATACTTAACAAGTATATTTCTAATGAAATGATCTAGCCATATATGACATGGCCACTTTTGAGTATGTAAGAATTATTTTGGTAGACTTTGGAAATTTCAAAATTCTAAAATCGTGTGCCTCAAGAGTTGTACCTCTAATCTATTGGTGGATTTAGATATATTTCTTTGCTTTGAAATTCTTCAAGTTTCAAAGAAATTGTGCCATTCACGCATAAATCTTTATGTGATTTTTCTAAAGAGACGAGGACAATATGGTAATATTGGCTTGTCAGCGTGCCGATTTTCCACCTTTTCTTCACACGCCCCTCATGATCGAAAATGGCGGCTCGGTAGAATGCTGTTCTTTCGGATGGTGAATTTTGTCATTCGCTACCGATTTCCATTCTCCCTCCACATTTTGTCTTTTTAAATGGAGCAAAGTGGATGTGCGAGAGATAGTTAAGGAGAAATAAATGATGTTTTTTATTCATGGGAAATAAATAATTTTAAAAAGTATTTTAACAAAATTAAATATTTGTATTACTTAAAATAATTAATTGATGATTTTTTATTATTATCAACAACAATTTATGCTTAAAAAATTTCATGAACGATTAAGTATTCTTTATTCATTCATTTTTATTGGCGATCCAAGTAATCATTTTCGAAAAAAATACTTTTCAATTTAATCATTTATGGTTAAACAAACGGAGTGAAAGTTAAATAAAATCTATAGTAAAATACACGTGAAAACATAGCAAATGATGAGGAATTCGATAGAATCTACACATTCTTTCACTAGATAACATATGAGGATCATTGCCTATTCAAAATTGTGAGGTAGATTCCTATCAAAGGACAATTTTTTCGGCAGATACTACTATCTAGTTAACACTTGTGACAATAAAAAGTTAATTAAAATAAATGAGAATTACATAAAACCCCCCGAATTGTGGAGGTTGTACACATTTATCCCCAAACTTTTTAACTATTGTGCAATCCTCCCTCTAACTTTCATTTTCTACAAACATTAACTTTCCATTATTTTTTCTAGTTAATAAGAGCAATGCTTATGACTTTTAAGAGGCAACAATATATTTCACTTTTTTAGGAAATTTCTTTACCCTTCATTATTGGAAAAACGAAAAATATAGAGAATTGGAGAAAAATAAACTAACTAAAATGCTAATAATAGAAAGAAAATAAATCTAGCCCGGAGTCAGTCCATAAAAGTCAAAGTCGATTAATTCTTACTTTCGGTGTTTTTTTACCAAGCAAAGTTTGACGTGTCAACACATCCCTTATCTATTATATCATATAAGAAATTTTTAGCTAAGGGACGTGCAATGATTTCTTTTAGTTAAAATATATATGCTGAATTGAATAATTTTATCTAGATTAAGTGAAAAAATATATGCAAATTATGAAGAAGCTACTTCTCAAGCAAGCACTATCCTTTCAACTTTTCAAACTTTTTCAATTTCATTGTTTATTTATTTTAATAGAATTTTAAAAAAAGGAAATAAAATGTGGATGAGTTATAAATAATTTATAGGCAGTAATATATACATTTTCTTCCTTATGATTTTTAATTATTTTCATTTTAATATATTAAATTTTCTTATTTTGTGATTTTTTTTATTCACTATATCGAATTGCTTGAATGAAAGTAATAAACTCAAGAGCTTGTCTCTTCTCTATTTTCAAAAATCATTTTTAAGGTTATCACCCAGTTTTTTCTAGTATATGGAATTATTCACGCAATCAAATGATTTGATAGTTACATAACTTTAAATTTCACTAAATTACATGATCATATTATATGATGTACTTTTTAGTAAGAACTTATTTCGTACGCCCCTCACGAACAAGAATGGTATATCAACCAATTTCATATACCGACAATATGCGAAGATTTCAAATTAAAACCATCCACCCACATGGCTTGTGTCCTAACTTATTGATATTAACACCGAAATTAGGCGTATTCGATACTAGTTAAATTGTTCAATAGAACAGAAACTAGGCAAGTAAAAGCTGCGATTCAATTCTTCATGATATTGTCACGGCCCTAGTAATGGGGGAAAACGAGTTTAGATGTGATGCCGAATTGGAGATGCACAACATGGAAAGTTTTATTGATTTATCCGTCTGCGAGAATTCTTTCCTAATTTGGGGTTGTTACTAGCTTATTTGTGTTGATTGGAAGCCAAGTGAGATACGAGAGTATATTTTACTTTCTATGCAACCGGGGATGATCGATGGCTTCATTTCACTAATTATTTAACGAAAGTGCTTTCGATACCTAAACTTGATTTGTTAACTAAGTGTCCTCACAATCTCTTATTCAATTATGAATCCTAAAGTTCTTGTCTACTAAGTGTCCATGTAATGTTTTTGGTGTTTATTATGATTCTAAAATGAAACCTAACCATTTAATTGAAACAAACAAATCACGACATAAAATCAATATAAAAGAATCACAGCCACTTCATAAAAATAGTATTAAAAGAATGAGTAAAAAATAAAGTATAGTAAAGGAATTCGATACGAGTTGAGCAAGCATCATTATTAAGCCCCAAGATAGTAATCCCTCTGAGCTTTTTCCAAATCGAAATCAATTAACTCTTTAAAAGATTATTTAACCTAAAGCTAAACTATCTCAAAGGTATATCAAAACCCTGAAACTATACGTATACTAACTAAATAAACTAAGCTAAATTTAATACTAAATCCTAATACCTAGGTTTCATTTGTTTCACATAAAATGAATGATTTAAAAAACATTTTCTAAAAAACAATTGTATATATCGCTTGAAATAATCGGTCAATGAGAAATATTCTTATTAATTATAACACTGTATGTTTAAATAATTTCATGAGATATGAAAATGTTTTCCATTCATTCATTTTGTCGAGACCAATTTTTTGGGTGTGGACCACCTAAGGTTTGGCTAATGGATTGTTAAGCCTAGACTTAACTCGGGCTCTCCCAAGCCCATATCAATTCGCGACTTAGGTTCAAGTTCTTAACATGCAATGATTTTCAATTAGGAGTCGCCACTATTTTTAGTGGGTCGATTAGAAACCCAAATAAAATAACGGGAGAATTATTTTACTCCTACGACCAAAGTCTATGGGTACGAGGACTTGATTACGTTAGATTTCTCTAATGCCCTTTCGGTATCATTTCTTTTATTTAAAAAAAAAAAAAGGTTTTGCAAGCAGCTTGAATTGATTTTAAACTAATTCCCTAACATGTGAGGTGTTCATGCAGGTGCGCAAACCACCAATTTAACACTCAAGTAAAGCAGAAAATAAATTGCAGGACTTACCTCAAAGCAACGAAAGCATCTGCAATGTTAAATTAAAATCCACACTAACAACCCTAGATATGGTTTCTAATTAACGCGCAATTTTTGTTTTGTTTTCACTTAATTAATGAAAATCATGCAATATGCAATGCAATATTAACTACATTTTTTTTTATTTTTTTTAAAGAAAGCTAATTTAAGTAACACCACAGCAAATCAAGCCATATTGATACCCAAATCGACGAACCATATCTCGCGCATGAGATCGGGTTGGCCAATTTCACATAAATCACGAATCGGATCTCGAGCGAGAGATCGGATTGGCAATTTTTTTTAAGTAATTGCGAGTCGGATTTCGAGCTCGAAAATCGGACTGACAATCACTAATTTCAAGGCAATTTCATATCATGTAATTTCAATTTCACATTAAAGGAATAATTACACTAAGAAGATAAAATAAAATAGCAAAAATAATAAAACAAAAATAAGATAAAGAAAATACCTAAATTTTCTTTTCCTTTTCTCTTGTTTTCTTTTCTTTTTTTTCTGAAAAAGAAAAAGAAAAATAAATTTGGTGGCCGGTCCAGCGAGGGGAAATCGCCGGCTAGGGTTTCGGCGAGGCTTCGGAGGATGGCGTGACGGCGGCGCGGCACCAGGGGACTTCGGGATCAGCATGGGGCGAGGCGGGCGGCACGGCGAAACCAGTGGGCGGCATCGCGGGCGGAGCGGGAGCTTTGGGTCTCCTGGCGTCGGTCACGCGGGCTACAAAGGGATCTCGGATCTGCATGTGGCGAGCATAGGTGGCGTCGGGGCGGAGGCGAGCGGGGGCGCTAGGACTCCGGTGCTGTAGATCGGTGACGAGGTGGCGCGAGCTTCGGCGAAGCGGCGGTGCTGCTTTTGGAGGCGGTGGAGCGTCGGGGCGGCTCGAGCTTCAGGCGCCAGGGCTCGCGGTGGAGGTCAGCGAGAGGTTGCAGGCTGAGCGGCGTGCGGCTGACGGACGTCGGGGCTCGGATGTCGGCACAGGCGAGCGGGGATGGCACGGTCGGACCCCAAAGGGAGCGGACGGTGATGGCGCCGGTGGAGAGCCCCCCGCCCCCCGCGTGAGGAAGATGGTAGTCGCGTGGGGACTTTTCTTTTCTTTTCTTTTTTTCTCTCACGTCACTTCTTTTCTTTTTTTTCTCGATCTCTCACCTCACGTCTACTCTCTACTCTCTCTCTCTTCTGTTGCACTTTTCACCTTTTGTCTTTTTGTGTTCTTTTTCTTTCACTCGACGGAATAGAACCCCTGTTTTCCCACCGTATGCAACTCTTTTATACACCCAAAAGAATGTATCTTTGCGGTATATTTCATTGCCAATTTTGTTCGTGTAAAATTCCATTGAATATATTATTTCACCCTGCGAAATATTTTTTGCATATCCGATCAAAAAAATTCCCCTTTTGCGCAAAAATGCATCCCCCAGTGTATATTACCTAAATGTGAAAAATCTTAACAAAATATAACAAAAAACAAAAAATAAAATTTTCCTAAACTATATGCCTTTTTTTTAGTAAAAATTAACCTTAAAAATTATGCAAAAATTTAAGTGTCAACAGCTGCCCCTCTTTGATGATAAGCTCACAGAGATTGCCTTCAAAGACAAATTGAAACCTAAATTTTGGTCATGCTCATGCAATTAATGATTTTTTTGTTGGAACGTGAATTCCACTTTTTAATACAATTTATATGATGCATGGAAATACTAATGCAAATGATAGATAAACCTACCTGGGATAACTTACCTTCGAGGAGGATAAAGTAATTCGAGGTAGTGAGTGTTACCTATCTAGGACCCGTATCATTCTACGGTCGCGTAGAATAGTAACATGACTTTGTGAAGATGCTGCTTTCCTAGGACTCGTACCATTCTACGGTTGCCCAGTATGGCAGAAAAGAGCTTCTTTCTCAGGACCCGTACCATTCTACGGTCGCCCAGTATGGCAGAAAAGTTTTGTCTAGGACCCGTACCATTCTACGGTCACCTAAGCAGGGATTCATTTTCCAGGACCCGTACCATTCTACAGTCGCTTGAATAAGGAATAGGTGTTGTCAAGGACCCGTACCATTCTACGGTCGCCTAGACTGAGGTTTTGTTTGGCTAGGGCCCGAACCATTATTCGGTCGACCAGCCTTGCGACATAAATCATCCGACCAGGATTCGAACCATTCTTCGGTTGCCTTAATCAGATTGAATCTGGAGGAAAAATCTTTGGGGGACAACTCAATTGAGTGTCAGTATGCTTAAAATGGAATACCTGTGCAATGACAAATATTCAAGATATGGATAGAGATATACTTACCTGGTAACATCTCCGATCTTCGGGGATACGTCTCCTGCAAAACATGGTCGTAGGAGAGGCAACATGCATTTGTAATCATAAACATGCATCAATATAATGGAGGTTCATGATGATTTCCATTAATCTTTCACCACCTAATTTCCATTTTGAACACATGAGTGTCATGAATTTGTCAAATGAGGGATCCTTTGGTTTGAAAGGACTTTTTCTCTCATCCTCATTAAAATGGCAATTTCATCCTGACCTTTGATGCAAGATTTTGTTAATCACTCTATCTCACTATCGTCATGCCAAATAAGGGTCTGAGCAATCCTGCAAGTGGTACGATTTCACCAATCTGAGAGGTCTTTAAAAGGGACCGTAATGTGGGCTTAGTCAACGGCTTAACAAAGGGGACTCTTCGAGTCGAGGCTATTTGAAAAATGACATTTCATAACTGTCTTGGGATTTTCAAGTCAAGAAACATATGAAATGAGGAAGTAATTATCTTACTCGCACTTCTTCAAGCGATGCTTTCAAGCATATGAACTCTTTCGTTAATTCAAGTGCCCTAATCTGAAGAGACTTTGCAAGGGACGTAACGTAGGCTTGGTTCATGGGTTGTGAAATGAAAGGATCATTAGGCTCAAAAAGAGTTTAGAGGGTCAAAGTTGGTGATCATCTTGGCATTGCCACCAGTTTTCTTTTTCATCATTGGGGATTGTCTTCATGAAATGCCCCATTGATTGTAAAAAACTCAACTTTTGAGTTCTTTGAGTATTGCTTCATTGGGATTCAATCTTTTACAATTGATAGTCACCTTGACTCTCTTTTTCATCTATGGGCATTGGCCTTGCTTTTACCAGGCACACTGCTTTTCATGCCCCAAGTTCTTATTCTTTTTTTTTTTTTTTTTTATATATGGGCATTGGCCTTATTTTTACCAGGCACACTGCTTTTTCATGGCCCATTTTTGTACTTTTTTGAACAAAATCTCCATTTTTGTCGGCATTCTAGTTCATGCTACTTGAGTGTTTTTGTCTTGCCCCAGTATGGGGGATGATCACCAACTGGGTTTAATATGAAATGAATTCATAGGCTCAAGTGGGTTATGCAATGGATAAAAGTATGTAGGATAGAGAAATGACTGCTCTTCATCATCCTAAGGCACTTTAAACTATGATACGAGTTACAATGCGAAAGTAATACTCAAAGACTGATGCAAGTATGAGTAAGAAAATTCCTATCACTCATTTCAAACTTTGTCTCAACGTGGGATGATCCTTGACAGGGATGTGTGGGCTCGAAGGGCTAAACAATGGGTATACCTGTAGTGTTTCGGGTAGAAGAAGAAATTGCCTCTTGTCACCTTGGTTAGTGTACCCTTTGCAAGATCACCCTCTTCCTTGCGGGCATGGAACTCTTTCACACAACTCATCAAGGATTAGTGTATGGGATAGTGTATGGAACAAGGCTTGCCCTTCATCATCCCAAGGTATCTCATTTGACACATTCAATTTATCTCACATAATTCATTAAGGAAGAAGAATGCAAAATTTATGACAAACTTGAACAATTCAATTGATTGAGGCATCTTATTCATCATAAAATACTTGCAATTGAAGACAAGACATGGCAAATTCTATCATGGATAATACTTCTTGACAGTATCAGAATTAACTGGAGTGGAAAACTCACGACCATCCATTTTTGCCAAGATCAAGGTACCTCCAGGAAGTACCTTCTTCACCACATATGGACCACCATAATTTGGGGGCGAACTTGCCCCTAGGAACAGTTTTCTTAAAACAAGATCATCTACCTCGAAATGTCTTGGTCGTACTTCTCGGTTGAAGGATCTGGCAACTCTTTGCTGATAAGCTTGGCCATGACAAAGAGCCTTTAGTCTCTTCTCATCAATCAAGTTTAACTGTTCAAGTCTTTGTTGCGACCATTCAGCTTCAGATAACTCCACTTGGGATAAAACTCTTAGAGAAGGAATTTCCACTTCTACAGGTAGAATTGCCTCCATGCCGTACACCAAAGCAAATGGGGTTGCCCCAGTGGAAGTGCGGATCGATGTCCGATACGCCATTAGTGCGAAGGGTAACCTGTGATGCCAATCTCTATAATTCTTGGCTGTCTTAGCCATAATCTTCTTAATGTTCTTATTGGCCGCTTCAACAGCCCCGTTCATTTGAGGGCGATAAGGGGACAAATTCAGATGCTTGATCTTGAACTCGCTAAACAACTCATCAACAAGCTTGTTATTCAAATTTGTTCCGTTGTTAGTGATGATTGTTTCAAGGACACCATAGCGAGCAATTATGTCACGTTTGATGAACTTTGCAACATTGCGAGTAGTGACACTTGCAAATGACGTAGCTTCGATCCATTTGGAGAAATAGTCTATGGCCACTAAAATGAATCGGTGCCCATTGGAAGCCTTCGGGTTTATTGGGCCGATCACATCAATGCTCCATATTGAGAAGGGCCATGGCTCGGACAACTGATGTAGCTCGGTTGGAGGAACATTTATCTTATCACCATAGATCTGGCAACGATGACAACTTCGTACATGTTTGATGCAGTCACTTTCTAGTGTGAGCCAATAGTAGCCTAATCTCATAATCTTCTTAGTCATCATGTGCCCATTCATATGAGGGCCACATATTCCTTTGTGCACTTCTTGCATGATTTGAGTGGCTTCGGTTGTATCCACACATCGTAACAAGACTGAATCATAAGATCTCTTGTACAAATTCTCGCCACTGACGAAGAATTTTGAGGCCATCTTCGTGATGTACTTCTTATCAGCGGGAGTGCTTCCTTCGGAAAATTCCTGCCTTTTAATGTAGTTCATGATATCATAATACCACGGTTTTCCATCAAGTTCTTCAGTTATAATCATACAGTAAGCCGGCTTCGGCAAAACCTCTATCTTCAAAGGCTCAACCTCTAACCTGTCAGTGACTTGCAACATAGACGACAAAGTCGCGAGTGCATCTGCAAATTGATTATGAGACCTTGGCAAGTATTCAAATGAAACTTTGTCAAACTCCTTTACCAGATCTTCTAAGTACTTGTGGTACGGGAGCAACTTGGAATCCTTGGTCTTCCACTCACCTACAGTCTGTAATATGATGATGCGGGAGCATCCAACATAGCTCCATCCACCAACTCGGAACCATCAATGTTTATCCAAGCCAAGAGAGAAATTGGACATTATGTGCTTCGATGGATCATTTTCAATGAATAATGTCAATTATTTATCGGTACTTCATGGTATATCGATAACTATCAATGGGAGGCCATTCTAAATGTCTTGAATGACCAGTTGATAAAGTTTCAGAATGATTATTTTCTGGTCAAGGGAGGAGCTCGAATTTGAAGATTCAAGAATGCAGAAGGCCGAAGATTAAAGGCATTTACTTCCCGTGTTAATAAAGGCTTTTATTATGTTATTATGTGTGTTTATTGTTATGCAGTCCAAGAGTCAACGGTTTCGGTTTCTAGGCTATTAAGTTCTGTTTTTAATATATATTAAGGTGTCAGTTTCTAGGCTATTAAGGTCTGTTTTTACTATGTATTAAGGTGTCAGTTTCTAGGCTATTAAGTTCTGTTTTTAATATGTATTAACTCTAAAATCCTCCTATAAAGAGGGGAAAACTATCCAATGTAAGGGAGACGAATTTTATGAATGAGAATTGTGAGATTTCCTCAACTTGAGTGAATTCCTTTGGAGAGCGGATAACTCCTTTCGGTTTCTTTATCCTTGGAGCATAGATCACTCCTTGGTGGTGAACCAAGAAGCCCTTTATCCTTGGCTGGTGGAATCTTTAGGCCTCGGTGGTGAGCTTCTCCTATCCCGAAGTCCTTTATCCTTGGCTGGTGGAAGCTTTAGGCCTTGGTGGTGAACTTCGTAGATCTCGATCCTCATCCTTGGTTGGTGGCGCTGCCTTTATACCTTGGAAGGAGATTGTTTTTATCTGTTTTTATTCCTTTCCATTTCTTCCCGTATACACTACTCCATACACTTAACCACAAAAATCCCCTCTCAAAATTCTGTTCTAGAATCACTCAACCCATCACGCATCAAAATATTGGTATCAGAGCTCAAGGTTCAACTCATTTGAGTGATTCCTTTCGTTCTTTTGTTACAAATTCCTTATGGATGAACAAGTTCCTAGAGGCTTGACCTTGGAGCAAGCGCACAACGAAAGGCGAGATCGTGCAATCCAAAATCTTCAACAACAAATGGAGCGAGTCCTCAATCTTCTAGAGAATCCGGCGAGACAAGGACAACCAGCAAGGCGTCCCAATGAACGGCATCGGCGTGACGATTCTGAATCTCGTCAAAATTCTGATGTTGATTCCGAGTCCACTGGAGACAACCGAACGATTCTGCACTCTAGTGATTCTGAATCTCCAATTCGAAGATGAAGACGGAGAGGGAGGCATAAGGAGGATGAAAGAGACATTAAAGTGGAGGTCCCCGAGTTTGACGGTAATCTTAATCCCGATGACTTTGTAGATTGGCTACACAAAACCGAACGGATTTTTGAATTCAAATCCTATTCGGATGAGCAGAAATGTAAGGTTGCTATCCTAAGGTTGACCAAATATGCTTCTCTATGGTGGGAGAATCTAAAGCATCAACGAGCAAGGGAAGGAAAAGGCCGAATCAAGTCTTGGGAAAAACTCAAGAGGTTGATGAAGAAGAGGTTCTTGCCCGACAACTATAAGCAAGATCTCTTCCTCAAGCTGAACTCCCTAAGACAACATGGGATGAGCGTTGAAGAGTACATTCGTGAGTTTGAACAACTCAAAATGAGGAGTGAAGTTCCAGAAGTTCCCGAGCAAACCATTGCTCGTTTTCTTGGCGGCATGAATCGAGAAATTGCTGATATGGTTGAACTTCAACCGTATTGGTCCTTTGAAGACGTATGCAAGTTAGCCATAAAAGTGGAAAAACAATTGAAGAGCAAGAGGTTTTCCTCCAGAACCTCAACAAAGGCGACATCCTATTTTAAGGGTGCTTCCTCAAGCAAGGGCGAGAGTTCGTCGTCAAAAGACAGAGGCAAGGGAAAGAATGCAGAGCCTTCCAAAGAAGTCCAAAAGAAGTTTGAAGGTGATGCAAGGAAATGCTTTAAGTGCCATGGCTTTGGGCATTTACAAGCAAATTGTCCAAATCGGAGAGTTATGACTCTTCAAGAAATTGAGGAGATCAATTCGGCGCTTCAAGAGGCTGATGACAATGAAGAACAAAATATTTCCGAATCTGATCGGGAAGAAGAAGTTGTGGAGAAAGCTGATGATGGTGAGCTGTTGATCATCCGAAGAGCATTGCATGTTGAAGTTTCTCCTAATAATGAGCAAAGGGAGAATATATTCCACACGCGTTGCACTATTAATGGAAAGGTGTGTTCGGTGATCATCGATGGTGGGAGCTGCACCAATGTTGCTTCGACAACTCTTGTCGACAAATTGAAGCTTCCAACAACGAAACATCCTCAACCATACAAGCTCCAATGGCTCAATCAAGGGAATGAACTCAAGGTAACCAAACGTGTTCTTATATCATTTTCGATTGGGAAGAACTATCGAGATGACGTTGTATGTGATGTGATTCCAATGGAGGCATGCCACTTGTTATTGGGTAGACCGTGGCAATTTGATATAAATGCTATGCATGATGGTCGGAAAAACACATACTCTTTTCAGAAGGAACAAAAATGCATTACTCTTTTACCATTGAGCCCTTATTCGATACATAATAATCAACCTGGGGAGGGAAACACTTGTAAGGAAAATCTGTTCTTGAGTGAGACACGGGTTGAGAGAGCCATTAGCAAACAAAAGAATGTTTTTGCTTTGCTTGTGGTCGAGAAAAAGAGTGAGATAGAGCGACCCATACATCCAAAAATGCATTCCTTGTTGAAAGAATTTGCAGATGTGTTTCCGGAAGATTTGCCACTTGGATTACCTCCCATAAGAGGTATTGAGCATCAAATTGATTTGATCTCCGGTGCTTCACTACCAAACAAGCCAGCTTATCGATGCAATCCGGAGGATACAAAGGAGTTGCAAAGACAAGTCAATGAACTTATTCTCAAAGGATACGTTCGAGAAAGCATGAGTCCCTGCTCTGTACCGGCTCTACTTGTGCCTAAGAAGGATGGTACATATCGGATGTGTGTTGATAGCCGGGCCATCAACAATATCACCATTAAGTATAGGTACCCTATACCTAGACTTGATGATATGCTAGATGAATTATATGGTTCTTCTGTGTTTTCAAAGATAGATTTGCGGAGTGGTTATCATCAAATCAGAATGCGAGATGGTGATGAATGGAAGACAGCTTTCAAGACCAAGGGAGGCCTTTATGAGTGGTTGGTTATGCCATTCGGATTATCTAATGCTCCAAGTACCTTCATGAGACTTATGAACGAGGTTCTTCGATCCTTTATTGGTCAATTTGTCGTTGTTTATTTCGACGATATTCTTGTTTATAGTAGGAATGAGGAGGGGCATATCTCTCATCTAACACAGGTCTTTAATGTCTTGAGAGAACGAAAACTATATGCTAAAATGGAGAAATGTGAGTGCTTCTCTCCCAGCATTGTGTTTCTTGGTTATGTGGTTTCCAAAGATGGAATCTCTGTTGATCAAGCCAAGGTTGAAGCTATGAAGACTTGGCCCGTTCCGAAATCTATTTCTGATGTAAGAAGTTTTCATGGACTTGTTTCTTTTTATCGACGGTTTGTCAAAAATTTTAGTACCGTCATGGCTCCTATAACTGAATGCATGAAGAATGGTGCTTTTGAATGGACAAAGACTGCTCAAAACGCCTTTGAGGTAATCAAGCAGAAACTTTGTGAGTCTCCTATTCTTGCACTTCCTGATTTTGATAAAGTATTTGAAGTTGAGTGTGATGCGAGCGGAGTTGGTATTGGTGCTGTTCTGGTGCAAGCACAAAAACCATTGGCATATTTCAGCGAGAAGTTATCTGATTCCAAGAGGAATTATTCAACTTATGACAAAGAGTTCTATGCCATTGTCCGAGCTCTTGATCATTGGAGTCATTATTTGAGGCCAAAGCAATTTGTCCTTCATTCTGATCATGAGGCGCTTAAGTTTATTAGTGGCCAACGCAAGCTTAATTCGAGACATGCAAAATGGGTAGAATTTCTTCAATCCTTTTCTTTTGTCTCGAAATATAAACCCGGGCACACTAATGTTGTAGCAGATGCTTTATCAAGAAGATATTCTATGCTTGCGGTTCTTGACTCAAGGATTCTCGGATTTCAATCAATGAAAGCACTTTATTCTGAAGATGCGGAGTTCTCATCCATCATCAACAATTGCAAGCGAGGAGTTCAAGGTATATATTCTTTGCAAGATGGGTTTCTTTTTAAAGGAAATCAATTATGTGTGCCGAAGAGTTCTTTTCGCGAATTGCTTATTCGAGAAGCGCATGGTGGAGGATTGGCTGGTCATTTTGGGATTAACAAAACTCTTGAGGTTCTTCAAGAGCATTTCTATTGGCCAAAGATGAGTGGAGATGTGCATGCTATCATATCAAGGTGTGCAACTTGTCATAGATCAAAAAGTCATTTCCATCAAGGTTTGTATACTCCACTTCCGGTACCATTGCAGCCTTGGGAAGATGTTAGCATGGATTTCATTGTGGCTCTACCAAGAACTCAAAGAGGAAAAGATGCTATCATGGTGGTCGTTGATCGGTTCTCTAAAATGGCTCATTTCGTGCCATGTCACAAGACCGATGATGCATCTCATATTGCTGAATTATATTTCAAAGAGATTATCCGCATTCATGGAGTACCAAAGACCATTGTGTCGGATCGTGATTCCAAGTTCTTAAGCCACTTTTGGAGGACTCTATGGAGAATGCTTGGTACAAGACTCTTATTTAGCACGGCTTCTCATCCCCAAACTGATGGCCAAACGGAGGTAACAAATCGTACTCTAACCACTCTTCTTCGTGGTATGGTGAGTAAATCATTGAAAGATTGGGATTTAAAGCTTGCGCATGCTGAATTTGCTTACAATCGATCGCCAAGTTATACTACTGGTCAATCGCCATTTGAAGTTGTGTATGGAATTAATCCTCTCACACCCATTGATTTGATTCCCATTCCGTCTAACTCTCAAGTGAGCTTTGACGGCAAGAAAAGAGCTGAGTCAATGAAGAAGCTTCATGAGCAGATTCGATCCAACATTGAAAAGGCCAGCGAATCTTACAAGAAGAAAGCTAATCAACATCGCAAGAAGGCTCAATTTCAACCGGGCGACCTTGTATGGCTTCACTTGAGGAAGGAGAGATTTCCATTACGTCGAAAGAACAAGCTCATGCCCAGAGCTGATGGTCCCTTTAAAGTTTTGGAGCGAATTGGTGACAATGCTTACAAGATTGACCTTCCGGGAGAGTTTGGAGTTTCAGCAACATTCAACGTGGGAGACCTTTCTCCTTACTTGGAGGATGAAAACCTTCTAGATTTGAGGACAAATCTCAAACAACCTGGGGAGGATGATGCGGGAGCATCCAACATAGCTCCATCCACCAACTCGGAACCATCAATGTTTATCCAAGCCAAGAGAGAAATTGGACATTATGTGCTTCGATGGATCATTTTCAATGAATAATGTCAATTATTTATCGGTACTTCATGGTATATCGATAACTATCAATGGGAGGCCATTCTAAATGTCTTGAATGACCAGTTGATAAAGTTTCAGAATGATTATTTTCTGGTCAAGGGAGGAGCTCGAATTTGAAGATTCAAGAATGCAGAAGGCCGAAGATTAAAGGCATTTACTTCCCGTGTTAATAAAGGCTTTTATTATGTTATTATGTGTGTTTATTGTTATGCAGTCCAAGAGTCAACGGTTTCGGTTTCTAGGCTATTAAGTTCTGTTTTTAATATATATTAAGGTGTCAGTTTCTAGGCTATTAAGGTCTGTTTTTACTATGTATTAAGGTGTCAGTTTCTAGGCTATTAAGTTCTGTTTTTAATATGTATTAACTCTAAAATCCTCCTATAAAGAGGGGAAAACTATCCAATGTAAGGGAGACGAATTTTATGAATGAGAATTGTGAGATTTCCTCAACTTGAGTGAATTCCTTTGGAGAGCGGATAACTCCTTTCGGTTTCTTTATCCTTGGAGCATAGATCACTCCTTGGTGGTGAACCAAGAAGCCCTTTATCCTTGGCTGGTGGAATCTTTAGGCCTCGGTGGTGAGCTTCTCCTATCCCGAAGTCCTTTATCCTTGGCTGGTGGAAGCTTTAGGCCTTGGTGGTGAACTTCGTAGATCTCGATCCTCATCCTTGGTTGGTGGCGCTGCCTTTATACCTTGGAAGGAGATTGTTTTTATCTGTTTTTATTCCTTTCCATTTCTTCCCCGTATACACTACTCCATACACTTAACCACAAAAATCCCCTCTCAAAATTCTGTTCTAGAATCACTCAACCCATCACGCATCATATGATCAGTGCCGAATCTCCAAATACCATTAACTTGGCCACACCCATCTTGATTGCGGCTTGAAGTCCGAGGATGCAAGCCTCATACTCGATCACATTGTGCTGTCCAGATTGTGCTGTCCATCTGGGGATATCAGAATTGCCCCAGTACCAGAACCAGACAAGTTTACAGCTCCATCAAAGAACATCTTCCATGAGTCTTCATTTACACTCAAGACACGGTCATCAAGGAAACCGTCATCGTCATTAGAAACTCCTGAATTTCCGGCCAAGAGATCGGCGATCACTCGACCCTTAACCGACTTTTGTGGCATGTATTGCACATCAAATTCGGAGATCAAAATTTTCCATTTGGCCAGCTTACCCACCAAAGCTGGCCGATCAAGTAAATACTTGATGGGGTCGTTCTAGAAATGTCTGATAATGTAGTGTGTATTGTTGCAATCTATGCAATACCCACACCAATGCCACACATTTCAGCTTTGATACAGTGAACTTCTTGCCCAGATAATAAACAGCTCGTTCTTTTTTATCCATAGGACTTTCCTCAGCCAACATTGCACCCAACGACTCATTATGAATGGTGAGGTAGAGAATCAAGGGATGCCCCGGTGATGGTGGGACAAGAACTGGCGGATTCATCAAGTACTGCTTTAACTTGTTGAACGCTTCTCGACACTCATCATCCCAGTTGATTCGTGCATTCTTTTTTAGGAGCTTGAAGAATGGCTTGGCAGTTTCAGAGAGTTGGGAAATGAACCGGGCTATGTAATTCAGTCTTCCCAGGAGGCTCCGAACTTCTTTCACTGTTGATGGAGATTGCAATTCGCATATGGCCTTAGCCTTGGATGGGTCAATCTCAATCCCCTTACTGTTTACAATGAATCCGAGTAATTTACCGGATGTTTCACGGAGTCAATCAAACAACTTCTTCAGGGTTTCCACATGGCTTCTTCCAGGTCTAGTCTTTGCGATCATATCAGCAACATAGACTTCAATCTCCTGATGTATCATATCATGGAATAGTGTTACCATGGCTCGCTAGTAAGTTGCCCCTGCATTCTTGAGTCCAAAGGGCATGACCTTGTAATGAACGGTCCCCCATGGGGGTGATAAATGCAGTCTTCTCCTTGTCTTCCTCCTCATCCTTATCTGATTGTACCCGAAAAACCCATCCATAAACGAGAATAGTTTAAATCCGACAGTACTATCCACGAGGACATCTATGTGAGGCAGCGGGAAATCATCTTTTGGGCTAGCCTTGTTCAGATCTCGATAGTCGTCGCAAACTCGAACTCGACCATCCTTCTTCATCACCGGCACGATATTAGCCACCCATTCAGGGTATTGTGAGACTTCAATGAATCCCACCTTCAGAAGCTTCATCACTTGTTCCTCTATCTTCTTTGAGAGCTTAGGCTTAGTTCTCTGGAGCCTTTGCTTCTTAGGTGGTACGTCCGGATTAGCAGGCAAGCAATACTCGACGATCGATGGGTCTAAACCAGGCATGTCAGCATAGGTCCATGCAAAGACATCCTGGTATTCCTTTAGTAGCTGAGTTAGGCGCTCGGCCTGGTCTTTGGGAAGATTTGCCCCAATTTTAATTTCTTTGACTTCTTCGGTGTCACCTAAATTAATAGTGACAGTCTGCTCGGATGTGAGAGCCTTGGCTTTTTCATGTTGTTCCCAGCTTCGCTGCACCTCAATGGAATCTTCATTCAAGTCCTCAAGGTCGTCAATGTCAGCATTTGTTGCATTGGGTTGGACCATTTCCATACTTTTGTATGCCGTAAGATTGCTCTCTTGTGGGCTAGAGCCCATCTTCTCCTAAGGTCCTTCGTCAATGGTCCCTATGAAGACATCATCGAAGAGACTAGAGATTCCTTCCAATGCATCTTCATGGTTTTCCGTCTCCGGGGATGTCGGATCATCCATACCACCCCATCCATCTGGGACAATGTCGCGGGGATCAATGTAGAAACTGGGAGGAGCTGAATACTTCACCAGATAGTCGAATTTTCCGCTTGGCTGCCCCAGGGTGTCTATTATTTCTGCTTCATCCTGCATCATTATGGGAGGACCAGGGAATGTCTCGCGAATGTTTGGGGGTAATGGGTTTTGCCTTCCTCGCTCGTGATCAGGTGGCAGGTTTCACCTTTCCTGTCTTCGTCCTCCAGAACTTTCCCCACCTCTTCCATGGTACCCTAACCCAGCAGCACGGGACCTATGAGGGGCTTCAATGGGGTTTCGAATCCCTTGACCATTTCTTCCAAGGCCATTACCAGGAATAAAACCATTCCCAACCATCATCCTTCCCACCATGAGAGCAGCATTTGAAACTTCAGGAGTTGGTGGTGGTGAGTCTCGAGAAGCATGAATAGTGGATACCAACTCAAACAAGTGATAACTTGATTCGAACTCAAAGTCTGGCTCTACATAGGGGATAGCTGTCTCATGATAAATCCGATGATCTTTTTCGCCATAGACAGTGACCAACTTCCCTTTGATTACGAATTTCACAGCTTGATGTAGACTTGATGGTACAGCTCCAGCAGTATGAATCCAGGGACGACCTAGCAGAAAATTAAAGGCAATAGGGATATCCATTACCTAGAAAGGAACATTGAAAACCACCGGCCCTATTTGCACATCAACGTGAATCTCTCCAAGCACCTCCTTCTTCGTACCATCAAAAGCTCGGACAGAAGTCTTTGCAGCATGTATCCTGAACGGGTCCACCTTAAGGCGATGAAGAGTTGCCAGTGGACATATGTTTAGGGCGGACCCATTATCAATGAGTACTCGAGACACATGAGAAGCCTTATGCTTGACAGATACATAGAGTGCCTTGTTATGCCCCCTACCCTCGAGAGGGAATTCCTCATCAGAAAAGGTAATGATGTCCTTAAGAAGGATTGATCCCACAAAGTCTTCCAGCTGGTCTGCCTCGACCGTTTCAGGTACACGAATTTCACTTAACACCTTCATTAGCGACTTTTGATGCATAGGGGATGTAAGCAGGAGTTCAAGCAAAGAAATCTGGGCGGGCATTTTTCGTAACTGTTCGACCACTTTATACTCGCTTGCTTTGATCACGGCCAGAAACTCCTTAGCTTCTTCATCGGTGACAGGTTTTGCGGGTTGAACATTGGCCTGAGAATAAGTCCGACCAGTCCTTGTAACGAGGTCAACATCTAGATCATAAGACCAAGGGATCGCCTTATTGTTGACATATTCATACGGTTGAGGTATTTCAATCACTATCTCATCGTCGGATGCATCTTCAAGTGGGGGCATGTCCAAAAGTGAAGGATCAACTTCCTCTTTATTAACATTGAGTGCCGCTTGCTCCTCCTCCCAATCAATAATGATGGGTGAAATAGCGGAAACTATACAGTTATGGTTAGCATAAATGATGATTCTGTCATCCACCATCCTGGTGACTCTTTCCTTCATCAGTGATAGAGGAACATTCTCCTGATCTGGATAATATCCAGCTCTTATCAGCCCGTTGTAAGCATCTGCTACATGTACCTTTGAGTTCTTGATCCGACTAACTTCAGGCTCCAAAATAGCATTGACCGTACCTTCATGCTCAGGCAGCGGATTCTTTTGGACATTCGGTCGAGTAGTTTGAAATGAGAAGGCCTTCGTGTCCAAGAGATTTTGGCTCTTATGCTTCAAGGTGAAACATTAATCAGTTGAATGTCCCAATTCACCGCTATGATAGTCGCACTTCTTGGTCAAGTTGTAACCACGAATGGCTTCGCGGTTAGGGCGCTTCGGTTCGCTAGTAAGCAATCCTTTCTTTCTTAGGATCGCCAAGACTTGGGATGGAGATCCAGGGAGAGGAGAGAATTGCCTTCTTGCTTGAGCAAACGATTGATGGCCGGTAGCTTGCTGTTGCCTTGGATTCATCTGGATGGCCAGGGTGTGATTGGCACTTTCTTGGTTATAAGCCACATTTACGTCTACAGCAGCCTCCTTCTCTTTCTTGACAGAGAATCTTCTGCTTGATGGTTCAGTAAACCATCCTTCCCTTATCCCCATCTCGATTTGTTCCCCCACAGGAATAAGCTGATTGAAGTTTTCAATGTACGTGCTGGCCATCCGGATACGGAACTCAGATGGGAGAGTTTTGATAAATAACTTCATCAACTCCTTGTTAGTAGGCTCGGGGGTGATTTGAGCTGCCAGATTTCGCCATCTCACGGCATACTCTTTGAACGACGCGCTCTTCTTTTTCTCCATCCTCTCAAGATCCTCTCAGGAAGGTGCAATATCCATGTTGAACTTGTATTGCTTGAGAAATGCGTTAGCCACTTCATTCCAAGTGTTGAGAAGGTTCACATTCTTCATGACATACCAATTCAGTGCAAGCCCAGTCAAACTTGCATGGAATGATTGGATCATGAGAGGCTCGTTCTTGACATATTGGGCCATGCGCACGTGGTACATCTGCAAATGAGCTTTTGGGCAGGAAGTACCATCGTATTTTTCAAAATCTGGCATTTTGAATTTCTATGCATCTTGACTTTCTCGTACACGGACAAGTTGAACGGGAGTGAACTCTGTGACTCTTGCAATTGTTTCAACTTTTCTTCCAATTTTGCAAAGTGTTCATCCCGCTCCATCTTAGGGATGTTGACAAGCTTAGCCTTTTCCACATTGATTGGGACTGGATCATCTTCCAGCTCGGGCATGTCATCCTCACCCATTTGGGCCTTGTTTGCCGGCTTTGGGACGACTATCTCAGGGAGAGTGGGCACAGGAGCCGGATTCACTTGGAGGGATTGAAGTTGAACTGTTATAAGCTCCATAGAGGCAGCTAACTGTTGGAGTTGGCCCTCTATAGCAGAGACACGATCACGCACTTCGGTTTGTTCAGTTGCTCTTAATCGTGTGATAATGGGAGAGCGTGAAGGATCCGTTATCACCTAAATTTTAAGAAATGAAGGCAAATAAGTATATCATATGAAAATATGCCGATCCATGGCAATACTCTAGAAATTTTATTCGTCAATGGAGCTTTTGACAAGCCTAGAAATTCGATATGTCCTAAGTAAACAAACTAGGAAAGTAAATGACCCAAACTCCCTAAACATTAATCTAAAAATGAGAATAGTAAGATTGATTCAAGCACTTCATTTGGCTTGAACAATATACATTCGGGACACCATTCGGCGCAATCGTTTATTCTCCTCTTGAGCTTTTTCAGCAACTCTTTTGAGGCGTTTATTCTCAGCTTGATTGGTGATCTTCAACGGCGCCTCCAGTATCTTTGGAAGCAGCTCCTCGGGAATCTTGTGTTGTTGGATATACTTAATTGAGGCATAGTACTTCATTTCCTTGCCTTCCAACTCCTCCTCCGGCCATTTGAGTTTTCGTGGACGGCACATGTCCCACATCGACTTGATAGTGAGAATGGAATCTTCATGGCCTCGGCTTCCATCAACAAAACTGACTTGGAATGGCTCTGCTTGTAAAGAGGGGGGAAGCTCCTGCACGACTTGATACTGACGAGTCACTCTAGTCGGATAGTACTCCAATGCTCCAGTGAATCCCAATAAGAGGGATTGGACCAACTCCTCCACACGCGAGTCTCGCTACCCGAACTTGGAACCATTTAGCATGCCATAGGAAACCATTGGAAGTTGGTTTTTTCATGAAAGCTAGCCACCTAGAATAGTGAAAGTCCGGTGCATGTTTTTGGTTGTTCTCAAATCTCATAATAGGGTGATTGGAATTACTAACATCATGTATAGTCATTAGACCACCAAACCTTTTTATATGTGAAAGAAACCAAATTTGCAAAAGTTCAGGAGAGGAATGGAAAGTCTTATCACCGCCTCCTTTAAACCGAGTGAGGGAAAGGAAAGTTTCAGTTAGAATAGTGTTTACAAAATTCTTTCCTTCCAATACTTGTTTAACTAATTGAGCGATCAAGGGGTTAATAGCATTCTTGCAGTAAGGAAAAACCATAAACCCAAAGAAGGCTAAAAGGAAAACCCTTTGCATTTGAGATGAAGTGCCTTTCTCAAAACATTGTTTCAGAAAAGATAAAGGACATGCATTGCGATTAGCCTTTAAAACCTTTCTTAAATCGTCTTCCTTAATTCTCAGAAAATCAGATAAGGCCATAACTGGATCTATTCCGATAGGCGGACTAATCAATTCAGCCTTCAAGGATTTTCCTATGGCAATGCTATACTCTTCCAAGGTGGGAGTGACCTCATGCTTACCGCCGAAGATAAAGGTAGAAGTCTCGGGGCACCAACAGTGGGCGAGTGCTTGGACGAGGCCGGCATGGATGTTGATACGCAGCGGTGGAAGCAGTCGACCAGTATGTGACTCTACAAAATGACGGCCATGTTGATCTAACTTGTCCCACCAAGTGCTAAGCTCTTCCCTTGGAGGGAAAATAATTCGAATGTCCGGTGTCCCCATTGTATATTGATCAAGACTCAGGACAATCCTAATGCCATGGACCGACAAAATAAGGCGATAAAGTAAGTAAATTGCAAAGGCCAAAAATTTAGAGAACTTACTTTACCAATGATGGGCAATCACATAGACATGCGCATTGTAAGTGGCTCGATTTCTACTCTATAAGGCTTATCAAAGTGGAGCCACATGGATGATCGGACTAGCCACGAGCTTGTGGACTCTGTCGGGTCCTCATGACTCCGGCTTGGTCAAAGAGCCGACCCGGGTCGCGAGCATGCGGACCGAGGTGGGTACTCTTGACACGATGAAAGAAACTTCGGGATTGAGATGGGCGACTTGTACCGCGAGCATGCGGTCGGAGTGGCAAATATCTCAATACCATCATAGATGATCCTAATGCGGCCTAGGTCTGGCGGCAGGTTGGGTGTGCAATATTGTAGTGCTAGATGCAAGCCATGCACAACATTTTATATCAAGCAACACTTCATATATGAAAATAAACCATACATTCCTACACCTCCCTACAAAACAAAGGTTAGCAAACACTTCCCCTTATACCTCCCATCCTGCAAAAACATTTAGCACCTTCAATGTTAGGGATGTACCTAGGATCCTTGCTGCCAAACAAAAACATTTTTCAAAAGAAAAGAAAAATTGGCGTAAGTCCACTAAGAGTTTTAACTCAAGTCCCCAGCGGAGTCGCCAAGCTGTCGCGACCAATTTTTCGGGTGTGGATCACCTAAGGTTTGGCTAATGAAATTTTAAGCCTAGACTTAACTCGGGCTCTCCCAAGCCCATACCAATTCGCGACTTAGGTTCAAGTTCTTAACATGCAATGATTTTTAATTAGGAGTCGCAACTAATCTATTTTTAGTGGGTCGATTAGAAACCCAAATAAAATAACGGGAGAATTATTTTACTCCTACGAACCAAAGTCTATGGGTACGGGGACTTGATTACGTTAGATTTTTCTAATGCCCTTTCGGTACCATTACTTCTATTTAAAAAAAAAAAAAGGTTTTGCAAGCAGCTTGAATTGATTTTAAACTAATTCCCTAACATGTGAGGTGTTCATGCAGGTGCGCAAACCACCAATTTAACACTCAAGTAAAGCAGAAAATAAATTGCAGGACTTACCTCAAAGCAACGAAAGCATCTGCAATGTTAAATTAAAATCCACACCAACAACCCTAGATATGGTTTCTAATTAACGCGCAATTTTTGTTTTGCTTTCACTTAATTAATGAAAATCATGCAATATGCAATGCAATATTAACTAAATGACCTAATTCCAATGACATGTAATTTCTAATTAAATGGGCCTAGCAAAAATTCTAAATGACATGCATCTCAATGAATCTAACCCTAATGACGTGCATATGAATTTTTTCCTTTTCCTAAAAGAATGCATTTCATCATAAATAATAAAATTAATTTAACCTATGACATTTTTTTTTTGTATTTTTCATGAAATTCGAAATTAGGTGAAATGTGAAAATTACCTAATTAGATTAAGATCCTATTTAATTTATATTAGGAATTAGGTTGAGCCAAATCCTAATTTAAACTAAAATATTATCTTAACTTAGATAATCCTGAAATGCAATCTATTTAATAAAATACCTAAACCTATGGTAAATTGAGAAAAACATCATCTAAAATTAAACTAAATGCAATTTTACCCTAATATGCTATGACGTGCAAAAGATGCCCTAATTTTTCATGAGGTCATTGAAGCTGTCAAGTGTAAAGCTGCTAGTTGGAGGAATATTCCTAATCAATAGATCCATTGGGAAATCCACATCAATTAGGGGTGACCACAAAAGAATTTCTTACTAGACTCTAAGCTCTTTTGCTTGCTGGGGGGTAAGGTCTGCAGTCAACTATTTGAGGGAATGCCTTCTTTCTAGTTGTTCTGTTCTATCTATTAGGGGTAAAAAAAAGGGGATTTATTAAGAACTTGATCGTACATACAAAATCTTGATATCCTTATTTGTCCGCTGGTTGGTTCTATAAAAGGCAAAAACAAAAGGAACAAAAGCTAGTCCCCTCTCGCTTCTTATCTTGATGTTCGATCTTTCATATAATTGATAGTTGAGATTACCCGTGTTAGTCATATGGCAAACTAGTCGATAGGGTTTATGCGGGATTAAGCTGAATGCCATATGTAAAAAGTCCTGTATTGGTAAGAGATGGGAGAACTACGGCTCCGTATTTGTAGTTAGTACCATTGAGATCATACAACGGGAAAGATAGAAAGAGGGAAGATCATTCCATCTTAAGTCGGACTCGGGAAGGAGACACAGGCAACGAGAAGGGGGCTATCGCGTTCTAAAAGTCTACAAAATCGCAGACTAACTTCTTACTTCCCAAAACGGTGAAGAGGATCATGAAATCGGTGAGCTATGGGCCACAGGAACTAGCAGGTAGCATAGATACTGTAGAGAGCTCCTTGTATGTACTTTACAAGTGGATACAATCCATGTGTGGCTGTGTTCTCCACATTAACAGTAAGAGTAGGGGAATGCGTGAACAGAAACAACGGCTCCATACGGCATAACAAAGATTGGTTTGTTGGGGTTTTTCTTTCGATTGGGTTTAGCTTCAGTTAAGCTCGTACAATCCAAAATTCTGGTATGAATTTGGTAGTCATCTCGATATCTTCTCTGTTTATCTCTTTTTTTAATTGAATGAGTGGATCGGTGAATATTAATATATATAATGATAAAGAAAGAATCCATCTCTACTCTACGCAGAAAGATCATAGCTAGGATGACAGCGCTATCCCACTGATTGATTGAGCCGTATGACAATAAAAGTGTTTTCTTTAGTGAGTGACTTGGCTGTAATGATCATATCGTGAGCGAGTAGGAAGCGAGTTTAGGTGAATAAAGTGTTAGAACACGAGGAAGTAAAGCATTGAATTCAATGTGTTAAGCATATAGTGGAAGTAGCATGATTGGAGCAGAAAGGGAAGCAGGTACAAATAGAAGAGGGCCTAGAATAGCCAAGCAAAAGGGGTCCTTTTAAGTGGTCCAATCAGTCTAATGCGTAATGTCCGGTCTCGGAAGTCTATTAGTAATCCAAAAATTAGGAACCGAGTGGGGAAGTAAGCTCTACTCTAAACTCTAAAGGCTGCTCTGCCACCTAGGGGATAGGATACTTTTTCCTTTTCGTCTGATTCGAGAGCTGGATCTTCTCTAAGACCGGCTTACTAAGCTTTTTCAGCAGGACAAAAAAGGCCTTTGGTTTGAATGTTTGAATCGACTTCTTTTCTTATTTGATTCCTGATCTAAAGTAAAGGCGGAATTCACTTTTTTAGAGGTCTCCTGCGCAGGCATAGGCATAGCATAGACTTTCTTTGAACATGGAAAAAAAGCTAGCCCAAAAGCTGCTTACCCAGACTTCCCTTAGCAATTTGACTGAAAGCTTGACGATGGGGCTGACTCTCGAAGGGGTGGCGAAGAAGGCTCAATTGCTGGGCTCTCGAGACAGTTTCCCCGTACCCAAGATTCCAAGGCCATGACCAAAAGCGGCAGGAGAATTCAAAGCGCGAAAGAGGAAATAGAAAAAGGGTTAGCCTTGAGGCCTTCTGGCTTCCTTGTAAATAAGTTAGAATTAAAAGAAAGTCACGTTTCGGGCTAGCCTATGCTTACGCCTTTTCGTCTTCATCCTGTAAGCCAGAATCTCATCTTCCGTTTTGGCTCTTGAGCAAGGGGTTCAGGGGGCTGCAAAAGCAAAAGACGATTATAAGATGACTAAGGTAAGTAAAATCCCGTCCTCAATATTCTATTCTTATGTTACGATAAATCCCTCTACCCTATTGGTTAATCCCGAAGGAAGCTTCCCTGGTAGAGTTGCTATAAGATAAGCTCTTTTTCCATTTGGTTTAGAGAGAGTAGCTTTACACGGTCTGCGTCTACAGGGTTTGCTATTCCTTTCCTCTAATGACTAAATGTCAAACCTACCGAAATGGCTATTGAAAGAAAGGCTTTATTCACGGGAAACTTTGGAGAGGGTCGACCAGTCCATTCCGTTTATCATCCCACCACTCACCCAAGCAAGCTCAGGAGTTCAGGTGCTACAGATTAGCTGCTTGAAGCCCGATCGTCAGTCACTTCCACCGAAGAGATATTGTTTTTGTCCTTCTCGGGTTCCAGTCCCACCTTCTGCCGCTGCCCCCAGCCTCTACTTAATTTAAGACTTTCTGGTCCAGGCCATCTCTCAGGCTTACAGTTGTAAATCCAAGTTCTCGTTACTACCGAATCCGTAGAAAACTTTCAAATGAGAAAAGAAGATGAAAGGTACGGCGGAGTTGGATCAACTTCTTAGTCTTGGGGCTTGTCAGATTATCCTTTTCGATAGTTGCTTCACGGTCAAAATGCACTTTCGAGGCCCTTTTTTTACAGGGGTTCGGTTCCTCTTCCAAGCTCGGTTATGGACGCGAGGCTAGGTCCTTTTTGACTATGTTTTCGGGTTTTAAAGGCCTTCCCCGAACGTTGAAAATGATTCAATTGAAGCTCCTAAGTACGGTCTGATAGCCACTATAGCCACTAAAAGGCTCATATCCCGTTGAAGAGGAAGTGAAAGGAGCGAGACCTTGTGGAGTAGGTACGAAAGGGGAGGCCTCTTCAAAGGTAGTGAAAACCCTTTATTTCAGCGAGGCAGGAGAGGATCTTTCTTTTAGGACAACATACCCTAATTGAGACCCCAAGGGAAGTAAGGAAGCGAAAGCTGGATCGACTCTAAAGTAGAGTAGCTATACTTGCCTTTTTCTTAGAGTGGATTGAGGAAGAAGTGGAATTCCGATGAAAACGTAGTCTTGCTACATCCCCTGAAGGAGCAAGGGCTAACTTATCCTTAAAATAAGCTGGATCCTCTGGAGTTAGATCAACTGGAGTAGCTACTTACCTTACTGGTGTCCGAAGAAGTCTGTTGGTACATATGTCATATGAGATGTGAAAGCGATTTCTGACTTAAAGACTACTAGTTTACTAAGAACTAGAGCCAACTGTAACATCCGACTAGAGAGGTCAGTCAGTGCTGCGAAAGCAAAGAATGGAATGTCTGTTCTATAACAAGAAGGTTGCTTGATTTGATTATTCTTTTTCAAGAGAAAGGCATAAGGACTCTGTAAATCGCGAGAATGCATATTCTGATGCTTGCACGGGTGATAGCTCATCTGCTTCCTTAAAAGTGAGTTTCACAGAGGGGAGGTTAGCGAGATCCCTTATCTGAGAAAAGGAGTAAAAACCCTAGCAATAAGGATGCCTCTCAAAGGCTTGGCCCGTATTACATTAGTGGGACTATGGCTGGCTCTTTCTCCTCAATCAGAGGGAGTGCCATTCTTAACATCTTTCGAAACCTTTCTTTCACAGGTGGCATAATTCGATACTATATAATCTTGAAAACTAAAGCGGCCTACTCTATCGCAGTAAGGGCTTAAGCGATCGAAGTGACCTAACCTGGCTCCATCTAGAAGGGCCGGCCCTCGGTCATCTATGTCGTCTTTGGAACTCCTAACAGAGTTTACGGGCCTAGCTCAACGAAAAGGCAAGTCCTTCGGTTCCAGGTTCGAGTGATGGTTCACTAGTAAGAGATCAACGAAAAGCAAGCCTTCTTCCCAGTTTGGACTAAAAGAAAGTAGCTGAAAACCGAGATCAAAGGAGTGTACTTCACTTAAAGAACTATACTTAACGAGGGGTTGTTGAGTAAGGGAGGGGTCGGTATACTATTAGAAGTTTTTTCTGTTTCACGGCAAGGATAGCACAAATGAGTAATGGAAGATCTATGTCCCCACCCCAGCTAGAAGAAAGAAAGGGTATGCCTGCGCATAGAAGACCTAAAAAGCCTAAGCCTAATTCAGATGAGCCTATGAAAAGTAGTTCCCCGTGGAAAGCGAGAGAGCTATTGATGGAAGAGGAATCACCGGGCTGTTCGGTTCAATGGTTGGGAAGCTAAGCTCCGAGAAAAGGTCTTTCTTTCATGGACTAGATCCCAGCAGACAGCGATCTTCTTACTGAGATACCAAGGTTTCACGAATCAGATGGGGAATCACCCACACAAGGACCATAAGACGCATTATTACGCTCTACTAAGCCCGAAAGACTGATTCCAGAGTTCGGGATCAGATCATATTTCGAATGGGAGAATAGGAACAAGAGGAACAAAGTAGCTCGCCTAAAAGGAGAGGAACGACTTCAACAAGAGGAGCTACTCTTTACTACGATAAAGAAAGAGCTTTATAAAGAGAGTTGCTTACTACGAAAAGCAAGATGCCTGCCACACTAGTCTGATTTTATTGATCACTAGTCCTTACTCTCAGTTACTGATTCAAGAACGAATACCGAGACAGCCCTTCCCTTGCCGGTCTACTGCTTGATGGCTTTACATTGTAAAGGAATCCGTAATTGACAGCAAGAGCTAAGAATCAATAAAAGGAAAATACCAATTAGATTAAGAATTTTCGCTCCTGTGGGAGTCGAACCCACCACATAGGCTTTTTCCTTGTTCTACCGAGATGAACTAAAGAGCGGTAACCCTTAAATCTTTGAAAGCATCTCTGAGCTCGGTCAAAGAAAAATACAATTCGAAATGCTCAATTCTGTAATAGCTTATGTATCTTTATTTTTCCGGTTACGGTAAATAACCAAAGAGCGAACCAAGGCTCTACTCCTTCCTCCGAAACCCCAGCTATCCTGACCTAATTCATGCGCCTACTTAACCAAGTGAAGCGGGCCCACTGAGAAGAGACCCTCCCCTCGCTCTCTACCTGTTTACGATGTGGGCATGGTTATTATCTACTATATTATGATTATTTTACGATTATCGTCTCAGCTGTGTTTCTTTCTCGAATAGTACTTGGCCAAAATGGGCCAGTTTGTTAAGTTTAAGAATGTTTTTTTGGGGGTCGGACCTGTCCCTTGCTAAAATCCCCAGTGGATCTGGAGTCTCCTTGAGGTCTGGGATTCCTTCCTTCGTTGGGCTGGAACCGTTGTTCCTGGCTTCCGATGATTGTGAAAAAGACAAGTTTGAACTGTCCTTTTCGGAAATTAGAGCTTAGGAATTCGAGTCAGACCCCGAAGTAATCATATTGAAATCAAACTATTCCGTTGGTAACGAAGTATCCCTAAGAGTGACAATGACTAAAGACATCAAGTTATGGAATCCTAGTTTTTGTAGATAGAAAGAGAAGGCCCATTGAAGGACTTTTTTCCCGATGGATATAAAAAAAAGAAAGTCGAAAACTCCAAGTAGGTCCCCAAAAATGTGTAAAAACGGAACATAGTAGTAAAAATAAGCATGAATAAAGAATAGATTCTTTGTATTTGATTTATTTTTCTCTTTGCTATCATTCCAAGCCCGTACCTTAGCTAAGCTGTCCAGTATTCCAATCCGGTTAGGTTAGCATTCCAAGTCAGTTGAACTCCTTTTAGGTTGAGATTCAGAGTCAAGGAAGATGACTCAGGCCCGATCGAGGTTATCTTCTTTCCTGTTTTTCACCATCCCCCGAAACTCTTAGAAAAGTGCAATGCTTTCTCTGTGGTCGAAGTGGTTCATGTCTGGTCCGTAATCCATTAGCAGTGCACCCCAAAAGGGTAGAATTCCTCTCCTTTTAGGCGAGCTACTTCGTTCCTCTCAAACCTTTCACTTTTTGTTTTTTTCTGTTAGAAAACTGCGCTTTCTATCCTTATCTTATTAGCCGTAAGGGGAGCCCTATTCTATGGAACAAACCCAATATCCTGCGTATCACTCTCTTCTTCTTACTTCTGTTCTTTATGCACCGCTATTAGCCCTCGCAACATTCGCTGACAACGACCGTGAGGGTTACGGTTAAGGCTATGGCTGTGATCCATGTTCATAGCACTGGCTGAGTTTCCACAGCGCTTGGCTGTTCCACTGGATATGGAAAGGTCAGTTTGCTAGGAAGTTGAAAGCAACCACCAGTTCTGGTAACTCCTCAAAGACAATGTAACGACGTTCTAAGATCCCACTTACTTTTTCGTCCTCATAAAATCCTGCTGACTTGGTCTCAGCAATCCTGATCGGGAGCGATGGGCAATCAAACAACTATCCCTTATACCTCTCGGAGTATCCGATGAAGTATCCACTAAGGTAAGGATCCTAGGGTCCAACTTCTTCTCTTGTGGGTTATACATCAACCCTGGCCTCTACCTGACAACCCCAAGTATGGAAATGCGCTAAGCTAGCTTTCCTTCCTGTCCCAGTTTAGTATGTACATAGCAGTCTTTCGAAAGAGAGGAAGTTGTGAATTGCTCACCATATGTCAATGAGAGTGCGATTTCTCCTACAAGCAACGCCATTCTAGCTAGCCATACCTGGAATAGAATATAGCGCCACTATGCCACATCCTTCGAGGAATCTTGCAAACAGCCCAGGAATTCTGCCTGCCTTAGTGTGCCTGCCAAAGTACTCGTCACCCCGATCAGACCTGACCACTTTGATTCTGTGTATCTAAAAAAGGTTTTATACCTCTGCCTTGAAGATCTTAAAAGCAGGTAGACATTACCATACCTAGAGTGGTCATCTGTAAATGTGAAAAAAAAAAAAAAAGTACTTTTCTCGACCTATACTATATAAGGCGGAAACGGACCAAAGACATCTGTATGGAGCAGTTCCCATGTCTTTATACTATTTCTAGATCCTTTCCAAGAGGTTTTGGCGTGCTTTCCCTTGATGCAGTTCATGGAGCACACTCCAAAGTCAGAGTGAAATCAAGAATACTTTGTACTCCTTCTCCTACTAACCTCCGCATTTTGTTCTTGGAGATGTGCCCCAACCTCTTGTGCAAGGGCAGGAATGCATTTTTCTTAACCATCCCACCTTTCGTTCCAACATGAACATGACCATAAGAGACATCACAATGCAGAGTGATAAGGGACTGTTCAAAGGAATAATAATAGAACTTCAAACGATATAAACAACCATCTGCTCAGAACGAAGACTCAAATGGTTAAAATCTCTTTGGCGAAAACGTTGACATCCGATTGTGGTGGACTTGAGTTTGCGAATCCATTTCGCATTCACGACAGTTTTCAACAACAAAGGTGTTGAAAATGATTTTTGTCCATTGGATTCAGCGTGGCTCTTATGCCTGTGTTGAAATTGATGCGTGATGGGTTGAGTGATTCAAGAACAGAGATTTTTAGAGGGGATTTTAGTGGTTAAGTGTATGGAGAAGTGTATACGGGGAACAAATGGAAAGGAATAAGAACAGACAAAAACAATCTCCTTCCAAGGTATAAAGGCAGCGCCACCAACCAAGGATGAGGATCGAGATCTACGAAGTTCACCACCAAGGCCTAAAGCTTCCACCAGCCAAGGATAAAGGACTTCGGGATAGGAGAAGCTCACCACCAAGGCCTAAAGATTCCACCAGCCAAGGATAAAGGGCTTCTTGGTTCACCACCAAGGAGTGATCTACGCTCCAAGGATAAAGAAACCGAAAGGAGTTATCCGCTCTCCAAAGGAGTTCACTCAAGTTGAGGAAATCTCACAATTCTCATTCATGAAATTCGTATCCCTTACATTGGATAGTTTTCCCCTCTTTATAGGAGGGTTTTAGAGTTAATACATATTAAAAAGGGACCTTAATAGCCTAGAAACTGACACCTTAATACATATTAAAAACAAACCTTAATAGCCTAGAAACTGACACCTTAATACATATTAAAACAGAACTTAATTGCCTAGAAACCGAAACCTTCGACTCTTGGACTGCATAACAATAAAGACACATAATAACATAATAAAAGCCTTATTAACACAGGAATTAAAAGCCTTTAATCTTCGGCCTTCCGCATTCTTGAACCTTCAAATTCGAGCTCCTCCCTTGACCAGAATATAATCCTTCTGAAACTTCATAAACTGGTCATTCAAGACATTTAGAATGGCCTCCCATTGATAGTTATCGATATACCATGAAGTACCGATAAATAATTGACATTATTCATTGAAAATGATCCATCGAAGCACATAATGTCCAATTTCTCTCTTGGCTTGGATAAACATTGATGGTTCCGAGTTGGTGGATGGAGCTATGTTGGATGCTCCCGCATCAGAAATCAATTGGATGTTCTTCCCTTCCGGTCTCTTTGAGGCTTAAAGAAGCTGGCTACAGTCCGTATTCATCTTTGGCTAAGGATTTCCATCCTCAATATAACCGAAACTGGTATAGGCACGTTTTGGGGGCTTTCTAGCCTGGTGGAATCATACCACTACTCTTTCCTATCTGCTTAGGTTTTTCAGATGGGTTAGTAGTTAATTGCTATCACCTTGGTATGGTGCGGTATTTTCTTTTGGAGTCGTGTCGTCCAGACGACAAGTATTTGTTGCCTGCGCGGGATGATTTGGAGTGTAAGCTCACTGAAGAAGGGGACTTCCGCGTGGAGAAAGTCATGCCCAGATATTGAGTGGAATCTCTCGTACGATATGTCCAGTGGTATGAGGAAGCCTGTTGTGACTTCACTTGACCTTTGGAACAACTATTAGATCCACCTGCGGTTTGTCTACGTCCTGATCGGAAAGACCAGTGTTTTAAGTTTAACAAAGAAATAGGGTATGATGTTCAGATGTTATGACTTAATCCGTCAGCGTCGCTGTCCGCTACCTTTAATGGGCAGCACTGTGCGTTGAAGTTGTGCAATCTCGTCTTTGCTAAAGGGCCAACTCTTGGTTGGAGTTAGTTTAACGGACCGAAGAGTGCCACTACGAGTTGTTTCATTATGTAAATACCGAAAATAACTTGTCGTGGGCGCAGCCAAAAAAGAAGAGATGAACAACAAAGAAAGAAATATTGTAAGTAATTTCAATTAGGTCGTACCTTATCATATTCCCCTTTTCTTTAGTTGGGAATAGTGGTCCGGTAAGATGAACATCCCAATGCTGTATTCCCAGTCTGTTTTCTCTGTTAACAAGAGGGTTCCTTGGTTGTTGAACAATAAGAAATTCCCCTATTCCACTCAATAATTGAGAGGAGAATACAAATCGTGCTATAAGGAACGAAGCATGTTGCCCCTTTTTTATAGGTTCACATCAACAAAACCTGAACTAGGACTCCCTCTGACTAGTGCATTACAATAAGAATAACTGCAAGGCCAAGGCAATCATTGATATGCCACCACCCTACTAGTCAAAAGCCAAGCCAAAGAGGTCGGCTTTACTGAAGAAGAAGGGGCGGAGTCTCAACTACCACACTACTAGTCACTCAACTAGCACTCCACGAGTGGATTAGTTGAGTGACTAGACTGAGACTCTCTTTGATATCAATCACTAAA
The DNA here is from genome assembly GCA_017140165.1 of Eucalyptus shirleyi. Lineage (NCBI taxonomy): Eukaryota > Viridiplantae > Streptophyta > Magnoliopsida > Myrtales > Myrtaceae > Eucalyptus > Eucalyptus shirleyi. The sequence continues at coordinate 27,502,377 of CM029454.1, forward strand.
CAAAAGAAAGTAGGAAAAATCATAAGAGAAGGAAGGTCCACAGAACAGAAGGTTGGGAAGTAGTACGCCCGGTTCACCAGGTTCTACCACTGCAGGGCCCAATCATAGTCAAAAGAAGAGTTTGATCCTGCCTAAGATGGAACGCTAGCTATATGCTTAACACATGCAAGTCGAACGTTGTTTTCGGGGAGTTGGGTAGAAAGAAAAGAGGCTCCTAGCTAAACGTAGCTTGTCTCGCCCAGGAGGTGGGAAGAGTTGAGAACAAAGTGGCAAACAGGTGCGTAAGGCGTGGGAATCTGCCGAACAGTTCGGGCTAAATCCTGAAGAAAGCTAAAAAGCACTGTTTGATGAGCCTGCGTAGTATTAGGTAGTTGGTCAGGTAAAGGCTAACCAAGCCAATGATGCTTAGCTGGTCTTTTCGGATGATCAGCCACACTGGGACTGAGACACGGCCTGGACTCCCACGGGGGGCAACAGTGGGGAATCTTGGACAATGGGCGAAAGCCCGATCCAGCAATATCGCGTGAGTGAAGAAGGGCAATGGCGCTTGTAAGGCTCTTTCATCGAGTGCGCGATCATGACAGGACTCGAGGAAGAAGCCCCGGCTAACTCCGTGCCACCAGCCGCGGTAAGACGGGGCGCAAGTGTTCTTCGGAATGACTGAGCGTAAAGGGCACGTAGGCGGTTAATCGGGTCGAAAGTGAAAGTCGCCAAAAAGTGGCGGAATGCTCTCGAAACCAATTCACTTGAGTGACAGAGGAGAGTGGAATTTCGAGTGTAGGGGGTGAAGTCCTGAGATCTACGAAGGAAGGCCAAAAGCGAAGGCAGCTCTCTGGGTCCCTACCGATGCTGGTGTGCGAAAGCATGGGGAGCGAACGGGATTAGATACCCAGGTAGTCCATGCCGTAAACGATGAGTGTTCGCTGTTGGTCTACGTGAATCAGGGGCCCAGCTAACGCGTGAAACACTCCGCCTTGGGAGTACGGTCGCAAGACCGAAACTCAAAGGAATTGACGTGGGCCTGCACAAGCGGTGGAGCATGTGGTTTAATTCGATACAACGCGCTAAACCTTACCAGCCCTTCACATATGAACAACAAAACCTGCCGTCAACAGGATGGTACTGACTTTCATACAGTTACTGCATGGCTGTCGTTAGCTCGTGTCGTGAGATGTTTGGTCAAGTCCTATAACGAGCGAAACCCTCGTTTTGTGTTGCTGAGACATGCGCCTAAGGAGAAAGTCTTTGCAACCGAAGTGAGCCGAGGAGCCGAGTGACGTGCCAGAGCTACTAATTGAGTGCCAGCACGTAGCTGTGCTGTCAGTCAGAAGGGAGCCGGCGCCTTTCGAAGCACTTTCTAGTGTGCGCTAACCTTTCATTGCAGCTAGCGCCCTTGACTAAATAGAAAGGGCTTTTCTCGCTTGTTTAGTAAATTCAAGTTTTTGGGCTTATCTTGCAGGTGACGACGACGCCGAGTTGGCAGTGGAGAAAGACTCGGCATTCAGGCGAGCAGCCCGGTGGTGTGGTACGTAGTGGGTTTAGTACGCCCCGCCAAAACGGCTCCGAAACAAACAAAAAGGTGCGTGCCGCACTCACGAGGGACTGCCAGTGATATACTGGAGGAAGGTGGGGATGACGTTAAGTCCGCATTTGATGCGGGAGCATCCAATGTAGCTCCATGGACTAACTCAGAACCATCGATGCTGATCCAAGCCAATAAAGAAGTTGGGCGTTATGTACTTCGATGGATCATTTTAAATGAATAATGTTAATTACTTTGTGGTATCTCAATAGGTATCAATGTGATGCAGGAGCATCCAACGTAGCTCCATCCACCAACTCGGAACCATCAATGTTTATCCAAGCCAAGAGAGAAATTGGGCATTATGTGCTTCGATGGATCATTTTCAATGAATAATGTCAATTACTTATCGGTACTTTCTGGTATATTGATAACTATCAATGGGAAGCCATTCTAAATGTCTTGAATGACCAGTTGGTGAAGTTTCAGATGGATTATTTTCTGGTCAAGGGAGGAGCTCGAATTTGAAGGTTCAAGAATGCGGAAGGCTGAAGGTTAAGGGCATGTAATTCCCGTGTTAATAAAGGCTTTTATTAAGTTATTATGTGTCTTTATTGTTATGCAGTCAAAGAGTCGAAGGTTTCAGTTTCTAGGCTATTAAGAGGGGAAAACTTTCCAATGTAAGGGATACGAATTTCATGAATGAGAATGGTGAGATTTCCTGAACTTGAGTGAACTCCTTTGGAGAGTGGATAACTCCTTCGGTTTCTTTATCCTTGGAGCGTAGATCACTCCTTGGTGGTGAACCAAGAAGCCCTTTATCCTTGGCTGGTGGAATCTTTAGGCCTTGGTGGTGAGCTTCTCCTATCCCGAAGTCCTTTATCCTTGGCTGGTGGAAGCTTTAGGCCGTGGTGGTGAGCTTCGTAGATCTCGATCCTCATCCTTGGTTAGTGGCGCTGCCTTTATACCTTGGAAGGATATTGTTTCTCTCTGTTCTTATTCCTTTCCATTTCTTCCCCGTATACACTACTCCATACACTTAACCACAAAAATCTCCTCTAAAAAAATCTCTGTTCTTGAATCACTCAACCCATCACGCATCAGCATGGCCCTTATGGGCTGGGTCAGACACGTGCTACAATGGCAATTACAATGGGAACCAAGGCTGTAAGGCGGAGCGAATCCGGAAAGATTGCCACATTTCGGATTTTTCTCTGCAACTCGGGAACATGCAGTTGGAATTGCTAGTAATCGCGGTGAATATGTACCCGGGCCCTGTACACACCGCCCGTCACACCCTGGGAATTGGTTTCACCCGAAGCATCGGACCAATGATCACCCATGACTTTTGTGTAGCACGAGTGCCACAAAGGCTTTTGGTGGTCTTATCGGCGCATACCACGGTGGGGTATTCGACTGGGACGAAGTCGTAACAAGGTAGCCGTAGGGGAACCTGTGGCTGGATTGAATCCTTCGCAATGGAAATGTCCTATTCCCCCGCAAGCACCTACTCCCAACATAATGAAAAGCAACGAGCTCCGCAACAAAAGTGGAGCAAGCCGCGCTAGTAGCGCGCATCCGTTTTTCAGCTGGATTCCAATCAAAGCTTGACAAATAGGGGAAGGGTTCCAAACCTAACCTAGGTTCGGAAAAGCCATCTCTATGTTCTTAGTCAAGCCTAAACTGCAATCAAAGGTTAGCGCTAACGAGCACAAGTTGCTTGATCCCTTGCTTCTTGCTTTCGAGCCCAAGCCTACGTTTGCTTAGTCAGGTTGCTTGAGCTGTGCGAAAGGTTTCTTTTCTAAAACTATTCTATAATGGCGCCTTAGCCTATCTATAGTCAGGGGCCTTTTCTTACTGGGCTTGAAAAATGACCAACAACTTAGAGAAAGGATCAAGGGGCAACCAACATAGGGGGCTAGCTTGCTTCCACTGGTGGCAGGCGGACGAACGCTGTTTTGGACAGGTAGCCGGAGGCGAGTCAAAAAATCCAAGAGTTCCATTTTCCTTCGTGTTCATCAATCGGAAATCAAGACAAACCAGGCACTACGGTGAGACGTGAAAACACCCGATCCCATTCCGACCTCGATATGTGGAATCGTCTTGCACCATATGTACTGAGATTGTTCGGGAGACATGGTCCAAGCCTGGTGAAGAAATGCAAATTTCAAAGATGCTGCTCGTTCTTTGAAGTTGGGTACTGACGGGAAAAGCTTACCTCTATTTAGACAAGGAAAGTAATCGATGGAAAAGGCATGTTTTCCACACGACACGCAGAGGAGGTATCCTTGTTCGACAGGAAAGTCAAGTCGTAAGAAGTAAGTCGTTTGCGCGGATGGAATACTGCTTTCGATATTGCACCAGAAAAAAGCAAAGTTTTCCACGCGGTTTAAGGAATTACTAGTCTTATGTTGATGCGGAATAAACCCTGAATGCCATTGTTGGAATGGAAAAAGGTTGTTCTTTCTAGAATGACTTTTAGCTTGAAGGTGGCCAGTTAGTCCAAAAGATTGTTAGCCTCCGCGTGTGCTTACTCCTCACTGGGCAGACAAGACAAGAAAGGAAGGGAGGAGTGAAAACCAGGTAAGTGAGTTTAGGAGTGGTTTCTCACTCTTTTTTTTGGTGAGCCGGATGAAAGCAGAACTCTATGAGGGATCATCGCACGTCAAAAGAACACCACCTAAGGCACGCAAGATGGGCGAATAAGCAACGGGGGGAAACGAACAGAGCGTAGCGAACACAGTGGGCATCCGGACCATTCATATTGGCAGATGAAGAGAGAGAAGGAGAACCAAAGATATCAAGACTAGCTTGGCTGTCCATCGGTCTCCCAACGGGTAAGAGCGGGAACCGTGATTAGCTTAATGCCTATCGGATATAGTAGCATTTTACTTCTACCGGCTTTCGGGAAAACTATTAGACTACATCAAAGGAGTATATCGATCAACAGCCGTAGCTGCAGTAGAAAAAGCAGTCCAAAAAGTTGGTCCTTCAACCGGTCTTTTTACATTCCCACCTTCATAAGGAAGAACTACGCGGCGGGTAGGAAATATTCCCACTTCCCTAGAGTTCTTCCTTCTAAGAGGGTTGGCACAAAGGTAGCAGATATTGAAACTAATAGCAAAGAAGGCTAGGCTCCTCGACCCTTCTTTTAGAGATTCCGCTTTCTCTGGGTAGACTGACTCTGGATACAAAGAAGACCAAGCCTAGCGACTGTCATACCTGGTAAGTCCATCTCTCGTTGTTCGATAGGACCTGGAAAAAGCATGCCATGATTGACTCTTGCCCTTGGCTCACTGAACTACAAGGGTTTCTATCCATATGAAATGAAAGCGGGTGTGAACTCCAACCTTCCCCTCTAGCCAAGTCAAGCTTTTGCAGCTCTATATCCAATTCCTACTGCTAAGCTACATTTCCCACCTTCAAGCTAGTCGAACTAGAGCCTTATGCCAATGAGAACCAAGAGAAGAAGGAAATTGGATTCCCAAGGACACATCTATACTACGCTATTCTTCGGATTTGATTCTTTCTAAAAACTCCTCAACTTCAGCTAGAGGCACAAGGGAATCAAGAGTTCAAGAGCACAGAACAGAGGAAATGCACATGGGTCTCCTTGAATAACGGGCTTCTAGTTGCTCTGCTTGGATTGGCATGGCTGTCCCCCTTTGCTGGGTGAGGCTTGGCCTTTGACTATGCTTGCCTCTACTTTTCATGTCAAGCGTACAAGTGTTGTTTAGTGGGATTTACCTTTCAAGACAGGAATTGTTTTTCATCTTCTCGGAAAAGACCCTGTATAAGTCGACGTCTTAACCTGACTTCCTGAGCTCAGTTGATTGTTGAAGCAGTAGCTCAAGATCGAGAGCTGGATGCTTACCTTATTATTATTCAAAGGGGAAAGGCGTAGGCATAGGCTAAAAGAAAGCACCTTCCTCAAGGCGTGAAGCGCTATGTTAGTCTTTCGTTTCCTACTTGATTTCTTTCCCCCTTTACTGAAAAGGTCAAATCGGTTCCCTCCTTATACAAACCAGATAGACAAGGTTTTGAGTGTCCATCATATTGACGGTTTTCTAGTTTAGAGAAAATCTTTCATGCTCGATTCAAACCAATCTGGATTCAGAGTCGACCATTTCTTCTGGCACTTGATCTGAACTTTCATTACGGTTACGGTGCTTTGCCTCCTCTGCAAGAGGACGGAGTCTCGGCAACAGGCCTCCTCTACCTTCTTTCTTTCTTCGGTATATCACATCTTTTGTTTTCATCTTCCCCGTCTCTCCATCATAAATTCAAAGAAAGACTCGCAGGCAAACCCATTATTCAAGGGGATGAATCAGGTGCAGGGGTTACCTTCGGATTCGTATAGGTGATATGATAAAGAGCATGTGGGTTTCTTTTACTTCTTTAGAGAAGAAGCCAATGAATTGTGTGATTTGACTATTCTCGGCAAAGTAGTTAAACAGCTAGTGGCGTGTATCAAAGGTTATCTTGTGCGTCTGTTCGCAGGAGATGAAAAAGGCTTTGATTGTGTAATAGCTTCGTGCTTATTAGGTCCCTATTTTCTTTTTTGTGAAAAATTCGAATAGTTATAGAGTGACTGTTTACACACCTTCTTGGGCCAGTGTAGTGGTCCCATTATGACAGTGAAACGATCAAAAGATGCCGATTAGAAAGGCAGGGCCGAAGCTTTACCAATAAGGACTAGTCTTGCTTCTCCAGCTCCACCAGAGCATTTAGAAAGAGTGCTTGGGAATAAAGCCTAATCAAAGTGGGCAAACAGAAAGATCATGTAACTTGACAGGTGCAGCCATGACGGCTTGTTCCTCAGCCATTCAGAGGTCGATTCAGCAGCTTTAGTGACCTCCATGGTTAGTCTTTGTATTGCAGGTTCTAATCCTACAATGGATTCTTGTTGGCCAATCTCAGGAGGGATAGCTTCGCTCCTGGGTTCCAGGGCGCGTTTGTTTGCACCGTCTTTCTGTTCCCAGGAACAAAAATTTCTGTTTTTTTGTTCCTGGGAACAAAAAAGGAATAGAAACGCGTTTGGGTGCGTTTCTGTACCTTTTTTGTTTTTTTGTTCCCAGAAACAAAAAGGGAACAGAAATAAGAAACAAGAAATTCTTGTTTCTTATTTCAGAAATATGTTTGAGGAACAAAAAAGAAACAAATTGTCTTCTCCTTTGCGAGCCTCTCCTCCTGCAAGCATCTCCACCGTTGTCTTCTCCGGCACCTCCCACTCTCTGGCGTCGACAGCCGCCTCTGTCTCGAGACCATCCGGCTTCTCCACCGTCGTCTTCTCTGGCGCCGACGGCCGCCGTGAGCGTCTCCACCTGCGAGCGGGTGACGGAGCTGGGTCGCCGGTCGCAAGGTGGCGGCGGCGGCTGCGGTGCAGGGCTCGGCCGTGGGGTCTCGAGCGGCGGACGTCTAGGAGCAGAGCTGCGAGGACGGCCGGTCGAGTCGTGGGCCGGCGCGGGGTCGATAATCGAGTGGATCTCGAAGTCGTGGGTCACGGAGCGGTGAGATCTGATGCGGCGGTGGTGAACAGAGGCTCGAGACCTACAGATGCAACGATCGGGCGTGAGGCGGAGGGGCGGTTGCCGATGCGGTGGAGGGAGACGACGGTGTGGCTCTGGGTCACCGTCGGCCTGACGCGGCGAGGCCGACGTTGCGCCTGGCTGGGCGAGCTCGGTCTCGCCTTTTTCCGGCAAGGCAGCGCTCGCCCAGCGGCCGGCGAGCCTCGCCGTGGCTGGGCAAGGCCGCCAGTCTTCGTCGGCCGGTCGCCGGCCATGGCCGAGGCCGGCGACCGGCCAAAAGAATAAAAAAAGAAAAAGCAAAAGAAAATAGAAAAAAGAAAAAAGAAAAATTAATAAGAAAAATAAGAAAGAAAATAAAAAATAAAAATAAAAATAAAAATATTAAAAAATTAAAAGAAATAAAAAAAATTATACAAACTTACCAAACGTGTTTCTATTCTTTTTATATTTCTGGAACAGATTTACCAAACGCGTTTTCATGTTCAAAAATTATTCCCTGGAACAGAAACACTTTTTTTTTTATTTCTATTCCCATAAACAATTTTTAAACAGAAACGTTACCAAACGCACTCTACATCAACAGCAGGACAACAGTAGAAGTGAGCGCTTCAGGTGGATAAGCCTCGACGCTCTCAACCTGGTTTGGATCGTTTGACTATGGCTCCGCGTTCTTTACAATCAAAAGCTCGATCACGAGGGTCCAAATCAAGGTCTCCATCTCGCCTTATTAAATAAGTTCGGGCAAATCTACATTTGAAGAAGTTATAGGTATAGGTCGGGAGATGGGATTGGATCCGGAATAAGAATTGGCTTTGCATCATCTGGAACTAAATAAGCTTCGGGTTTTTGATTTCAATTAGAATCTGCATATGGAATTCGAACCGGGCTACCCCCTGATCGTGATATGATATCATCATTAAGTGTTGAGAAACCACGCCTTATGACGAAAGGGGAGCATTACGTCCGATCAAGACACCAGTCTGCCCCCTAATTGAGGGTGCTACGGAAGAAATTAGGCGCTAAACTGAGGTTTAGCAGTGCTTATCACTCAGGACGGCTAGACTCCAGCCGTCGGTTTACTGGAAGACTTGCTGAGGAGCTTAGTGCAAGGGAGACCAAGCAAGTGGGAATAAGGTCTTCCAACTGCAGAGTTTGCCTATAAAAACGATGTAAATCGGTCTATGTTAAGTAAGGGGGCAAGTAACCATTGTTGGAAAGGAGGTTTCGTCCAATAAAACCCAAATCAGGGTATGGGCATTTCAGTTGAGGATTTTATTGCTATGAAAAGAAAGTTATGAAATTTGTTTTTCATTTCATTTGCCCCCGCTCACTGCTACGGCTCTCCTCCCATTCGTTCGATAAGAAGATAGATCTTCCCCAAGGGGAAAAGAATCCTCAACTTAGATTAGTTGGTAATCCCCCCAACAATATGAGTATTAAGTGCTTTCAACTCCCGAATCCGAATCTAGCTTTCCTCGACCTGAAAGCCATTTTCCTAGTTCGCGATTTTGGAGCATCCTGATCTACGACCAACCTGACTCAAAAGTAAAGGCGAAAGGGTTTCCTGACCAATGAGTAGCGCCAGCAGAACGATTTCAAAGAGCACCAATTCACTGATATTGAAAGCAAAGCGCCTTTTGAATCAAAATAGCGGGGGCTTGCTCAAATGGATGATTGATAGTTTTCGATGAGAAGAAAGGTGTTGGTCTGTCTTATCCTATGATAAGAACATTCAAACCATATCGTAGCATGCGTATGGAAGAAAGGGTTCTCAATAGAAAATTTTGGCCCCAACCCATTTACCACCTCTCATCGCAAATCTGTCTCTTCCTGCATTTGTGTAGCCAGCCTTTTATCAAGATGAGGTGCTTCAGAAGACGCTTTCGGGCCCGAATTCAAATGAGTGGTCGACAAACGGAACTTTCTTAGTGGAATTTGTGGAAACCGTCCTGTTCGCTGGCTCCTGTTCGGACGTCCTCCTTTTCACAATAACCCCCTTTGTTGTGAGATACGGTGCTTTCCCATGAGGGGTTCGGAGCTTTTCAACAGACGGGCATAATCTTGGCCTATTGAATGAGCAATTCAATCCAAAATAGATCGTCTATTATATGCTATCAATCGAGATTTCGTTTTTATTATGATACGAATCTGACGAATAGGTTCGACAGTGGATCACAAGTCCTTGGCGATCTCATCTATCTAATGAATGGAGGTCACTATAACTATAATAAGGGTCAGGGTCAGCCCTGCATGCACTGCCCTTCTCCTCAACAGCAATCATGCAAGGCCCTTCCATAGAGAGTTTCATTAATTGGCTAAAAGCCCATTCAGTGACTTCGGCACATATCTGGGCCTTACCAAGATGGGTGGCCGAAAGATGTCTGTTGTGATCTAGCCCCATCCTTCTCCTGAAAAGGGCTTTAGAAGATAGTGTCGACTTGTTGATCTGACGGGTCGTGTCTGAGACGAACTGGCCATCAGATCTCCAGGGCTCTTTGAAGAGTTTAGCACTCCGCCCTTTTGTCGCTGTAATGATAGGATGGATCAAAAAAGGGAGAGAACGCATCAGAGTTGGAAGGGAGCCCCCGGGTTGTTAGCTAAGCAACCTATGGCATTGGTTGTTCCTTCCTCTGATTGACCTCCAGTTTCTATAGTTATGCTAACTGCTTAGGAATGAAAAATCGGAGTTGCAGGGTCCCCGTCGATGCGGTTGATTATAATCATTCTACGTAATCAGTGGATCGAATTTCGGAGATGTTTTTAGAGATGACATGAAAAATAGGATAAATTGACAGAAAGATCTGGGAGGACCGACCACCGCTAACAAACTCTTGTCGTGTCGGATTGTTTGGAGCACGTTTCTTGTAGGTACGGTGAACCGGGAGCTCCACTCTTGGAAGAACAGAAAATAACTTTATGCAGAGGTAAAAAAAGAACTCACACCCTAACCTGCATCCTATCTTTTTCTGTCACCTGCGATCAGCTTGAGGGATTCAAAAAGGTATTGTTCTTCGATCGTTGATTGTATCCTTTGTCAATTTACTGAAATGGCTGATTCAGGTCAAGTGATATCCGTCAAGCTCAATGAAAAAATGATTCCTTATGGAAAGTCCTAATATAATAGAATATTTTTTTCCTGGGAAAAAATCTTTTTAAATACAATGATTAGCTACAAAAGGGCTTTTATTTAGTGAACGTGTCACAGCCAATTACTCCATTATTTGAATATATATATAATTTATTTATTTCCATTTTCTTTTTTTTTTTTTAGGATTCAATCCAGCCGCAGGTTTCCCTACGGCTAAACCAATTCCAAGGGAGGATACCGAAGCACAGTTCGAATCCGGGTTAGAAGCAAAGGCGACCTCCTTTGCCCCCCCTATGTGCTGACAATAAGAGGAGTCAAAAAGTGAAGACTGGTGAAGATGGAATGTGAGGAGAACTGAAAGAAGCCTGGAAGGGTCCCATTATTCCCTCAGCACCTCAAGGGCTCTCCAGGTAGAGGCATCCTGTTTGCCTCACATGGACACCTTCATATATCGGCCTACTCCGATGCGGATTGGGCTGGATCTCCGGGTGATCGGAGGTCTACTACTGGCTACTGCACTCTTGTCTCTTAAACAAAAGAATGAGAAGCAAAAGTTGCCAGATCTAGTGCCGAAGCTGAGTATAGGGCTATGGCCCATGTCGACAAGGGTTTAAGGCTTTCAAGTGGAGCCTTCGTATATTCCTTAATAAAAGGTTTTCTAGTTTTCTTTTTCAGTATTCTCCATCTTAAAACTTATTCTAGTTCAATCAACTAGAGAATTCGTAGTTGATTCACCTATACTGGCTCATGGTTATAAACCTTCACAAATGGTTTATTAAGTCGGATAAAAAACCTAAAACGTGATATACCTGATTTGGAAGACAGAGCCTTAGAATTAGGCTTTCATCTTCAACCATCCTGGTCATCTGGACCCAACAGTACTAAGAATCCCTTACGGGAAGCTTTCGGTGATGATTGGTCCCAGAGAGCCCGAAAGTTGACTATCTTCCAGACGTTACCAGTGGATGCAACTGCAGTCTGAACTCTTGTAGGCCACGTCGTTGCAGATGGCTTCCATTTTTAAAAGAAAACCAAGTGCGTCGAAGCCAACGGTCGAATGTTTCTGTGAATTATGCAATCATTATGTGAGGCCGCCCAGAAGATCTGGTGGGACTCGATGATTACACGTCTGGGTCGGAGCGGAGTGAAGCTTGAGAGTTCTGGTAAGGTTATTTGCCATCGCAAATCCTTTAGCTCAGGTGCTTGTGCGCCCGCTTCATGAATGGCTGATGAGGACTTTGTCTAAGTTGGAGTTTTTTTCCAGACAAGACCCCTTAAGCGTCTTAATAAAGGAATAAGAAATGGATTCTCTGACAACCTCCGCAACGGATTCCCTCCCTGCAGAGCTGACAGCCATGGTGCTAAATGTTCTGTTTGGAGAGAATATTGCCTCTACCTGGCTGTATCAGTTAACTGACAACTTCTTTAGGTGTCTTCAAAACCTTATTAAGTTAAAGGTAGCCGTTGGCTAGAGTTGTCCATTTTCAGAAAGGCCAACCCCCAACCCGGCTAAATGGTTTTACAGTTTTTGGCCTGCATTTACACTAACTCACCGTATGTTAGTGTGTATTGCGGCTGAGAAAGTATATAGAGGGAAAAGGTTTTCAAAAAGCCATTCTCGGTGACGACATTATTATTGCCGACGAAAAGGTTGCAAACGTGTATACGGCCCTCTGATAGGACTGCGACCTAACTATATCGGTCGAAAACTAGCTAGTCTCTTACAAAGGTACTCTTGAGTTCGCTAAGCCATTTATACGCAATGAAGGTAGAACGGATTTCTCTCCAATCTCCCTCCGCATGATTGCTGGTTCACTCAGTAGCAGCTCCCGTATTCGCGAGGGTTGAAAATGAATTTCAGCCAATATGAACAACAAGAACTCGACATTCTCAAGTTCACCAATTGAACAAGTCCGGCATATAGTCACAAAGTAGTACGCTCAAGTGGACTCCACCTAATGGACGAATACAGAGATAGTATCCAGAAAGATCTTGGGATTAAAAAAGTAATCTTGATTCTGAAGATGATTCTCCACCTCTCTAAGTTTTTGATGAGTTTCAGGCCTGAGTTCGAGAATGTTAGATCCTCAATTCAACAACATCGAGTTCCTCTACCAAACATTGAGAGAGCAGTTGCTGATGTGAGATTCGAGGAGACTCGACTTGAGCCCCTTTACTAGGTTGGGTGCTGGGGGTCGATCAACTATTCCTCAGGTGCTTCAAATCAGGTTCTTGCAGCTGAACGTGCTTCAGGATATCGATCCTATGGTCAGAATCTTCAATCTAGAAGCTCTGCTTGTGCATCAAGCCAACGAGACATGTCTGCAATCATATGCCATAATTGCAAGAAGGCGGGCCACATGATTGCAGACTCTCACAAGCGGCAGAATGCAAACTCTCGTCGACAGTCAGACATGGCTCATCTTGCTGCTCCCCCAGAGACACCTACTGACTCGGAGACTTCCCAATCCCCTTACTCCATAGGCCCCCTCTCGCATGATCCTGTACAAGACAAGAGGCAGGAGAGAAGTGAATAGAAACATTTTTTTTTTCAAACCGGAAAGAAGATTCACTGAAAGAGCAGGAAGATTAAAAAGAGCAGAACATATTCGATGATAACGAGAGAGAGAGTACCAAGACTAGCTAGAGGGAATTGTTCGGAGTTTGTAGTTGAAACAATAAGGAACTTAGATGGAGAACAAAGAGTTGAAAGAAGTGAAGAATCACCAGTCAGATTCTTTGATGCACCCGAGTAGCAGCCCCCTATGTTGGTTGCGTAAGGGGGGCAAATACCATAGAGGAGGAAGAGATATGACAAGACGGATTAAACCTCTGAATTTGCTTCCGCTGTCGTGGGATAAAACTATAAGTGTCGAGCCTAGGAGTTGATGCGGGAGCATCCAACGCAGCTCCATCCAACAACTCGGAACCATCAATGTTTATCCAAGCCAAGAGAGAAATTGGACATTATGTGCTTCGTTGGATTATTTTCAATGAATAATGTCAATTATTTATCGGTACTTCATGGTATATCGATAACTTCCAATGGGAGGCCATTCTAAATGTCTTGAATGACCAGTTGATGAAGCTTCAGAAGGATTATTTTCTGGTCAAGGGAGGAGCTCGAAATTGAAGGTTCAAGAATGCAGAAGGCCGAAGATTAAAGGCATTTAATTCCCGTGTTAATAAAGGCTTTTATTAAGTTATTATGTGTCTTTATTGTTATGCAGCCCAAGAGTCGAAGGTTTCGGTTTCTAGGCTATTAAGGTCCGTTTTTAATACGCATTAACACTAAAACCCTCCTATAAAGAGGGGAAAACTATCCAATGTAAGGGATACGAATTTCATGAATGAGAATTGTGAGATTTCCTCAACTTGAGTGAACTCCTTTGGAGAGCGGATAACTCCTTTCGGTTTCTTTATCCTTGGAGCGTAGATCACTCCTTGGTGGTGAACCAAGAAGCCCTTTATCCTTGGCTGGTGGAATCTTTAGGCCTCGGTGGTGAGCTTCTCCTATCCCGAAGTCCTTTATCCTTGGCTGGTGGAAGCTTTAGGCCTTGGTGGTGAACTTCGTAGATCTCGATCCTCATCCTTGGTTGGTGGCGCTGCCTTTATACCTTGGAAGGAGATTGTTTTTATCTGTTTTTATTCCTTTCCATTTCTTCCCCGTATACACTACTCCGTACACTTAACCACAAAAATCCCCTCTCAAAATTCTGTTCTAGAATCACTCAACCCATCACGCATCAGGAGTGCTCCTAAGATCATAGAAGGAATTCATTTTCGCCAATCAGCGGTTATGGGTCAATCAAAATGTATCATCTACCGCCCTTTCGTGAAAGGAAAAACCTTCTAAAGCGCACACTTACTTTCTAGTGTGATCAGTCGAAGCGATCTCAGAAGAGACCCTTATTATTATCCGATTGGCGATTAACCTACGAAGCGCTCCTGCTACGGAAGCTAGAGTTTTCGCCACATACAATGGGTTGGTGTAAGACTCGATATCAAACCTTTCCCTGAGGGCTGAAAAAGAGATGGGCCATACTTTAGCGGCTCGCTTCGTCTCTTCTCCCCAAGTGCTGTGCTCTTTTTAGCTGGATTCGGGTCAATAGGTCAGCACGATGAAAGGGCTAGAATTCTCTTGCTCAGCAGTGTCGTCGTACAATTTCGGCTCTACCTTCCCTTCTATCACGTGCAGGTTCGTTTAGATTGGGCCATAGCTAGGTGGTAGATTGAAGACCAAGCCATTCAACTAGAGGTAAGGTGTGGACTTGTGCTCTTGCTTTGGTAGAGTTTTTATCCAAGAGACTCGATCTTCTTTATGGTTGAAGGGGCCATTTCAAGGCAGAAAAGACCATCGCATCGAGAATTCTAGGTCGGTTCTTGCAAACTTTTGGATCTTTAGCTTACAAGGAGCAGTCTGGCTTTATCGGATTGGAATCGATCTGGTGACGGGCGGTCTTTTAGCCATATACCGACTTGCTTTGCTAGCGATGGCTTTATCATACGGTGCCCTATGAACCAAGTTTTTCCATCGTCAGCTTTTTTAGAGCCATCAATAAAGCTAGCAAAGACATTTGTCATGATCGCGCCACTCGACGAAAGACTTTTCCTGGGGTACGGGGGGGAATCCATAACGGACTCCTCCTCTTTAGTAGGGTGCTGTCTTGGTTTAGGGGGAAGACTGTTGAAGTCCAAGATGAGAAAGTCTTCCAGTTAGACGCTACGCTAGTCTTTGCCGTCCCTTCCCCCTGCTTCCCTATCCTCTGCCTCACTGTGCCCCTTCTCTCTTCTACCTACCTATCAGTCGCCCCTATTAAGGCCCTGCTCTACTCAAACGGATTTCGCTCTTAGTGGATATAGAAGCTTCTGCGAACGGGTAGAAAAAGCATTGATTGAGAATTTCGTATATAAAGATCTGATTCGTTTTTTCAAGCTATGAATGTAGAAGTGGGATGGACATCAGGTTGAACTAACACGGGTTAATCTAACCATTCAATATCTATATCAGCCGCTTTCAATAATCCGTTCTTCTGATAGTATCTATACTTCAATCTTTAAGAAGAAAAAAGGCATATGTATGCATGCCAATCCTTCTGTCCAAGGAAAGCGGGAAAATAGACCTGACCTATATCTAACCAGGTATGAAGAATTGCTTTTCATCTCTTTTTTGACTGGAGTGTTAGAGTAATGAGGGGAGCAATGGCTTCGAAATAAACAGATCTCACTCAAAAAAACTCTCCCTCCCTGAACCCTGAAATAGAGAGTAGAGAGTTTTTTATAAAATAAATAAAGCAAGGGGCGAGTAAGCACTAAACTTTTACATATTATAAAAAAGACGTAGGGCCCTGCCTTCCTATGAAAGGAAGTGAAGCTGATCTCTTCATCACTCTCTTTCTCTCCACTAGCTCGGGAGATGTGTAAACAACTCAAGATGGGATCTCATTGAAGTAGCTCTTATATAGCATTAACGCCTTTTCAAAGGTTCTGGGCTCTATTTATTCCTTCTTTTCCCTTGCACCTTGGACTAAGACTTTAAATGGTTTTTTCTACTCTTTCCTTTGCAGCTCTCATTGGCAACCGTTGAATTTCTCTATATCCTCTAATAAAATAGTATAGGCTCGTCCAGCCCTAACAATCCCTTTGAGACATCCGAATCAGAAGCAAGCCCTTGTAACCTCCATGGATCAAGAGAGAAAGAGGAGCTGTGCTAAGTCTTTATTTAATCCATTCCCATGAAAGCAAATTTAGCCACGACCACGACAGCCAAGTTAAAAGGAAAGGTTCCCTTTTTATATTCGGTCAAATATGCAATAAATCTAACAATTATTATTTATAGTTGTACTTGTGGACAACCAATTTGGATCTCTTTTTTGACTTTTCTGCCTCCCATATTGAGACTGCACTAGTGTATGAAATATTGGGTTAGTTATTCTAAGATTACTTGACTCAGAGTATTCATTACATCACCGACCTTAAGTATTAGCCATACTATTTACCTATCCTTTCATACCCCCCATATATTATGTTTTGGGGCACTGAAATAGAAAAGAGAGAAGCGGCTCTTGCCTCGTGGTTGGGATTCAGTAGTAGATTCAGAAGTTGTTGGACCGGTCGATGTACAAGTTCTTTATAGGGAGTCGATTTGCGGGGTCGCGAAATCAGTCAATCCTGTTGATCCCAAACCGCCTAATTATGCCCAAATCACTGGGGGCGGTGGGCGTTTGAGGCTGATAAAAGGGGCTGAAATGGTGGTGGAGAAGTTTTTTGGTGGAGTTTAGGAGTTTGCGAGACATTTTTTACAAGAGGAGGTGCCAGCTGGTTTATACTTTTGGCTTTCTAAAAACACCCAAAAAAGCGAATGAATGAATCAGCGAAGAAAAGAAATGTTAGGATGGGCTGCTCGAGCTAGCTCTAATCGAATTGTGACATCACGTATAGTAAGTTCGCCCTAATTGAAGTACACAGGGAAAAGGACTGAAGGTCAAGGGGAAAACATCCATTTCTTTTACAGAGAATTGGATTTGCTAATATATAGAAGATTTAAGGCCTAACAAGTGCCTTGAAAACTTTTTGCCATTCGGAGATGGGAGATTGCCGGGTTTTTTATTACAGAATCCCAGGAATAGCGGGTATGATTCTGACCTATTTCTTACTGTTGACAAGGGTGAATTCTTTTCTTTAATAAATATAACAGACGCTTTGATGTTTGAGTTCGATCCATTAGGTTCTTTGATTTGTTCGGAAAAGAAAACAAGAGACAACAAAACATCTTTGATTACGATTAAAAGGAACAATCTCAAATAGACCAAGATCAAATTGCGGGTCATTTCTTGGTGAACATGATCTGCCGTAATCTCTTCGATCCCTTCATTTATGTGCCAGAATAGAGAGAGATTTGAGAGGAAAGTGGAAGAGACCTTTTTGTATATGATAATCAAAGGGAGTGGTAAAGCTGCAGTCATTCTTTGGAAAAGCTCAGTTCTCTTTGTCTTCGAGCTCTCATTCCTCAATCCATTTATTCGTTCCTTCATATACCTCCCCACCAATAGATAGATACAAATCGGAATAACCGAACCCCGTCTACAAAATGCCAGTACCATGCAGCTGCTTCAAAGCCAACGTGATACCACATATGATCGAGAAAAGAGTACCTATAATCACATGAAAACCATGAAAGCCAGTTGCTAAGGAAAAGGTAGAACCATAAATACTATCTGAAATAGTAGAGGGTGCTTGATAATATTCCATTCCTTGAAAGCCAGTGAATACTAGAGCCAGTGAAACGGTAGCTACTAAAGTGTAAACTGCTCGTTTTTCCTTCCCCGCGAGTATAGCATGATGAGCCCAAGTTACGGCAGCTCCGGATGAAAGGAGAATAGGGGTATTAAGAAAAGGGATTTCCCATGCATCTAAAACCCCAATCTCTACCGTAGGTGCCAAAGAAGAATGAGAACAAGCCCGAAAAAAAAGCAAAAAGGAACATAACCGCCGATACGATGAACGGAATGGAGCCATATCGAGGTCCTAATTGTACGACTTTGGTATGATGTCCTTCCAATGTGGATTCACATAGAACATCGCGCCACCATACGAACATGGTATATAGGAACTTGTTCATCCATAAGGAATTTGTAACAAAAGAAAGAAAGGAATCACTCAAATGAGTTGAACCTTGAGCTCTGATGGGTTGAGTGATTCTAGAACAGAATTTTGAGAGGGGATTTTTGTGGTTAAGTGTATGGAGTAGTGTATACGGGGAAGAAATGGAAAGGAATAAAAACAGATAAAAACAATCTCCTTCCAAGGTATAAAGGCAGCGCCACCAACCAAAGATGAGGATTGAGATCTACGAAGTTCACCACCAAGGCCTAAAGCTTCCACCAGCCAAGGATAAAGGACTTCGGGATAGGAGAAGCTCACCACCAAGGCCTAAAGATTCCACCAGCCAAGGATAAAGGGCTTCTTGGTTCACCACCAAGGAGTGATCTAAGCTCCAAGGATAAAGAAACCGAAAGGAGTTATCCGCTCTCCAAAGGAATTCACTCAAGTTGAGGAAATCTCACAATTCTCATTCATAAAATTCGTCTCCCTTACATTGGATAGTTTGCCCTCTTTATAGGAGGGTTTTAGTGTTAATACACATTAAAAACGGACCTTAATAGCCTAGAAACTGACACCTTAATACATATTAAAGACAGACCTTAATAGCCTAGAAACTGACACCTTAATACATATTAAAAACATAACTTAATAGCCTAGAAACCAAAACCGTCGACTCTTGGACTGCATAACAATAAAGACACATAATAACATAATAAAAGCCTTATTAACACGAGAATTAAGTGCGTTTAATCTTCGGCCTTCTGCATTCTTGAACCTTCAAATGCGAGCTCCTCCCTTGACCAGAAAATAATCCTTCTGAAACTTCATAAACTGGTCATTCAAGACATTTCGAATGGTCTCCCATTGATAGTTATTCATTGAAAATGATCCACCGAAGCACATAATGTCCAATTTCTCTCTTGGCTTGGATAAACATTGATGGTTCCGAGTTGGTGGATGGAGCTATGTTGGATGCTCCCGCATCACTCGGCTTGGGCGAAGGTCCCTTTTCTGGTAACTGGAAGCCAAAAGCACACCTTTGAGAGAAGGGTTGAGAGGACAACCTCTTCCTAACCGCAAATCAAGTGGTAAAGAAGTTTTGGTCCACATATGAAGAATGCGCTCAATGTGGGCCTTTCTATGATGGTCCAGTCGAGACGCTTAAAACTACAACCTGATATACGAGCAAGAGTTGATAACCTCTTAACCCAACATTTCAAGTGTATTGCCATAGCACCCCAAGGGTGATGGTCATTGAGTAGAGATCGAATTGAGATGGGACTTAAGTCCACACTCCAATTTGACACCCTACCCTGAACCGTTTTGCAAACTCAGCTAAACCACTCTCCGAAATGAGGGATTTATGATATGAAATAGAAATACCCAAATTTTGGAGGGATTCTTCATATACATTGGCTACAGCTGATCAGCAATGATAATGTTATCACCGAGTACTGCATACTTGTCAAAGTACAATCCCGGATACACCTTTTCTGCACAATACCACACGAAAATATGATGTAAAGCAAATAAAGGCCAAGAGGCATGATAACCGAGAGGTTGTCTGGCGACAAACAAGACCCTTGCATGCTCTAATGTTGAATTAACAACGGCACAAGCAAACGACCTATCGAATAAATACTGCATCACTTCAAATAGAAAGACAAAAGGCCACCTATCTGTGGCCGACTTTAAGTCAAAAGAGAAGCAGTGTTTATTGCCAACTAATCAATCAAGAGGAGCTTCTTGATTCACATTGGTATCCTTTTCATTTGTTGCAATGAAGCTAGCCAATAAGAACCTCTGATTGATCTAGTTTCCAATGAGGAAAATCCGCCTTTTGCCTCCTCCTTCAACCGAGCAACCTAGTTTTCCAGTCATAGGTGGCACTCCAAGCTTTTCAACAGAAGGTAGAATTGGACCAACAGTTCTTTCGAACTCGTCCAAATCTACCCATGTGAAGAACTTCTTCATAGGATCAAGTGCATTCCTGATTCTATGAGGCCACCGAAGAACCAAGTTAGAATGAAATTAAAAAACAATGCTTCCTTGTCCGTGTGGAACATAGATTAGCATTATGTCATTCCTACAAGTGAGCCCCCATCCAGGATTAGAAGAAGTGCTATATGAGGACTTTGAGATCAAATAGAATATGTTTTTTTCCTTTCCTCGTGAGCCACTTATTTCTCCGAAAGACGAGATCAAAGTGATTTTCCTCCTTTTTCCCAATAAGTTGACGGACTTATAGGATACACCAGTGCTAAAACTTCGAGTACATATAGGATACACCGGTGCTAAAACCTTTTCTCAAGATATCTTCCAAACTGTTTGGGTCCTTGCTCTGGATCTTGTTCTCCCGGTGTGAAAGCAGTTGGTTCCGTAGTTTTAGAATTCTGCTGATCCCAAGCACTCCATCTCTATCATTGCATATGGCAATATCGAAAGTAAAGAGGAAAAGGCATGGCTACGGAATTGTGTAAAATAAGTGAATTTATCCAGTTGAGGCATGTAAGATTTCTTTTTGAATCAAATTCCCGGACAGAAAGAGATTCCTTCCTGTACAAGTTGTGAAGAATTAGATAGAGCTTTGGTTTGTTGTTGAACAACGTAACGCATGGGAGTTTTGGGCGTATGAAGAAAAGTCACTTTTTCTTCTCTTACGATATTTCGAGTTGGATGAACGGATCGCTCCTAAATAGAGACGTTCTCAACTCTACGAGAAAGCAACTGAAAGCAAATCATCGAATAAAGAGAGAGGAATCCAATCCACTCTTAGTCGATACCCAGTATCTCCCTTATATAGGGGGAGTTTGGGCCATGCATTCGAAGATCTTGGGAAACTCCATTCAAAAAATGGAGTTCCCTTTGGTCCCTTGCTGAAACATCCCCGCCTTGGGGGTCAACTTGATCCCGCTTGGCGGTTAAAAAATCCACAAAAGCTTCTTCCGGATTGTAAGCCGCATTCTTTACTAAGGCAGGATGTTGAGCAAGGATACCCTTCAAGATCGAATAGCTTTCATGTTTGCCTTCGTGGATCTGTAGATCGCGATTCTCAAAGTCGAGTAATCGATTTTATTCTCCCTGAGAGGAACAATTCTCGAGTAGCGCTTTGATTTCGGACCAATAGACCCCTTTGTCCTTATCAAGGAGGAAAATGCTTCCTTGATTTTCCAAGAAAGAAATTTGGTTGTGCATGGACGCCTCAAACTCCCTATTGTGGGTAACTGGCCAAGGCTCCTGTAGCACCCGCTCCACGAAGGAAGTCTTCCCCGTCCACGAGGAACAGTTGGACGAGCCCGAATCTCCCGAGGCCATCATCATGGTACCGTATTTTGTCTCGACAATCATGACGGTCCCCACACCGAAAATAACAACTAACAGTTGATTCACGAAAAGACCCCCTATCAAGAGAAAGTAAAGTCTAAGAGAAAAAGAAAATAGAATTATGAAAAATAGAATTAATAAATATATAATACAGAAAAGGGGAAAGCCATACTTTTCTTTCAAATGAAAAGAATAACGATGAAAGAGTAATATCACTAACAAAAGAAATGCTCCAAAAAGTGGTTGTAATACAGAAAAGGGGAAAGCCATACTTTTCTTTCAAATGAATACCAGTGGTTATTATAGCGATCTCTTCGGATCCCAGACACCGTCTAAAAAGAACGGCGGATAGGATATTTAGAAAGGTTACTATAGCTGCTAATAACATCTTTCTAGCCTGCATATTCGTGGAACTCCATCTCATTTAGAAAGCTTGTCTCTATCTTTCAGAAACTGAACGGGAAGTGGTTTAGGAAAGGACTTTCGAATCGGATGCGCTCACCCAACGAGAAAGGCCCTGACCCTGCCAACCAACTATCAAAAAGAAAGAAAGGAACGAAAGGAGAAGAGAACTTCGTATTTTGGTAATTCTCTAGGAGTCATGTTTAACCCCCTCCATCAAGGTTTTTGGCTCGCAATAAAGCTAGGGCACAGATTATTGGTATTGGATGTATCGTTAGGTTGTGCCGAGTCAAATCTGCTCCGTTTTTTTTTCCGTTGCAGAAAAGAGATCCCTTCCCCCTGAAACAAAAGATGATGAATATGAAGTCCGGAAGGCCGCAGGTACTATGAATCCTCTCACTGGTCTCGCCGGTGTTGCCTGTAGGTCGTGATGTGCTTTGAGATGGCCGTCTCCTGTCCCCCTGCCGGTGGGGTATCCGCTCCCGGGTCGTCGCTCTGCAGCGTCTGGCCCGTCCTCTAGGCACCTTTGGAAGGCAGGGATTGTGACAACGTACACGCTTCCCTTTACTCCATTGGGACTTCTCATCAATTGCAGGGTTTGGTGGCCCAATATTGACTTGGCTTTGCCAAAGGGCCTCATCTCTAGAAGCCTGGCTCGCGAGGCGTCCCTCTCGCAGTAGGGTTCGAAACCTCGCCTCGCTCTTGTGACATGCTATCTTTCCCCTCTGCATTCCCAAGTCAAGGGTCAGTCCCATGCGTCAGTTTCTTGATCGCGGTCTCACAGAGGTTCCATCCCTACAGGTTCCCGTAGTAGGCCGGCCGCCCTACCTATACCGTACGTGGAGCTTCCGCCTCATACGGCTCCTCTAGGGATGGACGTAGGCCCAAGCCAGGCTTGTGCGATGTCGATTGTTGTACACGACCTCATAAGAAAAGAACGATGTTTCCAGCTTTTGGCCTTTGACATAAAGAAAGAAGGCTTCACGAAAGGGAGAAAAAGTCTTAACTAAATCATAAGACAAACTACCCATTCCATCTATTCAGTCAAGTCGTTCCAATGCCATCTCTTCTTATCTCTAGATAACGCAAGAGAGAATTTATGACTTCGCGGACGGAGAGGGATTCTAACCCCCGGTATTCCTATCAATACTTCGGTTTTCAAGACCGACTCTTTCAACCGCTCAAACATCCATCCCCTTCGCACTTCGCCCGCCCTCCGCGCGCTGGCAGGTAGGGGCAACTGTATGTGATTCGCTACACTTCTTTCTATATGATAATATGCGCCTTGCTTGCTGCGCTCGCTGCGGGTAATAGCAAGAGAGTGAAGAACAAATGATCCTCTAAAAGAGTGATGGAGTCCGACTCAAGCGAGTGAGTGAAAGGCGTGGCAAGCGAACGATCAGCAAGTGAAGGCCGATCCTTTTGCGCCAGTACTGTTGCGAGACTAGTACTTGGTGGTTCATGAGCAACATAGAGAAGTTGGTTGCCCCCCTCGCTCTTTTTTGAAGGCCCTTCCCATTCTCTTTCGTCTATGGTTCCTCCATAAGAACACTGAATGCCCAACTTCGCAGAGCAGCTCTCTCCCCAGCCGACAGACAACATAGTGAGGAATCTGGATCCTTTGATCGAGCACCATTTCTTTTAGATAGAAAGGTGTTCTGACTCTATTGGATTAAGTCAACACTTACACCTTCTACTAGTCTATGGAGAGACTAAGCTCTATTTCAGAGATTGGACTCTCCTACTGACTGTGATTAGCCCCTACTAGTAAGAAGCTATTCCCAAGCCAGGTTCCCTGGATCCACGTGTTCCTAGTCTGGCCTAAATGGATGAATGAAGAAGCACGCCCGGGTAGACTTCAAGACCTCTTGCTCTGCCTATCCTCCTACGAACCACCTATTTACAGACGAAAGTATTCGGTTATTGGGGAAAAATCAATATACTTTTAATGTCGAATCAGGATCAACTAGGACAGAAATAAAGCATTGGGTCGAACTCTTCTTGTGTGTCAAGGTAATAGTCATCGACTCCTGGGAAAGGGTAGAAGAATGGGAACTATTCTAGGACATACAATGCATTACAGACGTATGATCATTACGCTTCAACCGGGGTATTCTATTCCACCTCTTAGAAAGAAAAGAACTTAAATCAAAATACTTAATATTAAAAGCATGGCGATACATTTATACAAAACTTCTACCCCGAGCACACGCAATGGAGGCGTAGACAGTCAAGTGAAATCCAATACACGAAATAATTTGATCTATGGACAGCATTGTTGAAGAAAAGGTCGTAATGCCAGAGGAATCATTACCGCAGGGCGTAGAGGGGGAGGTCATAAGCGTCTATACCGTAAAATCGATTTTCGACGGAATGAAAAATACATATATGGTATAATCGTAAGGATAGAATACGACCCTCATCGAAATGCATCCATTTGTCTCATACACCATGGGGATGGTGAGAAGAGATATATTTTACATCCCAGAGGGGCTATAATTGGAGATACCATTGTTTCTGGTACAGAAGTTCCTATAAAAATGGGAAATGGCCTACCTTTAAGTGCGGTTTGAACTATTGATTTACGTAATTGGAAGTAACCAATTAGGTTTACGACGAAACCTAGAAATAGATCACTGATCCAATTTGAGTACCTCTACAGGATAGACGTCAACAGAAAACTGAAGAGTAACGGCAGCAAGTGATTGAGTTCAGTAGTTCCTCATATAAAATTATTGCCTCTAGAGATATAGTAATATTGAGAAGACAAAATTGTTTCAAGCACCGACAAAACCAGAGGACGGGTTATTCACATTTCATTTGATGGTTAGAGGCGAATTGAAAGCTAAGCAGTGGTAATTCGAAAGATTCCCCGGGGGAAAAATAGAGATGTCTCCTACGTTACCCGTAATATGTGCAAGTATCGACCTAATGTCATAGAGTCATTCGGTCTGAATGCTACATGAAGAACATAAGCCAGATGAGTAATTCGGCTGAGTTGGATTCCTATATATCCACTCATGGAGTACTTCATTATACGATATATATAGGATCCATCTGTATAGATATCATCATTTACATCCAGAAAGCCGTATGCTTTGGAAGAAGCTTGTACAGTTTGGGAAGGGGTTTTGATTGATCAAAAAGAAGAATCTACTTCAACTGATATGCCCTTAGGCACGGCCATACATAACATAGAAAGGGTGGGCAATTAGCTAGAGCAGCGGGTGCTGCAGCGAAACTGATTGCAAAAGAGGGGAAACCGACCACATTAAAATTACCTTTTGGGGAGGTCCGTTTGATATCCAAAAACAGCTCAACAACAGTCGGACAAGTGGGGAATGCTGAGGTGAACCAGAAAAAGTTGGGTAGAGCCGGATCGAAATGTTGGCTAGGTAAGCGTCCTGTAGTAAGAGGAGTAGTTATGAACCCTGTAGACCATCCCCATGGGGGTGGTGAAGGGAGAGCCCCAATTGGTAGAAAAAAACCCGCAACCCCTTATATGCATCAACCTCAATACATATACAAGCATAGTGCATTCTTTTATGCCCCTCTGTAGGTCCATCAGCAAAGAGGGGCCTTTTCTAGGTAAGAGATGAATGAGGCCTTACGAGTGAACTGCCTTACAGCTCCGTGGGGAGACCGTCGAACTTACATTTGGCAACTTCCCATGAAGTAGTGCTTTCTTCTTTGATCTTGGGCATGTCACTGGGCTAGGTAAAGGGTCGACGAAAGAGCTTGCCCGCGACATTCGGGTAAGGTAAATAGTAGCCTTAGTTTGATAAGCCATCCCCGAGAGGAGATATCTTGTTCAATTGATCTTCCTTCCATTATTCTCTTCATGGATTCAGTTGAAACTTGAGCTTCTCCCTATGCTTAGCCATTGCGGGATTGAAAGAACTTCACTTCTCAATGAAACCTCTAAGACTCAAAAGGCAGGTTCCCATCTTTTGTACCTGGGAAGCATCCCACTGTGGTTCAATGCCTTCTTCTGCATTTCCCCTCGACAGGTGGGAGAGTATGCCTTCGAAAGAGCAGATTGCCCGCGGCATTTGTTGGCACGTTGGAGCGCGTCCTTGATAGATTGTACCTCATGCTTTCATTTGGACTGTAGGAAAGAAGTGGCCCCTTAGGCCGAGAAATGATTGAGACCAAAGAGTGCCCGCTCTTCTCTCTTTTGTTTCTGCTCCTGGTGGTTGAGTAGGGGTTTTAGGAGAAAGCGTAAGCGCAGCGCTTGAATCTCTTGTCGTATGGCTACTAGTCTTGGACTGAATGAACCCGCCGACTCGACAGGTCGCTGGACTGGAAAGGAGAAAGCCAAAAGTCTAGTGGCCACAAGGCAAGAATCATCGAATCATAGCTTAGTTCCTTCGTACCCAAGGGATGAGACTTGCCAACGATGAGACTGTCACTCCTTGAGAATATGCTCTGGCACTTTCATTTCGGAAGGGGGAAGAAGAATAGGCTATCTTTCATATTGGCAAGGTAGTTCTTTGACCCACCCGAGGAGAGGTGCTTTGGTTTGGTTCGTCAGTCTGTCTTTCTGACTCGTGATGGGTTGAGTGATTCTAGAACAGAATTTTGAGAGGGGATTTTTGTGGTTAAGTGTATGGAGTAGTGTATACGGGGAAGAAATGGAAAGGAATAAAAACAGATAAAAACAATCTCCTTCCTCAGGTATAAAGGCAATGCCACCAACCAAGGATGAGGATCGAGATCTACGAAGTTCACCACCAAGGCCTAAAGCTTCCACCAGCCAAGGATAAAGGACTTCGGGATAGGAGAAGCTCACCACCAAGGCCTAAAGATTCCACCAGCCAAGAATAAAGGGCTTCTTGGTTCACCACCAAGGAGTGATCTATGCTCCAAGGATAAAGAAACCGAAAGGAGTTATCCGCTCTCCAAATGAGTTCACTCAAGTTGAGGAAATCTCACAATTCTCATTCATAAAATTCGTATCCCTTGCATTGGATAGTTTTCCCCTCTTTATAGGAGGGTTTTAGTGTTAATGCATATTAAAAACGGACCTTAATAGATTAGAAACTGACACCTTAATACCTATTAAAAACAGACCTTAATAGCCTAGAAACTGACACCTTAATACATATTAAAAACAGACCTTAATAGCCTAGAAACTGACACCTTAATACATATTAAAAACAAACCTTAATAGCCTAGAAACCGAAACCTTCGACTCTTGGGCTGCATAACAATAAAGACACATAATAACTTAATAAAAGCCTTTATTAACACGGGAAATAAATGCCTTTAATCTTCGGCCTTCTGCATTGTTGAACCTTCAAATTCGAGCTCCTCCCTTGACCAGAAAATAATCCTTCTGAAACTTCATCAACTGGTCATTCAAGACATTTAGAATGGCCTCCCATTGAAAGTTATCGATATACCATGAAGTACCGATAAATAATTGACATTATTCATTGAAAATAATCCAACGAAGCACATAATGTCCAATTTCTTTCTTGGCTTGGATAAACATTGATGGTTCCGAGTTGTTGGATGGAGCTACGTTGGATGCTCCCGCATCACTTTCGGCTTGGCCGATAGAAATCTCTCCTGTGTCTTAAGCAGCAAAGAATGATTTTCCAATCCTCTTAGGAATCAATTGAGGAACAACATTTATTGTTGTATTACTCCACAAGCTTTCTCTCTTTCTACGGCGAATGGCGCATCTCTTCCTTGCCCATGTAAGCAGTTAGCGAAACTGGAACTAGGATAGCCTCGGGTAATTCATCAATTGTTTCAGCTCTGGTTCAAATGGTTGCTGTTTCCGCTGTTCTAGAGTCGGTTGGTGGGGCTTCTTCTTTTTCTTTCCGTGGTGATGTTGAGCTTGTTTTTGGTTCAAGAGAAAGATATTAATATTCAAGTTCCCCCCAGGCCTAGGAAAGGGACAATCAAGTCTTTTTGGTTCAGCTAGCCCAATGTTAGTCGGAATAACCTTTGTTGTTGGAATTGTTAGTCGAAAGGAGTGAAGACCAGGAAATCTCTTTATTAATAGAGAAAGCACACCCGGAACCGGGGAAAGGCGATAACGACCAGGCTATCTCTGAGGCTATGGGGCACTCACGGTAGAAGAAGAAGTTAGGAATAATGCTAGCTCAAAAAGACGAAAGGCTATTTACCTTACTTCTCGACTTCCCCAGGGGAGGTTGAAAAAGTTGAGATTGCTTTTGTTTCAGAAGTTTCATTTGGCTTGGTTTAGTTCAAGAATTGATAGAGATTGCTAGCAGTCTACTTTATTTGTTGACGGGAAGGCTACTCTATACTAGTACTAGAAGTGAAAGGATCGATCCCAGACCCCGATATTTCCTTATATTGAAAATAGAACGCACACCGGTAAGCAGTGATTTTAACAGCATCAAATACGAAGAACAAAGAAGCTTTCGAACGAAGAAGGAAGGATGCCCATTTTCGCGACTTTCCTCAAACTAGAGTGAAGTCAACAGATTGAATCGTCTACTGTCTCTAGAAGAGCAATCTTCCTTCATGACAAATGCTACAAATGTTCTACTAAGTCGAGTCTCTATCAGCCATAGGCGAATTAGACAGAATGAGTGGGTAGCTAAGGGTTAGGCATAGCAGGTCTCTTGCGGATGACTTTCGTGTGCATCTCTGTCTTTGGAATGTCTGTTGATGGCGGTGTGAATCAATGTCTTGATTGCCCGTAGCCCTTCTTTTAAGAAATCTTAGTGAACCCTTGCGTCATTAAGAGAGTCATCTTATAGTACTTAGCATGGTAAGCGCGCATAGCATGCCAATCGGGCTAGCTCATAGGAGAAAAAACAGGCTGATAAGGTTTGTCGTCGGGCGAGATCGAACTTTCTCCATTCGTGACCCCTATCATACTTATAAAGAAGGTTTAGATATATTTAGTATTAAACTAATTGCATAGATAAAGTCGTGTATTGTATCTGACGATCGGAAGGCATCTATCCCATAGAATGGTAATTGATTTAATGAGCATTACCTAGTAGTGCACTCGCTACCTGAAGACGTAAAAAGGCTATTGCTTCTGTCTTCAATCAAGAGGAAAAAAAAAAAAAAGATAAGATTAGCAGAGAATTCTATAAAAGACGATTTAACTCAAGAAGTTGATGAAGAAGAGGTTCTTGCCCGACAACTATAAGCAAGATCTCTTGCTCAAACTGAACTCCCTAAGACAACATGGGATGAGCGTTGAAGAATACATTCGTGAGTTTGAACAATTCAAAATGAGGAGTGAAGTTCCAGAAGTTCCCGAGCAAACCATCGCTCGTTTTCTTGGCGGCATGAATCGAGAAATTGCTGATAGGGTTGAACTTCAACCGTATTGGTCCTTTGAAGACGTATGCAAGTTAGCCATAAAAGTGGAAAAACAATTGAAGAGCAAGAGGTTTTCCTCCAGAACCTCAACAAAGGCGACATCCTATTTTAAGGGTGCTTCCTCAAACAAGGGCGAGAGTTTGTCGATAAAAGACAGAGGCAAGGGAAAGAATGCAGAGCCTTCCACGGAAGTCCAAAAGAAGTTTGAAGGTGATGCAAGGAAATGCTTTAAGTGCCATGGCTTTGGGCATTTACAAGCAAGTTGTCCAAATCGGAGAGTTATGACTCTTCAAGAAATTGAGGAGATCAATTCGGCGCTTCAAGAGGCTGATGGCAATGAAGACCAAAATATTTCCGAATTTGATGATGGTGAGCTGTTGATCATCCGAAGAGCATTGCATATTGAAGTTTCTCCTAATGAAGAGCAAAGGGGGAATATATTTCACACGCGTTGCACTATTAATGGAAAGGTGTGTTCGGTGATCATCGATGGTGGGAGCTGCACTATTAATGGAAAGGTGTGTTCTTGAGTGAGACACGGGTTGAGAGAGCCATTAGCAAACAAAAGAATGTTTTTGCTGTGCTTATGGTCGAGAAAAAGAGTGAGATAGAGCGACCCATACATCCAAAAATGCATTGCTTGTTGAAAAAATTTGCAGATGTGTTTCCGGAGGATTTGCCACTTGGATTACCTCCCATAAGAGGTATTGAGCATCAAATTGATTTGATCCCCGGTGCTCCCCTACCAAACAAGCCAGCTTATCGATGCAATCCGGTGGATACAAAGGAGTTGCAAAGACAAGTCAATGAACTTATTCTCAAAGGATACGTTCGAGAAAGCATGAGTCCCTGCTCTATTCCGGCTGTACTTGTGCCTAAGAAGGATGGTACATATCGGATGTGTGTTGATAGCCGGGCCATCAACAATATCACCATTAAGTATAGGTACCCTATACATAGACTTGATGATATGCTAGATGAATTATATGGTTCTTCTGTGTTTTCAAAGATAGATTTGCGGAGTGGTTATCATCAAATCAGAATGCGAGAAGGTGATCAATGGAAGACAGCTTTCAAGACCAAGGGAGGCCTTTATGAGTGGTTGGTTATGCTATTCGGATTATCTAATGCTCCGAGTACCTTCATGAGGCGCTTAAGTTTATTAGTGGCCAACGCAAGTTGAATTCGAGGCATGCAAAGTAGAATTTCTCTTGTCTCAAAATTTAAACCCGGGCACACTAATGTTGTAGCAGATGCTTTATCAAGAAGATATTCTATGCTTGCAGTTCTGGACTCTAGGATTCTCGGATTTCAATCAATGAAAGAACTTTGTTCTGAAGATGCGGAGTTCTCATCCATCATCAACAATTGCAAGCGGGGAGTTCAAGGTATATATTCTTTGCAAGATGGGTCTCTTTTTAAAGGAAATCAATTTTGTGTGCCGAAGAGTTCTTTTCACGAATTGCTGATTCGAGAAGCGCATGGTGGAGGATTGGCTGGTCATTTTGGCATTAACAAAACTCTTGAGGTTCTTCAAGAACATTTCTATTGGCCAAAGATGCGTGGAGATGTGCATGCTATCATTTTGGTATTAACAAAACTCAAGGTGTGCAACTTGTCAAAATGGCTCTGGGAAGATGTTAGCATGGATTTCATCGTGGCTCTAGCAAGAACTCAAAGAGGAAAAGATGCTATTATGGTGGTCGTTGATCGGTTCTCTAAAATGGCTCATTTCGTGCCATGTCACAAGACCAATGATGCATCTCATATTGCTGAATTATATTTCAAAGAGATTATCCGCATTCATGGAGTACCCAAGACCATTGTGTCGGATCGTGATTCCAAGTTCTTAAGCCACTTTTGGAGGACTCTATGGAGAATGCTTGGTACAAGACTGTTATTTAGCACGTCTTGTCATCCCCAAACTGATGGCCAAACGGAGGTAATCAATCGTACTCTAACCACTCTTCTTCGTGGTATGGTGAGTAAATCATTGAAAGATTGGGATTTAGAGCTTGCGCATGCTGAATTTGCTTACAATCGATCGCCATATGAAGTTGTGTATGGAATTAATCCTCTCACACCCATTGATTTGATTCCAATTCTGTCTAACTCTCAAGTGAGCTTTGATGGCAAGAAAAGAGCTGAGTCAATGAAGAAGCTCCATGAGCATATTCGATCCAACATTGAAAAGGCCAACGAATCTTACAAGAAGAAAGCTAATCAACATCACAAGAAGGCTCAATTTCAACCGGGCGACCTTGTATGGCTTCACTTGAGGAAGGAGAGATTTCCATTTTGTCGAAAGAACAAGCTCATGCCCAGAGCTGATGGTCCCTTTAAAGTTATGGAGCGAATTGGTGACAATTCTTACAAGATTGACCTTCCGGGAGAGTTTGGAGTTTCAGCAACATTCAACGTGGGAGACCTTTCTCCTTACTTGGAGGATGAAAACCTTCTAGATTTGAGGACAAATCTCAAACAACCCGGCGAGGATGATGCGGGAGCATCCAACGTAGCTCCATCCACCAACTCGGAACCATGAATGTTTATCCAAGCCAAGAGAGAAATTGGGCATTATGTGCTTCATGGATCATTTTCATTGAAGCTCTCCTTGAACCATTTCTGATGATTGAGCCTATCCCATCGTGGGGAAGGTGGAAGAAGGACGCATTTTCTTCTAAAAGAGCCTATTCGGGGCATTCATATGTTCACCCTCTTATTCTACTTGTGAAATTCCTCCCTTCAAATCAAAGAGTAGTAGATTCTATCATCGGGGATTCCGGTCATCGTAACTATGAAGCAGTTCCTTCTTTCAAAGACCCTACTGGACATTATTGACTTGCAAAGACCGGTTCTGCTTGGGGGCATATCTTTGCATAGAAAAAAGAAGTCTTGGCTAAGCCTTAGGCTAGTGAGTCCAAAGACGCAGAGTCAAAGCAAGGAGTTAGCAAACTGGCATACTTCACTAAATCAGTCTAAGCCGGAAAGCCGTCAAGCAGGCAAAGTCTAGCTGCCTATTGGATTCCGAAAGTCCTACTAAGATTAGCAGCGCTTACTCGAGCAGTGGTTACGCAAAGTGCGGAAATTGCAAAGAGGTGGTAATGCTAATTAAATCAATTCCATAAGGAAACAGCCATACATACCTTATCTGTTTCTCAACCTGCTAGCTCTTGAAGGGGGGAGTAAGCGAGGGATTCTGTGTTGAAGGAAAAAGCCCTGCTCTCTTTGCCTTTTTTTTTTTTTTTTTGAGGGAAATTTTCAGTTCTTCCCAGACGGGGAGGATTCCCGGATGGCGAGAATGGGCTCTTTTTGGCGCTGAGGCAGAGACGGTTGATTTTCCTTCTTTCTGCATCTTTGGTGGTTCGAGGGCAGGAATTGTCGAATGCTCTCTAGCCGGTAGTAGGGAAAGCTGCCTTCTTGATGTAGTTGCTTTTGAATCGAGATTGGCATTGCCTGGGTCTTCTTTGAGCTAAGAGTCATTACTCTATTATGATTGATTGCTAGCAGTAATCGACTCGAAACGAATAGAAAGAGGAGATCCCATGCAGTTAACTCGAAAGGAAATGGAAATGAGTGACTCTGGGGTGAACCAATTGTGCTTTCCTCTTTTAGATTAGAAAGATAACCCTTACTTTACTGAAAACTTATTAAGGAAGTCTTGAATGATTCATGTAGAAAACATGGTCCAACTTGCATGTGTTAAGCATATAGCTCTTCTGAAAGAGTCGCTGGTAATGGAAAGAAGGCAAGCAGTCGGTAGGTGTGTGGAATTGGTTGAGGCGAGAAATGATCGGATACAACTGCGAAACTTTTACATCAGCATAAATGGAATGATGCGATGGTCTCCATGTGTGCGCGTCAAAACGTAATAGGTGATGGGAAATCCACATAACACTTAAAGGGCATTCAAAGGATGAAGCTCCTTATAGTAGCATAGTAGCATGGACTGCTTTGAGTAGTCGATTGAGATAAATCCCGAAAAATCCATCAATAAATGACGAACGCCATGTTGAAGTTTCCCATCGTGTGGCGCGGGGAGGAGCAGAGTCATCAATAGGTAAAGAAAGACAGACAGACAGGCTCAAAGACCGGAATAAGGACATCCACTCGCTCTCAACAAATGAATAAGGTTGGAGAGGGCTTTCGCTCTCGACCGCTAGCCTCCCCTGGAATTCGTTGGTTTGTTCGCCCGGGCAGTGAACCATCGATCAAAACAAGGCAAGTCGTTCAGTTCATGATTAGGATTACTCGACCGGACACGGATTGGAGTCATAACGACGAAAGGGAGGTGAAAGAAGATCATGAAGATTGTTGCATATGAATAGAATCGCACTTGGGAAAGGGAAGTGAATCCATTGAAGTTCATCCATCCGGCATTGGATGTGTCCGTACCGAAGACGACTTTCCTGGCAAAACGTCTTTGACTACATAGGGTCCGACAAAATGGGGCTTGAACTTGACTCTTGTGTATTCTCACCCCATCTATTAAGCACTTCAGGTCAACGGTACCGCATACCGCCGCTCCCTCTTCTTGGCAGCCCCGATCTGAAAAGAACAATTATGCATGGGCCCGGGAAACCAAGTCTCGGGACAACTAGTTATTATAAACCGGCAATGCTGTGTTGAGCGAGTTAGCGACCGGTGGTTCCCGAACACACAGGCCCAGGGAGTGCCCAGCTGAGAGGATCCTATCTTTCACGGGTCATTCCTAGTACCCTTGGAAAGCGAAAGGATGCTCTATTCCCAGCTAAAAGGGTTTCATCACGAATCCCCGAAAACCTTTGTCAAGACAGGCACGAGAGCACCCTTTTTTGGGATATTCCACTGACGTAGGTAAGCTCCCCATCTTATCCGGCAGCTCCGGTACTTAGACAAATTAAACTATTTCCAGAAAGACCATTTCGATCGATTCAAACAATTGCGCCTGTTGGGATTCCTGCGAAACCCCGACTTTCGGTACACTGAATGTGTTCCCTTTTTCAATCTTTACCAGTCCCCAAAACGAAAAGCTAGAAAAAGGATCTTGGGGGGAACCCTCTAACCCGCTTTCCCCCTCCCCCCTTTTGCTGGGCAGGCCTTGCCTTGTGTGAAAGCTACATTCGATTTGGAATCGAGAAAAGGCTAAAGCCCTAATTTCACTATATCAAGAATCAAATTGAAAAGATTTGGAACCCCAACTCCAAAGGAAGGGCATTTTCGGGGCCTAGCCTGCTTTCACAATAATCGAATTCCTCCCGAGAACACACGAAACAAAGATATGAACTGGGTAAATGGAAATGGAAAAGAGATGTTTCCAATTCATCCAAATCAGAAGCTTTTTCTACGTCCATATGATCTACTAAAGTGGATCGGTATTGGCCAACTAATGAAAGCAGATTGTGGTCCATGGAGTCCTAAGAAGGTAGGAACTCCAACTTGTCCGATGCTTCTTCGGCAAGATACGATATACAAGTGAGACCTGCACTATGAGCAAGCTGTGCGAAAAACCGCTTCTTTTTTCCGGTTCCGCAACAACTTGGGCGAAATGAGATTCTACTGGGAAACCATGGATTTTTTAGTTTTCGCCATTGGTTACTGGTTGAGCCACTGGAATGGAATGAGATAAGAATCTCTAGAGATCTTTCTTCTCCACTTACTCGTAACAGGCTTTCCCTCTGTAGAATACTTCTTCCAACTATCATAATTGTCCCATTTATTCCTCGATCTTCAAACTGACTCCTCCTATTTCTCCTTCTCTCCTCCGGAGGTGTCCATTCAAAAAAACTAAAAAAAGAAAAAAAGCAGGGTTACGCATACCCAAGTACTCTTATTAGATAGCAAGTATCTCCCTTAGATAGGGAGAGTTTGGGCCATGCATTCGAAGATCTTGGGAAACTCCATTCAAAAAATGGAGTTCTCCTTGGTCCCTTACTACAACATCCCCACCTTGGTGGTCAAGTTCATTGCGCTTGGCGGTTAAAAAATCCACGCAGGCTTCTTCCGAATTATAAGCAGCATTCTTTTCCAAGGGAGGATGTTGAGCAAGGATATTTCTAAAGATCGAATAGCTCTCATGTTTTTGCTCGCGTATCTGTAGATCTCGATTCTCAAAGTCGAGTAATCGATAATATTCCTTTTGAGAGGAACAATTCTCGAGTCACCTTTAATGTCGGACCAATAGACTCCCTTTTCCTTATCAAGAATAAAAAGCCTATTTTTACTTTCCAAAAAAGAAATTCGGTTGTGCATGGACGATTCGAACCCGCTATTGTGGGTAACTGGCCAAGGCTCCTGCAGCACCCGCTCCTCGAAGGAAGTCTTCCCCGTCCCCGAGGAAGAGTTGGACGAGCCCGAATCCCCCGAAGAGGCCATCATGACGGTACTGTATTGTGTCTCGGCAGTCATGACGGTCCCCACACCAAAAATAACAACAAAAGAGACAAGCTCACTGAAATAAAGACCTACTTGAAATAGAAAGTAAAGTCTAAGAGAAAGGGAAAAGAAAGATATGATAAAAAGAATGGAAATCTAAATGATAAACACAAGGCGAAAGCCGTACTTTTCATTGAAAACAAAAGAATAACGGTGAAAGAGTAATATCACTAACAAAAGAAGTCCTCCAAAAAGTACGTGATGAATACCAGAGGGCATTATAGCCCTTCCTTCTGAACCAAGAAAACGTCCAAATATTCGTGGAATTCCAAACGGAAAAGACCACCCTCCAAGAAATTGTATAACTTGGAGAAAGTACTCACTTTCCAGTCCCTGAGACAGAAGATCACAATTAAGATTGTTTAGAAAGCTTACTCTTTCTTCTGGATAAAGGGGACGTAAACTGAATTCAATATCAAAGAGACACTCAATTACCTCTTGGAGATTGACTCCTGTTGGTAAGCTCACATCTACAGTAGTATCGAGATATACTCGAAACAGATATACTCGAAACAGAATTGCTAACTCAGTGACCTTTTGGTCCATATTCAGAAGATTTGATTCTTCTATCATTTCGCCAGCCCTAATGCCTACAAGAATAGCTAGAGGCAGAGCCAAACCCATACTTGAAACGAAATCGGCAACAAATTTTTCCATTATACTGACTCTTAGATTCACCTACTCTGAAAGAAGACCGCCAACTCATATCCCGAAGATACAAGACAAGCAAAGCGGCCGGTCCTCCCCAAGTTTAGTGTAGTGGGGTGTGGTGTGGTGAGGTTTTGCCTCACCAGGAAGTGGGAAATTGGGGCAAAAGCCGAAACGGAACTAACGGAGATTGAGGTATACTCCGTGCTGTGAAAGGGATTCGGCCAGTAGAATACTGAGTATTATTGAGGCCATGAAGACGGACAGCGCTTTTAGCCTACCTATAGGATTCGATTCGATCTTATACTTTGGTACACTGAGGACCAAGCCAATCTCAACAAAGTGAAAAGTCGGAACGCATTTATCGACGCTAGGATCCAACCTACGTTAAAACCTTTCTTTTCTTATGAAATTTCGATTTCATAGCAAACAATGGTTATTTCAAACACCGTCTACTGTCCCACCAACAAAGACCAAGGGCTTCTTCTCCGTGCTTGGGGTGAGAAAGGCTGCTATTTTAAAGGCAAGTAACCCCTAAGTGAGCTAGACGAGGTCCCTTCTGTAGGCTAGCTTTGCTATGCTATGTCACAGGTGAGCTGAGGTGAGCCGAATACTCACTACCATTTTTAGAGGTATTGAATCGAGGCAGGGAACGAGGGAAGGCCAAAGTATACGGAATGAGAAGTGAAGGAGGGGGCAGTACGTATTGAAAACCATGATCCAGAACCATAATGGAGTTATCCTAATCCCCACCTCCCTTCCTTCTCGCGGGGGGATGTGCTACATCTTGGATGGAGGAGTGACGACCCGTGGTCCAATCTAGTAAAGAGGTTGGGTGCCAGTGGTCTGTCTGAGGACGAGGGGAGCTGGTTCAACACGCTCTTTCTTTGAAAAGAAAAGATGGTTCCATGGATCGGGCTTTCATTTCAGAAGCTGCTAGAATGCATGTTAAGTCAGTCAAGAGGGGTCTTAGATCATGATGATTCTTAGGAAAAAAAGATGCTTTTTTCAAGACATATCTTAAAGTCCTAAAGGATTGAAAAGAAGAGTGAGCGACGAGTGGTTAAATCCGGAATGAGAATGAGAGACCACTAACGGAAAGAGTCTTCTAAAACAATAGGCTTTCTTGCATAAGATTTAGTGAGAAGTCCGAGTAATCAAAGGAGTCTGAGCGTCGGTTCGCTGTCTAACCGTGCGATTTAAGGGCTTCTTTTCAAGTATTCATTCTAGAGGTTCAAAACTATATAAGTTTTCCTTCCAAGTAAGGATGGAAGATCATCTCCTTACACTATATCCCTCAATCCCCCCAAAAAGAGGGGCTTTCCTGGCGACCCTACCTACACTTGGCAATTGAGGAGTAAAATCATTCATTTTATCTGAAGCCCTAATCCTTTGACTGTATCGGCGTTTCGGTTGTACTTTTTCTTTCTCGAAGAATCCCCCTTAAATTCTCCCTCTTTTACCACTTAGTAAGGGAACGAAGGGCTGGTGAATCTTAATAGATGTTTTGGTAAGCAATTCTCTTCCCTCTGTTTCAGCTATTCGACATTCCAGATTCTGGACTGAGCTTATTTCGATTTCGGTAATCGGTCTCGAAAATAAACCACAAACTATTGGAGTGAGCGATCCGAGGGTGAGTTTCTCTTATCACTCTATCGGAAGAGGAGAGGCTATCCTACATGTTTTCTACATTAGTGCACTCTGTCTTGCATTTCTAATTCATTTCTATGGGCGGTCTTTTTTGTGAGGAGCTACATCTTTCCTTTCATGAAGGAGTGAGGGGTTCATGGATATGGACCACGAACGGAGATAGATGGATTGACACTTCTTCTTACTTCTAAGAATCAGTCAACACAGGATTACCTACTTGGAAATCCCTCTCAAAGCCTTCGACGTACCACAGCCTTTTATCAAACAGCTTCTTTTCCTGCTTCAGGACGTGTAGCTATAGGGTTGTTGGGGTTGTTCCTTTCGAATAAACGCCTCTTAAGAGAAAGACCTCTTATGGCTTTTCCTTGATCCGGAGCTCTTTTTCGTTTCGTGGTTCGGCAAGCCGTGATTACCGTTACCCGCCTTTAGAAAATGCGTTCGACGCTACGGCTACGGGCCTTCCTGCTTTGCTTAACAAGTATAGCTATCCCCCAAGTTCCTAGAAAGTGTGCAATATAAGTAAGAATAAGATAAGATGAGGAAGAAGTGGAGTTTCGAAGTTCCTACATCAACTCGGTTTGAACGACCTTCTTGATCAATCACCTTTTTGGGTGCTGATATCGGCATTTTGATAGCTCCCGATGGCTCAAGGCATTAGGCTTTTCTTCAACCTTGTTGAAAGATAGTCAGTGAATGAATGTCCCTCGTTGTAGTAAGGGGTTTGGTTTCCCTCAGCAACAATCCCCTCTGCTCTTAGAGTTGGTGTATGAAAATGCGCTCTATCTTAAGAAGAGGACATCATTTTATCTCTTCGTGTTCCCTTTTCTTTTGTTTGTGTTGATATCCTTGCTCAAGGGCCTTACTCAAGGACCAAGACTACCTCTATTTTAGAAGCATTTTCGACTATTGCAATAGATTCAATTTCCTTTATCTGCTGACTAAGGTAGTTGCGGGAAAGGGACGTACCTTCAAGCTTTCGTGGTGTGGTTCCGGCTTAACCTAAAGGAGATTTGCTCCTATAGCTGTTGTTGCTGTGGCTCAATCAGTTAATGTTGAATCTTCGACCCCTGGACAGTGAACAAACCAATCTACTTCTTCCGGATCTTAGGACACTTAAAGCAGGACTGACTTCAACAGATGGCGATTCATTAGCTGCCTATTTTCTTATTCTATACTTGAAAAGCTTGATTACACCTCACCCAAGGGAGTGCAGCTCGAAAGCTAGTGAGTGAAGCGGACGGGCGTAGCGAAAGCAAGAAATCCGTTAACAGCAGCAACAACAGCAGAAGCGATATTCTATAATAGAAGTCAAGGCGTTTATCGAGGAAAAAGTGTGCTTTCGATGGCAAGGCCAGAATAACCAAGTATCAACCATCATGAGCTATCAAAGGCCGATGTCGTAGCTCCAATCATTGAGACTTCTGCAAATAAGAAGAGGAGGAAGCACATCATCAAGGATGGAAAGACAAAAATCAGCAACTCCCCTTGGCTCAGGGGATAACAGGGGTTAGTCCGGCACGTTTCAAGCCGAGTGAAAACAAAACTCTACTTCATTTCCCACAGCTTATAGATCTGAAAAGACTTTATTTGTTCGATTCCTTCTATAGGGCATTTGGACTGAAAAAGCCTATTCGAATAGCAAAATTCGATAGAGTAGGTAAGCACCCTCACCTCACTTACCTCACACAAGAGAAATGGGGATATGTCAAATCATTACTATATACCATACCGTAGCGAAAGAACAACAACCTGAAAGGGCTCTCAATAGCGGTTATTGACATAAGACGAAAACAACGCAGTTACCCCTTCTTGAGGATCAGAAGCGTGAACAAGAGAAGTTCCTATTCATTTAGGACTTTCTAAGTCTAAGACTGAGTTCGGGTGTTTAGGCTTTTTAACCTTGCTATCAAGGGAGTCTCGCCTAGTAAGGATTAAGATAGTATATACCATGAGGTAAGAGTTAGAAGTATACCCTCGAGAACAACCGCAAAGCTTCCAGTCTCTGCTTCTAATTCACTTGCTAATACCGAATCCTCCTTTCCTAAGGCTTACGAAAGAAAGAAGAGTAAGTGAACTGACTGAGTGAGCTATAAGTTCTTTAGGCTACCTGTCTTACCCTAGCTCCACTTCAGGATTAGGCATACCGGGCCGAGAAAGCCCAGAGGATGAGGCTATGTCTTACTATCACCCGGAATAGGCCGAGAGAGAGTCTTTAGCTTGAGCTTGCATTTCTGGTAGAGGAAGGGCAACTATCAGCCTAGCAAATAAGTCTGAGTTCGCAAAGTGACCGATACCTGCAAGGTACCGAGTGTTGGTCTAGTCAACTCGATGGGGAATGGATGCCAATGGTATGTCATGAATGGAGGGTGGGGACGCTATTGGTCTAATCCCAGGTTTCCTTCTTCTTTATATAATAAGTAGTGGTGAATCCGTCTAGCTACTCTAAGTAGCTAGTGAATCCTTCTCCTTAAAATGGTGATTGTGAAAGCCTTGTTTCGAGTCAATCAATCCTGGCCCACTCGACCTGTGCTGTGACCGCGACCAGTTTCCATGGCCTGGAGCTGGGTAAGAAAGATAGACTCTTATCAATGGAACTCATCTTAAGCTTCTTAAACCTCTTCTCCAGCGCTAGGGACATTGCCTTCATGACATGAAAGGAAAGAGCGGAACTGCTAGATTAGATTCTAATTTAAAGACCAAAGCGGCATTCGTTGACTCGAACCCACAAACCAAACCACAAAAGCCGGTAGCCAATGAAGCAAGCGAATCAAACCATCTAACCGATTCAGTATGAGTGTGCGAATGCCCTGGTTATTCTTACATAGTAAGGAGTTTATGCGTCGGACCTAACGACCAGCGGAGGGCGTCGTTCTCAAGTGAGATGGGGGCGGAGCGGTAACTATCAGGGGATGGGGGTAGTTCGCCTTAGCGAAAGAAGGAGATGGGCAAGGAAAGAAGGCAAAAGGAGTGGAAAGCCTAACTTCAAGGGAAAGATTGACCTCAGTAGGTTCTTCGTTGTAGGTTCCAAATAGTGAATGAATCATAGGGCTCATGCGATAAAAGTCCGAGTTTTGTTTTGTTCTAGGGGTAATAAAATAGAAGAGGATAAAGTTGGTTTCTGTACGTTAGATTCGTGATAGTGCGCGAAAGGGGACAGTTAGCCACCTAGCTACTATAACAAAATGTTGGGGAAGCCAAAATTCAGAAAGCAATAACAGATTTATTGACTGAGTTCTCGGATGTCATACCACCGCAACTACAGAGACCTCTTCCTCCCCGAATGCGTATTAATCAATTAATTGAGTTGGTTCCAGGTGCGAGGCCCCCGGCTAAAGCCACGGCATTCTTCTTGCCAATATTTAAAAGCGTATGAATTTGGTCTTTTACATGCTTACGTAGGCATTCCGGTGCCGTTGAATTATCTGGGAGTGATGGGGCTTCTCGCCAAGTGGAGCTCTCGGCAAAGGCTACCTACCCTTGATCAGGGGCCGTCGGTGCTGGTGCGTGCGGCAGCACCTCCGAAGCCCGCCCCAGACGGCATCATCATATTCCCAATATATGGCGCCGCTTCGGTAGTGAGTAAGGTCCTCACAACAAAAGCAATTCCCAAGGCAAGCCCCCCGGAGCAGCCCATATATATGAAAAAGAAAGATAGGGCTCGATCGGCCAGGGAGAACCCAATCTGTGAAAGGATGGATTGACAAAAATCCATCGAACCCACAAAGAATAGGAAAGGAATGCTTCTCCTTAAAAAAAAAAAAAAAAAAGTGAGTAGTATAAATAAGTAAGCTGTGACTTATAAATAGGAAGATGAGGAGATAACGGGCGAAGGATATTCATGATATTAGGTTGGATCTCTCTTCATTCGTTCTGTTCGCGGAGCGGCATACCGAAAAAAAGAAAAGCGTTCTATTATAGGAATAGGATTGGAAGCGATGACTTAGAGCTAAAAGCAGGCGTCCTCCTATTATAAGATAATACGAGACCACCTCCCACTTGACTTTAGTCCACCCGGCATAATTGCATTTCAACGAACCGACTCATTTGCCTCTCCGGGGATGAAAACCCATGATTTGATCTGCTAGCTCGAACGCCTGCATCATGCCGAGAAGAGAAGGTGAAGAAAAGACTGTCGAAACCAATCGGAGGAGTATTTCAGAGTCCATCCCCGCCTTTCTCTTTATTGATATAAAGAAAGGTTAAACATCCATCGCTGCCGTGATGACGCAGTTGAGTGTTCATTCGATCCACCACCCGAGCCCAAGCAAAGTGTTCGAAGTTGGGTCCTAGGCCTAAATCGGATCGGCTTGGCTTCGTATGAATGGAACGGCACAAGATATAATTTTTATTCCGAAAGATTTTATCGCTACTATCGGGGCGGGGGCCCGTCTTTCGAGTCGTTCTTACGGCCGTGGTAGCTACAAGCCAACCTATACTTTCCTGGGGCTTGCTCTCTCGTCTTCTTTCCTCCGCCTTCCTTTGTAATTGAGCCTATCTTTTCTTTTCTGCTACGCCTATCCATCCGTCAGATTAACATCCAGCCGGGTGAACGATAGCAGCTCCTGTTTACTGACGGATCTGCCGCCGCTAGTATAAGAAAAAAAAAGCACATAAGGATCCGGAATATGAAAATATACTGATCACTGATCAGGATCATATACAACCCAGTATTACCAGTAAGAAGTTCGTGATGTCCCTTCATGGCCGGCCAGCCCTATCAGTATGGAGCCGAAGGCGAAGGTTTCCAACAGGCCCCCTTCTCTTGCTTCCCCTTAAGTGACAAAGGGGGGTAGGGTAAGGAGTAGTAACAGAGTGGCTCGGTCATGTCATCGATAGGCCTCTCCTTATTCATTCTATCTATAGAGCGGGGCCGCGGACCAATAATCCGGCGAAAGGGCTAAAAAGCTCCTTTCTCAAACCTTCCCCTTTCTCTAAGTTGTAAGCATCAAAGCCTAGCAAAGCCAAGCTATACAAAGAGCTCTTTTCAGCCCCTACTCCTAACAAGTGAAAGTTGCTGGCACCCACCATACCTTGCTTCGGGGCCGATCTCTTGTATCGGAAAATATATTTGGATTTGAGTTTGTTCCACCACAAATAGATTTCGCCGCATGGATTGGATAGAGTCCCCAGATCTCGACATCCAAGCACGAATTCCTTGATGAGAGCGCTTCGGCGGCGGATAGCAGCATGGGCAAAGCACTCTGCTGCGGCGAGCAGCCGATTCTTATTGCATTCACCAAGATAGTCTTAGTCGCTCCTGAACTCTGTGGCGAGTTCAGCCACCACCTCTGGGCCTGAGCTGTGCTCGAGCGTAGTCAGCCAGCTTCGTGACTTTGCTTAGCTTCTAGCGTTGCAAAGGGATAACCTTTCACTATCTAGGCACCCTAAAAGGAGGGGTCCCACGGAGTTCTTCCTCGAAGGTCGAGCCGTAGTCCTTGTCCCGGGGAGAGGTGGAGAAATCCAATCCTTCACTCCAGGGCAAAGCATATAGAGATTCGACATCACTTCATTAGAGATCATGTTCAAAATGGAAAAATCTCGATTCAATTTGTTGATTCAAAGAGCCAACTAGTAGATATATTCACAAAGCCTTTGGAGAAAAATCAATTTGATATTATCCGTTCCAGACTCAACGTTTTGAAGCTTGAGGAAGTTAAAGTCTAGAGACTCTCAGACCCTCAGACTCAGACATTCATGGCCATAGGCTGTAAGTTGCTTTATTGTTCAATCTCAAAAAGGTACGATCATTCTTAACGTGGGGTGACAAACCCCAGGAGCGTTGATTTTGACTTTCTAGATGCCATCAATGTGAACTTGAGGGAAAATTTCAATTTGCTTCAACTTGAGAAATTTTGTTCCGACACCACAGACGGCTATGCACAATTGACAGCATATTTCTATTCAAATCTCAGTTGTTTAGATGCGAATAGAATATCCTTTAGTGTTCGAGACCAAGACTATGTGGTAGATGTGGGCATGCTGGCAGATATAATTGGGGTTGAAAGAGGACTATATCAACCGGTCAAGGTTTCAATTGCTCGTACCTCACTGGAGCTTGTCAAAGACAGGAATGCAGAAGGGAGAATTACCTACGCAAGAATGCGTGCCATCAACATTTTGCTTCACAAAATCGTGATCAACTGTCTCAGGCCAAAATCGACATCCAAGACTGACGTGTCTAACTCTGAGGCAAAATTGATGTATGCGATCAATTCAGGGAG
Source organism: Eucalyptus shirleyi (assembly GCA_017140165.1). Lineage (NCBI taxonomy): Eukaryota > Viridiplantae > Streptophyta > Magnoliopsida > Myrtales > Myrtaceae > Eucalyptus > Eucalyptus shirleyi. The sequence continues at coordinate 27,546,099 of CM029454.1, forward strand.
AAAGTTCTCTGTCCCTCACACCATTTTCTTCCACATGTACAGAGGGATGGTAAAGGACAATGGCCAGTTGCCTTACTCAGGTCTTGTGACCAAGATCTTCAGACACTTGAAGATTGAACCTCCACAAACTCTTTGTGTTCGACCATGCGACAAAATGGTTGTGGGTTTGAAAATGCTGACAAAAATGCGTTTGAAAGAGCTTGATAAGGCAATGGAGAAGTTCAAAGTGAAAACTCCAGTCAAATCTCATCCAGAATCTTCTGCATCAAAAAGGAAAGGGAAGGAGCCCATGGGTGCTCCATCCAAGAGGAAAAGAACTCTTATCTTAGAGGATGAACTCACTATCTTTGCCTTAGCATTGAAAAGGCTCAGTCATTCTGTACCCGAATCAACGGAACGACAGGAAAAAGGAAAAGAAGCAGAGGAAAAAGAACAGAGAGAGGAAGAGGGAAAAGAAGAGAATAGAGAAGTAGAGGAGAAAGAAAAGAAAGAAAAAGAAGCATAGGAGAAGGAAGTTGAAGAAGAAGAAGAAGCAGTCAAAGAAAAGTCTGCAGATGAAGCCGGAGAGAAAGGCAATCAAGACACTGACGAGCATTACCATCACTCTTCCCCAATTGAGGCATTAGAAACAGGGGGAGAAGGCGAGCAAGGAAGGACTACACCATATCCTGTCAACGGTGAAGGTGTGAGTCGCTCACCAGCAAATCCAGAAGATCTTCAGGCTTCTCAAATGCCTGAGGAAGGATATGATACCTCAACCCCAAATCTGCGCGATTACACCAAAGTTCCATCGTTTGCCTTTACTCCATCCGATAGAGCAAATGCCAGCACGCAGACGGACACCACAGCAGATTTTCGTCGCATCCTTGATCTTCTTCTGGAAATGCAGGGTCAAATATATGCTTTGGAATGTAAACTTCAAGTCCTGAAGAATGCTGAACAAGCGTCTTCTGTAACCCTGTCGGAACAAATGCAAGACCTCGCTCTTCAAATTCAAGCAAATGCCAAAGAGGAAGAGGTGGCACATCTACAAGAAGACTTGAAGAGGCTGGAAGGCATCGTACAGTCGATGGAAGATTTCCAACTTGTGCACGTTCCCAAGCAGACTTGACTTTTTTATCACATTTTACTTTAGTTTGTTTGGATATTTGTTTTGAGTATAACTTGGGTGTGGATTTGAAATTGACTGTTGCATTGCTATCAAGTGTTATTGTATGGCTTTACTCATGAAAGACTAACTTATTTTCTGTGGATGCAGAGTCTAGTTGAGTTGTTAATCTTTATGAGATATCCATATTGCTTGAGTAATGTTTTGCAGGTCAAAGTTGTTCAAATGTACAGGAAAGTTTTGTCACCATCAAAAAGGGGGAGATTGTTGGAGAAATCTTTCCAGAATATTTTGAAGCTGACAAAACGTTTCTATCAGTCTAGTTTGGAGCATGGCAGACCCTTCTATTTAGAGTTTGAAGACCTTCAGATCACCAGACTCAGCACACAAGACTCAAGACTCAAGACTATTCTCATTGGCAGTTTCTAATCCAGCGACGAAGACGATCCAGAGCTAAAGTGTTTGGTTGAGGATTTGGTCTTATCCACCGGAGAAGATCTCTTGGCTGGATATGATATAACGGATTCCCTTATTCTAAAAACAAGATAATTTGAAGATCCGATGATTGACGAAATATTTTTGGAAGGTTCTATTCTTGGAAACCAACATCCTGATTGATGCGTCATGGGTTGAGTGATTCAAGAACAGAGATTTTTTCAGAGGGGATTTTTGTGGTTAAGTGTATACGGGGAAGAAATGGAAAGGAATAAGAACATATAAAAACAATCTCCTTCCAAGGTATAAAGGCAGCGCCACCAACCAAGGATGAGGATTGGGATCTACGAAGTTCACCACCACGGCCTAAAGCTTCCACCAGCCAAGCTTCCACGGACTTCGGGATAGGAGAAGCTCACCACCGAGGCCTAAAGATTCCACCAGCCAAGGATAAAGGGCTTCTTGGTTCTCCACCAAGGAGTGATCTACGCTCCAAGGATAAAGAAACCGAAAGGAGTTATCCGCTCTCCAAAGGAATTCACTCAAGTTGAGGAAATCTCACAATTCTCATTCATCAAATTCGTATCCCTTACATTGGATAGTTTTCCCCTCTTTATAGGAGGGTTTTCGTGTTAATACATATTAAAAACGAACCTTAATAGCCTAGAAACCGACACCTTAATACATATTAAAAACAGACCTTAATAGCCTAGAAACTGACACCTTAATACATATTAAAAACAGACCTTAATAGCCTAGAAACCGAAACCTTCGACTCTTGGAATGCATAACAATAAAGACACATAATAACTTAATAAAAGCCTTTATTAACACAGGAATTAAATGCCTTTAATCTCCGACCTTCTGCATTCTTGAACCTTCAAATTCGAGCTCCTCCCTTGACCAGAAAATAATCCTTCTAAAACTTCATCAACCGGTCATTCAAGACATTTAGAATGGCCTCCCATTGATAGTTATCGATATACCACAAAGTACCGATAAGTAATTGCCATTATTCATTGAAAATGATCCATCGAAGCACATAATACCCAATTTCTCTCTTGGCTTGGATAAACATCAATGGTTCTGAGTTGGTGGATGGAGCTATGTTGGATGCTCCCGCATCATCCTCCCCGGGTTGTTTGAGATTTGTGCTCAAATCTAGAAGGTTTTCATCCTCCAAGTAAGGAGAAAGGTCACCCACGTTGAATGTTGCAGAAACTCCAAACTCTCCCGGAAGTTCAATCTTGTAAGCATTGTCACCAATTCGCTCCAGAACTTTAAAGGGACCATCAGCTCTGGGCATGAGCTTGTTCTTTCGACGTAATGGAAATCTCTCCTTCCTCAAGTGAAGCCATACAAGGTCGTCCGGTTGAAATTGAGCCTTCTTGCGATGTTGATTAGCTTTCTTCTTGTAAGATTCGTTGGCCTTTTCAATGTTGGATCGAATCTGCTCATGGAGCTTCTTCATTGACTCGGCTCTTTTCTTGCCATCAAAGCTCACTTGAGAGTTAGACGGAATCGGAATCAAATCAATGGGTGTGAGAGGATTAATTCCATACACAACTTCAAATGGCGATCGATTGTAACCAAATTCAGCATGCGCAAGCTTTAAATCCCAATCTTTCAATGATTTACTCACCATACCACGAAGAAGAGTGGTTAGAGTACGATTTGTTACCTCCGTTTGGCCATCAGTTTGGGGATGACAAGCCGTGCTAAATAAGAGTCTTGTACCAAGCATTCTCTATAGAGTCCTCCAAAAGTGGCTTAAGAACTTGGAATCACGATCCGACACAATGGTCTTTGGTACTCCATGAATGCGGATAATCTCTTTGAAATATAATTCAGCAATATAAGATGCATCATTGGTCTTGTGACATGGCACGAAATGAGCCATTTTAGAGAACCGATCAACGACCACCATGATAGCATCTTTTCCTCTTTGAGTTCTTGGTAGAGCCACGATGAAATCCATGCTAACATCTTCCCAAGGCTGCAATGGTACCGGAAGTGGAGTGTACAAACCTTGATGGAAATAAATTTTTGATCTATGACAAGTTGCACACCTTGATATGATAGCATGCACATCTCCACTCATCTTTGGCCAATAGAAATGCTCTTGAAGAACCTCAAGAGTTTTGTTAATCCCAAAATGACCAGCCAATCCTCCACCATGCGCTTCTCGAATAAGCAATTCGCGAAAAGAACTCTTCAGCACACATAATTGATTTCCTTTAAAAAGAAACCCATCTTGCAAAGAATATATACCTTGAACTCCCCGCTTGCAATTGTTGATGATGGATGAGAACTCCGAATCTTTAGAATAAAGTTCTTTCATTGATTGAAATCCGAGAATCCTCGAGTCCAGAACCGCAAGCATAGAATATCTTCTTGATAAAGCATCTCCTACAACATTAGTGTGCCCGGGTTTATATTTTGAGACAAAAGAAAAGGATTGAAGAAATTCTACCCATTTTGCATGTCTCGAATTAAGCTTGCGTTGGCCACTAATGAACTTAAGCGCCTCATGATCAGAATGAAGGACAAATTGCTTTGGCCTCAAATAATGACTCCAATGATCAAGAGCTCGGACAATGGCATAGAACTCTTTGTCATAAGTTGAATAATTCCTCTTGGAATCAGATAACTTCTCGCTGAAATATGCCAATGGTTTTTGTGCTTGCACCAGAACAGCACCAATACCAACTCCGCTTGCATCACACTCAACTTCAAATACTTTATCAAAATCAGGAAGTGCAAGAATAGGAGACTCACAAAGTTTCTGCTTGATTACCTCAAAGGCGTTTTGAGCAGTCTTTGTCCATTCAAAAGCACCATTCTTCATGCATTCAGTTAAAGGAGCCATGACGGTACTAAAATTTTTGACAAACCGTCGATAGAAAGAAACAAGTCCATGAAAACTTCTTACATCAGAAATAGACTTCGGAACCGGCCAAGTCTTCATAGCTTCTACCTTGGCTTGATCAACAGAGATTCCATCTTTGGAAACCACATAACCAAGAAACACAATGCTTGGAGAGAAGAACTCACATTTCTCCATTTTAGCATATAGTTTTCATTCTCTCAAGACATTGAAGACCTGTGTTAGATGAGAGATATGCTCCTCCTCATTCCTACTATAAACAAGAATATCGTCGAAATAAACAACAACAAATTGTCCAATAAAGGAACGAAGAACCTCGTTCATAAGTCTCATGAAGGTACTCGGAGCATTAGATAATCCGAATGGCATAACCAACCACTCATAAAGGCCTCCCTTGGTCTTGAAAGCTGTCTTCCATTCATCACCTTCTCGCATTCTGATTTGATGATATCCACTCCGCAAATCTATCTTTGAAAACACAGAAGAACCATATAATTCATCTAGCATATCATCAAGTCTAGGTATAGGTGATGCGGGAGCATCCAACGTAGCTCCATCCACCAACTCGGAACCAGCGATGTTTATCCAAGCCAAGAGAGAAATTGGGCATTATGTGTTTCGATGGATCATTTTCAATGAATAATGTCAATTACTTATCGGTACTTTGTGGTATATCGATAACTATCAATGGGAGGCCATTCTAAATATGTTGAATGACCAGTTGATGAAGTTTCAGAAGGATTATTTTCTGGTCAAGGGAGGAGCTCGAATTTGAAGGTTCAAGAATGCAGAAGGCCGAAGATTAAAGGCATTTAATTCCCGTGTTAATAAAGGCTTTTATTAAGTTATTATGTGCCTTTATTGTTATGCAATCCAAGAGTCAAAGGTTTCGGTTTCTAGGCTATTAAGGTCTGTTTTTTGTCGACGAACACTCGCCCTTGCTTGAGGAAGCACCCTTAAAATAGGATGTCGCCTATGTTGAGGTTCTGGAGGAAAACCTCTTGCTCTTCAATTGTTTTTCCACTTTTATGGCTAACTTGCATACGGCTTCAAAGGACCAATACGGTTGAAGTTCAACCATATTAGCAATTTCTCGATTCATGCCGCCAAGAAAACGAGCGATGGTTTGCTCGGGAACTTCTGGAACTTCACTCCTCATTTTGAGTTGTTCAAACTCACAAATGTATTCTTCAACGCTCATCCCATGTTGTCTTAGGGAGTTTAGTTTGATGAAGAGATCTTGCTTATAGTTGTCGGGCAAGAACCTCTTCTTCATCAACTTCTTGAGTTTTTCCCAAGACTTGATTCGGCCTTTTCCTTCCCTTGCTCGTTGATGCTTTAGATTCTCCCACCATAGAGAAGCATATTTGGTCAACCTTAGGATAGCAACCTTACATTTCTTCTCATCCAAATAGGATTTGAATTCAAAAATTCGTTCGGTTTTGTGTAGCCAATCTACAAAGTCGTCGGGATTAAGATTACCGTCAAACTCGGGGACCTCCACTTTAATGTCTCTTTCATCCTCCTTATGCCTCCCTCTCCATCTTCGTCTTCGAATTGGAGATTCAGAATCACTAGAGTGCAGAATCGTTCCGTTGTCTCCAGTGGACTCGGAATCAACATCAGAATTTTGACGAGATTCAGAATCGTCATGCCGATGCCGTTCATTGGGACGCCTTGCTGGTTGTCCTTCTCTCGCCGGATTCTCTAGAAGATTGAGGACTTGCTCCATTTGTTGTTGAAGATTTTGGATTGCACGATCTCGCCTTTCATTGTGCGCTTGCTCCAAAGTCAAGCCTCTAGGAACTTGTTCATCCATAAGGAATTTGTAACAAAGGAAAGAAAGGAATCACTCAAATGAATTGAAGCTTGAGGTCTGATACCAATATTTTGGTGCGTGATGGGTTGAGTGATTCAAGAACGAAGATTTTTTATAAGGGGAATTTTGTGGTTAAGTGTATGGAGTAGTGTATACAAGGAAGAAATGGAAAGGAATAAGAACAGATAAAAACAATCTCCTTCCAAGGTATAAAGGCAGCGCCACCAACCAAGGATGAGGATTGAGATCTACGAAGTTCACCACCAAGGCCTAAAGCTTCCACCAGCCAAGGATAAAAGACTTCGGGATAGGAGAAGCTCACCACCGAGGCCTAAAGATTCCACCAGCCAAGGATAAAGGGCTTCTTGGTTCACCACCAAGGAGTGATCTACGCTCCAAGGATAAAGAAACCAAAAGGAGTTATCCGCTCTCCAAAGGAGTTCACTCAAGTTGAGGAAATCTCACCATTCTCATTCATGAAATTCGTATCTCTTACATTGGATAGTTTTCCCCTCTTTATAGGAGGGTTTTAGTGTTAATACATATTAAAAACGGACCTTAATAGCCTAGAAACCGACACCTTAATACATATTAAAAACAGACCTTAATAGCCTAGAAACTGAAACCTTAATACATATTAAAAGCAGACCTTAATAGCCTAGAAACTGAAACCTTAATACATATTAAAAACAGACCTTAATAGCCTAGAAACCGAAACCTTCGACTCTTGGACTGCAGAACAATAAAGACACATAATAACTTAATAAAAGCCTTTATTAACACGGGAATTAAATGCCTTTAATCTTCGGCCTTCTGCATTCTTGAACCTTCAAAGTTGAGCTCCTCAATTGACTAGAAAATAATCATTCTAAAACTTCATCAACTGGTCATTCAAGACATTTAGAATGGCCTCCCATTGATAGTTATCGATATACCATAAAGTACCGATAAGTAATTGACATTATTCATTGAAAATGATCCATCGAAGCACATAATGCCCAATTTCTCTCTTGGCTTGGATAAACATCGATGGTTCCGAGTTGGTGGATGGAGCTACGTTGGATGCTCCCGCATCACAAAGCCTACTAGTGGGGAGAGACACAATTGAAATAACCACTAAATGGCAAGTTAGAGATGGACAGTCAATAAGAATCAGAGAAGATGTTTGGCTTTCCTCTGGGAAACTTAGGGGCTGCATGGTAATGTTCTTTTTTTTTTTTTTTAATGAACAGAAATTTTGTTTTTTTGTTCCCGGGAACAAAAAAATAACATAAACGTGTTTATTTGCGTTTCTGTTCAAAAACTGTTTTTTTGTTCCTGAAACAAAATTGTAACAAAAAAAAGAAACAAAAAAAAAAGTTACTTTTCTATTCCATAAACACTTCTTGAAGGGCCAAAAAGAACAAAAACGAAACACTTCCATTCGTCGCCTACGCAGCAACGCTCTCCCTTTTCCGGCATCTCTCACAGGTTCACCACCGTCGAGCGATCCGGTGCCTCCCAACTGGTCATTCTCTCCGGCGCCGATAGCTGCTGCTCCTTCACCGGTTGAAGCTTCTGGTTTGAGGTAAGTTTCTGCGCTCACCAGCTGCTTCTCCTCCTTCACCGTTTGACGAGGGCTTCGGCGAGAGCCACCCCTCGCAGATCTGGGCAACAGCTGCTTGGGGTTGAGCGCGACAGCTCGCTCGAGCCAGCGCTTGCCCACATCTGCGAGACGCTTGCTCGAGCGAGCCCTCGTGCTCGAGCCCCGAGCGAGCGTTGCTCAGACAGATTTGCGGTAGATCTAGGCAACGGCTGCTCGCTCGATCTGCTCTGCTCGCTCGGCAGAGCAGCGACGCTCGCTCGAGCTGCTCTGCGGCTTTCAAAATATAGACGAGGACATGGATTATTCTTCCATTGCTACACACCAAACTTTTTTCAATTCCGTGTTCGATTTTTGTTCTCTTTCTTTCTCTGTGTGGGAAAGATGGATTTTCTGCTCTTCGTTGCTCATATTTTCTACCACGTTGGCCTGTTCGCGAGTGTCAAGAATTTCTAACCCCCTGATTACCTAGCAAAAGAAAAAAAAGGCTATTCTTCTAATTTCTTCTATAGCTTCCTATTATTAGTCTTAAAGATGGACGAGGAAAGGTCATTGTTCTCTTATGCGATACTTGTGAAATTGAAGTAGGCAAAATTTTGGAGAGCTGTGAGGATTGATGTTTAGTATTAAATAACATAGCTTGTGGATACTGTCTTAGTGTGAGTTACGGACTCAGCTCTTTCCTCCACTCGCAGTGCAGGCTTCTGATTTCTTTTTTGCATTGAATATTTTTTCCTTGTCATGGAAGAAATTTTCTTTGTTATGATTATGTGACATTTTGTCTGGGGAAAGTATTTTCTAGTGTGGCTAGACGGGACCATGAGGGGCATCGTCTTTTTCCACATAGCCTGACCTTTTCGTCTTGATTCAGTAGGGAGGTTTCTGTTGTTTGATCTTGGAACCTGTCAAGAGTGACAGTGTTTACCCAGTAGATGAATGGCTCACCGTGAGTTGCTTCTTTTTTACGAGCCTCTAATTTTTCCTTTAGGAGAATCATTTATAGTTTTTATCTTTAGTTGGCTATAGATGGCTTTTTATGTACTTTCAAATCTACTGGCAATTAAGAGGAAGGTTACGATGTGTGCCTTATATGGGGGAACATGCATTGGATTATGATGTGATAGACAAATTGTTGTAATCATGGATGAAATTGCATTGCCTTTCTTAATGTCTATTTGTACCAATGTTCTAAGAGCTTGGAGTTAGTTTTGCTACATAGTGAAGAGTGGGGTTCACCACTTCGTCTTATGTTTGTCTCCCCCTTGATATATCGAAAGCATGTAGAATTTCTGCTGGTGCATATAGGAAAGAGGACATAGAGTTTTCTATCTGCTATAACCTTGGCTGCTTAGTGCTTGGATGTTCTGCAAATTACACATTTGAAAAGAGCATCTAATGGCAGGTGGTATCTGATGATTGGCACGTAATCTGTTGGAGCATGTGCATTTGCATGTTGAGGGAAGCAAGATTGATCTATTCAGTATGAATTGGTTATGGGAGATGCCGCCGGTTCTGGATTCTTGTGCAAGTTGATGAGTGTTGTTTGATGTGGCATGGATTTAGTTCATTTATTGGTCTTGTAAAGTGGATTGATCCGTAAAGGAGCACATTAGATGAAATTAATACTTGACAGTGGAGCTGAAAGTGTTAAGGGCTAACAGTGCACATCTGTCTGTCATATCTTATGCTATAAGAAGTTGGAAAAAGGGTAAAGATGGCTATGTATGATGCTGAAGAATTACAAGTTACTAGAATGATTTGTAGATAATTAGATAAGGCTAAAATTCAATAGGCAGTGTAGAACTTACGTATAGTTTTGATGATACATCAAAACCATGCCAAAGTGGCGAGTCAATTGTCTTTTGGTGCTTGCCATGCACAAATACTGAAACGGCCCATGCCTGCATAGGGAGTTCACTCATTCCAGTCATGCTTATGGATTATGGCATCTTTTTTCTCATATCAATTTTCTGTTCATTATTATGGCCTTTAAATCCTTTTTTTTTTTCGGGGGGTGAGTCTAGGTAGATCGAGGTGTTACTCTGAGTGAGGCTCTTCTTAGTCATGACAAATGGCTTGAAAAGAAGGGCACCAAGAACACAAAATTCGCTATTGTTACTTGGTCCAACTGGGATTGCCAGGTGATGTTGGAATCCAAGTGTCGATATAAGAAAATTTGAAAGCCTTCTTACTTCAACAGGTGAGTTGATGATATGTAACTAGCATGCAGACTTAGATTCTTTGATGCTTAATTCTGACATTTTCTCTCTCTTCCTTTCACTAGATGGATTAACCTAAAAGTCCCATTCCATGAAGTTTTCGGAGGTCTAAGATGTAATCTTAAGGAGGCGGTTGAGATGGTTGGATTAACCTAGCTCAGGCGTGCTCATTGTGGTTTAGATGATGCAAAAAACACAGCTCGCTTGCTTATGAGATTTGTTGACTTTTGTAATATTGTTTTTAAGTATTCACTGTGATGAAGTTGAACAATGAACTATATTGCTTCATTATTGTGATGTCATGTATGGAAGGGTTCATGTTGAGATGTATAAGATACTCTTCTTTTTGCTAGTTCTTATTGTACGAACTTATAAAATTTTCTTTTAAGTATGCATATATGACCATGTTGAAAATATTTTTCTTCACTCACCATGATCAAAATTAAATTGATGAGCATTTCATGAGAATGGGAATTCAATATCAAGTTTACACTTTATAAAAATAAAAAAATAAAAAAGTACTTGAAAAAAATTTGATACAAACTTTACTTACAAAATTTTCTATCAAGTATGCCATATGATCATGTTCAGAATGTTTTTTTTTGGTAAAGATGTTCAAAATGTTCACCATGAACAAAATTAAATTAATGAGCATTTCATGAGAATGAGAATTCAATATCAAGTTTAAACTTTATTAAGAAAAAAAGACCATTTTTTGAAAAATTTGAAACAGAAATTTTGTACAGTTACCAAACGTGTTTCTGTTATTTTTCTATTCTAGGAACAGAAATTGAGTGCAATTACCAAACGTGTTTCTGTTCTTTTTTTATTTATTTATTTCAAGAACATAATTTTTTTACACTTACCAAACGCGTTTTTTTGTTCAAAAACTGTTCCCCAGAATAGAAACAGTTTTTTATTTTTTTTATTTTTGTTCCCTGGAACAATTTTTGAACAGAAACGTTACCAAACGCGCCCTTATAGGCCCAACTAATAGGGATGATCCAAGAATGGTGGCTGATTTAATTGATCATGACACTAAGGCTTGGAATATAAGTAGAGTAATTGAACTATTTGATGAAAATGTTACGAAAGAAATTATTGCGTAGCCTCTTAGCCTGCATCCCAACTCAGATAAGCTTGTATGGACAGCAAATAGCTCGAGTTCCTACATCGTTAAAAGTAGCTATAACCGACTACATATTAGAGACGACTTATCCACCAAAAACACTCCATCCTCCTCCTACGAGGTTCCAAAAGCACTATGGAGTGAGATATGAAAATTCCCAACTTACCCAAAAATTCGGTTCCTTCTATGGTAGATATGTAGCAATTCTCTCCCAACAAAAGAAAACTTGTACACACGGCAAATGATACATGAGCCAACTTGTCAGATTTTGTGGCCAAGCACTAGAGACAATCGAGCACCTATTTCTCCTATGCAAATGGACAGAAAGGCAATGGTCAGACCTTGAGCTCGAAGCCGATACTTCTCCAGCAAAGATAACTCGCATGGACAAATGGGTCTTCGAACATCTCACCTCAAGAGCTGATCCATACGCAAAGACCTTCTCTGCTGGTATACTATGGCAGATCTAGAAGGCTCGTAACGTAGTGGTCTTTCAAGGAAGGAAGCTCGACCAGCTTACCACCAAAACAGAAGCCCGAACAGCTGCTATCTCTACATGAAAAGGGTCAACAAAGGAATAAGCCAAAGCAGACGGCTGCAACTTGATTCAGAGATCTCGACGAAATGGGTCTTATGTGGTCCGCAAGAGCTAAAGTGGAATATTGACGCTTCCTGGTGTAGATCCGAGCTTGCGAGATCGGTAGCCGAAGTCTGCAGAAATGTTGCCGATGTTCTTGTTGACGGATTCGCAAAAAAAAATCCAAGCCTCTACGGCTGCGGTGACCGAATCCCTAGCTCTGAGAGAGGTCTTGTTGAGGGTAAAGGAAAGCAGATTTGCTCGTGCGAGACTCCAACTACAAGTCTTCAAAGGAAGTGATCTGAAGGTGTGCATATCATCCGAGAACTTATCTTTGGTGGAGAGCTTATCGGGCCGGGCTGAGCCACCTTGGCCGGCCCAATCAATAGTAGATGATTGTAAAAGAATTATGGCCCAGCTTAGCAAAGTTTCGGTCCTCTACGAACCGAGAGAAAACAACAAAGCCGTAGATTGGGTCGCCAAAGCCTACCGAGCCAACTCTCTTCATACCAACTGGGTTTTATTTCCTCCTCAGCCTCTAATTTCTATCTTATGTATAGACTTTCCATCTAATGGCACCTCTTTTATGGGCTAGTAATGAAATTATTATCCTTCGGCAAAAAAAAAAAAGAACAACGGCTCATTTGAGAGGGAAAAGTGGAGCAACGAATTCCGAAGATAAGCTCGAAGGAAGTGAGGAGTCTCCGGAATCCCCATTTCTTGCTCCTGGAGAATGCCTGATTCGATGGCAATAATCGTGTTTCCTGAATGAGTTGAATGGTCTGTAAGGAAAGGTTGATGGGACGGGGGTTAGACCTCAAGAGCCTCGTCACGAAGAAGGGGAGTGAGACCAAGCCCTATTAACGAAGGGAGACACTCTCCATGTACTTGTTGATGGTGAGTGTGCCCATGATCCAGATCCGAGAACCGGGTCAAGCCATGGGCTTGCTGGGATTTCGGGATTAGAGTTTGGGGTTTGGCGCTGGGTGATGTTTATAGGAATTCCATTGCATAAGTTGTAGTTTTTGGTGCTAGAAGCTCCTTCTCTCCCTTGATTTCCCAAGCTTGTTAGATCTTGGATCATTGAAATAGAACTACAGAACACAAGGATCTAATATGTGAAAAATCATAACTTCTATTTTCATTGTTTGCCGCTTTTGCTTTCTATGTTGTCTAGGGTTTGCTCATTATAGAATCTGTTTGGTAAATTGTGGGTAGTGGTTTGAGCACCATCCACTACCGTTAAGTGAGCGGAAAAGAAAAATTCCCAAAACCCGAATCAAATCAGCCTAATCTGAATCATGCTTTCGGTTCGGTTCAATTCGGGTCGAGTTTCCGATGCGTTCCTCCAGAACTTAGTCGAGGAGCACAGGAGAAGGAAGGGAGATCCGGAGTTCGCAGACAGTATGATCAGTCATCTGTTGCGTTTGCAAGAGGCTCAGCCGGAGAACTACTCGGACCTGATGATCAAAGCGCTCGTCCTTGTAAGTCTTGCTTTGTTGGCTCTTCCTACGCTAAATTTGCTACTATAGTTTGGAGCGTTAGAAGTTATTTTACCTATTAGTCATCGCATCTATAAAATTCATTAATTCTATTTCTGATAAAAGTCCGTGTAGAATGTGTTTGTCACATGTCAGTTAGTAGACCTCGTGGCATATTTTAATCTCACGCTATAAAATTAAAGTTTAACATTTTCTGAAGTGCCAAAGGAAATACAGCAATAGGATTCACTGAGGATAGTCAGTAATCTGTGTAAATGAAATTTCACACCTACTTTGAGTACAAGAAAATCAATTCTTCTAACAACCATCGTGCCCGAGCAATGTTTCTGGGATCAGTATACGTACGCAATTGGCTCAACTATTGGGTTCGAAAAGCCCGGTTCGGTCTTTCTCCTTTGCTTGCAAATCTTTTTGGAGAGTTATGGTTTGTCTCAATTTGGGACACGAGCACTCTCTTCTTGGTTCTTTTTCTCGGTCAACCCCACACACAAGCAGAACTTTTTGAGCACTTCTCACATTTCCTTTACTTGCATGTCCGAAGTAACCCAAGAGGGTGCTCAAGTGATACGCGGGTTGTCCTCCTTGCTCAAGCTTTGGGTTCAAATCATCATATTTGTGTATTCTTTTAAGGCCACCTCGGTATATGAAATTGTGGACCGCCAAACGTGGGGAAAAACCGAAAACACATGCACACCCAAAGTTATGTGCACGCTTTCCTCCGTTGGGAAATTTGAGTGCATTGGGCAGGGTTAAAGTCAAGCCCATAATGGACAATTCATGTCCAAAACCCAACAGTTAGTCTAGTGTAAAGGACGTATTGTTATGTGAAGTCCTATTTTCTGGATTCTCGAAATAAATTTAGACAATAACTTTATCTACGCAGGTTATGCTAGGAGCAGGAACAGATACAACATCTGTTACGTTAGAATGGGTCATGACCAATTTACTGAATAACCCAGACCAGTTGAAGAAGGCCCAAGATGAGATCGATTCCATTATCGGCGACGATCGTTTGATGGAGGAACCGGATGTTTCAAAGTTATCGTACCTTCAATGCATCATCTTCGAGACCTTTCACCTCAGCACAACAGTCCCACTTCTCGTTCCCCACGAGTCATCAGCTGAATGCACCATAGGAGAATACACTGTACCACGTGGGACTATAGTATTGGTTAATGCATGGGCAATTCATAGAGATCCGGAGCTATGGGAGGACCTTGGAGCTGAGCAGCTCCTTAAAAGGCTCAAGCCGGCTCCAACTGGCGGGAGATCCGCCCTGGGGTGGGAGACCCCGTCAAGTGCCCCGGCGTATTCCTCTGGCTGTGGGGGAAGAAAAACAAGCCCGCCCCAATGGCCACCGCGCCAACGGGTTTGGCCTTCGGGTCGTGACCCTGGGTGAGCCACCCTGATCGGCGCGATGCCGACTAGAGGTCCATACGATCCTGGAAACGGGAGTATTCCTCTAGAAGGTACACTGAGATGATGGGCCCGGGGGGTAGGAGGGAATGCCTACTTCCCCGGTTGGCGCTTCGAGCCTGAGCCATCCGAAGGTGGCAATGGCGAAAAGCATCAAAAGCTAGTTCTGCCATTCGGGCTAGGACGGAGAGCATGCCCCGGCGCACCCCTAGCTCAGAGGGTCATAGGGTTAACGTTGGGCTTGTTGCTTCAATGCTTTGATTGGAAAAGAGTGAGCAAAGAGGAGATTGACATGACTGAAGGCAATGGACTCACCATGCCAAAAGCGGTGCCGTTGGAATTAATGTGCAAAGTACGCCCTCCCATGGAGAATCTCATCCCTAAAGATTAATTCGAGTGACTAGTTCATCCCGAAATATTATGTAGTAAGAGTCCCGCACCTGTCGTGTGGTTTTCATTTATTATATTTGCTCTATTGTAATAAAACTCTGTAGCAGGGTTTCCTAGTGCTAGGAAGATGTATGAGTTGTTCTTGTTTAAGCCCTAGTAATGTTGTTTTGAATAATAAGTTATTATACAAAAAGTGGAGTAAGAGTATCTCCTGTACTTCAATTTTCCTCTTGCTAATGGTAGGTTACATTTTTGCTGAATGAGTCGAATGGTCTGGAAGGAAAGGTCGGTGGGACGGAGGTTAGACCCCACGAGCCACAAAGAAGGGCAGCGGGGGAGCGAGACCAAGCCCCATTAACGAAGGGAGACACTCTCCATGTACTTGTTGATGGCGAGGTCGCCCAAGATGGATCAAGAACCAGGTCAAGCCCCAGGCTTTCTGGGATTTCAGGATTAGAGTTTTGGGTTTGGCGCTGGGTGATGTTCATAGGAATTTCATTGCATAAGCTGTAGTTTTTGCTGCTGGAAGCTCCTTCTCTCCTCTGACTTCCCAAGCTTTTTGGATCTTGGATCATTGAAATAGAACTATAGAGCACAAGGATCGAAAATGTGAAAAATCATAACTTCTGTTTTCGTTGTTTGCTGCTTTTGCTTTCCTGATGCCTAGGGTTTGCTCATTATAGAATCTGTTTGGTAAATTGTGGGTAGTGGTTTGAGCACCATCCACTCCTGTTAAGTGAGAGGAAAAAAAAAATCCCAAACTCGAACCAAATCAGCCCAATCTGAATCATGCTTTCGGTTCGAATTCAATCCAGGTTGAGTTTCTGATTAGGAAGTAAACTATTTGGGTGCATGCGTGAAGGTAACTAGTTTGTTGAGAAACGGAGATTTATAGTTGAGAGTTCAATTGCGTGTGGGGGAACGGTTAGCATGCCACAAGGCCTTTCAATACTACAATTTGGATTAAGCCATTTAAATTTCTTTATTATTTGATTTCCTAAAGCATGAAAATATTTTTGTTTGTAGAGATAGTTAGGGTGCGTCTGGGAACCATTTTTAGGGAAAGTCCTTCAGAAAATGCAAAGACCTTTGAGTTAAAGGTGTTTTTCAAAATGCAACCGTGTTTGGTAAATTATACTTTGAAAGTCCCTTTGTGAAGTACTTTGAACAAAATAGTGTTTGATGAATTAAATTTACAAAGGATCTTTGTGATAAAAAAAATTAGCAAAAGAAAATTTTTAAAAAATTGACTAGCAAGGGCAACGACCGCCGGCGACCTCCAGCGACCCCGGATCTGGGGCGGTGAGGTCGCGCAACGCCGTCGCGACCTCCGGCGACCCCGAATCTGGGGTGGCAAGGTCATGCGACGCCGTCTCGACCTCAGGCAACCCCGGATCTGGGGCCACGAGGTTGCGCGATGCCGCCTCGACCTCCGGCGATCTCAATCCGGGGCGTCGAGGTTGCGGGAGGACCTCGCCGCCCCGGATCTAGGTCCCGGCGGGGTCGCGCGACCTTGATGCCCTCGGATCTGGGGCGGCGAGGTTGCGGGAGGTCGCACGGTGCCGCCGCGACCCAGATCTGAGGGCGGCAAGGCGTGACCTAGATCTGGTCGCCGCTTGAGCCTCCAGCACCAGATCTGGTCGCGACCAAACCTGCGACTAGACGGGTCGCATGGCCCCGGCGAGCTCCGTGCGGAGGTCGCAATGCGGCAGGCGATGGTCGTCGGCGACCATGTGCGTTTGGCCACCAGATCTAAGACTCGCGGAGGTCTCCCGAATCTCTGACGAAGATCGCCTAGGTCGCGGCGTCTCTCTACGCCTGGAGAAGATGAACAGTGCTCGACAAGGGCACGCACCTGGAAAATCAAAAAATTCGTGAGGATAATTTCGGAAAAAAGAATGTGAACAGTGCAGGGCGTGGGCATGCCGAAAAAGCCGAAAGCCCAAGGCAGGTCTCCACCTGCCTTGGGCTTTTAGCCTTCACAAGGCTGGCATTTGGAGAAGGTGGGTTCAAAATTTTTTGCCAAACGGGCTGGCATTTGCCCAAGTATCTTTAGACCTCCAAAGCGCTTTGGAAAGTGGTTCCCAAACGGACCCTTAGACAAAAGGTTCACATCATGTCACAACTAGGAAATGACTATGTTCAGTATACGTACATGACGACGAGGTACATGCAATATATAATACAAGATTTTCTTAGGTGAAGGACTGTCTTATGATGTGTTATTTGACAAAAAAGTAATGCAATGAAAACGTGTCTTGTGATAAATTCTAGATGATGACTCATCAAGTCGTACAATGACATATCATATGATGACATGTTATGTGAAAGTATCATGTAATGATAGGTTGTGTGTATGTGAAAGAAGAGACTCATATGATGCCATGGATGTATGGATCATAGTGCGGTGTGTATGCATGCGTAAGTGATCATATGTTAATCCTTTGATAATTGTTGACACTTTAATTTTGGGCAACCCATTTAGTTATTTATTACATAAAAAATATGGATTAATTTTTAACCCCTACAAAAAATTATTAATTAATTGCATAACATATAATGTTAGATACATTTATTTATTATTATTTCATTTGCATTGAGCTGGTGACTGATGGATTTGAATCGGTAGTTCTAAGCTTTAAATTGACAAATTAGGCTAATCTCACGAAGCGAACAAATTAGCCTAATCTTATTTTTTTTCAATGATCAAAGATTATCTCATGAAAAATAGAGATTTGACATTTTTCCGAAATATGTTCAGATAGGGCAAGTGTAAGTAAATATTACATTTGGAAAAGAAATCTTCGTGAATATCGATTTGGAAAAAATTAAAACACTAATCCTTGGCCTATAAAAGGTTGTTTCCATAGGGTTTTGGGGGGCACACATTGAATATACGGCTGCACAAGGGGTTTTTCTTTGTCTCGGTTTCTCGGTTGAAAATTCAAAGCAAGAGAGAAAATTTTCTTCCTTCCTTCGTTTTTAGGGTTTTTGGGGGGCTTCTTTTCCCTTCGTTCCTTTGAAAATCAACACAAAAGAAGAAGAAAAAAAGCTTTTTGAGAAGAGAAGCAAAAGTCAGCAGCAGCAGAAGAACAAAACTTCTGGTGGAGGTACAGCCGCTACAGTGAACGGCAGAGAGAAGTGACCGGACGTGCAGCAGAGAGGAAAGAAGAACCACTGTTGGTCTTCTTCGTTGAACCCTCTGCCGGCGCCCCCCAGTCGCCGTTTCCCTGCGTAGCAGCTCGCTGTGCCCACCGTCCGTCACCCGTCGTCGCCCGCGCCACCATACCGACCCGCGAAGTGCTCCGCCGTCCACTGCACCAGCACCGCCGCTCATGTTCCGCCGCGCGACCCGACGCCAGCAGCTGCGACCCCGGCCTTCCACGTTCGCTACCCGCGTCTGCAACCGACCGCCAGCTCCTCCTCACCCGCACGACTCGACGCCTGAGCCGCTCCTGCTCTGTTCCGTCTCGCCTGAAGCCACCACCGCACGCCTCTAGCCCCTGACGCCGCAACAACCCGCGAGCTTCCCCTGCTGCACCTCCACCCTCCGATCGATCGCTCCTCCGCTTCGCCTGGTACCTGGAGCTCGACCTATTCGTCTCGCCTCCGCCAGAGCTAGACCCGAGCCGGATCGCAGCCCTCTGCCCGAGCGCCGACGCCTGAGTCGCTCCTGCTCTGCTCTGTCTCGCCACACCAGTGTCACCCAACTCCGCCGGCCCGTGAATCGCTTCTGCTCCGCCTGCAACGAGCTGCTGCTCCTGGTCCGAGCCGCTGCTTCGCCTACCGCCCGAGCGACTGCCCTGCAGCTCCTGCACCGATACCGGGCTCCCCTGTTTTGCTGCTGGTCCGCCTTCACCGGACCTCGCCGGAGCTCCGCACGACCGAGACCAACACCCACTGTGACCCACCGCCACAGCCGCTGCCCTTGAGCCATGCCGTGCCGCCGCCCATCGTTGGTCCATTCTACCAATTGGATTTTTGAAAAAAAAAAAATCAAATTTAGGTAGAGATTTATTTTATTTTATTAGGTAGATTTATTAGGTAA
Source organism: Eucalyptus shirleyi (assembly GCA_017140165.1). Taxonomy (NCBI): domain Eukaryota; kingdom Viridiplantae; phylum Streptophyta; class Magnoliopsida; order Myrtales; family Myrtaceae; genus Eucalyptus; species Eucalyptus shirleyi. The sequence goes on from CM029454.1 coordinate 27,565,211, forward strand.
AATTATTTTATCTTGTTTTAGTTTTTGATATTTTGTCTCTTTGTTTGAAATATTTCTTGATGCATGGTTGAAATTTCCAATGTACCGCCTCAATTTGCAACCGCAAGCAAATTTCTGTTCCATTTATAAGGTTTTAGATTGAATAATTAATCACGCGAGAATAAAAGTAATATATTGATTTTTAAGGCTTAACATCAATTTATTGATTTTATTAGCAAAATAATCAAGTTTGAATTTCAATTCGAATGGTGGATAATATTTTTTATAACCATGGATGATTTGGTGTTTATTTTTTAATTGTTTTGTTTATCTCGAAAATACAAAAAAAAAAAATTGCATTTGCATTCCATGTAGATTAGAATTGATTGCATGATAGGTTAGTTATTTTTTTAAAATGCATGTTTAGAAGGTATTTAGAATAGATAACATTTTACTTTTTTTTTTTTTTTGGTAAAGAGATAACATTTTACTTTAGTTTTCACTTTAGTTAGATTTTTATTTTTAGTGATTTTAATTATAAAGTTTCATAACAAAAAAAAATACCACCAAAAAAAAAAGAATAATGTGCATGTCATCTAGAATTAGGTTCATGAAATGCACATCATTTAGTAATTATTACTAGGTTCATTTAGTTATAAATTGCTCGTCACTAGAATTAAGTCATTTGGTTAATTTAGATTGCATATTTAATTGTTATATTTCTTTAATTTCGAATTTCATGGAAAATACAATTTTTTTATAGAAAAAATCCATTTCATGCTTCATAATAGACTACATGCTTATTTATGTCATATCGTTTAGGTCATATTACCATGTCATATCATTTCATGTTATATTAGAAGTATTGCATTGCATATGGATTATATTCTCATTAAATAAGTGAAAATAAAAATTGAGTGATTGCGTGTTAATTAGAAATCATATTTATGACCGTTGATGTAAATTCTGTTTTCGTTGCTATGAGGTAAGTTTTGCAATTTATTCATTGATTTCTTGGGTGTTAAATTGGTGGTTTACACACTCGCATGATCACCTCATATGTTAGGAAATAAATTAAAATTAATTCAAGTTGCTTGCAAAACATCTTCTTTAAGACAAAAGAAAAAGGTACCGAAATGACATTAGAGAAATCTAGTGTTACAAAGTTCCCGAACTCACAATCTTTGGTTCGTAAAAGTAAGATAATTCTCTTATTATTTTACTTAGGTGTCGAATCAACCTATCATAAACCGATTAGTGGTGACTCCCTTTTGTATGCTAAATATTTGAACCTTAGTCGCGAATTGGTATGGACTTAAGAGAACCCGAACTAAGTTAGATTTAGCAATCAATTAGCCTAATTTTATGTGATGCACCCGAAATTTTGGTCACAACAATGATACATGTATGTGGGGCTTGAAATGACATTCATTTTTGTTTCTAGGCTTATCCAACTGTGTAATTGATCACTTTTGGCCTATTATATATATAACAAATAATTAAAATTTATTATGAGGTCCACTTATTCCCACAAAAGCTCAAAAACCGTTACACTAGCAAAGTCTTTTTGCATATTAAAACCGGGAAAGTCAAAAATAGTTTTTGTGAAAGTAACTAATAACACCTCAATTTTACCTCCCATTTTTAAGGAATCATTAAATTTGACCAAGGTTTGAACAATGAGGTACAAAGCATAATAGGCATTTTAAAAATGGATTTTGCTTGCGAAAACAAGTTTTTGACACCCATATTACTACCCAAATTCGACGGCCAATTTTACCCTTTGGGATCGATGGCTCTTTTTTCACCATGTCAAAAATTTCTATTTTCTAGATTTTAGGTGTACATCAAAAGAAATGAATTGCAAGCGATTTGACATAATAAAGGTCAGGTCAATTGAATGTCTTTCGACGAAGTAATCATGCGTCAAATTCAAGTTAAAAACTCCATTGCTGAAAAATCTCCTAAAGCCTAAAACCAAGGTGATAGGTTCTAAGGTGGAGAAGATTCAAACTAAGAAACTAGAACCTACTCGGATAAAGCCGATTCCCAATTTTTGAAATCAGGAACCAAACGTGTTGACCTTGAGACCATTTGCAACCAATTAACCGATTCTTAGGCCAACTAAAGAACTGGGCGGGGCTTCTTTTTTGTTTCTTTTAATTTTTTTTTTCAATTCTATTACCTGTCTAATGAAAAAAAGAGCAGACACAACAAGACTAATTGAAATACACACCTCACCTCTTCGTCTTCTTCTTTTTTCTTTAGTGATTATGAAGGGTGATGGTAGCATCAAAATCTTGTGGAGGAAATCTCCTGCAAAGATCCAATGAGCATTTAAATTCAATACAATAGCTTCCATATTTGATTTACAGCAACAATATTTTGAACAAATAGCATACCCAAACACATAGATCTAAATAAGCTCATAGAAGATAAAATAATCACGACAGTAACTGCAAGCATAGTGGATTTAGACCATCAGGGACAATATTTGACGTTGATTTTGTTTCAATAATTAATCATAGAAACAAAAATATCCAGATTCTAATTTAGAACCAAACATGTGAGAGAGTGAAAAGAACGAAGTTGGATAAATGAAAAATCAATAAGCTAAAACTAATTGATTAAAAATGAAAGGCGCGGCAAAACAATGTCTTGTGCTTTGCACAAGCATATAACACTGTTTCGACACAAATAAATTTATGATATGAATTCGAATTAGCAAATAAATATCCAATTTTGCTAAGTTCAATAAGTAGAATACAATATCTAATTACAATATCGAATCGTAAATTTCTCTATAACATGATTTGTGTTAAAACATGTCTCGAGAAAAGAAAGGTTTTCTAATATAAGTAGATTTCCTATTTGACTAAGTTTCCTAGTTGAATGGTTTCTTAGTTGGAAAAGGTTTCCTAAAAAGAGGTTTCCTATTTTGGATCTATTTGTTGCCTATATATATATATATATAAAAGAAGGGAGTGTTCTTTGTGAAAATCAATCAAAGAGGAGCTTTTGCTTGTGAATTACACCCCAAAATTTAAGAGCATTTGAATGACTTAAGTGTGGTTGTAATTTTTATTGTATTTCTTAATTTATAGTGAAATTCATTACTGATCTCCCCATTAACATAAATCACTGACTGAATCACGTAAATTTAGTATCTGACTTATTTTCTTATTATGTCTATTTTATTTTTTGATTGCTTGCTTTCATGATAATTCAGGAACCTTGATGGCTTAATCTGAAATTAGATCAAAAATCACGAATTCGGAATCTTCTTTCAAGGACCGGAAGTGGAGGCCTTGATGGCTTGATCTCAAGTAGAAGATCATTGGGGTCTACAAAAGCCCAAGTCTTGAAGAGTTTGGCGTTCATTAAAAAAATTTAGTCTCCAAAAAGCAGCAATTATGTAGACTTTTGATATGTCTCCATCTGCCGAGGGTGCCGGAATATATCGAGGAGCATCCTATATATAGCGGAGGAGGGGAGCCTTTGATCCTCGTACTTGAACCAAATTGGCTGGTTAAACGTTTTCCATCCATGGTATTGGATTTAAGGATCATATATTTTAATGTTCAATCGGATAAATTTTGATATAATTTTTGTAGTTAACTATTGTCAAACAATCAATTTATAAATTAAAATTCATGAACTTATTTCTTCTCTTATTCTTTTTGTAAAAATATATAAATTTCAAATTAAGCAAATCGTTTATTATAATTATAGTAATTTTCATTTTTTTCTAAACAAAATTGATTCAAATGATATAAGCTATATTAAGGGAAATGAAAATTAAATATGCTCATCATAAAACAAGAAAATAAAACTAAATGCAGAGTAACATGCTTGTTATGAATAAGTTGTGAATATTATTATTTTTATTGTAGTATTTGAAAGTGAGTGGATGTGTTTGTTCTATTGAAATAGCTTTCCACAAATAGTTTTCCAAATTTTCACGTGTTTGATTAGTTGAAAATAGGGGTGTGTAAAAGAACGAGGAATTGTTTGGACCGCCCGGAATTGGATCCATTTGGCTAGAATTGGTGGTTCCCATGGGGATAGGTTTGGTACCCAATTTCAATTTACTGAATACAATAAGCATCGGTCCATTTCCAGTTCTGAGTGTGGAATCGCCCACTCAAAACAAACTGGTACAAATATTTTAATTTTTTATATTGTAACTTTTCAGACAAATAGTTTCTTCTTCATCTCTCTTTGTCTCTAGCCTACCTTATGTCACGGCCTCACCTCCCTCTCTCACTCTCACTCTTGATGGCCCCTGGCCTTGTCGATCCCTATCTCACTCTCACTCTCGACCGCCTCTAACCTCGTTGCTCCCTCTATCACTCTTGCTCTTGGTCGCCTCAGCCTCCAATCTCATCGCTTGCTCTCAAGTCTTACACCTCTTACTTGTAGTCACAACTATGACTCATCTTAAAATCGTCCCTATTGTCAAGCATTTCGATGAATTAATCAGCCTTTCCAGATCTCCTTTGCTCCTCATAATTGCAACTGTAAGTCGTTGGGCTCGATTATCATCACATCCGGTGCTTGTTCCCTTGGCATCTTAGGATAGACACGAGCAGGTAACTAGTAAACCCTTGGTCCCCTTCTTCATCTCCTTTACTTTGTATGTTTAATATGTGCAGCTTGGGCTTTCAGAAATAGAACTTAGGCTTTCTTAATTGCTTTGAACATTGTAAAGATTGGAAGATTTCCATCGGTTCATTTATGAGTTTCGAAATGCTAGTGGTAGTTTTTATGAAAATTTCTCATTTCTTTTCATCTGATCATTGGAATGATTTCTCTGTTGATTGCAAGTTATGGGGTTAAATTATGGCTGCTCTTCAAGAGTAACTTTTGCTTCTTGGTCTCTTGCCAATGTGAATCCCAATGACTTCCCCTAATCCAATTTTCTGACTTCTGTTATTAGAGTTTTTCCAGGCATTATTCACTATCATTGCACTTGATCTTTATTTAAACTTCTATTTCTGAAATTTGGCATTTGATTGTTGGGAGCCCAAGTCGCGCAACTCCTCAGGAGACTGAGGGGATGTTCATGAAAGACTAAGCTATATTAAACAAACGAGGACCTGAACAGAAAGAAAACTCCAAATTTAGTTGTATATGTTAAACACAGCTTGGGACATCACTCGTTTTTCATTTAAAGTTTAGGAAAATTACCAAAAATTGCATACTAAACCTATTACAATCGTGTCAATTCAGTCTTAAAACTTTTTTCTAATTCAGTCCTAAAATTTTTACATTTGTACCAATTCAGTCCATTCGATCAATTTTGGTTAGCCAACACTAACGTGGATGCCGGCCTACATTTTTTTTTTCTTTTCTCTTATCTTCTTTCTTTGCTTTTTTTTTTTTTTTGAACTCATAGTGGCTGGTGAGGCTTTGGCGAGGCTCACTGGCCACTAGGCAAGGGCTGTGAAGTGCTCACTGGTGACTAGGAGCGAGGCTACCTCGCCATGGCCTCACCTGCAGCCATGGCCTTGACCAAAGCACATTCCTTTTGGTTTCCTCGTTGTCATTGTTTCCCCAACTCTCTTGGATTTCATAGAAGGAAACCCAAGAATCGAGTTTAGGGTCATTTGAATATGGCCCAGCAATCTTCGTCCGTCAGAGGAAGAAGATGGTGCAGATTTTCCTTGCCAACCATCATCTCCACCAATTTATTGCTCCTGCCATTAACGATCACACCTCCTCCATATCCTTTTAGCAGCCCAAAAGCCAGGCTTTGACTCCAATCCATCGAGTGAACCCAGACAAAATTCTTGCCTTAGTACTCTAAGATGGATATGGTGTTGAAACTCAAGTGGTGAACCCAGGCGAAATTCCAGGTTCGAGTGAGGCCAGGCAAGGACCACGACCCTCGCCAGCGGTCAACAAGAGCTTCTTGACCCTCTTGGAGCCTTGGTGGCCACTGTGGGTTCAAAATGGCAAAGAAGGAAGAAAATAAAAGAGGAAAAAGGAAAAGGAAAAAAGAAAAAAAAAGAAAAAAATTCAAAATTATTAAAAATTATCCATAACAATGTCGGCTGGAAGGCAGGATCCACGTCAATGCCGACCAGCTAAAATTAACCGGATAGATTGAATAGGCACAAACATATAATGTTCAGGACTAACTTGGCAAAAAACATGTTTAAAATTGAGTTGACACAATTGCAATAGATTTGAAACTTTTTGGTAATTTTTCCTTTAAAGTTCTATTTTTAAAATTTAGTTGGTACACTGTATGAGACTTATACTCTCAAATTTCAGGTAGATGATCAATTAATATGTAAATGGAAGTGGAGAAATCATATGATAAGTTGACTCCAATAATGGAATCAAAACATGTCAATGGAAGTGGAGAAATCATTTGCTTGGTTACTTGCTCTTGTGAACTTGTGGCAAACTCATTTTTATGTGGGATATGAAATGCAGACTATGGATGCATTTGAAGTGAATCTTGTGAACTTTATGGCAAAATCTTGTAGTGATTGTTGTGTTATCAAGTCATCATGGCTCTTTTTGCTATTTGTCTGATCTCCTTATCAAGTGTACTACTTGGGATTTTGGGATATATGGATGACTCTTTTGAAGTAGATAGCAGACTTCCAACTTTAGGGGCTAAGCCTTCTGTTTGATCTCCTTAGTTATTGTTTGGTCTTTGCATACGTCGGGTAATTTCCTCTGCTTAATATGCTTTCAAGCCTATGCACTCTGTAGGAGATGCTAAAGTTCTAAGACTCCATTCTATGAAGGTTTCAAATTTCTAAAAAAGAGGTTCACCTTCAATATGTTTTCTGCCAACATTCCACGACACTTTCCCTTTGCTCACTTCTCCAATTTTTCTCCTTCTCTCACGTTCCCTATAGCTCTTGTCATTAAAACATCTTGCCTCGCTATTTAGTTTTACATCTTTGCAATTTTTAATAGGAGCACCAATCGTGACTTCTAACTAGTCATATTCCCACAATCTAGATGTCTCTCCCATATTAACCTTTGTCTTTAATGATGTAAGGGGGTCAAGTATGGCAGTGGAAGAGATTACAATAAAAAGGTTAATTGCTTTGCTTTGCACAAATGAATTGCATGAATTTGGTGGGGACATTTCGATAGGTGGGTCCATGAAACCAATGGGCAATTTCCGATTTTAATTTTTCAAAATCGATCCCTAGTGCGAGGTTCTTGTTTCCAAGGTGGAATCGTCCATCCTGGAATCGATAATCCATACTTGAAATTAGTTAGTTGATAGTATAATATTTTCACTCAATGAAAACTAGTGTGCTTAAATTTAGAAAAATGATATCCTGGTTCTAATTAAGGGAAATCATTTTTAGCACACCACCAAATAAATGAAAATTGATCTTTTTTTTTTTCTGAATAAATTCCACAAAAAAAGAATTTTCTTTATCATATAGTTTTTTCATTACATAGACACACCATGAAGTGAAGTTTAAACAAGTTACCTTCAACTGATTTCGAATTGGACGGATAAGTAATGTATTTATTCACGTAACTATAGAAAGTTTTGCTTCAAGTTATAAGCATTATTCACATAACAAGATATAATTTTCTTTTTAACTTCATTTCAAATTAAATGAAAATTTATTTATCCAAAGATACTTTATTTTAATTGCTTTTTGTATAAAAAAAAGTACATCCATTGGTTAAGTGGAAGGAAATAAATATTCGATCAGATTAATAGAAATTAATTTTAAGATATTTGATCCTTATGTTTATCTATTTTATTGGTAAAATATATTTTGCGATACATTGAAATAATTTTAGATTATATATCCATTTTTAGTAAGTGACAAGGATGGCAAATCACTAAATTAGCTTCATCTCGAGCATGGCCATGTGGCATAATTATGCACCATGGCAACCACAAAAGTATAATTAAGTAGCATGCAACAAGTGTAAGAACAATTTTTTTCTTAATGCTTTAATTATATATAATAAATGGGCCAATTCCCTAAAAAAGCACAAATTTTAGGTCTAGTATCAATTTTAGCCAAAAATTTTCTTTATTTCATAAAAATTCATAAACTTTCACTCGAGTTTCAAAACCGGTATTCGTTAATTTGGAATCAAACATTACAATCCCACGTTAGCAATAAATACCCATCGACTTTTTTTTTTTTTCTCTTTTGACTTGGAATTTTTTTATTTGCATTTTGAAGATTGTTTGTGTGTCCATAGCATAGAATTTCTTCTGCCTAGGCAATGCCAACGGTGGCCCTATTATTGGCTTTATTAGTGTCTCTGTCATGATGGTCGCCTTAGATGTCAATTACACTACTCCCTTTGTTTTTGCCCTGTTGATGGTTGACCATCGTCGTGGTGGTCACCGTTGATAAGCAACCACTGAGAGAGTGGTCAATTAACGATTTTAAATTAGGAGGTACTATATATGAGTTTGTGACTTTTTATGAGAAAAAATAAAATTAGGCTCGGCAGTAAACCAGACACTCATGCTGTTACAGAGAATTGGATAGACATACCCACACGGACTATTCCAACAACCGCACCAAACTTCTCGACATTAATTTACGTGCATCAGGCGGCAACGGCTAAGCTCAAACAATAAAGAAACATTGTTGCCCGAGCGGTTCAATAGTCGTCTTCATTATCATCATCAAGGCACGGTTCTTTTAAGCTTTTCGTAAACTGATACATAATTTTATTCCAATATAAGGATAAAAGGACAAAAAGAAAAAGAAGAAGATAGAAAATGTTTTCTAAATTGCTTCAGCGCCGGCTCGCTGCTACTGGAGAGATCTAAGAACCCTCGCTCCTGTTGGGCTTGGTCGAAACGTAGTCCTGAGGGGGTGTGATCAGAACAGAAAGTCTCACTGAAAATTACGAACTAATTCAGAAGGATCGTATGAAAAATAGCACAGAAGAATCGCGGTGATGAATTACCTGATTAAATTCATCGCTGGGGACCCAATCGTTCGTCGCGGGATTGCTTCGAAAAGCCGGCTTGTGATCTCGGCCATTCTCGAAACCGTCCCTTTCGCACCGAAAGTCGTACCCGCCGTTTTGGCCGCCTTCTCCGGGAGGGCTTATGAACCCACTTCCAGTCTGATTCATCAAAAACGAACCTACGTCAATTTGAATCGCAAAGATCTGAAAAGAAAAACAAAAGGAAGGTTGGAGATTGGTCGGATGAACGTTAATCACCGCGTGATGCTGTTTGTTGATCAATTCCAGCTCTTTGTAATACTGGGTCTCCACGAACTCATCCTGCACGTCCACAGAACCGGATCCCGCAAAGAACAGGCCCTGATAATACGTACACGAAGCCATTCAATTCTGACCGTTCTCGCGTCTCGATCAGGATCAGCAGATTGAAACACAAAAAGGAAGGGGAAAAGAACAAGCTGAGAGCAAGCTTGTGGATTTATTATTACCTCCTGAGATTGGGACTTGAGAGACCTGAGCTTGTCGAGCTCTGGAATGGCATGGTCGAAGCTGCCACAAGTGTCGACGGGAGATGATGACGAATCGGGATCGCTGCGGTTGGGCTTGAGAGGGCGCTTCGGGGCCACCGAATCGAACTGGGCTCGGACCTGGATGGCGATCTTCAGCTGCTCCTCCTCGTCCGGCACCTCGTCGCTGCGGCTCGGCTTCGTCACCGTCGTCCACTGACCCACCATCGTTTTCTTCGAGGCTTACCGGTTGCTTCTCTTTCGCTTTCTAAGGATTTTGGATCAAGTTCTAAGCGTGTCTAGGGGCTTGGTTCTTGAAAACCAGGGGTCACCTAAAACCCCTTCATCGGACTTCCAAGGGAATCTTTCCTTGATTTGAGTCTCTTTATTTTTTAATGGATCGGGTCTATTAAGCCTCACACGTCATATCCTGTGAACAACGTGCAATGTGCGATCTACGTGGAATTCATCAAAATCAACTGTATAATGTATTTGACTTGCAGGCACCCAGGACATCCAACAATTTTCAAAGATGGTGGGATCCGATTCTGTACCTTAAACTGATTGAGCAAGGCAGAGCAACGTAAGAACTCTCCTAGCGGTTGGTTAATCCCCAGAGCAGCTATGATACTATGTAATTTGTCCAATCTGATGTACAGTGGAATGATACCGCAAGATAAAATTTCAGCCTTTTCGGTGTGGATCGAGCTAGGTCTATTGATAAGATTGGTCGAGAAAGTTAGGCCTAATCCATTCATGTCAAGTTACTACTGAAAAAATAAGTGAATCTGATAAGATGTGAGAGATATTATTGACATCTGATTTTTAGTCGACATGTTATTAGAAAGGAAAAAACTCGAGATTTGTATTTTTGATCGTGACAGAGCCCTATTTCTCAGTCAAAAAGTGTTGTTTTTCGTTTCTTTCTTTTGCATTGTTGTTTTTAAGCAATTTCTAGTTCTTTTTCAAGAAAAACCTAAAAAGTTAAACGGTTGACTTTTAGGTTGACTTTTTGATCAACCATTTAACCAAAAATCAACCTCAAATCAAAAATTGACTTTTTTACCCAAAAAAATTACATTTAGATTTAATTTCACTTTTTTCAAATAAATTTCTCTTTGACCAAAAAAATCGAAAAAATAAAAAAATCCATACAACACTTCATTTTAGCACCAATTTGACTTTTGTATTGAAAATTTTACAAAATCCGATTAAGAATTTTGATTTCTAAATTTGTCAGTTTTAGGTACTAAATCAACCAAAAATAAAATTACTTTTATTTTAGTCATAATTAAGTGTAGTTCTTTATTCAATATTTGGTTTATGGACTATATGAAATCTGCTTACAGATTCATTTTCACAATTTACCGAGTTAAAATGGGAATTGTCGTTTTGAACCCTAATGAAAAGACCAAAATCAACCTTTTATAACTTGCGAACGAATGATTATTTTTCACTTATTTCCTTAAGATAAGTCCAAATTCGAAATCGATTTTGAGAAATTCACATCAGAACTTATCAATTTGAAAACTTTTATCCTCCTAGGCATAAGAAAATCAATCAATTAATTTTCAATCATCCAAATTCGAATTGACCCATTTATGACTATGGTTTAATTTCATAATTCTAGTTCCAATTTTGACATTAGGCTTAGATTCATTTTTTGACATAAGTCCAAACACTTCAATTTAAGATCAATTTGAAGGTGATGAGTGATCTTGTACATGGGTAGCTCATTATATAGGGCAATTATGACATTAATTGAATTTAATTTTGGTTAATTTGTAATTTTGCCCATTGAATTGCAAATTTAACCATTTTAGCCCTTTAAACCCAATTTAAAGCACCTATGGTTTTGACCCGTTGTCTTTCATGATAAATATTCAATTAAATCAATAAGGAACCCCTAAATCATATTTATAAGGTTTAATTAGCCTAATTGAATCACGACATACCAATTTCTTCTTAAAATGAAAAAATTCATTTTCAATTTGGTCATTTAGGGAGAAAATTACATAAATTTTGGACCCACATGGGTCTCAAGTGGGCGAGTTGCAAGAACTGGACAAAACCAATCAAGAATTGATCAAAACTCGGTCGAATCGGAATTCTCATCTTTTTTAAGTATTGCCCGTTGCCCATTGAAATCCCTACGCTTCTTTGTTCTTCCCCCAGTTTTGTCTTGGCCCCCACTGTTGCTCTCTCTCTCTCTGCAGAAACCCATAATCAACACTCTTCGTTTTTCATCTCTTCGTCATCACTTGGCGATAGTGGGGTAAGCAGCATACTCCAGTGGCGATGATCTGTCTTAAGTCTGCGAACTCTCTGTCGAAAGGGGAGGGAGAGAGATGGAACTCAATCTCTCGTCTCTTCATCTCTTGGCAGATGCAGCTTCCTTGGTCTCCGAGGGAAAGCTCCGTCTCGCCGCTTCTGCCTTATTCATTGAATCGGAATAAGTTCGGCAACATATCATGAAATCTTGGCGATCTTCTCTATCTAATGAATGGAGAGTCCGCTTTGAAATCGTCCGCCTTACACCCACCCTCCCAGTATATGCTTCAACAGGAATCACACAAAGGTAGATTGATCCAATATAAACCTATGGTAAAATGCCCGCCTGTAACATAATCCAGCAGATAAAGTACATTCCAGCGTCCGCGACCACCACTTTTGGGCCGACCGTTGTTGGATGGAACGTTAGGAAGAAGAGATCGCCAAGGGCCTGACGGCCGGCTTTCCAAGCCCAGAAATTAAATTCTGATCCAGTTGTCCGAAACAAGAAGCGGTCACAGGCATTCGATTCCACCGAAACCCATGAATGTGGTAGACTTCTCAAGGAACCCAAGAAAACTCAGAAGTCAGGTCTCGCAGCTCTAATCGGACCTAGTGAATTGCCAACAGTGTTCATGGACAAAGTAATGGATATGCGTGGTCGGGATGTGAGGCTTGTTGCGGAGAAGGTACTCTCTGCCACCGACATGAACCCAAGCCAAAGTAGACTCTCCATCCCCAAGTCGCAGGTACTCCAAGGTTTTTTGAGCGACCAAGAGATCAGAACTCTTGATAGCAAGGAAGGCATTAAGGTTTCTCTCAGTGACCCCGGTCTCGAAGTACATCACGGGTTGCAAGAAGTGGAGTTATGGGAGCAAATTTTTTTCTTCTGTGTTGACTGAGCGGTGGAATGCCGTCACACTTCTGTACAAGTGAAACGGACTCAAAAAGAATGGTATCGTCCAGCTATGGTCATTTAGAGTGGATGGCAAGAGATATCTTCAAGTTAGGTAATTTGGCGGTGCATAACTAGTTAAATTCACATTCTTTGTATGGTCTTTAAAATTTTTGTGTCTAGGTAATTCCATATTCTCTCATACTTAGGGATAGCTGTAGGCGCCTCAATGAAGTTAGGAAAGAAATGGAGTTGCGGTAGTCTAGTTTCTTGGATCAACCGTGGTTGTCCATGAATTTTGACAGATGATTTTCTTTTTCTTCAGGTTTTTTGTTATTTTTTTGTTGAATTTTGCGTTAAATACGTTCAAATGGTAAGTGTTCTATAATGATGTGGAATAGCCCTAGACAGTAATGTGTCAATGTTTTCAAGATTGAAATGAATTGCTCTTTGAATGGATGCAGTCAACTTCCATATTTGTTGGTTTACCAAAAGTGGCTCGGAACATACAAAAGGAAATAATATGTTTCACGATCAACTTAATTGCAACAGAATATGTGTGCTTTGTATAAGGCCAAGAGATAAAGAAAAAAAGGATTGATTTAACTTATATCAGTGCATATTTGATTTTTGTGATCATTTGGGAAGGTATAAAACAAGTATTACGTTCGTGAAGGAGTTTAGAGAACTTCTTGGCGATTATCACAAACCCAGCAATGTGGCAAAAGATGGGTACGCAGGATAAGAAGAAATTACGTAAGAAAGTCATAGCAGACCTAGTCAAATCCCAATCAACCGTTTGCTAAGTGGAGCTTAATAGAAGGAAGAGCTTACGAAAAGCTCAGGCTGCGTATAGGCTATCAAATCCAAGTCGACTGTTTGCTAGGACTTTTGAAGATACTTAAATTTTCAGACATATCATAGAGTTGCCTGAATAGTTATTGAGAAAAAACTACAACAAAAGCAGTTTTTAAGCCCATGGAACAAAGAAGTAATGCACTCTAAAAATAGAGTAATCAGTAAAAGGTGAGAGAGGACTCACTAGAATGTACATTAGATTGGAAGCATCTTAAATCCTTTGCCTTAGAGAAGTCGAAGTAATAGTAGCATCATCAACTTTTGGGTTTATGATACTTTTTCAATTCCCAATATCTGACCTTGTTCTTCGCAGCAGCAACACCGTGGCTAGAGGTTTTCCTTCAACCGATGCAGCATCATCAGCATGCTCCTAAAATCTGGCCATATTAAAAGTAACAGAAATTATAAGATAATGTGGCACCATGAAAAACAAGAACCAGCAAAAAATTAATTATGTAAAAACTAGCCCAATACAATTAATCTCTCCATATAAGCTTCTGCAGAGTACAAGTAAACTAGAGTGATTAGAAAAGGCAAGAAGCTGCGTACCAAATATGAGCTTTTTTGCACAACATACTCAGAGTGTTAAAATTTTTTGGATGTGTGCGCTGCGGAAGTATGGTTTTGGTATTGATGATAGTTTTTTTATTAGTGATGTTGTGTGTAAGTGTATGATATAATTTGTAGTGGATGGATAAGGAATAAACTAGGATAATTGAAGGACAAAGAACATGGGATATGGAAATAGTTTCATTAGTTAATTAAAATAATTTTACAATAGTTGAAGGAAGTGTTGGTGGAGGAGCTTCATGATATGGAGTATTATCTCATGCTTCTCTCACTCTTTTATATTTATTGTTTTGCTACGCTCCCCCCTCTTTTCTATTTATACGGACTAAATACAACATTCTAGATTTATGTGGAATGTTGTTCACTTAGGCTTATTCTAGGAAATTCTAGATTGTAGTTTATCAACTCTAGGAAATTCTAGAAAATGGATCACCATTTCCAACACTCCCCTTTGATCCATTTTCAGGATACTTTGGACATTGTATCATAAAGTCGCGGACATACCTTGAAATCTCTCTTCTAATTTGTCCCATGACTTTTATTCCGTCTTCGTTCCATGATCCCTTACATTCTCTTGTCGAAACACTTGCACTTGCCTTTGAATGTGCATGTCTTTTTTCTTTCTTTTTTTTCGACGATGTCCCATGTGTCTTGGGCCATCAAAATGCTATTAGTTGTAGTTGTTAGCTCGGGCTCTGGCTTTGGCTCTTGTAGGCTCACTCTGGCTTTGATTCTGGCTCTGGCTTCGGCTCCGACTCTGTTGGCTCTCGCTCGGGCTCTAGCCTTTTTAGTTGAGAATGGTGAGGACAAACACCCATAACCATCCAAGTATGTCTGGCTTTGATACCATGTTAAAATTTTTTTTGGATGTGTGCGTTGTGGAAGTATGGTTTTGGTATTGATGATAGTTTTTGATTAATGATGTTGTGTGCAAGTGTATGATATAATTTGTAGTGGATGGATAAGGGATAAACTAGGATAATTGAAGGACAAAGAATATGGGATATGGGAAATAATTTCATTAGTTGGATAAAATAATTTTACAATAGTTGAAGGAAGTGTTGGTGGAGGAGCTTCATGATATGGAGTATTATCTCATACTCCTCTCACTCTTTTACATTTGTTGTTTTGCTACGCTCCCTCTCTTTCCTATTTATACGGATTAAATACAACATTCTAGATTTATGTGGAATGTTGTTCATTTAGACTTATTCTAGGAAATTCTAGATTGTAGTTTATCAACTATAGGAAATTCTAGAAAATGGATCACCATTGCCAACACAGAGGACGAGATTGACCCAGAACCGTTGCTGCCGGCCTTATGAAAGTAGAAGTACAAACAGTTTGTCACGTAAGGCTAACTACTACTCATAGGCCTGGAAGGATCAAGCACATATTTTGACAGATAAGCCTCATTAGCAACCTTCTATGAACATCTCTGGACTCTTTTCGAAGGAGAGGCCATTAAAACTGGCAACACAACTTCCCAGATGTATATTAGTCTCAAACTCTGGAAACCTTAAAAAGGACGAGAACTGCAAAAAGGCTCAATGCTAGGCAAATCATTTTACTTCTTGATGGAGGAATTCGACCCATATCCTTTCTTTCGTGCATCTGCTGCCTTGAATCAAGTGTAGGCGTTGGGGTGTGAACTGTTCACACAACTTCTCGCGGAGGTCCACAACATCGCCTTCATCATCTCTCAGAGTTCTTTCGCATGAGCTTGAATTGAAGGTCATCTTTGCCAATACGAATGTTGTGCTAATCCAACAGCAGATGATTATAGTTAGATATCACTTAATGAAGATAACAAAAGTTTTCCTATCTCCTGAAAGTCAGAGAAGGTTTATTACCGTTTACTCCATTACTACCTCTACTCGACATGGCTCGATATCTGCAAAACGCCAACATATCAGCAGCACACTACTCAACTACACACAAAAGAAACCCAAATGAACCAACAGCGAAAAATTATGTCCTTTGGAGTTGGAAAGGTTGCAGAATCAACAGCAAGCGCAGATTCATAGACCACGTTTCAAACAGTCAGCGAACGCGACAGCGCAATCCACAATGGTGGCGGGAGGTCGGCCGGCGTTTCTGCTAGGTGACAAACGCCAGGGAGGAGACGACGACAATGCCGGACGGAGCTAAAGAGACGGTCGATTGACGGGCTTCGGAGGAGGAGCGGAGGCGGGTGCTGAAGAAGCTTGTATGGCGATTTCTGGCGCCACTGCTGGAGCAGAAAGGGAACCCCTTCAGCTTTTCGATTTATTTTCCTTTTCGGCGCCTCCATTTCCAAACGGAAAATGATCTAAATAGACCAGCCTTTTCAGTGTAATTCACTGACATATTCTCCTAATAAGATAATTTTTCATATCTAAACTCGTGTTTTACCGGTGCTGGTAGGATTACGGTTGGGATAGCTTTGCCATTTTATTTCCAATTGGCATTTGCAATTAGCTATCAATGAGATTTGGTGAGATTGATCGGCGTCATTGTTGGGGTGAAAGATGGAATTATGTGGGTTCCTGGTATTCTGGGGTTAGAAAGACTTGTCGTAGTTTTTTTTTTTATTTTTTGGGTGACCTAGGGAACCCCGCACAGCCGACAGCTGCGTAAGTAAACTCTGAGGAGGCACGCAGGAAACCACCACCCACGCACCCCGGATAAGGTGCCAAATGAATCACTGCCTCCCTGCAACTTGCGTTGCAGGGACTTCGAACTCCCGACCTCCTACGTGGAAGTCTGGAAGCCTACCAGCGATGCTACTGCAGCGGGTGGTGACTTGTCGTAGTTGATAATTGGTGCGTTCAAGTTCGGATATCTTGGAGGAAGATGGTAGGGATTGAATTTGCCTGAGATCGTAAAGCTGGTGTCTATAATGTTGTGGGAGTGTTCTGTGATGCTTTTGAATTGAAGAACTACTCCTAAATTTCTCAGTGGGAGTTGATTTTGGGGGGCCCTTTGGTATTCCGTTATTACCATAGTTATCGATTGAATTTGGTGGAATTGATCCACTTCATTTTGGAGGAGAAGGATGGAATCGTGTGTTCTGGTATTCTGACTTCGAGGTATTGTTAATTATTGAACATGTCGTTCTTCTCTCTCCATGTGATGCTATGAATCACATGGGCATTTGTGATTGCTTTCGGGATGATGTTCTTCAGCATGTTTCATCTGCCCGTCTTATGGCCTGTACTCTATTCTACTGGGTCGTGTTGTTTACGCTTACAATGAGGAGACAGATAATGCTTATGGTCAAATACACATATGCCCCGCACTCTTCCAGCAAACGGGTATGCTGAACCTTAGTTTCCGATCCTTTGGTATGTATGCTCATTTTGCCTTTTGAGTCCACGTCTTTTTCACCAGCACTATGATGGAAAGAGAGCATCTTCAACTGATGCTGCAAGCTTTCTGAGGGATTAAATTTTTTGTGTATGATCTATCAATAGTCCTTGTGTAAGCTTTCTCTTTTTCCTGGCATCGTACCAGCCAATGGAGCTTTCTCACAGCAAAATGTTGGCTCAAGACCATATGGCATGTTGTCTGATACTCCCACTTTCTGAAAGAGATATTATAGAAAAGCCTACGTCTAGCATCATGGTAACTTCTCATGAGTGAAGTTATTGTACTTTCTAAATCTTAGCTTTAGTAAGGGATACTCCCAATTTGTTCTCTTGGTGCTCGAAGGAGGATTGTTATCAGCGTCGGATGTCTGTACTTGCAGGGGTATTGAGCGAGGATTCCATGGCATTACTAGGTAAAGGTGTTATTTCAAACGATGACCTTCTGCTTGAAGCTAAGATTGTTTCTGCTCTGGGAGGAAATGGAAGGGTTGGCGTCTTTCTCTTGTTTGCCATTCATGAGTTTACATTACATGTTCTGTCAGCCATGAATTCTGCTTATCTAAGATGGGAGGGGTTACCAGAGAGCTGCTTTAAAGATGCTTGTGGAATTGTTAGGAAGCTTTGAGGTTTGTTCCAATGGCACAAGGCTCTTAGGAATTGATAGAAAGAATCTATTTTCATACAAACTAAATGGACATTCCAACAGGACTCACATTGCCGCCAAAACCGATAATTGTACGAACTACATATTAGCTGCTTCCTTCTCTGTAGCTTACAACTCTATTTCAATGCAATGACGAAATAAAAGAAGGGGCAATTGTTTTTGATTTTGAATGAAATTTCTGTGTAAAGTTTTTCAAGGGCATTTTCCCTGGGAGGAAAAGAGAGTGAACTAATCCCAAAAACTGCAGAAATCAACTGCAAAAATCAAGAACGCCTGTAGTAGCCATAGATTCCATGGAATGTCTGTATGAAAAAAAGCATAAGCAAAACGAAAGCAGCAATGATGGAAAGTATTGCCCTGGGACTGCTGAAATAATTGTGCTTGAGACTGGCTCTCCAGGAATTGTCACTGGGCTTGTATCTGTCACCTTGACGGATGGTAGGAGAGATAAGAAGTAATTGCGCTTGAGACTGGCTCTCCAGGAATTCTAACTGGGGTTGTAGTATCTGTCACCTTGATGGACAGGGTAGAGAGATAACAATCACTGATTTCAAAGACCACCTCCCGGTAAAGCCGGTTGAAGAGGTCAGCGACCTCAGTGTCACTTCCAAGCCAGTGCTCCGTTACACTGCAGGAGTTGATCAAGTTGTCTGTGAAGATTACATACAAGGTGATATTGTTGCGGCGATCGAAGTGAGATTGCTCGAAGGCTATCAAGTTGAGGAGGAGCAACCTCATACCATAATGGATCAGAAGAGGGGGGATCTGGAGGATCCCATCCTTGTAACTGGATGTCCATCTAACTTCCTCTTGCTGAACTTGATCCAGGCTTCCCGCAGCTCCATCATGCAGTGGATGAGCCATTGCCGCCTCTTGTCAGCAACTGGTTGGAGTGCGACCAGCGCTTGATCCATGCCCTTGACTCTGGCTTCAGGCCTGATTGTAGGAGGCTTCGCTAGAACACTCCGAGGCAATGGAGATTCCCCTGGTTGGATAGTGGCTCGAAGGTGGTGGCATAGCCAAGAGACTCCAGCCTGTTGCGGCTAAGCTTGGTCAGGGGCTCGTACGTCAACATCAGAGGGTCAAAGAACCAGAGTGCCAGCTTGGCCACAAGCCCCTTCTGGTCAGGGTCGCTAAGCTGGAGGCCAAGCAGCCGGTCGAGAATGAAGAGTGTGATCTGATTCTGGAGAATGATTATGTCCTGCTGGATTGTGTCCATGGATCCCCACATTGAGAAGACGAGTTCACTGCAAGGGTAGCCGAGTTCTTTAAAACCCTCGGCGACTCCCTAGAATAGCTCAATCACAAATTGCCCATCAACAACCGTCATCTCCTCGAACTCTATGGATATTGTCTCGTTATAGCAGGCGTGAGCTTTCTCTCAACCTCCTTCACCAAGTCCAGGTAGAGGCCTATCTTGTGATCAGTAGCCTGAGGATGCGGTGGAGGCAGCACCACTTGTGCTGGTACACTTGGCGGAGACGCTTCTTGCCTCGGTGGTCTGGCCTGAGGGTGCTCAAGCTTCTCTTTTATGGAGACGACCCACTTGGACTCGGGTGACCTTGGCTCCTCTTCGAGGAGGCTTTCGCCCCCGTTGTTCTCGAGCACGATCTGGATAGCCTCGGATGGTTCCTGCTGCAGCTTGTGAACCTGTTCGTCCTGAGGCTGCGGTTGTTGCTATTGGTGGTGTTGATCTATTAACTCTGTGGATGCATTAGCGCTTGATTTCCGGGTGAATCCACACATTCCACTGTTTCTCGGAGCTTGAGAGTGATTATATACCAACTCATGAGCTCTTTGATGTAAACAGCAGCCATTTCTTATTAAGAATTGGGTCTATGTTTCTCTGCCTTTCAGTTTATTTATTTTTCTCTATTTTCTTTGTTTTATTTTCTATTTTTATGGAGATCAAGGGTAAACGAGAGATTCTCTTTTAAAATTTGAGATGAAAAATATATTTTTATCTCTTAAATGTCACGTGCATTACACACACCAATATAAAAAAGAATGGAGGGTTAATGCGTGTAACAAGATGAAAGTTCAAAGGGTAATGTGTAACATATCTAAGTTTATGGACAAAAGTGTACTGCCCCTAAAATTTGGGGGAGATATAATTTTCCTTAAATTAAATTGTGGAACACATATAGCAAAATAGAAAGTAACAAGGAAGTTCGGATTTTCACTAAAACAAAAACTTCTTTAAATAAATAGCACCTATAATTTTTTTTTTTTGAACAGGGAAGACATATTATAGATAAGGGTACGCAATACATGCGGCTGCTACAGTATCCGAAATAAGCAGGGAAAGGAAGGGAGGAGGAGGGGAGACGGCCCATGAAGGGGAAAGGGTACCGTTGCTGTGGGCCTTTGCTGCCCAATCAGCCACAGAGTTGGTTTCCCTCTTACAAAACCTAATATTCAAGTTGAGAAATTGACGACATAGATCGACGGCTTCGTAGATAAGGGGGCGGATCTCCCATGGGGGTTCTTGCTGGTTGTTGAGGGATTCCACTAAAAGTAAACAATCCGAGTTGATCTCCAGAGATGTGCTCATCTTTCCTTGCTGAAGCAGGTGACGAAGAGCAAAGATTAGCGCCTGAGCTTCCGTCTGCAACGCCGACGCCGCCTGCACAGATCGGGTAAGCCCCTCTTGCAGACATCCAGATTTATCCCGGCAAATATAGGCGATCGAGCCCTCTGTATGGCCTGATGTGTAAGCCCCATCAATATTTATGCGCAGGGTGCCCGGGGCGGGAGGTTGCCAAAAGTGGCCAAGATCAACGCTCTGTTTCGCCTTAGGCATTAAAGAATGATCGCAGATCGCAGCAGAACGAACCTGGGCAAAGGCAGCATGGACACCAAAGTGCGGATCTGGTTGATGCTTGGAGAAGATTGCGCCGTTCCGGGCCTTCCATACCTGCCAACAGACTGCTATAATCAACTCCAGATCAGGTTTGGACTTCTTGTGCAGTATTCTGTCTACTATCCATTCATCGATACGACGAACAGTAGTAGTGTCAAAATGGATATTAATTGTGGGATGTGACCATATTGCTGTTGTCCAGGGGCAGAGCAAAAAGAGGTGTTCAATCGACTCAGGCTGATTCAAACTGCATAGAGGGCAGATGGGATCCGGAGTAATTCGGCGCCTAAAAAGATTTTCTTTCGTGGGCAATGCATTATGGCAGACAGACCAGAAGAAAACCTTGAGCTTTGGTGGCAATTTAACGCTCCAAATACACTTCCAAAGTTGAGGAGGCTGTTGATAAGATGATGAAGCTTGCCGGGTGAATTTACAAATTGATGCTTTCCTGACTGAGTGGTAAGCGCTTCTAACTGAGTACTGTCCATTTGTTGTTTCTGTCCATACTAGTTTGTCTTTAGTAAGGTTGCGTCGCACTGGAATTCGAAGTATCTCTGCCGTTGTTTGTTCGTCATAAAAGTTATTTAAAGTGGCAAGATTCCAATGATTCGAATTCTGTACTAGTAGGTCAGCTACCAATCTCGGTTCTTCACGATTTGCGGGTCCGCCAACAATACCCCTAGGAAGCCATCGATCCTCCCTGATGTTTATATTTTTTCCGTCGCCTACCGACCACTGGAGATTAGGTAGTATAACATCTCTGCCTGACAGTAGGCTCTGCCATCCCCATGAGGGTCGGACACCTTTATGGGCATACCGAAAATCCTGTGTAGGGAAATAGATAGCCTTGAACAGTTTACTCCATAGAGAGGACGGCTGTTGAATAAGGCGCCATGCTTGTTTACCAAGCATGGCCTTGTTGAAAGCCACAAGATCTCGAAAACCCAGTCCTCCTGACGCCTTAGTATGTTTTAACACATCCCATTGCTTCCAATGAATACCAGCTTTCCGACAATCATTCTGCCACCAAAACCTTGCAATCTTTTTCTCAATAGATTTGCAAATAGATATAGGAATTTTAAAAACAGACATTGCATACTGAGGGATGGCTTGCACCACAGTTTTAATGAGGACTTCCTTGCCACCCTTTGATATAAGATTCTCCTTCCAGCCTTCCATTTTTGAGTTCACCCTACCCAAGATCCAAGAGAACATCTCACCTTTTGAACTCCCCCAATCAGACGGAATGCCTAAGTATTTGCCCATTCTATCTAGCACAGGGATTCGTAGCTCACTTGCCAAGTTTTCTTTAAGACATCTCGAACAGTTCTTCCCCAGGAAAATACCTGACTTATTTCGATTAATGGACTGACCTGTGGCTAGGCAGTATTGAGACAAAATACTTGCAAGATTCTGACATTCTGTAGTTGTGGCAGTTAAAAAGAATATAGCATCGTCGGCGAAGAATAAATGAGATAGGGTAGGGCTGTACCTGTTAACTTTAAAACCTTTTAGGTGCCCAATGTCGATGGCTTGGTGAATGAGAGAGGATAGGAGATTCGTTACCAGGATGAATAAGTAAGGTGATAAAGGGTCCCCTTGGCGTAGACCTCGAGTAGGATTAAAATATTCCATTTGCTGTCCATTGAATTTTATACTGATGGAGGCTGTGATATGCATTGATAAATCCATTGAACCCATCGGGGATGGAAGCCGAGCTTGAGAAGGTAAGCTGTCAAGAAGTCCCATTCCACCCTATCGTATGCTTTTTGCATGTCCATTTTTAATATTGCCGGGAAGTTTCTTCGTCTTTTGCTGATTTTGATTTGGTGGATGATCTCCTGGGTTACCAAAATATTGTCCTGTATTTGACGTCCACTAACAAACGCCGATTGTTCAGTCGAAATCAGCTGAGGCAATATAGGTTTCAGTCTGTTAACAAGAACTCTGGATATGATTTTATAGCCGAAATTGCAGAGGCTAATAGGGCGGTAATGGTCTAAGCTCTGGGGGAGAGGTATCTTCGGTACCAGAACAACAGCAGTCTTGTTTAGGTCCAAAGGCATCAAGCCTGAAGTAAAAAACTGATGGACTGAGAAAAAGACCTCTTCCTGAAGAGTGTCCCAATTTGATTGATAAAACAGTCCGTTTAGTCCGTCTGGTCCCGGGGCCTTGTTCGCGCCTAGCTGAAATGTAGCAGCTCGGATTTCATCCTTAGTTACCATGGCTGTGAGTGCTGTATTTATTTCAGGGGTTACTAGACAGGGACACTGGTCAAGAATAGGAGCAAAGTCACGCGACCCCACTGATTTATATAGATTGGAGAAAAAAGTCTGAGTTTTCACTTTTAGGAGAGCCTCATCTCTTACCCAGCCCTGTTCATCATCAAGGAGCATGGTGATGCGATTTCGTTGTCTTCTTTGGATGGTTGTGGCGTGGAAGAACTTGGTGTTTTTGTCGCCCCAGTTCAACCAACTAATCCGTGATCTCATTGCCCAAAACTTCTCTTCTTGTTGCCACAGCTGCTGAATTTCTGATTTAATGGTTGTTGCTGTCTCTCTGTCATAGGGAATGTCCGAGCGATTGGTGATCTGTTGAAGCTCATACTGCAGCTCCGTGATCCTCTCCTTAGCATTGGAGAATGTCCGACGACTCCACAAGGTAAGTGCTAGACTGACCTTTTTTAATAGATATGGTAAATTGTGGCCAACGGTACTAGCTTGCTTCCAAGCGTCGGAAATAATCTTCTTACAATCCGGGTGTTGTAACCAGAAGGCTTCAAAGGTGAACGGTCGGCTTCTTCGGGTTTGAGGTGCTTCAGTAGTTAATAGGAGAGGGCTATGATCTGATCCTACCGCTGGGAAGGCACATACCTCAGCATTCGGGAAGGCGATTCTCCAATCCAGAGTACAGAGACACCTGTCTAAACGTTCTTTAATGATGTCTTCCCCTTGACGATTATTCATCCAGGTATATGCACATCCTTTACTCTCTATATCAATCAATGAGCAGTCATGTAACACCTCTCTGAAGGAGGACATACGATGGAAATCAGCTAACTTTCTCCCTACTTTCTCCCAGTGGTAAGTTACCTCATTGAAGTCACCAACACATAACCATGGTGAAGAGTTAGATCCAGCAATACGTCGAAGGACATCCCAAAACTGCTGACGAAGGCGAAACACTGCCGGTGCGTGGATACAGGTCACACGAGTAGGTATGTTATCCCCCGAGTCAGTACAAAACAGGTCTATGAAGTCGTGATTTGAGTGAACTATTTGAATGTCAAGATTAGCATGCCAGAATATAGCTAAACCCCCTGCTAAACCTACAGGGTTAACCAAAAAGGAGTGAGTGAATTTAAGCCGATGCTTAATTTTTGAAAGCTTTCCAGAACTGTTCTTAGTCTCCATTAGAAACAGGAGATCCGGTCTTTCTCTGGCCACGAGGGCCTGGAGAGCAAGAACTGTCAGGGAAGACCCCAGACCCTGACAGTTCCAACTCAACAGCTTCATTTATCTACAGGTGGCTGTTTGGGGCCAGCCACCAAAGCCCAAGCTCCAGCTTCATCAGATGTGAAAATAGGAGTTTCCATCAAGTGGGAGTCATCAGGTTCCCCTGTGCACAAGGTTTTGGTTTCATAGGGTGAGAATCTTCTTGGCTTCTTAGCCGAGTTGAGAGTAGGTTTTGATCTTATAGTTTTCATTTTCTTTATTACCTGTATATCCATTTGCTCAGTCTGGATTCCCTTCAATTTGGTATCTACCGATTTAGTTCCTGTGTGAAGAGAATGTTGGTTCTCCACTGATTTCTGGTATGGGTCCTGGTCAGATACAAAGGCGGGATCCCCGAGTCGGTTCACTTGGGGGGATGTATTCACTGCTGGAAACCCAGGTGGTGGGGGCAATAATGGAACAGTGGGGATCTTTGAAGGCGGAGTCTCAGGTACACTTTCTTCGCTTTGGTCAGATATATCTTGGGGGTTATAAAATGTATGCCAATAGGGACTGTGATGCTTAACTTCTGCTCGGAGCCACGGACCATATGCCATCTTCTCTCGACCCTCATGTTTTGCCTCAGTGTATGGGATGTCCTTGCAGTACATCGCATAATGGCCAAGCTTACCACAGGAGAAGCAGAAATGCGTTAGGCGTTCGTAGCGGAAATCCAACCACAGAGGCCTGCCATCAATCCGTATTAACTTTCCTGTTTGAAGAGGTTCATGTAAGTGTATTTCTACTCGCACTCGCCCTGCCCTTGTCGAACCTCCACCTTTCGAGTCAGCCTTTACTTCCATGACACGACCCATCTGCTGCACTGCTCTTGTTAGCATATTATCAGTAAACCATTCTAACGGTAACCCGAAAACCTGTACCCAAAAGGCACAAGTAGAAAAGTTGTAACAATGTAAGGGTGTGTGCGGAATCCATGGTTTGAAGATAACTAGATTGCCCGAGAAAAGCCAGGGGCCCCCTTCTAGAATTCGTTGTTTATCTGCATGAGAACGAAATTTGGCTACATATATATCTGTTTCACGCTGAGAAATATCTACAAGTTCAGTTCGCCAAGCTTTTTTCAGAGTGCTTTGGAGGGCTGGAAAGTTAATGGACGGACTGGATGGTATTTTACCAATGAGAGTAAGCTGGCAATCCGCTAATGTTTCAGGCGAGGGTTCATCTTCCCAATCCTCAATGAGATGAGCAGTGGTGAGGCAACCCAATTTAGAGCAAAGAGCTGCTAGACGTACAAAATCAGCAGGTACTTCCGAAGCCATGCAAAATGAACCAGAACTGAAGTAACATCAAGACTTGCTTCCCGCGGGAGAAAACCACATAGTGCCGAAGACGCTAAATCAGGTAATTGTTGAGCAGAAAAGGAAGCGATACGGTAAGAGTTATGGCGACCAGCAACCGTCGAAGTAACTATCCTCATTTTCCTTACAGGTAAAGGTAATTGGAAGCATGCAAAACTAACCAGGGGAAATTGCCGTCGCAACCTAGAGGAGAGCACGAACAGAGTGTAGAAATCACCGATTCAAAATGTGCTTGGGCCCAAGAAAGGGAAGACGATGAGAATCCGTGCGAGTAACACTTAGCCCGCAATTACAGCACAAATTCAAGGCAAACGAGGCCATGCAGAGAGAACCAGAGAGAGACGTCTAAGACACGACGAGGATGGGCGTACATCGGAAGCCGAGGGAGAGAAGGGCAGAGAGAGGACAAGCAAATTGCAAGCGAAGGAAGAAGAGATAGGGGGGTTGAAGGACTACCAGAGGGTAGGGAGAGCTCTACAAAACGAGAGAGAATTTTTCTTCGTTGCTTCCATTTGAGTTTTTGGATACCTATAATTTAATACCTCCTTAAATTTGCTGGGTAGATTCTTACCGAAAGAAATTTGCTAGGGTAGACTTTATTGTCTAGACGACAACCGTTAAGATATATTATTTTTATTTAATGGCGTATAAATTATATTATAACCCATTTTGTATTGGTCAAAGCCAAAAGAGAGGGTTAGAAATAGTAGACCATATTAAATATAGGGAGACATTCACTTGTCATGAAAGTTCAATTAAATCACAAAACATTTAGAATGTGCAAGTAAGTTCTAAAACTTGTTGAATTCGTGCAATCAAGTCTTTTCATTAATAGTGTTCAATTTGGCTAATGAAAAAGGGTTAATACCCTAAAAACCCTAAACTGGTACACCTGTGACAAATTTACCAAAAACTATTTTTTTGACCATAAAAAACTCCAAACTGGTATACCTGTGATAAATTTATCCCGACTGACCATAAAAACCCTAAACTTGTACATTTATGACAAATTTACCCCCAAACTAATTTATTCGATTATAAAAAAACCCAAAACTAGTAAATTTGTGACAATTATACCCTCCGCTAAATTGGATTAATATCACAAAAAAATCACAAAAATTGTAAACTGTGACAAACGAAGTATAAAATCTCAAATTAGTATATCAGTCAATTGTCACGTGTTATTTAACTTAATTAAAATTTAACAAAAATTAACAGAGGGTAAATTTGTCACAAGTGTACTAGTTTTTGGTAAATTTGTCAAAGATTTACTAGTTTTGGGTAAATTTGTCAAAGATTTACTAGTTTGGGGTTTTTTGTGGTCAAAAAAATAATTTGGAGTAAAATTGTCACAAGTGTACCAGTTTAGGATTTTTTAGGGTATTAACCCAATGAAAAATTGATGATGTTGCTTTATTTATTACTTTCTCTCTTCTACGTGGCATCGACATGGCTTAAACAAGCAAGATAAGTCCAAAACGATATTTTTGTGGTCCAAATTTAATTTTAATAATAATATTAATTCAATTGAATTAAAAATAAAAAGGGAAACTGTCTAGGGCTCGCGAGGCCGCCACCATTGCCAAGAAAGGGCAAGAGTCGGCCAAGGCTGTGGGGCCCCAAGAAGTGGCCGGTGACCTTGTCGATAGTAGGCAAGGGCCTACATTTGAGGCGAGGGTTGCAGGCCCTTGCTTAAACAGGCTTGAGGGCCACCGCTGGTTGGGGTGGGGTTGTTGGCCACTAGCCCCACCATAGCTAGTGGCGACCCTTGCCTTGATTGGCCCTCACCCCACCCACATTTGGGCGAGGGCTTGTTGTTGGCCAAGGTTGTTGGCCTAGCT
Source organism: Eucalyptus shirleyi (assembly GCA_017140165.1). Lineage (NCBI taxonomy): Eukaryota > Viridiplantae > Streptophyta > Magnoliopsida > Myrtales > Myrtaceae > Eucalyptus > Eucalyptus shirleyi. The sequence continues at coordinate 27,592,755 of CM029454.1, forward strand.
AGGGCTCGGCAACCTCGGCCTACTCTAGCCCCACCATCACCAGCCCAACCTAGAGATGGTGGGGCAGCGGTGGTGGGTCTGCCTTTTTTTTTTTAATTATAAATTTAATCTAATTAATATTATTATAAAAATCAAATTTAGAACATAATAACTTCGTTTTGGACTTATCTTGCTTGTTTAAACCATGTCAACACCACGTGGTATAAAGAAAGCGATAAAAAAAGCCATATTAGTATTTTTCTATTAGTTAAATTACACAGTGTTAACAGAATGACTCGATTGTATCAATTTGACAAGTTTTAGAAATTGATTGCACTTTTTATAAGTTTTAGAACTTAATTGTACTTTTGTAATAAGTTTTAGGATTTCTAATAAATATTTCTTAAAAATATAGTCAGCTGATGGATTCTATACGACGAACAAAAAAAATCATGCTAAAAGAATATTAATATGTGGTTCTTTTCAACTTTTAAGAAAATATATATATATTTTTTTTAAGTTCAAGGACACATGCAAAGGTTCAGTGGATGAAAACCCATGTAGTATAATATCCTACAATCCTCATAAACCAATTAAATTCAGGTCAACAATGCTCATAAACCAATTAAATTCAGGCCATTAACTCATGCAAGTTGGCCGAATCTGGAGCAATTTAAACACAAATGGTGAGAAACGATAGGGTTATATAAAATATACAATGTTATCTTGATATTAAAGAATTACGTGGCGAAGGTCATGAGAGGCCTCAATTTTGATTGCACGTTTAGCAGAAAACAAAAAACACGCAAATACTTACTTTTCCTGCTAGGTTTTCAGATCTATTAAATTATTATCACTACGAAAAGGAAAATTATTGTTTTTCCATTAGAGAGGAAAGAAAGAAGAAGAAATCTCGAGATTGGTGTAAAAATTGTTTTTTCTTATTAATTAATTTTGGGTGGAAGATTTGATACCTCTTAAGGTACACCACTTGGTCATCGGTCTCATCTTTAGGGGAAATTTCTGATAAATCCAATTTCACCATTGTTCCACTGATGTCATCTGTTGTTGCTTGTTATAAAAACTTGGGTCCGTCTCCATTGCACATGTGATCACTTTATTCCTATGTCTTTGACCATCGCGGTAAATTATCTACCCTAGAACTTTTCCACACAATAAAGGCAGGCTTGGGATCAGATCTCTAGGCGTAGTGCCCTACACAAATCGTTCTAAAGGCACAATTTGAGATCCGGGGATTGGATTAGCTAAAAAAGGGGGTTAACTCATATCATAGTGACTTGATTCTGATTTCTCCATTTCTTTTAAAATGTATAGCCTCTCCTAAATGTTTAGCCAAATCTTCTTCATATATAACCTGCTCGATATAGATTAGTAAGATCATATTGTTTGATGAAATTGTGTGCTATGGCTTGAATCTAGAGAAAGGTCTAGAAGAATGGAACCTGTTCTAACACAATCCACCGAAGATATATAATCATGACACTTCAACCGAGTTATTATATTTTACCTTTTAGAAATAAAGTTTAATGAAAATGCTTAATATCAAAGAACAAAAGAAACTGCCCCACATTATTTAATTAATCAGATTCGACATTTACATAACCAATCATATGTCTACACTGTCTGTTTTGATATCATCAAAAATTTAACAGTACTTTGAAAGATCATTTATCTTGTCCACCCTCAAGCTTTTCTAATATCATTCTCATATCATGCACATGGTGTGTATAAGGAGATGGAGAGAAGTTTCATTTAGCTCAATTTGTTGGGAAAAGAACTAGAGAGAATTGTTGTAGATCCCCTTACTAAGGAATGCCCTCTTTTAAATCCATTTTACATAGGTAAGCTTCAAAATCAAATTAATTAAACTTCTTTCTTTTAAACAATACATTAGAATAAATTTTAGAATTGGCGAGCGTAGCTCACAGGCTTTGGATAGATAGGCGAAGTGTATCTAGAGGCCCAAGGCACGCCAAAATTAATTGTATTTGACATTGCGGGAAAATGCTTCTTTTGATAAGAAGAGAGGAACATACTCATCCGCATTCAAGTTTAATAGATTAAGGGAATCACAACCGTTGATCATATGAGGTCCACATGGGAGATACACATGGGGTTCATAAAATTAATGATTGCAATTTACCTGGTCTAATGCACACGAGTCCGAGCAAGAAATTGGCGAGGGAGAGGGGGTGGCCCTCTAAAATTCTAAACCCTCTGACTTTTTTTGCCAATTGGTCGAACTTTATCAGGAAAGAGGAGGCCGCTCAGAATTCACGTAGGTTACCACCTTAGAGGTTGTTTTTGGCCTAGCAAGAAGGCAAATTTGTTTATTTTTTTCTTTTGATCAATTGTCTTTTACTTTTTTTGTAGCCTTGTTTATCATCTCTAAGGAATGATTTACAACTTTTGCTCAATTTCAACTGGAAACATCGGAAAGCTTTAGATTTGTTATGTAATTTCAATATTTAACCGAAGCAAAATAAAGGTAGAAAGAATCACGAGTGGAAAACTGTGGTTTACAAAAATTATAAGATGATTTTTGGAAAAATATATTGTCATATTGAACTCAAGGTTTTGTCACAAATATAGTTCATGCGATCTGAGTTTGACCACCATCACATTGTTCTCTTCACTAGGAGGTGAGACCCCCACATCTCAAGCATTCATCTACAAAGTGGCTGCTAATAGTCAATTAGCCACGATCCTAGTTACCAGATTTTCACCAGAATTTTAATATTCGTAAAGCACTCGACAGATGATTTCCATTATGAGAAATCAAGATCCTGGCCTGTGGTAGCTATAGACTGCATAGAAGGTCTACGTGAAAGTAAGCAAAAGCAAAACCAAAGCGGCAATAAAGGAAATGATTGACCAAGGATTGCCAAAGTACTTGTCCTTGAGAAGGAACGCCCAACCATACCTACTGTGGCTGCAGTAATCTGTCACCTGTGCAGACACTGTAGAAAGATAACTGCTGTCGATGTCGAAGGCCACCTCCTGGCAAAGCCCGTTGAAGAGGTCAGCGACCTCGGTGTTACTTCCAAGCCAGTGCTCGATAATCTTGCATTTGTGGAGGTGCCTTATATCCATTGGGGAGTTGATCAAGTTGTCCATGAAGATTACGTAGGAGGTGATTTCGTTTTTGCATTTGAAGTGACACTGCTCGAAGGCTATCAAGTTGAGGAAGAGCGACCTTGTCCCATCATGGATCACAATTTGGGAGATCTGGAGGCTCTCGCCCTCAAACTGGATGTCCCAGAACTTTTCTGTCTTCCCCTTGCTAAACTTGATCCCAGCTTTTTGGAGCTCTGTCACACAATGGATGAGTTGTTGCTGCCCCTGTGACCGGTCCTTGGGTGGCTCTTGGTTCACGCCCAGGTGCAGGAGGCTCTGCCGGAACAATGTGAGGCAAGGGAGCTCACCCTGGTCAGGTAACGGGATCTCCAACCTGTTGCTGCTACGGTTGGTCGCATCTGTTGGTGCCTCCCCATTCACGCCTGGATGCAGGAGGCTCTGCCGGAACAATGCAAGGCAATGGAGCTCACCCAGGTCGGGTAATGGGAACTCTAACCTGTTGCTGCTATGGTTGGTCGCATCTTTGGGTTCATATGGTCGGTCGCCTCTGTTGGCTTCATATGGTCGAAGAACAGGAGCACCAGCTGGGCCAATTCCTCCTCCAGGTCAGGGTGGCCACGTTGGAGGCAGTACAGCCGGTTGAGTATGAAAAAAGGGATTTGATTCTCGAGCATGATCATGTCCCGCTGAATCGTGTGCATTGGTCCTCGCATCGAGAAGATGGGATCATTGCTAAGGTAGCCGAGTGTCTCAAACTCCCCCTTGTTAAATCCCTGAAACAGCTCGATCACAAAGCAACCATCCAGAACCACCACCTCCACGAACTTGTCGCTGCTCATGGATATCGGCCCCTCATAGCAGGCGCGAGCTCTCTCCTCGACCTCCTTCACCGACTCTAGATAAAGGCCTATCCAGTGATTGGTACGCGTGAGGATGTGGTGGAGGCAGCGCAACTTGTGCTGGTCCATCTGGTAGAGGCGCTCCTTACCATGGTGATATGGCCCAAGGGAGACGATCCGAGGGACGTAGGCCTTGTCCTCGCCATTCTTGAGATAGTGTGGAATCCGGTATATGGAGAGCTTTGCCCATGAGCGCTCCATGTTGCAAGCTTGCTTAATTTTCTCTCTGATGACCCGTTCGGGCTCGGATTTGGGCGGCCTCACCTCATCTTCAAGATCGTTTTCAAGCCCATCGTTCTCGACCCCGATCTGGAGAGCCTCGGATGGTCCTTGCTGTAGCGGCTGAACGTGGTGGTCTTGAGGCTGGTGTTGGCGGCGGTGCTCCAATATTTCTGTGGATGCATTGGAGATTGATGCATGGGGGATTGTTCTGTTCTTGCGCGCTGATAGCGCAGCTAGTCTGACTATGCGAGTAAATGAATGCACACGGACATTGACGCGCCAGCGCCTTGCCTTGCGAATAAAAGCCATTTTCTCGGGAAGAATCGATTCTAAGCAACAAAAAGGAAAGATTCCAATGTCTAGGGATATTGGATCAAAGAAGATATTTTTCCAACATGGAGTTTCGAGACGAGCTTTATAAGATCCAAGCTCCTATGAGGTCACGTCGATTTCGCTCTAATAGAGAATTTAATATTTTGCACATTCTATATTTATTGAAGGAAATGGAGTGAAGGCTCGTCAATGCTTTGGAGGGGAGAGGAAATAAACACGCCCACCTAACCCATGCAAGGTATAATAATTATTGCACCGCCTTTAATCTGCCCAAAAGGAATAGGAGACCTCATGTTCCATGCGAAGAGTGCATAGAGCTTCAAGACGCGCCAAAATTAATTACAATGGAAAAATGCATCTTTTGATAAAAAGAGAAGGAAATACTTATACAGACTCAAGTCAAACGGATCAAGTGAATCGCAATTGTTGATTTTATGCATTCCTTGTGCAGTATATACGCACCTTAGCCGATGAATTCGAGTTTTAGAGAAGAAACTTGTGAAGAAGAGGAACTTATCCAAACTCCTAAACCCATAACCTTTTTGCCTATTATTTCAACTTTCATCCCAAAAAGGATGCTGTGGCTCCATTAAATGAATGGACACCTAGATGCAATCACGTGGCTTTGTTTATACCGTGGTCGAGTCAATTACGTCTTTTGAAGCAAAAAATGATTATTTATGTAAAATAAATAAGACTTTTTATTTTCATGAGTTATTTTGTAAAAATTCTATCAATAGATACATGTATTGATTAATAACTTTATCTCATATCTAACATATTTCAATTTAAAATTTTGAATCTTTTTTATCTCATAAATGGTTAAACATAAAAAAAAAAAAAATCGAGATAATTTCTCTTTTCGTGCATATGTGTGCAATCGCTTCAATTACATTGAAAGGTTTGTTCTATCAACTAATGAGTCAAATATTTCATGCAAAGATGATGTTGTGAAATCTTTTTAATGCTAACTTTTGTCTGTACGCTTTTGCAAGTAGTAATAATAACAAATGATATTCGTCTCTTAATTGTCCTTGAATCTCAAACAAAGATTTGGACAAAAGTGGCTTGAGAAATAGTTTGTCCTTGTGTTGATTCACATAAGCTTAGTAATGCGACCATAATTTTTTCTACATCAGCACTCAGAACTTGGAATAAATAAAAACCATGTCTTCTCTTGGATCAAAGGGACAACTGTTAGAACTTGAAATTTTAGAATAAACAAAGACCATCAACTGAACAACTGTTAGAACTTGAAATCAACGGGACAACTGTTAGAACTTGGAATCTTAAAATAAACAAAAACCAAAAAGTATTTTTCTAGACCAACAGGACAACTGTCCGAACTTGAAATCTTGGAATAAACAAAGACCAAGAAGTCTTCTTCTAGATCAATTCGTCTGGTGGTCCATGAAAACCTAGTAATGAAATGATGGTCAAAAGTTGAAATCTTGAAATAAACAAAGACTAGAAAGTCTTCTTGATTAATTAGTCTTTTTGAAATATTAGGAAATTTTCCTAAGCTTTTATGCCTCATTTGATTAATGATGTTGACATATTTGCGGAAAGAAAGTCTTTTTCTAGATCAATTGATATTCTTTTCATGAAGAAATCCAATTAAAATAATCATAGTATCCTTGGAATAAACAAAGACCAGAAAGTACATTTTTTTCAGCTCAATTCATACCATATTCATAAAGAATAAACAATCAATCAATATCATTTATGCTCTTCTTTTTCTTGATGCTCAAAGACAAATTGCTTAGCTGCTCGTTATTGATTGTTCATCCATCATGCAAACAAGCAATCTTAGATTTACTTAATACGTGAGCAATCTCTTAGTTGTAATCGCACCCGAATGTGCAAATTAGTCACAAATGAAAAATATATAGGGAGTTTGTAAAAATTTGAACATTACAAGATCTAACGGCTTAAGATGTTAGAACAAACCACTACCCTCTTTAATTTCCTCTCCCTGATATCATCTCTCTTAAGATAAACATGTTTGGCCAAACAAATTAATAAAAAATGTGAGAAGTATTAACCTTTTTATACTTCAACTCTATTATTACTCCCCTGAAAATTTAATTTGAGTATTTAGTTTAATTTGCCCCTAAGAGTTGGTTGAAATTAATTGCATTCAAATCTCACACGCAAATTTCAACATCTGTATCAAGTGGCTCGAGCAATAGATCGTGCTCGTGGTGATGGCTTATGGAAGCTTAATACATGGCAGCGATCGGAATTTGGAAATTTGGACTAAACAAAGACCAGAAAGTCTTTTTCTAGGTCAATTCATATTCTATTCATAAAGAATAACCAATGAATTAGCCTCCTTTGCATTTCTGTTTTGTTTTTTTCCCCTTAATTCTCAAAGTCAAATTTATCAGTTCTTCGTTATTAATTGTTCATCCATCGTGCCCCTTAGAAACCATCTCGGGCATAGTAGTGGAACGATTAAAAAAAGAGAGCCAAAAACTAATCGTATTTATGCTAATTTAATCATAAACCTTTCGATTTTATTAATTTAGTTCTAAATTTTTCACATTTTGTCAATTGAGTCCATTTTACCAAATTTGGTTATAAATTGTTGATGTGAATGCCACTATCTCACGTAGCATAACAACACCAATGCGGACAATTTTTTTTATAATATTTAATAAATTTGAATTTTTCAATCTTTTTTGCTTTTTTTTTTTTTTCACTGAGGGCAAGAGAGGGTCATAGAACAGCCCTCAATTGCACTAGGCAAGGATGTTGTGGCTTTGGCTATGGCTAGCGAGGGCATGGCAGCCCCACTTCCAAAGCCCTTGCTGGTTGTAGCAAGGGCATTGTGGCTCCCGCCCAAATTGACAAAGGCATTGCAACCCCGGTCACCTATGGTCATGAAGGTCGGCCCTTAGTCAAAAGCACTATATAAACAAACCAAAAAAATCTCAAAAATCATGAAAATATTATTAAAAATGTCCATGTTACTTCGATTGTGCAATGTAGGATGGTTGTCTTCTACATCAACAATTTTTGGTCAAAATTGGACGGATGGACTTAATTGACAAAAATATAAAAATGTTTAGAATTAAATCGGTATAAGCGCATAGGTTTTGGATTTTTTTGGTAATTTTTGTTGTAGTAGTAGCCAAGATTCAATCTATAGTCGGAGTGTGGAAATTAGTACAAAAGAAAAATAGATAAAGAGTTCACAAAAATTTGAATGTTCTAATATTTAACAACTTAAATTTTTCAAAAAACCCCGTTTCCCTTTTTAATATTCTCTACCTGATTTCATCTCTCTTCATCTTTACAATGCTCAATAAGTTAAATATGTTTGACAAAAGAAATTAGTTAAAAATATGTAATGTCTTAATATATTTTATACTTCCACTCCATCTTCTACTCTTTTCCAGTTTTTTTTCTTATTGAAAATTCAATTAGAGCATTTAGGTTGCAGCTGCGTATGTAGCTGAATTTGCACCTAAGAGTTCGTTGAGATTAATTGTCCTTGTCTTGGTTGTTCATGAAAGCCTAATAACGAACTTGGAATAAAGAGAGAAAAAAAAAAAAAAGATGAGTAAGTCTTTTTTTAGAGTTTCGCATGACTAGCACATATGAATTTGTTGCGACCTATATTCGGATGAACCACCTAAGGGTTTAGCTAATGGATTACTAAGCCTAAACTTAGTTCGAGCCCTTCCAAGGCCATACCAATTTGCGACTTAGGTTCACGTTCTCAACATGCAAATGATTTTTCAATTAGGAGTCTCTACTAATTTATTCTTTGGTGGGTCGATTAAAACCCAAGTAAAATAACTTACTTTATTGTGATTTCGGGGATTTGATTACGCTAGATTTCTCTAACGCCCTTTCGGTATCATTTCTTTTTTTATTTTGAACAAATGTTTTAAAGACATGTGAGGCGCAAACCGTCAATTTAACACCCAATAAAACAAAAAATAAATTAAAGGACTTATCTCGTAGTAACGAAAGCATCTGTAATGTTAGTTCAAATTTCACATCAATAGCCCTAAATATGATTCTTAATTAACACCTGGTCACTTAATTTTTTTCAGAATTTTATCTTGTTTAATGAAATTTAATCTACATGCAATGCAATTTCTCAATTACTATGCAATAAGAATTGATAATATTGGAAATCTCATAGTGAAACCATATCAACTCAAAGACTCATCCATGGGCAACTGCATTGGTATTCGTTCTCCCCTATGTCGATGCGGTCGAGAGTTCGGATTCCTGCATTGCTAGCGATTTAAGTGGGGGGCCTTGACGGTGGGTTGCTAGGCCAGCTTCCCCCAAGATATAGTTGTTGTTGGATCTCCACCGCGGAGGCCCGTGAGACCCCGAATCAACATAAGCCGACAAGGGCATGCTCCGGCAGATCCTCGGTCACCAAAAAGTAATAAAATAATAATATCAACTCAAAGTATAGTATTGATCTTTTTCAGCTCTTGCTCATGTCTAACCATTTGGTTTCAAAGATCTTCTCTCATATAAACATGTTCAATCTTCTAGTTGGAAATTGTCCTTAGAAGCAAGTACTATTAGGTCGTGCTGTTCAGTGGCTAGATCGCTTACACGATCCTTTCCTATGAACATTAGGTAGCTTTCCTGCACTAGGTTATGCTGCAGCTGTCCTATCTCTGATAACTAACATTCTAACAAAAGCTGTCCCCAATTTCCTAACCATCTAAGGTTCTCGTGTAGTTTCTCCAACTGACAACAGCTATAATCTTTCCTTTCAATAGTCATCAACTAATGATCATTATTCCAACGTCACCAATGACTGACGTTCCTAGCTTTAACGGCTGATCTTTTTGTTAGTTGGTGCTGTTTACGAACAAACTAAGAGATGGTTTCTTTTCCCTCAAATATCACTTTTGTCCTTCAATAAATCTTCAGAAACTTATGTACTTATTATAGTAAACATTATACTAAGAGTAGTTTTGGAATCATCAAAATGTTTTGGGACATTTTTCCAATCAGTGAAGGGGCAAAAATGAATTGAACTATTCACTAAACATGGAAAGAACTATTCTAATATATATATGATGAAATTAACTCATGCATGCACTTTTTGATGTAACTGCAATTCCAAAGTTAAATGTGCTAGTATGAGAGTACTATTAGGATGGGTCGGTGACCATTCATACCTCAAAGGACAAAATCATAAGCCTCAGTATCAGAAAGGTCAAAGCGGATAATATATTATTGAGTTGATCTAGAGATGTTATAGTTGGATGACATCAATCGACGATTTAAAAAAGTCAATGATTTGACAAATCTCAATCACTAAACGACAATAAATATGGGACATTATCTACCTTAGAAAGTTCCAACACAATAAATGTACAACCCGAGATTAGATCTCAAATTGTGGTGGTGCCACACAAGTCATTCAACACTCCAAGGCACAAACTACGATTTATTAATTCGGAGAAGGGGAAAATGTGGTCCTTTGTCTATGTCTGACCTGGGGTTTAAGATTAGGAAATAAAAAAAGAAAAAAAAATTACCCCACATAATTTAATTATTCCGATTCAGACATTTACATATTCACTCGTTTGCCTCTACTATCTTTGCTCACATAAAAGTGATTTTACATCATCAAAAATTTTGCAATGCTTCGAAACATCATTTATCTCGTAGACATTGCTAATCCCCCAGCAAGATTTTTCTAGTATCATTTTCATATCATGCATGTGATATGTGTGAGGAGACAGAGTAAAATTTAGTTTAACTTAATTTGGTGGGGAAAGCACTTGAAGAAATCGTTGAAGATGAGGACCATAAAGTCCCCTCGCTTTTCTAAGAAATACGATCCCTTTTAAATACATATTAGGTAGATAAGTTCACAACTCAAATTAATTTTATTTTATTTTTATTAGCGACACATTAGGAATAAACCTAGAGAATCAATGAAAATAGCTCATAGACTTGAGGCATAAAACTGAAAAGTTCAGCTTTTCCAAACAGTTTTGGATCTTTAAAATCCCTTGGGAAAAATTGAGGTGTTTAGGTAAATTTTTTTGAACTCCCTTTAGGGAAAATTTGGCTTTGAACTTCCAAGGTAGATGATTTATCTTGGGCTTTAAGTATTTTTGAAAAGTAAGTTTTTGATGACATTTTGTCTTCCCACTTGCCGTCATTTGAAGGCAAAGATGCTGGCCAAGGAGGAGGTCAGGGACGCTGGCCAAGGGCTGGGCGATGTCAGCCGACGGTTGAGCAGCAACGATCGAGGATTGGCGACGTCGACAGAGACCTCGCTTGGCCAGATCTGAGAGAACTTTGAAACCCTTTGCTGGGGGCAGGGATGTTGGCCAGGGGTTGCGCGACACCGGCCGAGGGTTGAGCAACAATGGCTGAGGGTCGCGAGGTCCGCTGAGGATCAAGCAACACTGGTTGAGACCTTGCATGGCCAAATCTAAGAAAGCTTCGACACCCTTCGATAGGAAATCACGAAGGGGCCAAGGGTCGAGCAACGTGGCCAATGGTTTGGGGACAATCAATTTCTCGCCCCGGCTAGCAACTTTCCCTGATGGAGGGAGAATTGTCCAAAAAGTCCTAAACCTATTGCAATTTTGCCAATTCAGTCATAAACCTTTTAATTTTGCCAATTGAGTCCTAAACATTTTCACTTCTTGCCAATTAAGTCAATCCGGCCAATTTTGGCTGGAAAATGCTGATGTGGATGCCGGCGGTGCCACGTAGGATTGTCGGCGCTGACGTGGATAATTTTGAATAATATTTTAATTTTTAAAAATTTTTTTGAATTTTTTTATTTTATGTTTTTTTCATTTTTTTTTTCTTTTTGGCCTTTTCCGGTGGCTGGCCACTAGCCACAAACGACGGCCGGCCATTGGCCTCGCCCGCCACAGGGGAGGCCCGGCCGGCGACAGCGACACCGAGCAAGGCCGCCCTAGCCCCGGTGAGGGCCGGCCTCGCCAGATCTGGCGAGGGGAGCCTTCGCCGAGGCTCGACCTCGCCGGGGCGAGTGTCGGCCTCGCCCAGATCACCGGGGCTCAACCTCGCCGGGGCGAGTGTCGGCCTTGCCCAAACCAGATCTGGCGAGGCTAGCCCTCGCCCCTGGCCGGGCGGGCGACAGCTGGCCACCAAGGCCAGAGCGACCTCACCCGGGGTCGGCATCGCCGTCTCCCGACGGGGCCTCGCCTGTGGCGGGCGACACCAGGCGAGGCCGACGCTCGCCTGGGCGGGGGCGAGCCCTGGCAAGGGCTCCCCTCGCTAGATCTGGCGAGGCCAACCCTCGCCGAGGCCAGGGCGGCCTCGCCTGGCGTCGTCGTCGCCCGGTCGGGCCTCGCCTGTGGCGAGCGAGGCCAGCCGGCCGGTGGTGGCCGATGGTCGGCCACCGGAAAAGGCCAAAATGAAAAAAACAGAAAATAAAAAAATTCAAAAAATTCAAAAAAATTTTAAAAATTTTCAATATTATTAAAAATTATTCACATCGGTGCCGGCAGTCCTACGTGGCATCGCCGGCGTCCACGTCATCATTTTCAGACCAAAATTGGCCGGATGGACTTAATTGGCAAAATGTGAAAAAGTTTAGGACTCAATTGGCAAAATTAAAAAGGTTTAAGACTGAATTGGTAAAACTGCAATAGCTTTAGGACTTTTTGGACAATTCTCCCCCCTGATGGACGATGGAGAGCACCCATAAAGACGATAGGGACTATGGTGACGATAAAGCAAATATCTCTTTTTCCTTTTTATTTTTATTTTTAATTCCAAAGCTATTTTGCGAAAATAAACCTCAGCCAAACGACATTGCTTTGACCAAATACACTTCGACCCAAAGATCCTTGGAAAAATGGTTTTACATCCCCCCAAAACTGAGGACCCCAAAATTAATTGCAATTGGCTGTTGCGGGAAAAAGCTTCTTTTGATAAGACAAGAGGAAACAATTGCCTGGATCCACTAGATTCAACAAATTAAATGAATCACTGTGTTGAATTTGCAAGGCCTACATATGAGATTCACTTGCGGTCTATATTATGATTTACCCTTTTAAATGAACTAGCGTCATGGGAAGGGAGTCGTGTAAACTGCTAATCCGATTGCCCTTTTGCCAATTGTTAGAGCTTCATCATAAAGAAGGCTGCTCAAGATCGTGTAGGTTATGCCAAAAAAGGAGAGGCTTTGAAGCTGTTTTCGGCCTAGCAGAAAGGCAAACATTTCTCTTCTTTTCTTTTCTTTTTTTTGATAATTTATTTTTTTCTTCTTTCATATCCTTATTTGTCACCTCTTAAAAGAATGCTTTAGAAGTTTGCTCAATATCATCTGACATAGTTAGATTTATTATGTAATTTAAATATTTACTAGAAGGAAAAGACGGTTCAAAGATTGATGAATGGAGAGTTGTGGTATGACAAATGAAAATTATAAGATCTTCTTGGAAAATATATTGCCTTATTAAACTTGAAATTACACGATAAATATATGTCATGCACTCTAAGTTTAACCATCATAACTATTTTTTATTCATTAGGAGGTGAGACCACCACATCTCGAGCATTCAACTACAAATTAGCTGCTATTAATCAATTAGCCACAGTCCTAATTCCTAGATTTTCACCAGAATTTTGTCACTCGTGGATCACTCATCAAACAATTTCCACTACATGAGAAATCAAGAACCCGGCCTGTAGTAACCATAGACTGCATAAAAGGTTTGTGCTAAAGTAAGCACAAGCAAAACTAAAGCAGCAATGAAGGAAATGATTGACCAAGGATTGCTGAAGTACTTGTGCTTTAGACTGGCTCTCCAGGCATTCCACCTGCGCTTGTAGTGTTGGTTCACCTCCTCAGACAGTATAGAGAGATAACTGCTGTTGATGTCAAAGACCACCTCCTTGCAAAGTCGGTTGACGAGGTCAGCGACCTCGACATTGCTCCCAAGCCAGTGCTCGATGATCCCACACTTGTGGAGGTACCCAACATCCTCGGCAGAATTGATCAAGTTGTCCATGAAGATTACGTATGAGGTGATGTCGTTGCTGCAATCTATGTGAGACTGCTCGAAGGCCATCAAGTTGAGGAATAGTGACCTCGTCCCATCATGGATTAGAAGCCGGGGGATCCAGAGGTTCCACCTTGAACTTGATGTCCCATAACCCGTCCATCTCACTCTTCCTGAACCTAATCCCGGCTTCCCAGAGCTCCGTCACAGAGTGAATGAGCTGTTGCGGTGTCTTCAACCGCCAGTTCTGCTCCCTTGGCTTTGGCTTCGGGCCTGAGCCCAGGAGACTCAGCCGAAACACTTCGAGGCAATGGAGCCTGCCGTGGTCAGATAATGGGGCAAACTCCAGGCTGTTGCTGCTAAGTTTGGTCTGAGGGTCGCCGGTGGGCTTCATAGGGCTGAAGAACTCTAGCGCAAGATTGGCCACGTGCCCCTTCATGTTAGGCTTGCTGAGTTCGAGCAGATGGTCAAGTATGAAGAGCGGGATCTGATTCCCAAGCATGATCATGTCCCGCTGGATCGTGTGCAAAGATTCCCGCATTGAGAAGATGGGGTCATTGTGAGGGTAGCCAAATTCACTGAACCCCTCAGTGAATCCCCGGAACATCTCGATTACAAAGCACCCGTCGAGAACCATCATCTCCACGAACTTATCGCTGGTCATGTCTATTGGCCCTTCATAGCAGGCACGAGCTGTCTCCTCGACCTCCTTCATAGAGTCTAGATAGGGGCTTATGTTGTGATTGTTGCGCGTGAGCATGCATTGGAGGCAGCGCCACTTGTGCCGGTCCATCTGACAGACCTGCGATTCATTGTGGTGGTACGGCCCGACGGAGACAATCTCGGGAACATAGGCGTTGTCTCTGCCATCCTTGAGATACTGTGGGATCTTGTAAATGGAGAGTTTTGCCCAAGAGCATGTCTCGTTGTCCTGGCGAGCTTGCTCCAGGTTCTTTTTGATGGAGATGACCCATTCGGACTCAGGCGTTCTTGACTCGTCCTTGGATACGGCTTTGCCCCGGTTGTTCTCAACCCCATCCTGGAGAGCCTCGGATAGTTCTTGCGGTGGCTCGGGAACCTGGTCATCCTGAGGCTGTTGTTGGTGGTGCTGCTGATTTACTACTTCCGTGGATGCATTGGAGGTTGGTTTCTTCCGGAGTGATTCCACAGACTTTTTTACCTTGCGAGGAATTGAAGACAAGATATTTAAGATACGAGCCATTCCTTGTGAAGAACTGGTCTAATCTTCTCTGCCTTCTCCTTTCTGGGGTATTGATCTTTGAATTGATGCTTTCTAAGCCAAAAGAAAAAAGGGAGAGACTTTATTGTCTGGGGATACTGGAAAAAGGGAGGAATTTTTCCAACATCGAGATTCAGAATGAGCTTTGTAAGATTCTTGCCCATATGATGTCCCGTCGATTTCGCATCATATTGATAATGTTAAACTGTGATAAACAACCTGCCCCCACCTTACATTTACGACAAGATACAATTATTGGAATGGCTTTTCTTCTGCCCAAAAGGAATCAGACACCTCTCATGCTCCACTGGAAACACATTTACATATAGTCCGCCTGTTTACATCTCACAGAATGGATGGGTTTTTACTTTGCCCCGCTTAGCCTTTTAATCAGATTTTAACGGGCCAAAGATTTTAATTATGAATGGGCGAAATAGATAGTCAAATGTAGTAGCAATATGCATTCAGGAATTGGTGATAATGCCTCACTTCCCTTAAGAGCAGCGTTTAAGGACACCACTATGCTCATCTGACCTCTCGTACAAGCTGCTTAGGAAGTTTTGATTTCTTCATCTCTCTCTTTAACCAAGATGTGTGTATATTTCCATCTCAAGTACATATAGAACGAGATGAACTGCATAGAAGATGAATGTGTGTGACATAATTGACGTGATACAATAAATGTGCTACACAAGAAAAGTGTGAGGTCATTCTTCAATGACTCGAATGTCTAGCCTCTTGAGGCATGCATGGACTTTAAGTATGTATCAAAAGTTCATAAATTAGATTGAATATGTATAAAAAGTTCATGAATCATGCTGAATAAATTAAAAATTTAGGAATGACATTGCACTTTGAATTAAAAATTTAGGGACCACGTTACATATTGGGTCAAAGTTTGAACTACTCGGATTAGCAATCACCACTGCAACTATAAGCTATCTGGACACATACATAGTGAAGGAACGTTGTGCGACCTCCCCTGTCAACGTTTGGCCAAACCAAAGCAAGATGACAAATCAGTTTCGACTTTTGGATGATGTTTATTCACGCGTCCATCTAATCGTCAATCGCATTTCCTATGTTTCTAAATTCCCTTCTTCCTACGCCGAGAATGCGCATGTTCGGGAAATAAAGATGATGCCGATGAATTATCATTATTCCATTTATCACTGAGATAAGATGCGGGATTAAGATCAGACAGAGATAAGGATGCAGAAAATAGAGAAAAGAGAAGATTGAAGAATTTTATAATTTGATTCTTAAATTGCGTGTCTTTACAATCACTAGTGATAAATATTAACAAAAGAATTGATAACCACCAGAGGAGATAACATTTTCATTAATCTCGAATTGTTTATCGTGTGGTTATTTTGATTGTGCTCTAGTTCATATAGTTCGATTCTTGTGTATTATGCGGATATTTTGACTGTGCTATGATTTTGTTGCGAGCTAAAGATAACGTTTGATTCCGATGCAAGTTAGAATAATTGACAGTGGACTGGGTCAACAAGATTGAAGGAGATGGTTTCCAAGTGTCAAATTATTCGCACTTGATCTGTGGAAAAGTAGGATTAATTGCTTAACCGAACATTCTAAAGGTCTATTTTGAAAGAATTTTCCTAAGCTGTTCGTATAAATCACGCATGAAATACGTTCTTCCTCCCTTTGTTGAGAAGGTTTTTCATGTAATATTTATATCTTGTGACAGTAAAACATAAAAAAGCTAGTCATTAAAGAATGAGAATTTCACAAATCACGGGTCACGTTGATCTTAAATAATGGAGAAATGCTAAGCCCGGGCTACTGAATTGATATACAAAATAATGAGACAAATTGTTATTGAATGTTGAATATGACTCAATTACTTTATTGTCCACTTTCGATTTTCCATAGATTTTGTAAATTGCTTTTAATGTCTATTTAGCATTACCCGGACGTGCCAACATAACGGAAGAAACAAAACAACATCTCGGTTGTGTACCGATGCATATAGTACTTTTCTTTTCTGGTAGTTGTGCTTTGTTCCATCCCTTTCCTCTAGCCACTCTTCTAAAAAAGGTTACAAATATAAACGTGATTCACATTCATATTTAGTTGGTTTATATGGTGATAATCTAAGTAACCGATGCAATACAACACGATAGGCCGACACGTTATTTATTAAAAAACAGAGAATTTTGACACATTGGGATACGTTGGATATTAAATATATATTTTTATATATACATAATAAATTATCATTTTTATGTTTATTTCAATCAAATTAACTTGATTTTTCAAATTCATAAATAAATATATAAGCATAGAATGAATTTACACTAATAATATTAATCCACCATTTATTAATATCATTCATTATTTCAATTTGACAAATTCGATTTTATAACAATAATTCATAAAACTTGAAGAAAAAATAAGTAATCCACGTTCTAAATTCACATGTTAGATATGTGGGAAGAGAAGGAAAAAAAAACTTAATAAATGAATTGTGTATCATAAAAAGTGAGAGTCAAAAGAGAAGAGAAAACTAGATTTTTCTTCTTTCTTCATTTATTATTTTTATTATTGTGTTTTATTTTTTTCACATATATACATTTTGATCACTCATTTATTGAAAATTTTTAAAATTGACCTTAATATCGGAATTGTGTGTTGAAAACTCATATGTCGAAATTCTGATTCCAGTATCGAAGAGTGTTGAAAAAGTTGATCAGGTGTCGGATTTTCTGACACGTGTTGATCAAATGTCGGAAAGTGTCCGAGGGTGTCCAAAAATGTCGGACACGTGTCGAAGTGTCCTATACGACAGGAAAGCTTTTGAAGAATGTCGATGCTTCATAAGTGGGAATGTTTATAATGTGTGATGTAACGAGGCATGGCAAGAACAAATGACAATACAGTCCTTTTTCTTGAAATTAATGATCGAAAGACGGTTGGGGCTCACATCTTTAGGTGAATACAACACGTCCAACGTAGTACCATGTGCCTCGAGTTGTCCTACGCGATGGCTCTTTATATTGAATCTTGACCCATTGACTTTCTTTCTTTCTCTTTTTAGTCATGCACTAGTAGTTCCAAGATTCCAATGGCCAACTTATTACAAATTTGCCACAAGACAATCTCGTGCCTCCTCCTCCCCAAATTAAATAAATGATACTTTTGAAGTTCTCACGCGAGATATTTAAATTCATGGGATGACCATCGGAACTTGTTAGATGATATCTTTTGAGGATGATGTAAATGCTTCTACATATAGGCGGTTTGATTCCTTGTTATCATACCTCCCACGTCCCCTTCTCAGTTTTGTTAATCGTTATTAAGATAAACTCCCACTTGTTCAACTCTGTAATTGGAAACAATGGGATTATGTAATATTAGGTGAGGAAGTTCACGAGAGGGCTTAATTTGGATTTCATGTTTGGCAAAAGACAAAATTACGCGCGTACGCGTACTTTTTCCACTAATTGAAGTCTTCTTATAGAAAAGGAAAGAATACAACTTGAGGTTGGTGTAATCATTTCTTTCTTAATCTTGGGGCAGAGGTTTGATGCCTCTTAAGCCGCACGACTTGGTCGCCAATCGCATCTTCAAGGGAAATTATTAGTTGATGCAAGATATTTCATATTCACATAAGCCTTAGTTCCATCAATAATGGAGTAATGTTGTATATTGTAGCTTCTCGTAGACATTTGGATCATTGCACATGTGATCACTGTATTCCTATGCTTTTGACCTTTTTCTTTTTTTTTTTATTGTTATTAGGGCTCCATTCATTTCACGGAAAATAATTTCCAGGAAAACGTTTTCCGGATTTTCTTGCGTTTGTTTCATGGAAAATGAATTCTTTGGGGAAAATGTTTTCCATCAAAGGAAAAAAGTCTTCTAAAATAAGGGAAAATGTTTTTCACTTTTGAAAAGTGGAAAACATTTTCCTCACTTAATCTCTCTCATCTCATACCTCTATAAATCATCACTTCTTCCTCCCCTTTCTTTTTATTCTTTTCTTTTTTTATTTGAATTATGTTTAAATTATGTTTTTCTTTTTTAATTTGAATTATTTTTAATTTCCTTTTTATTTTCTTTTTCTCTTTTTTTTCTTTTATTTGTTTCCCATCTTCTTTTTTCTTGGCTAGTCGTCGGACCAAGTGAGCCTCAAGCTTATTGATCTCAAACTTGCACTCGTTGCTCTAGTGAGCCTCAAACATGACTCTCGTGCTCGCTAATCTAGTGAGTAGAAAATATTTTCCTTACCAAACATCGGAAAATATTTTCCAAAACATGTTCAGGTTTTAGCTGAACACCAGAAAATAATGTCATTTTCTTGGAAAAAGACTTATGGGAAAACATTTTCCAAAAATTGCTCATTTTTTGCGAAACGAACAGACCCTAGGTGTACCATCAACTTTCAATTGTTGAGTGACACTCATCGACCAAAAATGTCAATGAACTGACACATCTCAACCTGCATAACAATGATTTGTGGTATTTTATCTACTTTAGAAAGTTTCATTTGGCTTAATTTGGAGGGAAAATAAACTAGAAGGAATAATAATAGATGGGATGATGAGCTCCTCTTACCTTACTAAGAAATGCTCCCCCTCTAAATCCATTTTAGGTAGATAAGCTTCCAACTCAAATTAATAGTACTTTTTTCTTATAAGCGATAAATTACGAATAAACCTTAGAGAATCAGTCAGAGTAGCTCACAAGTTTGAGGCACAGAAATGAAGTTCATTGAGAGATCTAAGGCGCACCCAAATTAATTGTACTTGATAGTGATGGAAAATGTATCTTTTGACCAGAAGAGGGAAAATTTTCTAAACTTGACCCCAGTCTAATGAACCGAGTAAATTACAATGGTTGATCTTGTGGGATCCACACGAGGAAGCCATGTGGGAGTCATAAAATCAGTCATTGTGCTTCACCCTGTCCAATATCTGAGTCCAGGGAAGAAATCGATGAAGGAGAAGAGGGAGTCCTGCAAACTCCTACACTCTGCACCTTTTTGCCAGTTGTTTGGACTTATCACAAAAAGGAGGCTGCTCAGAATTTGCTTAAGTTACCGCCAAAAAAAAGGAGAGGTTTAAAGGTTCTTTTAAGCCTAGCAAAAAGTAAATGTTAAGAAAAGGGTTTACAGCGGAGAGGCGAAGAGCGAGCTACAATTAGGTAAGCACCTTGTTATACCTTAAACCTATCTTTAACCAAATTAACTCCTACATCATTCGAGGAAACAAGTTATCGCCATTGAAACTCAAAAACCAAATCTATCTTAGCATCAATCACGAGTTAGAGCTAGCATTTCAAGCAAAACCTACAAAACATGAGTGCATTAACGGCGAGGTGGCGGCATGAGCATGATATGGCGGTACAACATTAATGCTCTCCAAAATTCTTTTAAACCCAAAACACAAGTTATGACTCACGCCCACTTGAAAAAATTGGGACACATTGAAGGTCATGAATCGATTGACGACTGTAAAGAGAATAAAATTTAACCCGAGCCCATGCTCCCAAGAGGAAAAATGTTGGTTTCTTTTTTCCTAAACGAAAAGGCACGGAATGGGAGCACGTCATCGGACGTTCAAACCACAATGCACAAAAGTTGGAGTTAAATTACTTTGCAAATATCGAAGAAGCTTTTAAGGGGGATCCCGGGGAAAAGAGTAGAATGCCGGACGCCGCACTCTA
Source organism: Eucalyptus shirleyi (assembly GCA_017140165.1). Lineage (NCBI taxonomy): Eukaryota > Viridiplantae > Streptophyta > Magnoliopsida > Myrtales > Myrtaceae > Eucalyptus > Eucalyptus shirleyi. The sequence goes on from CM029454.1 coordinate 27,613,205, forward strand.
ACATTCACTTGGAAGGTTTTAACTAAATAGTATCGGTATCAACATTTGACACGCAACATGACATGACATGACATAATATGCTAATACGTTGTTTATAAAATATAAAGAATTTTAACACGTTAGGACACGTTATATATTTAATATATATTTTTATACATACATGACAAATTATCATTTTTATGATTATTTTAATCAAATTAATTTGATTCTAATTCACAAATAAATAAATAAATAAATAAATAAAAGAGCCTATAATGAATTTATACTGAAAACATTAGCCCGCCATTTGTTAATATCATTTATTTTTTCAATTTGACAAGTTCAACTCCATTCCAATTATTCATAAAATTTGGAGAAAAAAGTAAACAATCCACATTCTAGACTTGCCTGTCAAAGCGTGTCAAAAGATAAGAGAAAGAAAAAATAAATAAACTTGGGAGGTGAATTGTATGTCACGGGAAATGAGAGTAAAAAAGAAAAAGCAGAGAAAATTAGATATTTCTTCTTTTTCCATTTTTTAATTTTTTTTATGTATTTATATTTTGACTTCTCATTTATTGAAAATTTTAAAATTGATCCAGTGCATGTCGAAATCACATGTTGGAGTTTTGAACTCACATGTTGGAATTCCTGACTCGTGTGTTAAGAGAGTTAAATAGGTATAAGATTTTTCGACATGTATTGATTGAGTGTTAGATAATGTTGAAGAATATCGGACATGTGTCAGAGTGTCCGATACCATACAAAGAGTCTCAAAGAGTATTAAGGTTTCAAATGAAGCGTTGAAGGAAGCATTTTAGTGTTGAGCTTGTTACGTAAGGCCCACTACTGCTCATAGGCCTGGACAGTTCAGGCCCATCTTTTCGCATATAAGCAATTGACCTGACTTCAACGATGTCCTCATTGGCAACCGTAAATGAACACTATCTGAACTCTTTCCGGGGAGAGGCGCTTAGCACTGGCAACATACTTTGCCAGGGATCTTCTTCTGAGAGACTAAGTCTGAGGCAAATCATTTTACTTCTTGATAGAGGCATTCAACCCAAGAAACTATTATCCTTCCTTTCATGCATCCGATGCCTTGAATCAAGTGTCGCTGATGGGTTGTGAATTGTTGTTATAGACAGCTTCTCATGGAGGTAAACAGCATCACGTTCGTTATCACTCAGAGCTTTTCAAGATGAATTCTTTTGCATGAGATTAAAATGAAGGTCCGCTTTACCAATTCGCATGTCTTGGTAATCCAACGTCAAATGACTATAGTTAGATATCAATAAATAGAGATAACAAAAATCTTACTAAGAGTGTGTTTGTTCGAGGGAAAGTGTTTACTAGAAATTGATTTTCCGGACTTTTACCTATTTAATTTGCGAAAAATTACTAATCAACCGAAAACACTTTCCAATTAACGAAAATATTCATACATAAATTTAGAAATCCTAAATTTAAAGAGGTGAAAATACTTTTTGGAACCACTTCTCTTGAATATTTTAATTTTTAATTTTTAATTTTTAATTTTCTTTTTTTTTCTTTCCTTTTCTTTTTTCCTTCATTCTCCCACCCACGGACAGCTCCTTCCTCCTCTCCACCACCACCGCCATCTCCAAAAAATCTCGCCTCCCTCTGCATCAACTCAATCCACAAAAGCTCAGCCGATCTTGAGCTCGAAGCTTGACCAAGGTCAGCAAGCTCAAGCTTGCCAGGGGACCTTGACCTTGCACCGGCAAGCTCGACCTTGTCGGGATCTGACGAGGTCCATGCCTGTGCTTCCAGCTTGGTTGAGCCTTGAGCTCAAGATCAACCAAGCTTCAGTGGATAGAGTTGACACATGTGGAGGCGAGGCCGTCAGAGAAGGCGGTGATGGCGGTGGTGGAGAGGAGGAAGAAGCAGTGGATGAAGTGGAGAGGCGACTGGGAGGGAGAAGGAAAAGAGAAAAAATAAAAATAAAAAAAAAGGAAAAAGCAATGAAGAAAAGAAGAAAATAGAAGTTATTAAAAATTCGATTTTTTTTTTTTTTGCTTGAGATAAGGTGATAATATCGAAATCATTTTTTCAAATGAGATCAAAACACCAAAAAACATTTTCGGTCGTATATCACCAAACGAAGAAAAACTATTCATTTTCCTGAAAAATGTTTTCTTCAAACTACTTTTTTTTTTTTATTATTAAGTTTTCCCCCAAACAAACATACTTTGAAGATTAATTACCATCTCTATTTGACATGGAAATATCTCATTGCTGTTTGGAAAATACCGCTTATTACCATGCTTCAAATAACCCAAATGGACCAACAGTGAAAAATAAGGTACTTTGGAATTTGAAAGGTTGCAGAATCAAGAATAGTAGCAGATATGATGATGAGCAACACCAAAAGATGTATAGATAAACAAAAAGTTAAACAAAACAAGCCGAGAAAGAAAGTCTCAATGCTATGTTTGGTTGTTTGGATTTTTAATCAAGATAGAATTACATTGGATATGATAGGATATGAAATTCAATAAATGTAAAAGTTCACAAATGAAAATGGTAAAAATCTCATGCAAGATTCTTGCCTACTTTTTCCTCTCTCTTTTTTTTTTTTTTTAATTATTATCCTTTCTATTTCTTTTTTTCCCATTCCATCATTCTATAATACAATTTTATTAAATAGTAAACTATACTAATATACGTAAATATTAAAATACCTAAAATATGTAATAAATATATGTTTATATATTCAATTTATATTATAAAATAGAATTAAATTTGAATATAAAAATAAAAATAAGATTAAACTAAAAAACTATATTGTTATTTTTTGTTATTTTGAATTTCTTATATCAAAATTCAAATATTATTTATATTTAATATGATTTTAATTTTATTAATTTAAAAAGTTTGTTATTCGAAAAAAAAAATGACTTTAATATTATGAAACTTAGAAATCCTCATACTTTTATCCCAACTCCTCATGAGATGATTTTATCTGGGTTATATCTTCTTATATTCAATTTTATCTTATTTTAAACAGACACTATACATAGGATAAGAAATTTTGTCATATTCTAAATTTTATTCTAATTGACAAACGGAGCCTATGAGAATAAATGCAACTTTACTACTGGTATTAAGGTTGTCTCCATGCGACTAGGTCCTTGTAAGTGGTACTCTAATCTCTCTCTTACTGAGACAACTCCGACCTTCTTTACGATCTGGAAAGCCATCCTTGCGAATCAAAATCTTGACCTACACAGTCCAATCGGAGTAACAAGCAATCTTGAAAGGAGAGGCTCCATCCGCTTTGATAACGCTCTCTTTCTCTGCGATATTGAATAATTCCATGTTTTCAACTAATGAAGCCCAAAATCAGTCAACCGTGCTCACCAACAACATTCCTCTCTCAGCAAGACGACACAGAGCACAAGCAAACCGACCAAATAATCCACGGGACTTCGCTTTTTCCATAAGATATGGCAAATCCAGCAACGTTCATGTATCTCAAATGAGCAAATCTCAAAGAAGAAAAGTACTTCCATGTTGAAAATTTCAACTTCGTTTCTCTTTTCTTCTTGACTGAGGCCGAGCAAGTTGTTGACATTTTCATTTTTTTTCAGCACTCCTGATTTAACAGTTGCCGTTTCTTTTTAGTTTATAAATAAGTTGACGGGAATAGCTATTCCTAATGCAACTGGGAACATCTTCAATTTGGCACTTCAAAAATTACCTATGGGTTTTATTAATACATTATGCTTAAAATTAACTTGTTTTTTTTAAATATAGTTCTCATTATTATGAAATTCAGATAAGCCCGGGGAGGGAGGCGAAAATCATAGACCAGATGTGGAGTAAAAAAGAAAAAAAAATTAACACAAGAATTTTGAATAAGTTTGAAAATAATAGTTCAATTTAAAATTCTGTAAATCTTGTTCTCGAATTTTTTATGAACCCAAATAAGTATTTGGACAAGGGAATTTTATTTTATTTTTATAATGACTCTTGATTTTAATTATACAAATTTTAAAGGTTATGTTTCAGCAATAAGTTTTACATTAAAATTTTCAATTAATTTTGGCTTCGTCCATGCTTTAAACATTTCTTAATAATGAAAGTCTTACGAAAACAATGTAGATTGCCATGCGGGTGATTCTACTCTGACAGCAAATGTTGATAAATGTTTGAGATTATGACTACCGGTGGGTTTCGTTTACATATACAAGTTTCAAAAAAATACTTTTTGGTAGTGTGATTACAAAATGTACGTGTTCATTTTCATGTACTTCTGCTCAATAATACTTCAAGTTTTTCCCTTGATGTACAGCAATATTAAATTGGAAGATTTCATTTTTACAATATAATTTGATCCAGTTATACTTATATGCAGGTCACAAAAGCTAATCCACATCCTTATCTCATTATCGACAATAAGATAGTCAGAGCCATGAGAATTGATAAAGATATATGTACCTGAAATCCAAAAATCCTTGGATTGATAACATCTTATATACGTGTCATTATCTAGCTGCATCCTTGGAAATTTACTGGAAATTTATGCGCTAATACAAACATCCAATCCTTGTAGGTTTCAAATCCATTCATGCTATAAAGAAGAATCCCCAAAAAGGAGAAAAGAAAATACTGCCATCGGTCAATGAAGATAACAGAAGTTTTTCTAACACAAGAAAGTTAGAGAAGGTAAATTACCAATTTACTCCATTACTACCTCTACTTGACATGGAAATATCCCATCGGTATCTGCAAAGTGCCAACTATTAGCATATTACTCTACTTGACACAAACTAACAGTGAAAGATAATGGTTTTTGGACTTGAAAAGGTTGCAGAATCAACAGCAGAAGCAGATTTGACGAGGACCAACACGGAAAGATGTATGGATAGAAGAAAAAAAAAAATTGAACAAAACGAGCCAGAGCACAGCCGGGAAAGAAAGGCTCGTTAGAATAAAAGGACCTTTTACTATCAGGGTTGCCTCTATGCAACAGGGTATCATCAGCATTACAGACTACTCCAGGAGCTTTAGTCACAACCGGTTTTCTCACGAACATCAAATAGAGTTCATGGCCTCTGTTTCATTTGTAAGCGACAGAAACAGAGCGAATGGATTTTACCTCGGTGATATGAGTTCTAGCGTCGGCCAGGGTGCAGATCTGAGAACGGAGGTGCCGGACGTGTCTTCAATGAATATCGCTGCCGGTGAAGGAGTGTTGAATGCGAACAAAGTACTTCAAAAACGCAGCCATTAAACAGGGCAGAAAGAAGGAGTTCTAGCGCGGCGGTGTGAGCAGCAGAAATCGACGAGGAAGACCGGTGAATGGGAGAAATCAGGAGAATATATTTATGAGCTCTCGGCAACTCCCAAAATCATGCTCTGTTTTTGTGACCGAGCCTCTCCTCCCTTTCACCGAATGCGAGAGCCTTTTGGAAGTGTAGATGTAGACTGCGAATGGGGATCGAAATAGGATGATAAATCCGCAACGAGGATCAGAGCCGGAGAATTGTAGTACGCGTGTAATTAAAATCAACGTACAATTTCTTGGTGACAAATTCGGAGTTGGACAACAATTTGGAGATTGACAACAAATTATTTCGTTAAAATCACCTGTTTAACCATGTAGGAAACCCTAATATTTCCTAATTTGAAACACTCATATCTCCCCGATGATCAAGCTCCACTCGAAATTCTCATCTTCTTCAAATATTGATTCTGCCGAAACCCGAGAATCGGGTAGAGTTTCCAAGAAACCCAAGAAAACTCAGAACACGGATCTTGCGGCTCTAACCGGACAGAGCGAATTGCCGACAAAGTACATGGACAAAATACGGGAAATGCGTGGTCAGGATTTGACACTCGATGTGGAGAAGACACTTACTGCCCCTGACATGAGCCGGGGCCAAAGTAGGCTCTCTGTACCCAAGAAGCAGATAAGGGAAGCTTTCTTGAGCGAAGAAGAGATCCGAATCCTAGATAGGAAGGAGGGCATTAAAATTTCCCTCATTGAGCCATGTCTTGAAGTATCTCACGGATTGCAACTCAAGAAGTGGAATTACATGAGCGAAAATTTTTCTTATGTGTTGACAGAGAGGTGGAATGCGGTCGCGCATCCTCACGAGCGGAATGAACTCATAAAGGATGTCGTCATCCAGCTTTGGTCCTTTAGAGTGGATAGTAGCCTTTGCTTTTGCCTCACGAAGGTTGAAGCACCAGTTTGAGTCAATGGAAAGGATGGCTGTGATCATCCTTCAATTTCATAAAGATCATGATATTTTTCTGAGTTCAGTGTCATTTTCCTTAAACTTTTCTTAAAATTTTGGTGTATAGGTAATTTCATATTTTTTTGCTATTTTGATATGGCTGTTGGAGTCTCTACAAAGTTAGGAAGTAATTGGAGTTGTGATAGTCTAATTTCATAGATCAACCGTGGTTGTTCGCAATGTTTTGATAAAGGATTTTGTGGTTCTTTAGTTTTATTTTTTTTTTGTTATTTTTGCTTGAATTTGGATTTGGTATGATCCAATGGCAAGTGTACATTGGCCCCGTTTGGTTCGGCATTTAGAAGGGGCTTTTGGCTTCTAAAGGGGTTTGGGCAAAAGTGGGTGGTGTTTGGTTCAATATTTTGGGGACTTTGGGGAGATGCAATTGCATCTCCAAGGGGCTTGAAGGGGCTTTAGGGGAATGGAGGGGGAGAGGTCTATTGGGAAGTTGCATTTTCGGAATGCAACTTCTACTGTTCATCTTCACCGGAGAGAAGCCGATCGGAGGCCGACGACCGCCGGCCAAGGGGTCGCGCGCGCCGGCAATGCGCCGGTGACCGCCGGCCAAGGGTCCCCCGACCCCGGCGACCGTCGCCGAACCTCAGGCGATGCCTGGGTCGCGCGAACCAGGCGGCTGTCGCCTGGGTTCGCGCGATCCAGGCGGCCGTCGCCTGGGTCGCTCGACCCCGGCGACGGCCGACTGGGTCGTGCAACCCCGGCGGCCGTCGCCTGGGTCGCGCAACCCCAGGCGACGGCCGTCGGGGTCATGCGACCCCAGGCGACGGTCGCCTGAGGTTGCGCGACCCAGGCGGCCAGATCCGGCCATCCGGCGGCCGCCTGGGGTCGTGCGACCCCAGGCGACGGTCGCCTGAGGTCGCGCGACCCAGGCGTCCAGATCCTGCCATCCGGCGGTCCGGCCGCCGGATCCGGCAGTTCGGTGGCCGGACTTCAAAAAAAAATAAGACAAATGTTTTTTTTTTAATTTAATAAAAGTCCTTTACAAATGTAAATTTTACCAAACGGTATTTTGGCCAAAGTTGCATCTCAATGCAAATTTTACCAAACAATATTTGCATTTTGGAAAACCCCATTCACCCAAAGGTATTTGCGTTTTGGCAAATGCATTCCCCAAAAGCCGAACCAAACGGGCCCATAGTAATATGGAAATGGTGATCATTGGAATACCATGGACACTAATGTGTCGATTTCCCTGTATTGAGATCTTTTGTATTTTTTCTTTTTTTGGGTATTTTTCGTATGTCAGTGGATGTCGTCGCTAAAAAAATGTGCATGGTAAAGAACTCAAAGTTGTAAAGATGATATTATTATAAAAGAGGTTGCCCCTTACTTGGATGATGTAGTAAGTCAAGAGCTAAAAAGGGTATTTTTAGACAATCACAAATATGGTTAACACCCACCAATAACATGCTTCGATTATTGGTAATGGGAATCAGTAACTCTACTATTTCTAGTGCAGCGGCACCCTGGCTTGAGCTTTTGCCATAACTGATGCATCATCACCTGCTGCGTGAAATATCTTCTTTATTGTTCCCACAATCTGCCAAGGTAGAAGTTAGTAAGTAACTAGCATTTAGACAGCAACAAAGATGAACAAAACAAGTATGCTTGTGAACAAAGGGCTAGTATGCCTGGAAATGATACTTGATAGAAACATTACTGGTAGGCATTCCATTTCAGGATAGTGGCCCAAGATCTCAATATCTCCGAATTTGTCAAAGTAGAAATCTCTCTCCTTCTCAAGACTATCCACTAATGGCCTCGCCTCTATTATCTGCAGCATAATTTTTGTTATAATTGCCAGAAATTACTCAACTTGCTGAAGTACTTCTGACTTGTAGTAACTTTTCATCATATGTGGAATCTGTGCTAGGACCTGCTCCAGAGGTCTTGGCTGGTTGATCAGTCAAGTTCGCAGAAGGATATCAATCTAACAAAACCATAACAATACCGATTTCAATTTTTATCCACAAAGAAGAAAAATGAATAAGCATTGCGGAAGGAACACTACTCTCATTGCTAAGTAAGACACTACATAGGAAGGCCCCACTTTATAATGATGGATTGAATCTAGCAACCTAGTATTCGTTGTTTTCCATACTACGGAGTTGTAAAAACCTTGAGTGTTCCGTGATTGTGACACTTGGTCCAATAGTTCAAACGCAAGCCCTTGGCTCAAGGCATTGTTTCCGACCCATCGACTTTTTACCTCGTCCCTTTCTTTTCCGATCAACTCTCAAATGACATGAACAAAGCACAAGAAACTCCAGAGGACCGAGCAATTTCTGCGTCAAAAAGGCAAAAGCTTTTCTCACAGGAGCTTTTTCCAAGTTTATGTTAAAATACCTCAAGTTTCAAAGTAATGGTGCGACTGACGTGTAATTTATCCAAGGAAATTTGTTTTGTAATTTTTCAAAAGGGGCAAGGACAATATTGTAATTTGGGCTTGTCAATGTGCCGTATCCATGACTAGGGATGAGCAGCGGTCTAGGGTCGACCCTGGACCGACCCTAGACCGGCCCAACCCTGCCGGTCCTGGTCCGGTTCCCAAGGGGACTGGGTCGGTCCTTGGTCCTGAAATTCCAGGACCAACACTATGCGGGTTGGTCCTCGGTCTTCAGAGTTTTTGGTTGGTCCAACCCGGACCAACCCTATATATTATATTATATTATATTATATTATATTATATTATATTATATTATATATAATTCTTTTATATATTCAAACCTAAGTAAAATGATGTTAAAGCTATTGACTCCTCAGACTCATGCTCATGGACAGACGGCATCCAAAAGGCATGAAGTTTACGATATCAAGGTCTTCACGGTGTCCTCCTCCACAATATGTTCTTCACCGTGAGGACCAAGGAGTCTTCACAGTCACGGACTCGTGACGTCCAAAATGACGTGGGGTTTACGCCATAAATCTCCTCACGGCTTCCTTTTCCAAAGTACGTTCTCTTCCATTCCGTCTTCTTTGTTCTTCAATTTTGCATATGGCGTTATGAATATTAAAGATAGATGATTACAAAAACTTTCCATCTTGTCCCATATCTCGATGAGTGGTTAGCAAGTATGAAATTTCCATTATTGTGTCATCTTATATTTGCTGAATATGTATTGGCATTTATAGTTTAGTTGAACAATGCCGCATTGTCGATGGATGTGTAATTTGAATTTGTAGATTTGCTTTTTTAGGGAATATAAAAGACAAGATGAAAAAAATTATCGATCGGTCCTAGGTTGACCCGGGAACCGGACTGAACCCATTAGGTCGGTCCAGTCCTTGGTCCCAGGCTTAATAGGGTCGGTCCTCAGTCTTAAAAATTGAGGACCGACACTGTACAGGTTGATCCTAGGGTTAGGAGGTGGCCTGGACCAGCCTGGACCAACCTGGACCATGCTCACCCCTATCCATGACCTCTTCTCCACCCGCCCCTGATGATCACAAACGGTTGGGCTCCGCAGAATTATGCTCTTCATGTTTTCCTCCCCTAGACTTTCTCTAATTGCTTTCATACCTTGGACTTTCTCATTCCCTACTAATTTTTGTCCTCCCTCTGTATTTCGTCTTTGCAAATGGAGAGTCATTTAGGTTGCGTTTAATTCAGTATTTTGAAGAGGTGGGCCTTTAAAGTTTTGGGCAAATGCAAAATTTTTTACTTACTTTTGAAATAAGTAATTTTATCTTTAAAAGATCACTAAAGTTTTTAGCTCAGTAAGGGATTTTAAATGCATTGAAAAGTGCATTTTGGAAATTCAACTCCTCAGTTTAATGAATAATTGTCACTTTCTAATCTTGCCCTCACTTATCAAGCATAATTCCATATTTGCCCTTTTCTAATATAAAAAAATAAGAAATAACAACAACAACAACAACAACAACAGCAACTTCTATCCTCCTAGTGTGCGTACTAGAGAGAGAGATGAGGGTTAAGGGGCAAAAACTTACATACAATTTGAAGTGGACAGCATTTGACAACATAGATAATAATGAGGAAGTTTGATTTTCCGTTGGAATTAGATGTTCTTTCACTAGATAACAAATGGTTGACGAATAACTACTTAAAATTGCTGGGTAAAATATCATTTTTAGTAAATGGAATTGTAGCTTATGCGGACAAATCATTCGGAGTTGTTCTCACCACTTAACGAACCCCTCGGAGTTGGACTTGTAATTTACACCAACACAAAAACAAAGATAATGTATAGCAAAATAAATTGACGAGCAAACTTTCTTTTTTCCCCAAAAATAATGGATGCGAATCAGCCAAACTCATCAATTAACCCCTTTATGCATTTTCATCTGTTGTAGATTTTGTCTAACTTGTGCTCGCGTGAAATAAAATTGCATAAAAATTTCCCATCATTTACTTATGAAGGTTCAATATCTCGAACGGGATGTGAAGAGTGCAACTTCGAATTACTAACCCACCGACGTATCTATATGAACTTATAACCCCTTTAGCTCAACTCATACCTTGAGTTTATCAACAATTTTTCTTTCATTTTTGAACTGTTTGATGTGAAACTATTTTTCACCCAAACCTCACGTCTACATCAATTCCTAAAACTCTTGCGAGCAAATTAACCCTTTTTATTATTTGCTCGGCAGGCATCCATGACACAACACTCAAAAACTTCCCACGGGCACTCTTTCTTAAACGATGGAAAGGTCATTCAATAAGATACTTAGAGCGACATATGAGAAGGGGGAGGTTGGGGGTTTGAATCTCCACCTTCTTAGAAAATTGGGGTGAACAATTTAGTCTTAGGTGTAAGTTTTGATTCCCATACCCTGTGAGAAAGCAATGCAAAAGTCTAAGAGTAAAAGTAAAATTAGGAGAAAAATAAGATCAGCAAAAAGAAAAAAGGTACTTAGAGAGGGATTCCTTTCTTTTTCCAAATTATTAAATCAAAAGCAAGTTTTGCTAATCAAGACTCGTTTACTAAGGCCCTATTTGGCAATGTGCCAAACAGTGACTGATTCTGATTTTTTGTTCCCAGAATCAGTTTGGGATGAGAATCGTGTTTGGTAAAATTTTTGTTCCCGGGAACAAATTTGTTCCCAGAATCAGTTTGGGAGTAGATTTGAGAATAAAAAAAAAGTTGATTCTACATCCGAGAATCAAAAAAAAGAATCAACACAATAAAACTCTATTTCTTTTCTTCCGCCATCCCGCGACCGTCGCTTGCCGTCGTCTGCCGCCGCCTGCCGCCGTCCGCTGCTGCCCACCACCGCCTGCTGTCGGTCGCCGGCCGCCGGTCCGACGAGCTCGCCGGAGGCTCGCCCAGCCCCAACAAGGCCCGCCTGGCCAGACCGGTGGCCAGGCGGGCCTCGCCCAGCCCCGACGAGGCCCGCCTGTCCACTAGTGAGGCTCGGCCTCGCCAGATCAGCTGCCGACGAGGGCCAGCCTCGCCGAGGGTCGATGACGCTCTGGTGAGGTCACCGGCCCTCGTCCGGCCGGTCACCGGTCCGGCAACCGGCCACAAGAAGAAGAAGAAAAATAGGAGAAAAAGGAAAAAATGAAAAGAAAAAATGAAAAAAGAAAAGAAAAAAAAGTAAAAAGGTAGAAAAAATTATTTAAAAGTTTAAAAAAAATAATTTGGAATAGAATCAATGAACATGTTATTAAAGGCAATTCTATTCCAGAATCAAAAATTTTAGACAGTTACCAAACACGTTCTTTTACTCAGAATCAGTTCCCGGGAACAGAATAAAAAATAATCCTTTCTTGTCAGAATCAGTTCCTGGTAACAGAATCGTTGCCAAACGCGCCCTAAATAGTTTGAAGCACTAGAAAAAATGCCGTGGTCTACCGTCCAATCATTAATGACTTAATTTTCAAAAATTATATTTAAACTTGATTAGAATATCATATGCAACTTTTTTAGCAAATGGAATTGTTCACCTAATTAAACGTGCTATGGTTATAAAATTTTGAATTTGATTTATTCTGTTTTCATATTATGTGATAATATTATTTCTGAGTGGGTTAAGACAATAATACTAAGATCAAAATCTTGATCACGTTTCAATTATGTTTCCTAATCAACATTCGATTGCATCTTTTTTTCCTCCTCTTTTTTTTAGCATTGGTATTGCATCATTTGATGAATCTCTGACTTCCAATAATCGCCTATAAGTCGACCACCAAGACAAAGTCATGGTCGTCAAGCCATCAGATATTATCAAGTGATATGTCTCACAATGCTAGAATGTCAATATTTTTCTTTACGTGAAAGCAACAAAATCAAGCCAATCGTATTTCAAGATTTTGTAGTACTCAAACTGAATTCCAACAAATGATGCAAGTTTCTATACAATTTCTCCATTGTAACTAGGGTTGACAAAATGGCTTCCAAACTCATTCTGTGACTTAGATTTAATGAGCCCAATTCGATATTAATAACATTTTTTTTTAAATGGACTTAAATGGGTTGAGAAAAACTAAAGCCCAAAAAACAAGTAAATCAAGTGACTCATACTTTAACCCATTACGATCCCGAAGCCATCGCAGGCTTCGCTTCCTTTTGCTTCACTTCGTCTCCATTTTCTTTTTCTTCATCCAGAGTGATGAGCACAGAGAGGATGAGTCGGTTCTGCGAACCATGACTTCAACTAACGACTTCACTTCGTCTCTTTTTGTTGTGTCCGAAAGCTTCAACGGCGTGAACCTTAGCTAAAGATTCTAAGTGCTGAGATCTCTCTCGAGCTACTTCTACCAGCTGTGACTTCAATCAACAACTTCATGGAAGCCTCAGTCGTTGGTCTAGTTAATTACTTTTGTGTTTACCCTTATTCTTGTAGTTCACATAATCTATTCGACAAAAGGCTTCTAAAACGTTTTCTTGGTGAATTAGCTCCAGTATTTGTTGGATTTGAACATATATGTTGATATCTTTAAATGGTTAGATTTCGTGTCGTTAGCTATTAGACGAGGTGAATTGTGGTTACAGAAGTTTGCCTCACTGAAGTGATCTACTTTAATGTCCCTTTATTGTTGTTGCTATTGCCAGAAAGTGATGCGATTCATAAACATTAGAATAACTTTCCAATGACACCCAGATCATGAGTCATTATGATTTACTGAATTTGAGCATGTTGTCAACTAGCAGAATTGATAAGAAAAGGGTATCTTGCGGCTACTTGTTTGAGGTACCATGCTTTCGTAATTATCCTTGCTCTTGCTCTTATTTCTATTCCGTGTCGAATAATTTCTATAGCTCTTCAAACTTATATGACTTCAAAAAGTTCATGATTGATTTGTGCTTTCCCACTGAGTTTTTGCAAGTGTTTGATTTAATGTTTGATAGAAATATAACATGTTATCTTTTCTTTTAGTATTTACAACTTGTTCTAATTCACATTTTCTCTAACTAATTAGTTACCATGTCAAGATCTAATAGGGATCAAGAAGAATATTCAACCATAAAAATAATCAGAGAGATGTAGAATTGCATACTTTGTTCTAAACCATCAAAAAGATGCACTTTTGTTATATGGCTTAAATTTGAATTCTAGGAAAATGTTAGTGGTGCGAATTAACATATATAGCTAGTCATGGGACAAAAAAATTGTTGCATCATTTAAGTACTTGTCCCAATCGAGAGGCCAATGTTGATGATTCCACGGAACAATTTGATCAAGCCGTGTTTGGAGGCACACTTAGTGATAATTAAACACAATTACTGTTGGAGAAATCTTTCCAGAATATTTTGAAGCTGACAAAACGTTTCTTTCAGTCTAAGTCTGGATGTTCGGAGACCGTCAGTTTAAAGTCTGAAGACTTTGTTCCCTCGAGACTCAAGACTCAAGACCCAAGACTCAAGACTCAAGACTTAAGACTCAAGACTAAAGACTTAAGTCTGTTCTCACTGACAGTCTTTCTAATCCAGTGACGAAGGAAATCCAAAGCCGAAGGTTATGGTTGAGGATTCGATCCTATCCTCTGGAATAGATTCTTTAGTTGGATAATCATTTCGGATTCTTAAATTCTTATCTAAGATCGATTGAAGATCCGTTGGTCGACGAACTAATCTTGGAATGTTCTATTCATGGAAACCGAGATCCCGATTGTATGGGCGAACAGATTGATGGGCTATCATCGATTCCTTAAATAGCTCGGATGATCTTCTTGATTGATTCCGTCCAACGGGTAGATTGGAGGAATTCCTTTGGTAAGTGCCAACGGCTATGATGGCATGAAGGAGTATAAAAAGAAGTCGTTCTAGTTGTTTTAAGAGTGTGATTGATAGAAAAATTCCAGAGTCTGAAGACCCTTGATTGTTAGTCGAGACTGTTCGAGCGAAATTGTATACGAGAGTGTTTGTACTTGGTGACACCTTGAGAGAGTGTGGTAGATCATCTACACCTAGAAATCAAGGAAGATCAACACTGTAACATCTCTTTGATCATAGTGGAATCCAGCCAATCGGCTGTCAGTGCAGAAGAGTGGACGTAGGCTTGAATCAAGCCGAACCACTATAAACCGAGTGTTCAATTCTCTCTTTCCCTTACTCAGTCTCTCGATTGATATTTAATTCTTGCGATTGAATCATTAACTGTTTAAATATCGTGCAAGCTTCGAGAAATTTTTTTTTTATATACCTATTCACCCCCCTCTAGGTACTCATACTAGCTATATCAATTGGTATCAGAGCCCGTGTTCTTACTTTGTTTGAAGTGTTTTACTTCAGAGTAAAAGATCCATGGCTAGTATGCTAGCACCAGGACTGATGGAGGGGCAAAGCAATACCAGACCTCCCTACTTCGATGGAAAGGATTACAACATCTGGAAGAACAAGATGAAAGCTTTCCTACGATCAAAGGATCCTCTGGAATGGGACGTTGTGGAAAGAGGAATCACTCCTGCTGCTGCATCAATCTCTCGAAAGAGGGAAAGACACTATTGAAACCAGCGGAATGTCTCAAGAAGAGATAAACAAGAGACAAGCACTCGATGCAAAAGCAATTTACTCTTTATATTGTGCTTTATCTCCAACTGAATATAATAGAATATCTTCTTGTGTTACAACAAAAGAAGTATGGGATAGATTACACATCACCTATGAAGGGACGAACGAGTGAAGGAGACCAGAATTAACATTCTCCTTGGTCAATATGAAGCCTTCAAAATGAAACCAGGAGAATCTATAACGACATGTTTAGTCGTTTTACAGATATTGTCAATGGTCTTGAAAACCAAGGACAAAAAATTTCTGATCCCATGAAGGTGAACAAGCTTCGCGTGGACTCTCTAAGGATTGGAACCATATAAAGACTTCAATAAGAGAGACGCAAAGAATCATGCCATTATCGTAGACGAGCTGATTGGAACTCTTCGGTCTTACGAAGTGGAACGAATTAATGAAGACGAAGATCCAAGAGGTAAGAAATCTATTGCACTAAAATCAAATGACGATTCGATGATGCAGATTCTGAAGATGATATGGATGATGAGGAGCTCGCTCTCATGATAAGAAGATTCAGAAAACTAAATAGAAAAGGCAGAAGGTTCATCCCAAGGAAACAAAGTTTTCGAGACAGCAGACCAAGTCTCGTTGATGATGAGGAACCAAACAAAGATGTAGTTTGCTTCGAATGTAAAAAGAAGGGACACATCGACCCAACTGTCCTCTTCGAAAAGAAAAGAGGAAAAGCTGAAAAGTTTCGAAAGGCTCTCAAAGCTGAAACCCGGAGTGATACGAGAATGTGAAAAGAGTGATAATGAATACGCCAACATATGTTTGATGGCACATTCGGACTCAGACTCGGGTCTGGATCGACTCGAATAGTGAATTTGGGGTAAGTGATTTTAAAATTCCTGTCAAAGTCTCTAAATATATTGATGAACCGTGTTTCAGTCTCAAGACTTCTCTCAAAAGAATTTCCGAACTTAAAAAGGAAAACTCAATTCTGAAACAAAAGGAAATTATTTTAGAAGAAAGAGTTAAAAGTCTAGACCTAAATGTTTCTGCTCTTAAAGAAAAAGAAGATGATCTTTTGAAGGAAAATGTTTTCTTAAAAACAGACTTATCAAATATTTCAAAGAAGTTTTCGATAGGATCCGAAAAGCTTGAAAAAGTGCTTTCAGTCCAAAGACCTTACTTTAATAAGTCTGGTCTAGGTATGACAGTGGAAACAATCCCCTTGATTGATTTTCCGAAAGTAAAAGAAAGAATTAAGAAAAGACCGTCGAGGGAGGCTTATAAAAATCATTTCAAAAGAGTTTTTGTAAAGTCTGTAGGTCGAAATGCTTTAAGGTGTTCTAAGTGTAACAGTCAGGATCATTTTGAAAAAGAGTGTCCTATGGTTTGGAAGCCTGTTAAGAGAGTATGGCCTAATAATGCTCATCCTACTAACACCAAAGGACCCAAGAAAGTTTGGGTACCAAAGAAAGCTTGAGACTCTCTTTTGAATGCAGGTCTCGTCAAAAGAAGATAAAGTGGTATCTTGACAGCGGATGCTCAAGACACATGACAGGAGACTCAAATTGTTTCATTAAGCTTATTCAAGTAAATGGTGGAAAAGTTTCTTTCGGAGGAAATAGCAAAGGAAGTATTGTGGGATTCGGGACTGTAAAAATTGGAAATCTCACAATAAGCAATGTCTCTCTAGTGGAAGGACTCAACTACAATCTACTCAGCATTAGTCACCTGTGATGATCGGTTACAAGATCTCCTTTCAAGAAGGCATATGTTGGAATTAGCAAAGATTCGACTCAGTCTTTCATGGGTCAAAGGCATGGAAACATCTACCTCCTTGATGTAAAGCCAAATGAAGAACAATGCTTAATCTCAATTCAAGATGAAGCAGTTCTATGGCACAGAAAACTTGGCCATATCAACAAGAAGCAATTAGCCAAAATCTCTTCTAAACAGCTTGTTCGAGGTCTACCTAAATTGCCATACCAAAAGTCTGACTTATGCACTCCATGCATTCTGGGAAAGCAGTTGCTTCATATGGATCTCTTCGGACCAACAAGAACCCAGAGCATTGGAGATGAAGGCATCTTCCTTGGATATTCTACATCAAGCAAAGCCTACAGAGTCTATAACAAGAAAAGCCAGTCTGTGGAAGAATCAATGAATGTCAAATTCCAAGACTCAGCGCAAGATGAATCCAGCCAGACTCAATATGAAGAATCTGAACTCACTCTAGACCTTCCAAAGTCTTCAACTCAAGAAGCATCTCAGACTCTGGAAGTCCAACATCAAGAAGCCTCTGAAGATTCAAATAAAGAAAGAGATCATCAACCAAGCAAATCAACCAAGAATCGGAAACACAAATCCAGTCATCCCAAAGATCTCATTATTGGCGAAATCAATGAAGGAATCCGCACCAGATCAAAAAGGCGTGAAGAGTCTAGTACTGTTGCTCTTATCTCTGAAATTGAACCAAAAAGCATAGAAGAAGCTTTATCTGATGAAAGCTGGATCGAAGCTATGCAAGAGGAGCTCGACAGTTCAATATTAATGATGTCGGGAATTGACATCTAAACCGAAAGGTAAAAGCGTTATTGGAGCC